>CM038704.1:31432987-32632987 GCA_021613375.1 Megaleporinus macrocephalus | reverse complement strand
CTCAGCCCCTCTTGTATTCCCTGTACACTAATGAATGTGCAGCCAAACACTCCTCCAACCTCATCTTCAAATTCGCTGATGACACTACCATCCTAGGCCTCATCACAGATGGAGATGAAACAGCCTATAGAGACGAGGTCAGTGCTCTGTCAGAGTGGAACCACAACAACAATCTCCGTCTAAACGAAGGAGATGATTGTGGACTACAGGAAGCAGCAGAAGGGTGGTCACTCTCCCCTTTACATCAACGGGGCTGAAGTGGAGAGAGTCAGCAGTGTTAAGTTCCTCAGCGTTCACCTCTCTGATGACCTCACCTGGTCCCTCCACACCAATACGATTGTGAGATCTGCCCGTCAGCGTCTCTTCTTCCTGCGCAGGCTCAGGAAGTTTGGACTGCCTCCTGATATCCTCACCAGCTTCTATAGATGCACTATAGAGTGCATCCTAACGGGCTGCATCACTGTCTGGTACGGCAGCTGCACTGCCAGCGACCGCAAGGCCCTAAAAGGAGTGGTGAGGACAGTGGAATACATCATAGGCAACAAACTACCAGCCTTACAGGACATCTATCAGTCCCGCTGCCTGAGGAGAATCCAGAAGATCAGGTTACACAGCGGTCACCCAGCACACGGCCTGTTCACCATACTGCCATCAGGCAGGAGATTCCGCAGCATCCAGGCCAAAACACGCCTACTGAACAGCTTCTACCCACAGGCTGTCAGGCTCCTGAACCAACTGTGAGGCTGAAAGACCCCAATACCGTTCACTCGACCACTGCTACATTGTACACTTTATATTATTTATTCTGATATCCCTGCTATGGACAATATCACTAAGTCACTTTAAATAGATATAGACCTGCCTATGCAACATTTTTCACAGATGTCCCCCTGTATATCCTATGTATATATCTTGTGTATTGTATAGTCCTTTATATATTTCAGTTATAACTATATGTATATTTTTAGCTTATTTTTACTTTAATATTGTCTATTTATTGTATGTTTGCACTGTTTTACATTTATAATGCTGCCCTGCTGTAGAGTTTTATCTGAGCCTCACCCCAAGCATTTCAATGCATGTTATGTCCTGACATGATGTGCAAATGACAAATAAACTTGAAACTTGAACTTGAAACTTGAAATGCTTGCCACACATACAATATATATTTTTTTTTTAAATAAGAAAAATAAGTAATAAATATGTTTTTGTGGCAACAATTATTACTGTTACATACACAATTACCTCAAAGCAATGGAACCTAACTGCATCAAAAAAGGTCATTACCTATATGTGCATGTCAAAAAAAATAAATTAATTTAACAGAAACCAACTCAACTCTGTCAACTTTTTAAGTTATTTATGTACCTTTTTTGTCCTTTATTATAGCTTCTATTCTTTTCAGGAGGTTTACTTTTGTTTACAGAAAAGATATGCAGCTAAATTGTCCATGGCTTTCCACAAGTTTAGTCTTAGAAGTTGGTTGCTTTCTGCTTGTCATGATCCACATTCAGTGATGTTGGGGTCTGAACTCTGGGATGATCAGTCCATTGTTTTGAGAACACTAGCAGCTTCTTGTGCATTTTCCTCTTTTGTGTCTGTTTCATTTTCTGTGTGATAGCTTCTTGGAACCTACATATCCTTCAGACTTTAGATGCTGTCTTGTCACAGTGGAAGCATCTGAAGCAGAGGTTGTACTTCATTATCTTTCAAAAATGGAAGCTGTAAGTCAAGTGGTTTAAGTGCTGTTTATGTGATGCTACCAGGCCTTTTATGGTTGTTAGATGTCCCTTTTTTTGGATGTCTTTCTCAATTGTTTCTATTATCATGCAGGTGTATTGTCCTATACATGTATAACATTTAGCATATTTAGAACAAATATATAAATTATAATAAATTATTTCTCTGATGTCTTGTCTCATTTTGCACAATTTTACTACATACCCATCTTCAGTATTGTGTAATCTGTCACTAACTGCTGTCCCATTTGTTGCATCATTATGTCTCAGCAATCTAACACATTATCAGAGCAAAGAATGCAGGTAAAAAGCAATCGCGCAAAAAATATGCAATGTGAATGTGAGCTTTATCCTTGCTGGCTGAGCTGGCTAACCTTTTACAGAAGAAATGACTGTAGTTCAATTTAATGTGTGAATTCATACTCTGCACATCATGCAGCAAAACTAGTGTTTGGATGAGAGAATGCCTTTTACTGTTTTTTTTTTTTTTTATTAATTTCATGCAGTTTTACCAATGACAAAATCTAAGAGCTTTAAGAGATTTATTAGCCTCTCAATAAGCATTAGTTATAATGATCAGAAGACTGTTACGCTGGCCAGGTAAGACAGAGACAATTGCTAAAGTGGATGGTTCATGCACAATGGTTAATGCACTCTTCCTCACTATTTGAGCAGCTATTGCAGCTGTTTTACTCCTCATATTGCAATATTTACATTTGCTAGCTTGATAAATAATCTCACCTTTTTACAGTTAAAACATGATCCTTACATCTTTAAAGGAGTTGCAGGTAGAATGTACATACTTACAGGGGCTGTATCTTAGTATCCTGGTCTGGGAAAAGGCCCAGGCCACGTTTGAGCTGTCCTTAAATAATGCCTGGGCAAATTCAGACATGCCCAGTAGGACCCTGTTGGAGTGTTCCATTTGGAAGGGGGTTCATGGGGTTTAGGCAGTCTGAAATGTTTTTGTTGTTATGTAAATTGTTTTTTTTTATTTCTGCAACTTTGAAACTTGTGTTTAGACTGTCCATTTAAAACCAGTATTGCCGGGGTTCTGTATTTTAATTAACCAGTAACTTTCTTTTATCATTATTGTCTCCCCTGCAGAGGAGAATAAATGGTATGTGCTGGTTTAGGATATCATTGGAGAGTATTTAAGGGCTCATTCCAGTCAAAGAAAGAGACTGGTTGGTAGTTGAGCCAATGTGCATGGAGGGGCAAAAATTGTTGTTTTTTGAAAAGTTGCATACTTACCTTGTAAATAGATTTTTGTTTGTTTATTTGTTTCCTAATTTTTTTGACTTTTTCTCTCCTTCACCAATTAATGTGCTTTTGTGGTTTTGCCATCGTTTTGATTTTAATATGCAACCTTCGCGGAGCATTTCTACCCTCACCTGCAAGCGAAGTATGATAACAACTATATACAAAAGGAACACCCGAAGGGGTTTGAAGACACACAACACATACCAGGGCAGTCCAGGGTCGGTAACCAGAAATGGCAGTGTCAGAGGGAAGGCAAAGGGAGAAAACAAAGTCCAGGCAGAGGTCAAAACCAGAATATACAGCAAACAAGGCAAAAATCCAAAAGAGTAGTCAAAAAATGAAAACAGGGTCAAAAACACAGATCACAGGTGAAACAAGTTACCACTCAGGGGAAGTGTCGTGACGTTGCGTGTGCCATGATGTCGTCACTGTTGTAGTCCACAGAGTCATGGAATTGTAGCGCTCTCAGGCACAGCGGGAGCGGCCAGGGAGGAAGACAAAGCTGTGGAAATCCAACAGAAGACCAGGATAAAACAAGTTCTTGGCGTCCACCCAACAACGCTCCTGAGGCCCATAACCCTCCAAGTCGATGAGGTATTGGAGACAACCCCCGCGCCGTCTAGAGTCTAGAACCACCCGTACAGTATAGGTGGAAGAATCCCCCATTACCAACGGCTTTGGCGGGACGACCTCGGGCACATCCTTGTTAAGGGGGCCAGTAACAACGGGCTCAAGCAGAGAGACATGGAATGAGTTGTGACACGGTAATGAGCAGGTAATTCTCTTATGTGATGTCATTAACTTGGCTAACGGCCCGGAAGGGACCAATGTAGCTTCTTACATGGGTTCTGGAAAGTCCCTCGAAGACAGCCACACTCTGTCGCCTGGGTCGTAGGAAGGGGTGTCACTTCGATGCTTGTCTGCCTGTTTGTATCTGGCCAGCAGGGTGGACACATGTTGATGGGTCTGTTCCCATACCTATTTGCTGTGGCGCACCCAGTCATCCACAGCAGGGACCTCAGAGGAAACTGAGCCAGGGAGCCAGAGGTGGTTGGAAACCCAGGACACACTGGAATGGTGTAATTTCAGTCATGGCATTGATTAAAGAGTTTTGGGTGATCTCAGCCCATACTAGGAATTGAGACCAGTCCCCAGGATTCTTGTGACAGTACATATGTAGGAATTTTCCTATTTCGTGGTTGACACTCACATACTATTGCTAGTCGGATGGAAACCTGATGTGAGACTTATAGTAACTCCTAAATGTTGAAAAAAGGCTTTCTAAACCCATGATGTGAACTGGGGGGCCACGATCAGATAAAATATCCTCAGGGATACCAAAATGGTGAAACAACCTCGTAGATAGCCTGGGCGGTTTGAAAAGCAGTGGGAATAGAGGGAAAGGGTACAAACTTAACACCTCTTGAGAATCTATCCACTATAGAAAGGATGGTAGTAAAACCATTCGAGGGAGGCAAATCGGTATCGAAATCTACGGCAATATAAAACCAGTGACGTTCAGGAGTGGGCAAAGGCATAAGTTTACCAGCTGGAATACCAGCGTTGTACATTTAGCACAAGTAGAGCAGAAGGCGACTAAGGTGTGGACATCCTGTCTCATGGTGTCCCACCAGTAACGTGACGAAATGAGCTGCAGTGTTTGGGTCTCCCCTGGGTGACCGGATGACAGGGAGCTATGAGCCCAGGTTATAAGCCTGTCACGGAATTCAGCAGGTACAAACGTTTTACCAGGAGGTAGTCCCTCTGGAGGGACACGTTGGGCATTAGCACGGCTTATTTGGTCATCAAACTCCCACTGGATTACAGAGATCGCCACGGAGTCAGGGAGTATGCGTGCAGGCTCTGGAGCGTACATACCGGAAAGAGCATCGACCTTAGTATTTCGGCTGCCTGATTGGAATCTTATAGAGAAATTAAAGCAAGAGAGAAGAATAACAACCATCGTGCTTGACGTGAATTGTGTTTGTTTTGCAGAGCGCAAGTATTCCAAATTTTCATGATCAGCGAGAACGACAAAAGGGTATCGAGCACCTTCTAACCAATGACGCCACTCCTCAAGTGCAAGCTTAACTTCCAGTAGTTCCCTGTCTCCTATGCCGTAGTGACGTTCTGCTGGGAATAGCTTGTGTGAGAAGAAAGTTACGGGATGGAGTTTAGGTGGACTACCCCGACGGTGAGAAAGAACAGCTCCCACCCGAGTTTTGGAGGCGTCAACCTCTACGATGAACGGAGCATTAGGATCAGGATGAATCAAGATAGGAGCTGTGACAAAGACAGACTTAAGGTAGTCAAAAGATGCTTGGGCTTGGCTAGACCAGGTGAGGTGGTTTTTTTTTTTTTTTTTTTTTTTTTTTTTTTTTTTTTTTTGGGCGTTCTTAAGTAAGGCTGTCATGGGTCAGCCTTTTCTAATAAAGCGTCTGTAGAAATTGGCAATACCGAGGAACCTTTACTAGTAACGGCATTAACTTTGTCATCATTCATGAGCACCATGGAGAAACTAATTACATAGCTGAGAAACTCAGCGCGAGGGAGATGAAACTCCTACTTCTCACCCTTAACATAGAGTTCATGATCTAGGAGGCATTGGAGAACGAGCCGGACATGTTTAATGTGTGAGCTAAGATTAGGGGAGTATATCAAGATGTCGTCAATAAAAACAACAAATTTGCCAATCATGTCACGAAAAACATCATTCATGAACGATTGGAAGACCGAAGGTGCATTTGCCAGGCCATAACTCATTACAAGTTATTCATAATGCCCCCTGGTGGTGGAAAATGCTGTCTTCCATTCATCCTCTTTTCTACAGCAGACTAAATTGTAAGCACTTCTGAGATCAAGCTTAGTAAAAATAGAAGCACCTCTAAACTGCTCTGGCCGGAATAAGAAGCAAGGGGTAAGCGAATTTGATGGTTGTCATTTAGACCAGGATAATTTATGCAGGGACGGAGACCACCATCTTTCTTCTTGACAAAAAAAGCCAGAGCCTACTGGGGATTTAGACGGACGCATGAAACCCTGTGCGAGGGCTTCAGTAATGTACTAATTTATAGCTTTCTCCTCCAAGTAAGTAGATAGACGTGGGCTTTAGGAAGGGTGGCACCCTCAACAAGATCAATAGCACAGCCATAAGGACATGGTGGGGCAGTTTAGTGGCTCTATTCTTACTGAAAACAAGGGCAAGATCAGAGTATTCAGTCTGCTCAGTCTGAATATCCTCGTTCAAACCTCTTAGAAAAACAGTGAGGAGAGCAGGTTCATTCCAGCCGCTACCCACGGCTGTGGTACGAAACTCAAGAGTGTAAGCTGCAACGTTACGAGATCCCTGCTTTAATGAAATTAACTGATCTCCAGAGGAAGAGCCATACTGAGCGTGGTCAAAAACATCATGGAAAGTCTTTGTAAAGGCAGAGTAGCTCAGATTACGGATGTTATCCCACATAGCAGTAGCCCAATCCAATGCTTTATCAGATAAGTGTGATACTACAAATGCTACTTTCACCTGATTAGAAGAAGCCTGGTGGTGTTGGTAAAAAATAATGAGCATTGTAGTAAAAAAACCTCTGCACTTGCTAGGATTGCTATCAAAAATTTCTGGTTTACTGAGTGAAAAAGGGGCAGCAAGAGGTAAGGGAGCTTGTGGAACAGGAGCTTGGTCAGACAGGGTTGATAAACACTGTAAAGCATCCTGACACTGTTGCATGGTTTGAGTCTGGTTATTGACAAGACTTTGTAAGGTACCCAAACCATGGGACAAGCCTTCCAGCTGAAGCTGATGCTCCTGAAGCCATTGGGCATGCTTAACTAGTTCTGGAGATGCAGATTCCACTTCAACTGTCTGCATTTTAGCCAAGTATTCTGTTACGCTGCCCAGGCAAGACAGACACAATTGCGGAAGTGGAACTGTACAAGGTTTATTTACAGATATACTTACAACTATATACAAAAGGAACACCCAAAGGGGTTTGAAGAGACAAAAACACAAACCAGAGCAGTCCAGGGTCAGTAACCAGAAACGTCAGTGTCAGAGGCAAGGCAAAGGGAGAAAACAAAGTCCAGGCAGAGGTCAAAACCAGAATATACAAGGCAAAAATCCAAGAGTGGTCAAAAAATGAAAGCAGGGTCAAAAACACAGGAGACCAGGAACTAATAACACAGAGAACCGCTTAGTACGCAAGGAAAGGCATTATTCCGCGTCGAACAAAGCAAACGGCGTCCTTAAATGCACCGAATCACAGGTGAAACGAGTTACGGCGTGATGCCATCGCTGTTGTAATCCAGAGTCATGGGAATTGCAGTCTTTGAACTCAAAAGCGCTCTCAGGCACAGCAAGAGCGGCCAGAGAGGAAGGCAGAGCCTTGGCAGGCGTGACAGACACTATAGACAGGAACAATCTTGGGGACACAGTGCAGTCCAAGTGTGTCTCAGTAGGTTAAAGTAGTGCTGTTGAACTTTAGCCCATAAAGGACTACTGCAGTACACAGAGTTAAAAAAAAAAAACCTTTACTTATGTTTTACTTCTGTTTTATTTTGTGAAGAACACATTCTCTACATGTCACACATGAGTTGAACATATTGAAAATAATAAAACATGAAATATAAAACGTGGCATGACTTTTCTGCAGGCTATATGTTATGTTTTTCCCCCCAATATGTTAAATGCAGCAAATAAACTGTAGTTGTGCATTAACATGGAGAAGTGTGGTCGAGAATGTGTAGAGAATGTGTTTATCTATTTTCACTTAGAAAACCAATATATCAGGCATGTCATTTGATGAGGAGCAGACCTGTAAATCTGCTGATTGCACAGCCAGACCCCATAGGAAGACAGCCCTGCTCCTTTACTGTCAGACTGTACAAATGCCCCCTTGCTGGGCCTGTATAATAATGGTGTTTTATATGGTCATTGTTCAAGCTATGTTTCAAATAGACTCATCTTCCTGTAGCCCCAGGTATTAAACAAGTGATTTGGCGGTTTAGAAGGTGAGTGAATTAGTAAAAGTTGACTTACACAAGCTTTATCGCTCTACAATCTATAAAAAGTAATACAATTTATTTTTAAAAAACTATTTAATTAAACTTCTCAAACTTGAATTTTGATATTTATTGTTCAATTATACTTTTTAAGTTCTGGATAGTCATGAAAGTTACTACAACAAACAACTGAAAAAAGTCGAATGACATAATCAGTGGAAGCAGGCTATAAATATGTGTGTATGTTTAGATCATAAGCAAACAGTTTTGGAGCAGAATTACTAAGAGAGGCTGTTTCCAGTTCAAAGTGTGACTCATTAGGTCTAAATACTGTCAAAAACATTGTTAGTAGCTATTGTGAAAGTATGTGCTATCAAATAAATAATTTGAGAGGAAAATACATTTCCAACAATCCTCTGGAAAACCAAAATGATCAAATCATTAAGAATAATGTGATATAGACAGTGTTTTGTTTCAGAAATAAATAAAACCTAATTTCTCTCTGAGCATAAAGGCAGCCTAAAGGGAGGCTTCTTTCAGGCATTAAACAACACACAATCAGTATTTTCCATCTGTGTTGATAACTGGTGGTTTATCATAATAATCTCCTTTCAGCGCTTTGCACATTGAGAAGGAACACACATGATTTTATATGCGATGAAGCAAATAGGTTAGAAATGCAGTGACCATAAAATTCTTTGACCAGTCTATCATGTACACCTACCATACATCAAATATTATGTTACATTATAGAATGCAGTTCACCTGAATACAATTTGAGCTTCAGTCCACTGCTTGATAATTCTGCTCTCAGATCTTACACACAAATACTCAATTTTTTTCAATTCAATTTAACAAAGCTTTATTGGTATGACCATATCACAAAATAGTGTTGCCAAAGCACTTGACATACAGTACATCAATCTATTAAACAATTTACTAATCAAACACACATACACACACACACACACACACAATCATATATGTAATTATGTGTATTATATATGTTATATACAGTTAACTATATTGAGCTGATGGTGCCTCGTTGTGCTGACCCTCTCTCAGACTGTGGCAGTCCTTTACATACCCGCCAGCCAGAGCAGCGTGCTGAACCTCTCCTAGTAACTCTGAGTTTCTCTGATTCTGGAAGTTCACTGAACTTCTTACTGAACCAGGGGAAGTATTTCTCCCTGATATGGTTGTATTTGTCACAGTGAAGGAGAAATTGTGTCTCTGTCTCAACGTCTCCTGAGTCACAGTGAGCACACACCCTCTCCTCTCTGGGCAGCCAGGTTCTCCTGTGTCTGCCCCGCTCTATGGCCAGGCTGTGGTCACTCAGCCTGTATCTGGTCAGGATGTGCCTGTGCTGAGTGTCTCTGACTGAGAGGAAGATAGGGGGCCAGTGTGTAGGTGTCTCTCAGGGTTCTGTAGTAGGTTAGTTTGTGTTGTTGTTGTGTTATGTTGTCCCAGTGTTGTAGATATGAGTGTTGTGTTTATGTGAATACGTGTTGAATGTAGGATGGGGTCTGGGTTCTGGGGCTGTTGGATGGTAGCTGATGTGTGAGCTGTAACACCAGCTGGCACAGTGGACTCTTCTCAGGGTTTATCTTTTGGACCTGGAGAGCTTTATTATGGAGGGTCTCGGGGGGCTTTGTGTGAGGTGGATCCAGAATTTTAGGGCTCTTTTTTGAATTTGTAGTGCCAACGGGAAACGGCCTAGTTCTGCCCTACAGGCGTTATTCGGGGTGTGTCTTTGCACTTTTAGAATGTTTCTGCAGAATTCTGCATGTAGGGTCTCTATGGGATTTCTTTTTGATGGCAAACAGAGCTCTACACGCTTTCTCTTTCAGCACATTTACTGCCATGTTGAAGCTTCCTGCTGCAGTGATGGTGAGTCCGAGATATGTGTAGTTTAGTGTGTGGGCTATGATGGTGTTGCCTAGTTTGAAAGTATGTCTGGTGTCCTGAACTCTGGGTTTCTTTTGGAAGATCATTATGTTTGTCTTTTTTAGATTGACAGCCAGCGCCCAGGTCTGGCAGTGGGTCTGGAGCAGATCGAGCATCTGCTGTAGCCCTTGTTGAGTGGGAGAAAGCAGGACAAGGTCATCTGCATACAGCAGGAATTTAACCTCTGTATCAGAAAGCATGAGCCCAGGAGCTGCAGACCGGTCCAGCTGTACCGCTAACTCATTAATGTATATGTTAAATAGAGTTGGACTCAGGCTGCAGCCCTGTCTCACACCGCGACCCTGCAGGAAGAACTCAGTCCTGTTATTGGCTATTTTCACTGCACATTTATTTCACTGCACATTCAGGTCATATACTTTCCCCCCCGACACCACTCTGGAGAATTCTGTAATAGAGCCCCTCATGCCAGATTGAATCAAAAGCCTTTTTGAAGTCGATGAAACACGCAAATATTTTCCCTTGTTTAGTTTGATGAAGATATTTGTTAATTAAGGTGTGCAGGGTGAAGATATGATCACATGTTCTATGTTTTGGAAGAAAACCAATTTGATTTTTGATCATGACGTTGTGTTTATTGAGGAAGGTCTGTATACGGGTGTTAAGAATGCTACAGAAGACTTTCCCTAGGTTACTGCTAACACAGATGCCTCTGTAGTTATTAGGATCCATCTTATCACCACTCTTGTGAATCGGGGAAATCAGCCCCGTATTCCAGAGCTCTGGAAAACATCCAGTGTTAAGAATTAGATTAAATAACTTGAGCACAGCTTCTTGCAGTTCAGGAGTCATGTTTTTAAGCATCTCTGTACAAATGTTATCAAGGCCACCAGCTTTGCCTGATTTCAGAGCTGTTATTTTCTCTGATAGCTCCTCATATGAGATCGGTAAGTCTAAGGGATTCTGATTAGTTTTAATTGAAAATTCCATTAAGACCAGTCCTGATTAAAAGGGTTGTGGTGTTTATAATTTAATATTTCACGCAGTTTCTGTCTAATTAGTTTACACCATTTCTCAGTCTGCTTTCTTTGTCTTGTTTTTCTTTTTTTCTGATTGAGATTGAATTTGATGGCAGCTGTAGTGAAGATACTGGTGATGTCATTTACAGCCAGATTTATACCTTCTTTGTTGGGTTGATAGTCAGTGTTACTGAAGCAGATGATTTTGTATATTAGCTCTTCAGAAGCGAGAACTTCTGAGAATTTATCAGCACTGTTTGGAGCCCATCTGTATGGCTGATGGAGGCTAATCAGCTTACTGGGCTTTGCTTTTGGTATTTGTTGAGTGCTGAATTTGATGAATTAATTGGAGTGGACAGTGGTCTGAAAGGGGGCTTTGTTTCATGACAGTAAAAGCGCTGATGTTATGGGGATCCATGTCTGTCACAGCATAATCCACCACTTTTGTTCACTGTGGAGTCTTGGTTATTTCTTTTCAGCTCTGTTGGGGTGAAGAATGACATGTTCTGGCCAAGCACATGTTTGTTGCCATGTGTGTCTATGATGTCAGGCTCTGTGCCGGTTCTTGCATTAAAGTCTCCAATGAAAAGCACATTCCCCTGGGCCTGGAATATATCCGATTGGAGATATTCAAAAATGTTTGGGTCAAAATAAGGAGATTCCGTAGGTGGGGCATAAACTGAACATAAAAACAGATCTCTATCGTTAATTTGTAGACTTTGATTTAGTTTTAGCCATAGGTATGTTTGAGCTGTTTTTATAACTGTAACTGATTTACTCAGCTCCTGTTTACACCATATTAGTAGTCCAGCAGAGTCTCTGCCTTTGGTGATCTCAGATCTTTTGGAGGAGGGCAACACCACATCATTATAACCTGAGGGACAATGGGTCAGCACATCATCTCTGCACCAAGTCTCTAACAGTATCAAAATGTCAACATTTCTTATCACTTTAAGAAATTCCACATCTGTACTCTTTGCTACAAAAGCAGAAGAATACAGACCTTGGATGTTCCATGAACATATCTGAAATGATTGCATAGTTAACCAACAAGTATAAATATGTATTTAGTGGCAAAACATCCTATTCAGACAAATGCAAAAGTGTAACTGGATACTTAAGCTAGGTAATAATTATTAATTGTACTATAGCTACTCTAGTTATTGTAGCTAGTTCAGTAAATTACAGCACAGTAAACTGTGTCATTCTGGGGGCTGGGGTACACTGGTCCACTTGAGTTCTGGTGGTTGGGGTATGATGATGTCCGATGGCTCTGGAGGCTGGGGTACGTTGGTCCACTGGAGTTCTGGTGGTTGGGGTATGATGGTGCCATGTGGTTCTGAAAGACAGGGTCTGCTTGTGCTCTCTGGTTCTGGAAACTGGGGTATGTTGGTTTCTGTTGGGTCTGAGGACCAGGGTACGTTGATGCTCTGGTATACTCTGGGATAGTGTGCGTCTGTGTCCTGAGGTTCTGGGTGCTGGGAAACACTGGTGACCTGTGGTTCTGTGGGCTGGAGTTCAGGGCAAGTTTAGGGTCAGGGTGAGTTGGTGCTCTCTGGTTCTGGGGGATGGTAAATGCTGGTCCTCTGTGATTCTGGGGTCTGTTGTATGTCAGTGCCCTGTGGTTCTTGGGGCTGGGGTACACTTTTGCTCTAGGACTCTGAGGGTTTCTTGGGATGCGATCCAAGGCTGCGTCTTTTAATAAAACGTCCAATGTCATCTTTTATCAGATGAAGCCTGTCATACATGTTCCACAAGCTGATGGTAGGGTGATGTGCTATATGCACATTGGGAAGATTGGCACAACCTCTGAAGATCTCGTTGTTGATTTTGCTGATAAGTTGAGGTGGTGTCTTGGCGTGGAAGTAGAGTGGAGATAATTATCCTTGACTCAGGAAATTTTTGTGCTGCGTTCACAGCTACACTGATTACTGCCTCCGTATCCTGACATAGAGTTTTTATGTAGTTCGTGCCTGTGTGTATTATGATGATTTGTGGGCTACCTAGGGTGTTGTGATCAAGCAGCTGATGGGCTTTGGTGGTGTTTCCACAGCGTTTTGTGATCACTTTTTATCCAGGGAATATCCGGATGGGGTCGATGAATTTCCCATTTGAATCTATCAGTAGCACTAACTCCCGGTTGCTGCTCTCCTGGGTTGATTCTGTGCTGGGGCTGCTGTGTTCTGGCATGGCCGAAGTGCTGGGTGCTGAGGCACTGGTTTGCGTCTCTGTGTCTGTCTGATGGGGGCCTGTCTCAGGCTGTGTTTGCTCTCGGAGTCTTTGTTCTCCTGGTTTAGTTGTGTTTCTATTGAGGTATGCTGAATGACTGAGTTTGAGGCAGGGAACTGGGGTTAGTGCTGAGTCCTCAGCGCTGGAGAACCCAGGGGCTGGTGGACTTTTGTGACTGTCTTTTCAACCTCTGTTTTTAATTCAGAGAATTTTTTCTCAAACTCTTTAATGCCATGTTCACTTCCCTGGATAACTACGGTGCCTTTTGTGTAAAGGTTAATGGTCAACATTGAGCTTGACAATTCATTATCCTCAAATACCACAATCTGACTTCCATGGCCAATCCCTGCTCTTTTAATGTATGGGAACACTGAAGGCAACACACAGAGTACCAAGTCTTTACGTTGTCTGTGTAGAAGATAAGGTTGTTTTTTACTGTCTTATCTTTTTGGTCAATGAAATCAGCGAAGAGGTGTTCAGGATTATTCATCAGAAGCTTTGTTTTATACTTCTTTATTGAGGAAGCATTTTTTAAATCACTGGAGTATGGGACCTCACTGCATTCCACTGTTTTTATGGCTGTGTTTACAGTTTCCATGGCAACTCCTGGACAAGTCAGTTAGCTTATATGCTAACAAATCAGCAATTAATGTCTGTTTTCACAGTTTAAAGTAAAAGTTCAGCGTTTTTCCTCTCCTGAGCTGCTGTAGGGCTTACTTCTGTAGTTTGTTAGACCTTGTCTGAGGGTTCTTGTGTGTTCTTGGTCCTTTCTGGACAGGTGGCTTGGTTTGGTGGATGTACTCACGGTGCCTGTGTGCTTGATCAGCTCTTTTCCTGAATTTTCGTCCTACTAAAAGTTGATATTTGTTTATCCTCTTGTATTCTCCTCAATGTCAAAGTTTCTGTTAACTCTTGCACTTGTTTTTGTGGATGAATTACCAAAAAAAGTGATATTTAACAGGAGCTCATTTTAGTGTGGCTGACTTCTGGCTCACGGAACACGGAAAAAAACACAAATACTCACAACCTTATCTCATCTTTTGTTGCTTTCTTTCCATACAGCTGCTGAGTGAAAGTTGGCTGGAGGCAATTGATTAAATCCAGAGGGAGCTGCTGTGGTGCTTTACACAATATTTAGGATATTTGACCAATTTTATACTAAACTGAAAACACCACATTTCTATCAGTCTAATTATGCTGATTAGAAATACTAAGTTGATAAAGGCTGATATGTATTAATGTATTCACAAGTGAAAGATAACCACTTTACTGTAAATATCCATTAGTCTAGCACCCTCAGCCACACTCGGTAACGAGCTGTAATAACTAGCATACCAGCATAAAGTGTCTCATTGTCATACTCCGCCATGTTCCCCGCGTCCCTCGCCTGTTTATGTCCTGTCAAGTCCACGTGGTCTTTGTTTACCTTTTGTCTTGTGTTCTTTGGCTCCGCCCTCCACCTGTGTCCCGTCATGTTCACCAGCTGTTTCCGTTTCCCTCTTGTTATCCCGTGTATTTAGTCTGCCTGTTTTGCCCTCTCCTTTGTCGTTCACTGAGTACGTATAGGTACGTGTTATGGTGTTCTCGTCTGTGTATTTTCCGTCTGTTTTATTTATTAAACCATTCCAATTGTAAGCTTGCGAGTGTGTCATCTACCTCTGCTACTCCTGCTCATCACCGTGACACTCATCTTGACACCTCTTTGGCTGCCCCTCTTGAATTTCTGGTCTGATTTGTAATGAACTTCATTCTCTGGTATGATTTTCTATATATACCATCCTGTATCCTGTATGCTTTATAACATGTTCATTGTTTTCCATTTATGTGTCATCTCTATTACTATTCTGTATGTGTCCATGATGTTTTATACCTATTATCTTAATTGTGTTACATATGTCCCATTACAATGGAAAGTTTATTGAACATGTTGGGGGAAAAAAAGACAAAAACAAATTGCATATTTTCTCTTTCTCCAAATGTAGCCAGTCAGAAAAGAAAGGAGCAAACTTCACACACCAAACAGGTATTGTACTGATTGACTACATTAGGGCAAGAATATAGTCAGTTTTTTTATCAATGATTTTAGTACATGAATCAAAGACAGAAGATATCTGAGAGAGTGGTTAAGTGGTGAACTACAATACTGAAATCTTTTTTATGATGCTTTATAAATCCACCTCACATTCCTACCCATCAACACAAGCATACTTGTGAAATCAATGGAGATAAGAGGAGTTCCTTCAGAGTTTGCCAGCTTCATTAATTTATTATTAATGATAATGATATTATTTAGATATTAATGATAAAAGTCCGAAAATATGCTAACCTTTTTGAAATCCTAAATATAGCCTAAACACTGAGTGCAATCCTTACCATACCAAAAAGAACCCAGTTTAATTTGTTAATAACAGTTAATACTATAATTATACACAAGTTTTATCTTAGAATGCTTGCGGTTGCTTTCAGGAACCTAGTTAAATAGCAGCATCAAATAAGGACTATTGCATTTCATCTAGCAAAGCATTGTTTTTTAATACTTGGTCAATTACAATGACATACCGTTACATTTCACTTATACAAAGAGACTTCTTGTCTGTTCATCTTGTTTAAGTATTTGTCAAACATTTCTTTGTAGAGCAGCAGCATTTGGCCAGAGCAAGCATTAAGCTCCCATGTCTCTTCAGTCCAGTCACATTGCAAATTCACAAGCCAATGGCACATGGATTAAATCCAACCCTATCAGTTCTTCCACTTCCTGTGTTTCTGCAAATATGTCCTTTTATACGTGTTGCCAAATGATCTTAGGTTATGCACTAACATAATAGAAATAAAACAGATTATTATTATTATTGCTGTTGTTGTTGTTAGCAGTAATACTACTACTACTAATAATAATCTGTTTTATAATTATAATAATAATAATAATATCAAAACTTAATGACATGGGTGTTAAAGGTAATTATTTTCCTGAGCTGAGTGTGTGTGCACTGTATGAAGTGTTCAGTTTTTGTAGCAGTTTTACCCTGCTTTGTGTCAAAGGCTCATGGTCACCATTGTTTTATGTGAGCTCATATCTGGCAGTGGCCTTGACCTCCTTTTTGTCCACCCCCCTGCTTGCCATCTAGTAATGGTCAGGGTGAAGGGCGATGTGATTCGAAGGGATTCAGCCTTAAAACCTCCATCACTGACCCTGAAATGTTTATGCCAGCACACTCCAGTGAAGACAGCAAAGCAGTACACAAAGTATTTGTGAGCAATTGCAGCTATTAGAACAAGTTACTGATTCCACACGTGGAAACATTTATAGAACTTTAATGTGCATTAATAAAATACAGTTTTATTACATTCATTTTATTTATTATTCCATTAATCTGTGTTAGTGCATTCATCATATAATGTTCATTAAAATGCACATGTAATGTTCTCTCATCAAAGAAAGAAAAAAATCCCTGTCCACTATTTAAAACCCCTATCTTGCTGTGGGCAATACATAGCTATATTTTCTCATGTATGAGTAAATAAAACATTGATGGATTTGTAAAATACTGTGTTTTTTTTACATCATAAAGCTCTTACTTCTATTCAAGCTTATACGTGAGCGAAGCTTTTTGTGTTTAACTCTATTATGGTGACAGTATCTGTTTAGCTTTATTAGTGGTGACAACTCTGACTTAGAAGGAGAAGTATCATATAAGCTTGAGTTTCTCAATTCAAGTTAGTGTTTAGAGAAGGCACTATTTTTACCTGAGTCATTATTATAGCCAGGCATCAATGCTTTTGTTGTGTTCAGTTTACTCATCTCTGATAGGTCCACCATATACATGTAAAATTACTGTTGCCCATTTAATCAGCCTTCTGTGCATCATTGGTCACTTTCTGACCAGACAGCTTATTTGGGTAGTGAACCCTTGTGTGCTGATTTTCTTCTGTAAAACAGCTTAAGACTTTGTTTCATTCATATCAATCAAATCTTTTCATTCCTTTGAGTTTTTTATTTCTTTTTTGTGTTTCTAGAATAGTACAAAAGATTAAAATTGCTGCAATAACCTGACACAATTATACCTTTGTTGACAATAAGAGGGCAACCTTGAGCCAACTCTATCCACAGTGTCGTAAATGAACACTTAGCTACTGTACTAATGCCGGATGGGGGAGGTTAGGGGATTGTGGTGTACTTATACATTAATGAAGATAGTATAATGGTTTGCACAGTAGTGGAAATAAATGCAGAAATGATGCACAGATGCTCTGCATGTGCATTTGTTTAGGTTTGAATTTGTTCATTTTCAGGATGTAGAATATTATTTTAGCCATGCAGTGTATTTTTAGAAATTAGCTTAGTTTAGAAGTTAGTTTACTACTGCAAGAACTGAGACTGCATATCTGTCACTCATGGCCACATGGCAAGCAGTTAGATCTCATTGTTTTGAAATAAATGTGTCCTAGCATTTTTGAGTTATGCTATTTTTAATATTAGCTAAAATTGTCAATGCTGCAACATTGCTTTACAATACAGTACAATACTGTTTGGTAGGTAATATAAGAGTAGTATAAGAGTGGTTTGGACTTAAACCTCTTTGTACTAGATAGAGATTCATACTCTAACCAACACTAAGCACTTTTGTAAGTCGCTCTGGATAAGAGCGTCTGCTAAATGCCGTAAATGTAAATGTAAATGTAAATGTAATAGGTAACTACAGAGGAATGAAGCAGAAGCTATAAGTAGTGCTGCGTTACCACAAGTACCTACTATTAACTACAAGAAAGTAGCAGGTAATTATTCAGTATCTAATAGGAAACTAATGATGAGGGTAGTTCACTATTAAGTAAACAATAACTACTGAGTGTCAGAGAATAACTTAGTAACTTCTCTATTCGATATAATTTGTTCAAAAGCCTTACAAGGTTCCTAGTAATCTACTAATTGATATGACTATGAAGGATTATATTTTCCGTATTTATTAATTATAAATACATGTCTCATTAGCACCACACCATACTGTAATAATTGGTGTCAGCCATGTGTTTGTTTTAATCAGCAACCATTGAAAGCTAAAGAACATCTTCATATTTAGCAGGGTGAGCAAATTTGTGTGAAATCATTCTACAATAGGATAACTGCTAAAACGTCACACTTTTAGTGGCACAGTGGTGTAGTGGTTAGCACTGTCGCCTTACAGCAAGACGTTTCGGGTTTGATTCCTGGTCCAGGCCGTTCTGTGTGAAGTGTGCATTTTCTCCCCATGCTTTAGTGGGTTTCCTTCAGATGCTCTGGTTTCCTCTCACAGTCCAAAGACATGCAAGTTAGGTCTGTAAGTCAAGTGTGCAAGTCAGGTGTGCCTTGTTAGATTGTTTGTTCAAACAAGTCATAGCTGTCTGTAAATCCTGTAAAAGAAGGCTGTTAGAAGAGCAAAGGGTTGGTTCTTAATTTTGTGCAGTCCTGCCATCACCTAGATTTATTAAATTCTTTCAGCAAACTTGAGTATTTGCCAATACAGATACCAATACAACACTGTCCTTCTTTCTTTCAATTACTGTGTCTTTATTAACATTTGCTGGAGTGAAGATGAACAGAAGTTTTTCCATGGTAGTTTTTTAAAATCAGATTTGTGATCAAATCTGTCCATTACTGATACGATACTGTTGAATGTAAATTGAGTCTCAGTATTTCAAATATCCAGTTTTAGTATTTCAAATATCATATGCTGTCATATTTTATGAATATTTGGTAGTTAGGTAGGCAATTCGGCATCACATGATACATTCATACAGTTTAACAGTTAGCAATCACTTCTTATTGTAAATAAACATTAAAATATTGCTTGTAAATAAATCCTGGAAATGCCAATAACTTTAACTTACATGCATCTCATTACAATGTACAGTTTTTTGTATTTACTGTACCATGTCCTGCCTGAACAACTGCATTAGTTCCTGGACATCTACTTTTCTGTTGAATCTAGTACTACAACACCTGCTCCAGCTTGACATATTGGAAATTCTTAAGCACTTCTTCGACCAATAAAGGCAATATGGTTTAACTTTTTTTGGTCAAATCTTGTCCTGTAATGATACAGGTGACATATTATATATACTTTATACTTTTCTTATATTATAAGAAAAGTAAGGCAAAAAGAGACATATTTGAATTTCTGGCACATCTTTAGATGTCCAGACCAAAAGCTCACTTCAAATGAAGCCGCTTGGGGCCACCACTTCTCCACTTAATGAGTTTGTTTGGGTTTTCATTATGCGGCTTTTCTGATAAAGGCTAAATCCCCTCCGCCCTCGCTCCATCTCTCTGCATCTGCTTTCCACTTTTATCACAGCACCACTCAGTCGTTTGGATTTGCCTCTCAAGCCCAGATTTCACACGCAGGTTACGACTCATCTCCAAATCCAGAGATGAACAGGCTGATATGGCCGCCATGTTTTACATCCGAGGAAATGGATCTATCGGGAAAGGAATGACAAGAAAAGAGTGAAATATCTATCTCTGTTGTCAGAAAAAAGCAAAAAGTGTTGAAAAGTGTCAGATCTATTAGCAGGCAACGCTGGCATTCAAAACACAGGCATTCATTTCCAACACTGGCAAAACTACGACAACTGAAAAATGCAAATGTTTGTGTTTTTGATCCAAACTTTGTTGTTCATTTTGTGTTATTTTTAAACTGACCACTTTTCTGCTGACAATTCCATTTTTGCATTCAAAGTGAAATGGAACTGAGCAGAAAGCAAATTAACTATTGTGAGTAACAACGTGTTTAATGGACCTAAGCTTTGTAAACCACAAAGCATTTTGACTTTCTTTATTGTGTGTAGGCATGTGTATGTGTGTGTGTGTGTGTGTGTGTGTGTATGTGCAGGAGAGAGAGATGATCTCCTACGAACGTATTGAAACAACATGCCAAATTACACTGAAGACATATGGTTTTGAGATATGAAGATAAATATCAGAAATCCATTTTTAAAGTAACCAAAAAAATAAAGCATGTGACTTTACATTTACAGCATTTCACATACCTTCTTATCCAGAGCAGCTTACAGTAAACATTTACTTTGTTGCACAGGTGTGCCTTGATAGATTGTTTGTTCAAAGAAGTAATAGCTGTCTAAAGAAGATAGTAGTCATTGTGAAGCTGAGAAAAATACATAAAATTGATCAGATCCAAGTCTTGCCTTTGCTATCCACAGGCTTTGCAGAGTTTGCAAAGAATGCACCTGTTTTAAAGTAGTTTAAAACCATTTCTATTTGACCATTTATCATAACATTTGCACATAATCTAAAAGGCAGCTGACATTTTCAAATTGTTGTAAATATCTGAAACAAACAAATAAACAAAACTAATAAATACATTTTTTTTAAATAGCACAATAAAATTGCATAAATCTACCAAACTTACTGAGAACATGGACGTACTGAGAACATCTCTTTTTGTAACATTGCTTGACATCTAACCCTCCAGTGAAAGCTGTACTTTAGCCTGGCTAGCTCCCAGTGTACATTATTTACACGCTTGAAATCATGCTACACTGCAATGAAGAGAGTAATTACACAATTTAGATGTCAATTCTGTGACTTATGCATAATCACTAATTAAAATACATTCATCTTAATATCTGTCAACATTCACAAATGATGTCACTACAGTAATATGAGATCAAACTGGTTAAATACAAAAAAAAATCAATGTTATATTTTATTTTAATGTTTTGTTTTACATTGCAAAGACTGGTTGCTGCTGTACTCTCTGCCCTACTCCTTAACTGGACATAGTTTAAGTAAATACAATTTTCAATTTTACAAATATATACAATGTTAATAATAATACATGCAGTCTGGATGTCTATGACTCCTAAATTAACCTGGTTAAAAGAACACAGATTTGATTTCAGACTGGTTTTACCAAATGGTGTTTCTAGGCCATTGCTATGATACCCCAAGCTGATGAAAAGATGTTGCAAGGCCATTGCTATGGTATTACAGGTAGCTGGTAAGTTGTTAAAATACTTGTATTATGGTGGCATAAGAAAACATTTGGCTACAGAGTGTATACTAATGCACAGAAAAAAAACTGATGCTGCACGAAAAACATAAGTGGAATTGATTAAAAATTCATGAGTGTGCACAGGTCTTTCTAATTCCCAGAATGCTTAACAGCATGTTGTGGTTCCAAACTCCACTGGTACAGTTTATATGTGTATAACGGTATCACAAACAATGACATTGTAGCAGCTTTACAGTATTACACAACCAAAATATAGGACCATTTTTGTGGAGTTTTACTTGTCCTTCTGTCCTTTTTTTGAGGTTTTCTACAGAGAGGCTGATGCAGATATTGAGAGGGCCTTAGCTTCGTTTTATGCCCTGTTTCTGCAGAGGGACAAGACCACAGGCACACTCTTACTGTGTGTGTGTGTGTGTGGGTGTGTGTGTGGGTGTGGATATCATTCCTCAGGCAGCGTCCAACATGTTTGTGTTTATTTATTTAACAGAACAGTAATCACAGATAGACATTGAGTCATCCTCCTCTTCCGTCTTACCTCGCCACTCTACAACCCCACAACAGCAACGGTCTGCTCTCACAAAGATACAAGTGCCAGTTCTTGCTTTATATTTGTGAATTTCTTTCAAACACGAATAGTTAAAGAAACAGCTTGTTGAGAAATCAAATGTCCACAATTTACTCCTTAGCACTAATATAGTCGATAAGCCAAGACATGTTTTACAACGTTAGCTATGCACTACAGCTCTTAAAATGAGAAAAATAATACAACTGAAAACAATAGTAACCATTTCAAAGTTTAGATTTTGTCCACCCTTCTGTCTATTTTTAAAGGTAGCACTGTGCCAAAGAGGGTTAGAAACCACATTAACATGTGTATTTGGGTTTTCTTACTTGAAGCAGTTTCAGTTAAATAAATTAACCAGTACTAATTTGTGTTTAAACTTCCATGATTTGTTATCTGCTATTTGTGTTGTAGCGTCATTGCAGTGCAACAGAAGCAAACTTCAGACACCATACATGTCTCAGCTGGCCGACCACATTTGGGAATCGTTCTGAGCAATTAATTAGCTCACATTAATCCTAGGGAACAAAGTTTAAACATTATCTTAAGGCATGCAGCATATAGTATGTACTGGTGCAGTATACAAGACATAGTATGCTACTTTGAAATAATAATAATTTAATAATAATATTAATAATAATTTCCTTTTCTTTTATTATTCTACTGAAAAAAACAGATAACAGAATGGTTCTATTTATTAAAACGGGGGAATTTATCCCCCTTTGCTGCAGTAACAGCCTATACTCTTCTGGGAAGACTTTGCACTAGATGTTGGAAAATTGCTGTGATTATTTGATTACATTCGGCCACAACAGCATTAGTGAGGTCAGGTACTGATGTTGGATGATTAGGTTTGGATCACAAACACCACTCCAACTCATCACAAAGATACTGGAAGGTGTAGTGCAGAGGGGCTAACCCTGCAGTCAGCACTTGGCATTATAGAGCTTGAGATTATACAAGCTCTCTGTACGCAATTGAATGCCCATTACAGCAAAACAAAAGTCCACCTCTGAGAGGTTAAAAATTACTTATATCCCTTTTAATTGATGAGAAAAGACATTAAATGGTCTTAAATAGCAGTTTATGCTCAAAAACCCTCTAATGTAGCTGAATTAAAGCAGCAGACATGGGACCAAGTCACTAAGTTGCAAATAACAAGTAAGTCTCAAGTCTTGACAATCAAGTCCCGAGTCAAATCCCAAGTCAATACAAGCGAGTCTCGAGTCAAGTCCCAAGTTAATACAAGGAAGTCTCGAGTTAAGTCCCAAGTCTTAAAGTGGGAGCTGTGACAGGGGGCACTGTGCCTGCAGCAACAGGCGTGAGGTGAGAGGCAGTGTCCAGGGAAGCGGCAGCGGGTGCCTGGCCTCGGCGTTGCTTTCACCACTTTCTCTGTTTCCGCTCCCGCTCTTGGAGGCCGTGCCGCTAACCGTGACAACCCTCTCGACAGCGGCGGTGGTGGAGGCCCTTGGCTTGGCTCTCTAGGCAGCGGCGGCAGCGGAGGCTGTTGGCTCAGCCCTTTTGCCAGCGGCTAGCCAAGCCATGCTCTACTCCTTACACTCTTCCAGTCAGAGTGCGCAGGAAGAGCGCCTGGATCGCCCCCTGAACTGCCACGATGCTTGCTGGATCGTCCACCGGCGTGACATTCTGTAAGGACTTGGACTCGTCAGGGTTGTTACGATCCATGTGCAAAGCTTTATTAACATCCAAAGCATTACAAAGCAAAACAGAACACACCGTCACTGCGGTACATGAGGGGATCACATACACCCCCGCTGATGAGCGGCAGGTGTATACTGAGTGTCCTCAGGTGTGAGGTGGTGGCTGCGCCCCGTGGGCGCTAGAGGGCAATGCTGACACACAGCACAGCGTGGATCACAGTAAGTGTTACTACTGCAGATCAAAATAAGAATGACATGTAATGCTTAGAACTAGACCTTAGCTACCACAACGTTTTTTCTGTGAGTTCATATGGACCAGCTTCAAAATCACGCTAGGTTCGATAAGGAGGGCTTTGACTGAAATGCAAAAGACGGAATGCAAGGCTCTGGAGTTACAACTATGTATTTATTGACTAGTAAAAAATAATAATAATTTGTGAGATAGATATGTATGTGCAAGAAAAGTGAAAAGAGCAGTCTCAGTCGATATACAAATGGGGAAAAAATACAAATGAAATAGCTCTCTCTCTCTTGGCTTGAGGAAAAGAAAAAAAAATAGAAATAGCAAATAGAGCTTTTCTAGTCAACAGAGCAAGTCAGTACTTTGCAACAAGATACAAGGAAAAAATAGAACAAAGTTCTTGTTTCCCACAGTTAACAGTACCTTGACGCAAGAATGAAAACTATTTTTTACCCAAACAGCACTCGTTTAACAATCAGAAGAAGGAATATAAGTCCATTTTAACACTTGAGTCTTTTATTCGCTGTTATTCTTTTTTTTTATTCTTCGCGTTTCGTATGTATGTAATGTTTTTTCCTCAATGTTCCTCTTTTTCGTTCTGGCTTTTTAATGTCTGAAAGTGTTTTTTACTACCCGGGTAGACTTCTTATGTGTGTGTGGTGGTCAGTGCATTTCTCCTCTTATCTGCGTGTCGTTCGGTTATGTTGGTCTGGCGCTTGCGCAGCCAACGTCACTCGCATGCTGGGAACTGTAGTTTTCTCCTGGCTCGCTATCGTGGACTCGGGAAGCTCGAGGTTTTAACACGTCTTTAAAACAACCTGTGCAATGCCTCACTTCGTTCAACACACTGTACTCGAAGCATAAATAACTCAAAATAAAGGGTAGACCAATGTTTAACAGCTCTATAACACCTATATTAGTGCCTGTAACTATGACGCTTATGCAAGCTAATGCTCACAGGCATGCTAACACACCAGATAATAGCTGCATGACTCTCTTAATTGTCATATATACTCATTATACTCTCAAGTCATACTATAGTTGTTTTTTATTCCACATACTTTTATTCAATTCATAAATGCTTTGGGCACCTCACACCTCACTAAGCGTTTCTTGTTTCTGCAACCCCACCGTGTATGATTCTCTGCCTGGTTTTTGTGGATTACGTCTTTTTGTCTTTTGCCCCCTTCTTGGATTTGTCTGCCTGGATCTGCTGTCTGCTGGTAACGAACCCCTGCTCTGCCCCTTGACTACTGCTTTTCTTCTTTGCCCCCATCGGACTTTTTGGCCTGCACACACTGACTGCCTTTCTGGTTTTGACCCATCTGCCCTGCCTCTGACCTCGCTATTCATTTCCCCTGCTGGTGTAATAAATAATATCACCTGCGTATGGATCCCGACCCATTGTCTGAGTCCGTCACGTCACATAATTCTTTGCCTACACGCGATCCCTCAGGTATTACTGACCTCCAGGCAGCTGTGCTGGCTCAGGGCAGAATGCTGGGGTCCCACGAGCAACACCTGCAGCAGCTCAACCGTAATATGGAGGAGCTCATTCACTCCATCGGAGCCCTGTCACCACGCGCTGCCTCTCCGGCTGCTGCAGCCGCCCCCCCCCCCCCAGCCAGCTCCCCCTGCTTCAGCAAGCCTGTCACCAACTCCGGTCCCGCTCTCGATACCGGATAAGTATGACGGGACACCGGATCAGTGCCAAGGCTTTCTGATGCAGTGTTCGCTGTATTTTAGTCGAGTGCCCGGCGCGTTTCCCTCGGAGCAAGCCCAGATCGCCTTCATTTTGTCACTGCTCACGGGAAGGGCTCTGAGATGAGGGGCGCGAATGCTCCGGAAATGCACTGCTACGTTTTGTTCGAATAAAAGTTCAAGGACGTGTTTGACCATTCTGGCTCGGGAAAGGATCCAGGAGAACAGCTCCTCCTCCTATGGCAAGGCAAAGACACGGCACTGGACTACTCGCTCTCCTTCCGCACTCTCGCAGCAGAGAGTGAATGGAATGATCATGCTCTGAAAACCGTCTACCGCAATCGCCTCAATGACACCTTTAAGGCGGAGATGGCATGTAAAGATGACGGACAGACTCTAGAAGGGCTAATCCGGCTTTCTATCACCCTTGACAATCTCATTCGCTCGCGTATGCGAGCTTCCGCTCCCGCTATCCCTCCGACACGCCAGCTGATTCCACCCACGGAGCCTGAAACCATGGAGCTGGGCAGAACCAGACTCCCTCTAGAGGAAAAACAGAGGAGGTTCCGCGAGGGCTTATGTCTGTACTGTGGAGAGAAGGACCAATATCGCGATCATTGTAATGCTCTGAAAAAGTCATCCACTCTGGAGGTGAGTACTACTACCATGATTTCAACTCGTAAGCTGACTGTTCCAGTGAAGATAAATTATGGTAATGAATCTTTTATTGTTCCAGCCCTGATTGATTCTGAAGCTGCAGGCAACTTTATGGACAAAACTTTTGCACACTCACTATCTATCCCCTTCATCTCCTGCAAGACCCCGTTAAAAATCAAAGGCATAGATAGCCAGCCCTTAGGAGAGGGGACTGTAAACCAAACCACCATCCCCCTCCAACTTATCACGGGTCTGTTTCACTCTGAAATGGCCTCCCTTTTTGTTATTGATGCCCCAGAGCACCCCATAGTTTTAGGTTATCCATGGTTGGTGACTCATGGGGCTACATCCGTCCTTCAACCTCACCTGCCGCTGCTGGGGGTTTTTTTTATAGAGAAGAAGGACGGCGGGCTGAGGCCCTGTATAGACTATCGAGGCCTTAATGCAGTTACTGTCAAGTACAGTTACCCCCTCCCCTTGGTTCCCTCAGCCTTAGAACAGTTATGTCAGGCTGTGGTGTTCACTAAACTGGACCTGCACAGCACCTACAATTTAATTCGTATCCGTAAGGGAGACGAATGGAAAACTGCTTTTGTCACCACCAGGGGGCACTATGAATACACAGTGATGTCTTATGGCCTTGTAAATGCACCTTCAGTATTCCAGTCGTTCATTAATGAGGTTTTGAGGGACATGCTAGATCGGTGGGTCATCGTATACATTGATGATATTCTTATATATTCCAGGAATAGGGAGGAACACGTCAATCATGTCTGTATGGTGTTAAAACAGCTGCTGGAACATCAGCTTTTTGTCAAGTTAGAAAAATGCGAGTTCCACCAGACAGAGATCGCCTTCCTGGGGTATATCATCAACTCTCAAGGGGTAAGGATGGACAAAGGCAAGGTTAAAGCAGTCACAGAATGGCCACTGCCCTAAACTGTTAAAAAGCTACAAAGCTTTCTTGGATTCGCCAATTTCAACCGACGTTTTATCAGGAATTTTTGCTCTGTTGCAGCCCCGTTGACCTCCCTGCTTTGTGGAAAACCCTGAACTCTAAAATGGAACACTACTGTCGAAGTTGCATTCGCAAAACTCAAAAAAATTCGCAAAAAGGCCAAGTTCTCATCTGCTCCTATCTTAAAACACCCCGATCCCTCACGGGCCTTCGTAATGGAAGTAGATGCCTCAGACACTGGAATAGGAGCTATCTTGTGCTAAAGGCATGGCACCCCTGCTAAAATGTACCCTTGTGCCTTTTTCTCCCATAAGCTCAATGCAGCAGAACGCAACTATGACGTCGGCAATCGTGAACTCCTGGCCATCATGGAAGCCCTAGAAGAATGGAGACATTGGCGGAGGGGGCACATTATTCATTCATGATCCTTACCGATCACCGAAACTTCGAGTACACCAAGACAGCCAAGTGCGTGAACCCTCGCCAAGCCCGTTGGGCTCTTTGTTTTACCCGTTTTAATTTTACTCTCACCTACAGACCGGGATCTAAGAACACCAAGGCGGACGCTCTTTCTCGTATTCATGAAGGTGAGACTTCCCCCACTGACGAGGCCCCCATCATTTCTCAGTCCTGCATACTGGCACCCATCAGGTGGGAGCTCATGGACCAGATCCAGGCTGCCTAAGGACCCAACCCACCACCAGCAAACTGCCCGCCTGACAGGCTTTTCGTACCGTCAGCACTACGCACAGAGGTAGTCAACTGGGTAATTCCACACCCAGCTCTGGACATCCAGGCATTCAGCGGACTACAACCCTAGTAAGAAATAAGTTTTGGTGGCCTTGACTTGCTAATGATGTCAAAGATTTTGGAAACACATGTGTAATCTGTGCTCAAAGCTGGACTCCTCGGCAGCTGCCAGCGGGTCTGCTGGAACCCCTTCCTGTCCCTCACCATCCCTGGTCTCACCTATCCATAGACTTCATCACAGATCTTCCCCCTCACAAGGAAATACAACTGTCTTGGTGGTGGTAGATCGATTTTCCAAAGGATGCAGGCTTATCTCACTCCTAAGCTCCCCACCGCCTTAGAGACCGCTGAAATGCTATTTCGGGAAGTATTCAGTTTTTTTTGGCCTTCCCAAAGACATTGTGTCTGACCGGGGATCCCAATTCACCGCCCATGTCTAGCGAGAGTTCTGTAAATTGTTAAATATCTCCGTTAGCCTATCTTCTGGGTATCATCCTTAGTCCAATGGCCAGATCGAAAGACTAAACCAGGAGATAGGCAGGTTTCTCCAATCATATTGTAGCAACTCTCAGCATGATTGGAGCAGGTATCTACCCTGGGCAGAATGTGCCCAAAACTCACTCACCCACACCTCTACTCGACTCACTCCATTCCAGTGTATTTTAGGTTATCAACCCCCCTTGTTCCCCTGGTCTGGAGAACCGTCGGAGGTCCCAGCTGTGGATGACTGGATGCGGAGGAGCGAACAAACCTGGGAAGAGGCCCATGTACGGCTACAAAGAGCGGTAAGATGGCAAAAGAGGCAGGCTGATCGCCATCGCAGAGACACCCCAGAGTTCACGGTGGGTCAGAGGGTTTGGCTACCCACTAAGGACCTTAAGCTCAGACTTCCTAGTAAAAAACTCAGCCCTCGATTCATTGGCCTTTTAAGATTATAAAGAGGATTAACCCTGTGGCTTACTGCCTCCAACTACCCCCCCATTACAGGATCTCTCCTACTTTCCATGTCTCGTTGCTAAAGCCTGTTTTTTTTTCTCAGCTGTGTCCCAGGTTTTCCCCCGGCGGCGGCCCCGCCGCCCCAGGACATTGAAGGGTCGCCGGCGTACCTGGTCAGGTCTCTACTGGATTCGAGATGACGGGGTGGGCTTATCCCACACGTTCCTATTTTGTTTCTGCAATACTTTCCCTCTTTTGTGTTTCTCTCTTTTGTTTGTGCGTCACACTGCTTTTCTTTGCGCTTCACATTTTATGTTGCTGCTTTTTTTTGCAATACTTTCACTCTTTCGCGTTTCTCTCTTTTGTTTGCGCATCACACTGCTTTTCTTTGTGTCTCGCATTTTACGTTCATAATCCTTTTTCATGATGGTTTTCTCCTTTCGCACTTCTCTCTTTGCTCCGGTTTCAATATATAGCCAAATGGTTCCCACAGCATCCACCGCTGTGTCCCAAACCACATTTCTTTAAACATATCATCTTGGTAAATGGTAAAGTAAGCTAATGAGATCCAGTAAGTTAATTAGGAGCTAACTTCAGTTAGTTTGAGCAGTGGAGCTGCTTTTACGTCTTCAAGAAATGTTAAATGAAAACTTTTAATTTAGGAACCATAATTTAAGCTGTGCATGTGGAGGTAGTTAGTTGTTAGTCATGGAGCTAACTGGGTTAACCTTACTCTGTATAATAAACTGTTAACGGCCACTTTATATTTAGCAGAAAGTGTATCCTGATATCACTACGGCCACTCAGACTCTTATAAATTTGCTGACCTAGGGCCTAAGTCAAGGGAGGTCAGGTCCAGCAAACAAGACAGCCCCTCCCACGCCCTCCTCCTTGTCCTGTTCCTCCTCCTCAACCATGCCTAGCACAGGATATGGCCAGGTTAACAATTACTTTTGCTGATTTAATTGTTTAATTGCTTATACTCATGAACATTTTCTTGTATATCTGTAACATTCTGTTTGTTGCTTGCAGGCCATTTCCTGGTTTCTTTAAAGGTGCAGCACAAAAAAGGAAATTTGGTAGACCACTTGTCCAAGGTAAGCGACAAAAAAAAAAATTGGAAGCCATTTGTTATTAATGTATTTCTCCTTAACAAGAACACTGACACTTCACCGTCACCTGCTGAGGAACTGGAGTTACTTTAAGCTGGTTTGGAAATTCTGAAGTAAGTTTAGATGTAACTTGTTAAATCTGTTTTTTTAATATTGTCTGTGTGTGTGTGTGTGTGTGTGTGTGTGTGTGTGTGTGTGTGTTTGTGTTCGTTACCATCTGATATAAAAGCTGCAGTATATGCTATCCTAGCTGTTAGTACTGTCCGCATAAACATGAAACACTGCTGTATACGACAGTTTTCACCAGTTATCTTTTCTCCTACATTAGGCAATTTTGATTATGTTATTGAGTTTCAGATACCCATAACCTGGCCAGTGATTGTGTATGTCCTGTTGTCTTTAAAATGTTCGTTACCTTATTACTGTAGGTATTGTACTTTGTAATTTTTTTTTTTTTTTGATGTCTGTGACTGACAATGATGATGATGGTTATATAATTACCATATTACCTTGCTTCTAGTTTGGTAAACTACATCATTGTTATTTATAAAATGTTAATGTTAAATATTGTTTTGTTAGAGTTACCTGTCAGTAAGAAGTGCAATATCAATTATTCATTCAATTTCTTAACTGCCTAGTCAGGGAGTGCAAGATCAACCAAATCTAATGTGCCATGATTGCAATCAGTGTTATTTCTTTATATTTTGTTTCTATAGGATGTTTTATTTTGCTGTTTACAGGATGCGGCACAGTGTCCTATTAGTTTGAATGTATTTCCACAGAAGGACCTGCTTGTGCATGCAAGTATATGTGGAGACAGGTACGTGGTGTTAACATTTGTTAATATATAACTTGACTAAGCATCACAATCAACAAATGTTTTTTTTTCATGTGTGCTTTGTGAATTTAGACTTTTAAAGTAAAGTATGTTATGATTCCTGTACATAGCCTGAATTGCATCACACAGGACATCCCTTACTGCACACCTGAATGCCAGGCAAGTAATCACAGAATAACATGGTCCAGTAACATTTATATTAAATAAAATTTTCACAGAATATCAGCAAATAATAAATGTTTTGATTGATTAAATAATTTTTTGTTCTTCACATAGTGAGGATGATGTCCTGCATTTGGTTGCGAATAAAGTTGATGGAAGCAGGGACTTCAAAATCTGTGTTTCTGGCTTTCCACGAGCCATGCTGCAATGGCAACGGCAGAAGAGAGGATCCCCTGCTAACACTTTAAAAGTTAGTTTTATTGGGGATCAGGTGTTGACACGGGTGCCATTAGAAAGGAATTTCTTACCAGTAAGTTATCAGCAACATTTCACTGGACATTTTCTTATTTAGAAACTGTTTACTTGGGTCTCTGCAAACCAATAAAATCTCTTTGATATTTTATTTTAGAACTAGTCAGTGAAATAGAGGAACAGCTTTTTGAACATAGAGGGGACAGGCATGGAAAGAGTCCATTAGTGTACTCCATTAATGATATGGACAAAGTCAGCAAAATAATTGCATTTGTGGCAATTCTTTTTCTGTTTCAGGTTTGCTGGAGAAGTGTTTTCGGTCAGTTTGGCTCAGGGTGGACCTGCTTCCTGTTTCCTCAGGAAGTGGTGCTATGATGTAATCTCAACAGGGGAATTAGATGAATCAAAACTGTCAAAAGATGATGTAGATGACTCTGAACTTTACAGTTTGATTAAACAGGTGACAATGTTGTTTTGAATGAATTGCCATAATTCTGTTTTTCAAACTACCCTTTTTGATAACTGTATGTATGTATTTTGGTAACTGTCATGCATGCATTCTTTCATGTGAGGTTGAAGAAGGAAATGATCTCTCTCCATGGAGCAATGCTATAATTGATTGTGGGTTTACTAGGGCCATCAACATGGAGAACAGAAACGCAATCAAAAGGTATGAAACATCTCAATGGGAGATAAAATACCAAGGACATTTGGAGATACCATACATATATAGCTAATAAAGTGTGCTTTTATCTGAACCGATATCCATGTTGCCAGTTTTAACTCTATCACAATTTTAAGGTGTACTGTGCTATACAATGGTCTAAACAAAACAAAACTGGGAACATCTCACAAGGTTACTTTGCATTATGGCTGCCTACAGCGCATACATTTATATGTGGTGTACCCTCTCAAAGGTCTTTAGTGCTGCATGCAACTTTTCGTCTGATGCCAATGTTGAAGCAACTGCGCAAAGGTCTCCAGACCTACAATTTTGTGGAGGTCCTGGGGGCACACACAGAACTCGCGTTTTTTTTGTCCCTGGTTTGACGGATGATGATGAAAAGGTTTAGAATAAAAACAATATTAATAATGTTTCTTCACTGTATACTGTCAATGTTTGATTTTGATTTTGACTTTGCTTTTGATTTTTAATACTGTATTGGTCTTGTCCTAGGTTGTATATTTACTTTTCTCTTAACATGTATTGACTCAGTACAGCTGTGTAACATTTTTACATAGTTTACAGTAAATTCCTGAGTTATCAATTTGTTGAAATGCAGCCTTTTATAACAAGGAAGAAGATTCCTTGCTAGATGTACAACTGAGAGTTTTGTATAACAGTTGATACAGTGTGGCCTACATGACCTAAAAATATTTTAATGTGTCCTTCAGGTTGATGCAGTTTTCATCATGCAGAATATAGTCACAGAAATGTCGGAGAAAGGGACGATTAGAAAAGCCTGTGAGAGTTCCCTCATCAATTTCTTTCAAGATTTCCTTCAAGAAATAGAAGGTCAGTGTGTATGCTTTACAGTTTTAGAAGAAGAAATTAATTAACATTGCTTTTGAGAAACTAGTTACGGTTAAACCATTTAAAACTGTTCAGCAAAGACATCCCTTGTGTTTTAGGAGGCGAATATGAAGTCAAGCCTGGCACAGATGTATCCTCCCTAACTGTGCCCTTTGTAATGCAGTGGCTTACTGGTCAGGCACACAAGCCACTTCTTGCCTCTGAACTACAGGAGTTCAAGATTACGCTGTGTACCATGAGTGTACACTGAGATTGCCAGAACACAAAATATGCTTCCCTGTTGTAAGTGTATGTGCAAAAACTATTATGTTTCCTACTGCACACATGACCAACTATGATGCATTTAGAACAGTCATGGTACAAGCCATTTAGGCTGACCGTGAATTTCACAGAGTTTAAATAGCTCAATCAGGTGTGATGGGCTACAGCGTACAGGGCAGGGGGTCTCAAGACTAAAGCTAAGAACCTCTGGCTTAATCAGTTTCATTATGAATTGTTCATACACAGGTTAATAAAGCAATTCCAAAATGAACTGGAATGTTTGACGAACGCTTAATGGACACAAAAAGCCTGGTTTGATTCAAATCAGTTTTTACTGTTCTAAATGTCAAGGTTATGTCATGTTTTCAACTGAATGTTTACTTGAAATAAAAATGTTTTGGTAACACTGGTACACTCTCTCTATATTCTCTCTAAAAAGATACTTGAATGTTAACTAGGTCATTGCCATATAGTTGCAAATCTGACAGCACGTTTGTACAAAAAAAAGGGGGAATAATAACTTTATGCCTCCTACTAGAAATAAACTTAAAAAAAAAATCCTAAGCATTTACATACTGATTAGGCAAGTTACATAGTTTTACTGTTGTATTTTATTGATTGGGGGGTAACAATACATTTGTTATTCAGAGAATTGGGTTAAAACACTATAAACCTGACAAATACCTCCATGTTTTCTGGATGAGTCACAGGACTGCTAAGGAGTCCCAGCTCCCACATCTGGTTTGGGGACAAATTCCCCTCTGTGCGGACCAAATGGTTCTTCCAACCATTCGTAAAGGCATCAAGGCTGGCTTGGAGTCATGGCAGGAAAACATACTGAGCACAGAAAAAGTGCAAGCTGTTGGATGGATCCAGTAAGCCTTCCTCTTCTAGGCTGTGTAAAACATATCATAGAAGATGTTTGTGACTGCCATCCAGATATCACGCCACAGACGTTCTACTCTGAGAAAACAGGAAGAAAATCAGAGACATAACACTTATTTAACACATTTCAATAATATTTCAAATATTTTAATAATAATATCTGCACAACACCAACACCAACTCAAAATTTGGACTAATATAAAATGAATGATTTAAATGTAAAATTGCTCCTTTACCTCTCTTTTAAATAGAGGAATGAAAGTTCTGTTACTGCGTTGGCATTAAAAAAAAAGTCTCATTATTTTTATTTGTGAATAAAAGATAACTTGCCTCAATGGAAAGCCATTTCTCTCTACTGACTGCAGGAAGAAACCAAGAGCAGTGGATGCCTTGTTGTTTGTTGCAGCACCTAGGTACATGACCTGAAATACATTTAGAATACACGTTAGTAGGTCTGGCACTATTGTTACATAACAGAATGATGGCAATCTTGTTAACTAAACAGGTTTGTTTTTCACACTTATTTACTTTTGAACTTTTTTTTTTAAAGTTCACCTTTCGATCCTCAGGGATTAACTGGGGGCCCTGAGGACCGTATGAGAACCACTGATCTAGGGAAGTGCCTCCCAAATGGCAAGGTACTCCAGGACCAGAACCGGGAGTATGTGGTTATTTCCCAACCACTTCTTTGCACATTTTAGCGTTTCCCTCTTTTACACTCCCACTTCAACTCAGTTAGGTGTTGTTCATGAGCTGAGCCCAGTTTCCAAATAGCATCTTATTGTTAACATTATCTAAAATAAGCTTCTGGGCTATCAAGCCCAGATTAGTGAACCAGGAGTGTAGGAAGCAAGGAAAACAATAAAATGTGCAGAGCAGGTAGTCAAGATTCAGAACACTTACCTAGGTAATAAACTAAAAATAATTAATAACTGATAAGCTTGTGATTTGTGTCGACATGGACAAGATGGAGAGGGCCATGGACGGAGTATGTCCTTCTTACAATGCACCTCAGCTGGGTCATTCTTAACAAAACTCCAGTTGGTCCACACAATGCAGGGAATCCCACACCCTTGTCCATTGCACACGATGGCCCAGTGCTTGCAGTCTTCCCTTCATCATTCTGTAACCTAAATTTGGACTTTCAAGTTTCACTGATCTGACAGGGTTGTCCAACTCATCATCTGAAATATTGCTGTACGTAAGTCTTACAGAAATTCTGTAGTCAAGGAGTTTGCGTTTCACTGTCTTTGTTGAGACACAGAGAAGCTGGGCATTGCAAGGTATTGGCAGATGCATTTTTACTAATCTCTGAAGATGATCTCTATCTCTAGAGATCATGATAAACTTTGGGTGTCCCTTTTCTCCATATTCCATGCTAGGGCTGGGCGATATAGGAAAAAATCTTATCACGATAATTTCTTTCATATCAGTCAATATCGATATATATCACGATATAAATCAAATCACTATTTCCTTTTTACTTTGTGATATATGAAGATATCAAAATTATTTTTTTTTCTTAAATTGTTTTTTATTTTCAGACAAATATATACACAGTTGTGTAATGTTCTATATGGCAGTATTAGCATGAACAGTATTTACACACAGACACTGTGTTAAGCAGGCTGTTGTTGGCCCTCCCTTTAAGGGCTGAGGAAATGACTTGTAGCGGTAAGTCGACTGTCGGCTCAAATGGGGAGTTGGTTTAGCGGTTCTCTTTTGGTAGAAAATAAAGTTTTCCTCCTCAGGTTTTTTGATCATAAAGTCAACTTTGCCTCAGCGTTCTCACTCAAACTCCTACAGTATACATATTTATGTTTAGCGATTACGAAATTACATAGATTAGCGTAGTGTGCGTCGATGCGTTTCAAAGATGGCCGCGCCCACTGAAAGAAAGGATTTATCCGGAGCGCAAACTGCAGCTACAAACAATCGCTCGTGTGCATCTAAAGTTGTGGGAGTGTTTTACACCGAAACACAACAGTGTGGTGCTCAGTCAGCTCTGTACAACACAACTGTACAGCTGCTACACACAAGCTCAAACACCCCGTAGCGCTTTGTCAACACAGCAACAAGACAGCACGTGTTATCTTAGCAGATTATTTTTAAATTATTGACACGTTATATGTTTCTTTCAGTAGTAATTAACGTTGTCTGTCGTCATTTTTTTTTATTTCATTCTGGCTGCTCGACTGTGACGCCTGCAGTAACCAGATTATTAGGTTGTGGGTTAAACTGCCGCTACGCCTACACTCTGCGCTGTGTGCTTCAACCAAACACCAAAAGGCTGGAACTCTAGTTCAGCCACCTGATTGGTTTGGGGGCGGCATTATTCTCATTCTCATTGGCTGTTCGTGTTGTCTCTCAAAATACGGACGAACTTAATTCTGTCGACTTTCTATCGACTACGTCTTATAGTTCTACCGAGGAAACGTTATTTTGCGATAATTATCGTTATCGTTTTATCGCCCAGCCCTATTTCATGCCAACAGAAATTGATGGAATACTATTTTCTGTGACATGCATCTGCACAAAAGTTTTCAAGGTTATGAGTGCACAATGAACTTCTTCAGGTAGCAAAATCCATTCAGATACAGTTCATGGTTGCACAAAAACTGTAAATAGTTTAAATCTATTGGTTGTTGATCTACCAAGTACTGTAATTCATAAAGCAGCCTTTGCATAAGATTTCCTCCCAGTATGACAGGATCTAAAAAGAGAGAGTGGCCATTAGTTGTCCAGTTATCTATTTATATTGTGTAGCTACATAAGACTAAGACTGACATAATTTAAGATCACTATTCATCTGTTTAGAATTTGCATTTTTATTTCAGACATATCAAATACCATATTGGTGAACAACACAGCCATTGAAGTAATAAGAATTATTCAACAAACTAAATTAGAATTTAAATAATTTAATTAGAATGTGGTATGGGTATGGTAATCTATACTGGAGTGTTTTCAACTCCAGTCCTTTGGACCTACAAGCTTGCACAGTTTTAACTATTACCTGCCACAACACACCTGATCCAGCTCATAAAAAGCTAGATAATTACCTCATCAGCTGGATCAGGTATCTTGGGACTAAATCAGGTCAGTGGTTCCCAGTCCTGGTCCTGGAGTACTCCTGTCTTGCACATGTTGGTGTTTTGTCAGCACCCAAACTAATTAGATGCGCATAAAGCCTTTACTGTGTTCAAGTGTGTGTGTGTGTGTGTGTGTGTGTGATGCAGAAGGAGACACTAGAACGTGCAGATTTATCACAGGACCAGTGGTAGGGCATATTATTATTAATAATAATAATAATAATAATAATAATAATAATAATCAGATGGGCAGGAACCATTTGGCTATAGTGGAACTGGTATCCATGATTTCCATATTAGCAAGCTAGCCTACTCTTCTCTCAGTCCTGATCACACTGAAAACAAATCAAGCTACCGAATTAGATAATATGTCTATAAACGTCAATTATTTCTATCAATTTATAAAGTGTATATACCTGTGGTCCAGCTGGGCGACCGCCTGCCATGATACCAGTAAACGTCTCTTTCCCCGCCCCCACACAGAGGGCAAAACCAGAGCAAAGAAATAAGAGAAGCGCGAAAGTAAACAACTGTTAAGACCTACAATGCTCATTCTTAGCGTTCATACTGGATTTACTAAAATAGATGTATATGCTTCAATGCTCCGAAAACACACTTTTTCTCATACTCGACATCTATATTCACCCTCTGTCTGAAAAGCTCTATTAAAGCTTTTGTTCCTTTAAGCTTTGCCTCCCAATGAGCTTAGTGCTCTGATTGATAAGCTTGTCTATTCTGTTTTTATTAATCAACTGGCAGAGTCTTTGAAAGTTTTGCTACAAATCCTGCGCTTACAGGTGGCCAGTAAAGATGTAATTCAATAATTCCAATGAGACATTTCAGGTAGCTGGGAAAAAAAAAATATTTCTGCAGGAGAGTTTCTCCCTCTTGTGTGTACTTTGAGCTTTGTACCATTGCAGATAGTTTATATGCACAAAGAATCAAACAACACACTAAAAGAAAGGGAAAAACATAAAATCTTTAGCCTATTAGCCTCTTGAGATATATATTTAGTTAGAGTCATTTTCTACTGACCTCTAATTTTATGAAGAGCACAGATTCACTCAGAATCCAAAGTGTTTTTTGTTTTTTTTACACTGATGCAGTCAGCGATGATCTTGTACTTTTAGGAGCGGATAAGTGAGACATTAAGTAGACAATAACTATAATCACTAAATAAATAGTTGTACTTCTTGGGCAGAGTTGAGCATGAGTCAATTAAGTGCAAGTTATGCATCTGGGTGTAGTCGCTAGTCAGGTCAACATGTAACTTGAGTGTGACCCCAGTCTTAGTCACTGACTTGAGTGCCTTTCTCTGGTAACAACCATTTTCATATACTGGCATCAATAACTTACTGGATGTTGGTTGAATGTGAAGAGATGTTCTGATCGCTGGGCCTATGTCCTGATAGTTGCTGTGGATGATGTTGGTTTGGTGGGAGGGTGGCAGCTGACCCCATTCTCCTGCCTCTACACACACTGCACGGCTTAACATGGAGGCAGGGAGTGGGCAGAAAACACACTCACAATGACCTCCACTGGAAAATGGACTGCTTTATATTGCATCTGACAGATATTAAGTGCACAGGAAATGCTGTGCTGCAAATAATGGATGTGTGTATTCATGTTGAGCTTCATCCCTTTACTTGTCAAGAGAGTTTTCGGTAGTGGGAAGCAACACCAGTGTTAACACTTGTTAAGCTATTATTTAAATCATTTCTTTTGTTTTTTGCTAAACATGGGAGCACTTGTCATTGGTTATAATGGCTGCTTGCCAAAAGCTATTACTGTATTTGCTCCTCCTCTTATTAGCTACATGTCCTTAAATGATCTAATTAAAAGCAAGACCTTCAACATAGAAATATGCTGTCATTCTCTCATGATGGACTGATGGCAGACTCAATGCTACTGTGACTCACTGACACTTCTTGAGGTACAAAGTGGATTTTGGTATACAAAGACAGGGCAGGCCAGGGCTTACTGTTTAGTATGCTAACATAACTATGTCTGTATGTCTTTGGCATTTGGTCAAAACTGTCATTTCTTTATATTCTATTCCTATAAATAGATCCTTCAAAAGAAAGAAGGGATGAGGATGAAAAATTAGGACTGTATATTCTGAGAATACTGTATTACATTTCTCAATCTGTCTACTGCTGAATATGAATTAGATATTAATATTAATTAGGTATTTCTCTAAAAAAGTCGATATTTTGTTCTTTATAATTATATATATAGAAAGTGTAGTTGATACTGATAACCAAATGCCGCTTAACATGATAGGCCAGTACTAATTATGATTGGGGACAGGGACAGGATGATGCAACACTTACCTGCCTAGACAAAAACATGGTTTAATTTGTTTAACAACCTAGTTGCAACAAACTCAGAATAACAGTTTATTTGGGCACACATAGAGCAACAAGTTAAATTATTAAACATTTGTTGCAACATACTCATCAGAAATCTAATGCAATTTCACAAACAAAGTATTTCAGTGTACATGAATCCACTTATATAGACAGCTAGGGAGATTATTGTTTGTGTCAAGTACTGTTGACCAAATTAAAGGAACATAAAATAATCCGCTCATATTAGACGGAGAAAAGTCAAATTCTAATCTCTCCCTGGTTCTGTACTGCTGGCCTAAAGAAGGAAGGTAGCCAACACCCTCTTCACCTATCCACACACTTCTGGAACAGCCAGCAAAATGCTCCCCAATCTAGTCGGAGCTTTCCTAATAGACTGGCATTCAACTGAAAAAAAACCCAACACTGACGCTAATTCCATATTTTAAGGTTCCTTTCAACTGATGCATTTATCTACAAAGACTTGTACAGTTACTGTATTTGAGATGTTTCTTGACATTTGACTCATATTACTGACCTTCTGTTAAATCCTAATTAGCTCTGTGTGATATTCATCCTGTATGTGAGAGCTAAATGTCACTGTGTTCGTTTTCTGGCCCTGAAATCTATTTAAATGAATGTCATTGTCAAGATTAGTATCTCTGAACGGTGTTGTGACACTCCCAAGCTTTCATTTTAGTCTGCTCAGCTCATGCACATGGATGTATTTTCTGGATTTACATTTACAAAACTTTGCTTATTTGTTACTGCTCAGTTTGTCAGGTCCCTCTACCAAATTCATCACAGGTCATTTTGTGACCACTGGATTGGTGTTATCCAAATCTTGTTTGGGTTGTGGTGCATTCCCAACAGAGCACTGATACTGACATTGTATTGAATGGGGTGCTGGTGCAAGTGTATTAGGCACAGCAGTGTTGGTGAGGTTTTCAGACATATCACTGTCACTAGGTTAAGTGAGCCTCCACCCAAAAACCTCCAGTCAAAAATAATATACTAGTCTCCACACCGTAACTCTCTCGGATGTGGGGAAAACAGTAAAACAGTTTCACATTGAAATCGATGTTTGGCATTGGCACAAGTGACCAAAGGTTTGGCTATAGCAGCCCGGCCATGTATATTGACTCTATGGAGCTCCCAACGGACAGTTCTGGTGGAAACAGGAGAGTTGAGGTGTACATTTTATTCTGCCGTGATTTGGGCAGCCGTGGTCTTATGTTTTTTGGATACAATCCAGGTTAGCACCTGAACATCCCTTTCAGACAGCTTCCTCTTGCGTCCACAGTTAATCCTGTTGGATATGGTTCGTCCCTCTTGGTGGTATGCTGACATTACCCTGGATACCGTGGCTCTTGCTGTCTTGGTTAAAGATGCGCCTCCTCGGGATTTTTGATTATAAAGTCAACTTTGCCTCAGCGTTCTCACTCGAACTCCTACAATATACATATTTATCTTTATCGATTATGAAATTACGCCGATTAGCATTACATGCGTCGATGCATTGCAAAGATGTCCGTGCTACTGAAAGCATGGATTTTTCCGAAGCGCAAGATGCAGTTGCAAACAATCACTCGCGTGCAAGTTGTGGGAGTGAAACACAACAGTGTGGTGCTCAGTCAGCTCTGCACAGTGGAGATCATCACAACAGTACAACTGCTATACACGTTGTGTATATAGTAGCACTTGAAGCACAAACATCCCTAGCGCTCCCGTAGCGTCAACACAGCAGCAAGACAGCACCTGTTTACTTGTTGTTCCTATTTTAGCAGATTTTTAAAAGATTATTAACACATGTAACATGTTTCTTTCAGTAGTAGTTAACGTTTTCTGTTGTCACTTTCTCTTATTTTCTTGTCACTGCTCGACTGTGACGCCTGCAGTAACCACATGACTAGCATGTGGGTTAAGCTGCCGCTACGCCTACACTCTGCGCTGTGTGCTTCAACCAAACATGAAATGGCTGGAACTCTAGTTCAGCCACCTGATTGGTTTGGGGCGACGCTATTCTCATTCTCATTGGCTATTCGTGTTGTCTCTCAAAACATGGAGGGAACTTAATTCTATTGACTTTCTATCGACTATGTCTTATAGTTCTATTGAGGAAATGTTATTTCACGATATCTATCGTTATCGTTTTATCGCCCAGCCTTAATATATATATATATATATTGTTGTACACGCATCATGATCAAACTATGAAAATATATTAAATATATTATAAAATATATGAAAAAGAATACAATAAAAAAAGACCTTTCTTGCATCATATTTTATAGTAACAAAAAAACTAAATTTTCACGCTACATCATATTTTTTATTGTCACTGAAAAAAGGGAAACACCAATCTAAATTTATATAACATGTTCACCAAATAATCTATTAATTCAATGGCAAAAAAGTTACTGGTCATTATCTAGGATAACATTACAATTTAACAAAAACTTAATGTTTTCTGATAAAGCTGGTGAGACACAGCAGTCTATTTTCTAGTATCTAATAATTAATTTATTTTATTTATAGTAATATTGGTCAATCTATTGAAAAAACGTGTGATTATACTTTTTCACTAGATAACAATGTGAAGTCACACCAAGCACGAAGGCATGGAGCTGCCACTGTGGGTTCCGTGAGAGAGATTTGTTTGTAGAAAATGAGTGGTGACTTTGAGGGTGAACAAATGATGACAGTTTTTATCCCTCCATGAAATGAGGTTTGATGCAAAATCTGAAATTTGTGTGAGTATTCATAATGTTGCCCTCTTCTTTTGTCATAATTTCTTTGCTACTTTATTCAACTAGCTGATGAAGTCATGAAGTCCTCAGTGATGAAGTATTGCTCTGTGTTGTGATTTGTTGTTGCTGTTATTGCTGTTTCACTATTAACGTCAGAAGTTTAATTAATTAATAAAAAATCATAATCTCTTTTTTAAAAGAAATTGACACTTTTTGGTTTGTGTGTGCATGTTTTTAGAACAGCTCTCCAATCAGCACTGGAGATCAGCAATGTTTGGCCTGCTGTACTTCGCGTGAGTAGTTCCTGCCCACTTCCTTAAGATATGTCAGGTATGTCTTTGGTGATATAATACTGTTCACAATTACTGTAAAGCTACTAATATTTTACTCATATTTACTAGTATTTTTGAATGCATATTACTTGTATATATGTTATCGATGGACCTGGATGCCCATTCTTACGTTTATGCATAGACTATTTTTATCTTTACATTCTTCTCTTTGTTTCCTCTTTACTTTCATAAACTGCTTTTTTGTAAAGCTGTTTTTGACAGCACTGGTTGTAAAAAAAATGCAATACAAATAAATGTTAATTAATTGATTGATCGATTGTTTCAAATCTGAAAATATTAAATTTTCTTTTGGCACCATGCATTACAACAGTTAAAAATACAAAAAAAGCCAAAACCTCTTCACAAAACTATTCTAAAACAATGCCAGAGACATCAGACTGAGTTTTCATAAACATTTAATGTGTAACATTTACCACTTCAGGCATTAACCCCTTTAGATGTCTGAATGTTTTTTTCTGGAACAGTGTTCCACACCAAACCTCTCTGAATTACTTGGTTAATATCTCAACCTTTTAATTATGTTTTTTTTAGAAAATCAGCTCAGACAAATGTATTCTTAGCTAAGATAAATGTATTGGATGAGTGGCGAAAACACACACACACACACACACACATATATATGTAAAGAATTTGTGAAGCTAATACAAAAAACCCCCCAAAAAAACAAAATGAGTCTGTGATTTTAAGTGATTTTTAGCTTTGTGTTTATCTGCAATCTTACTGCAACGTGTTCTATGTGATATAACTGTCAAAGGTTTTTCAGAGTCACCAGTTTAACAGACCATCATTTAAAACATTTTTGGTATGGAAACTTTTCCTTCTCCACACACCATATCATCATGTTTTACCCAAGTTGTTGACAGAAAGAAGGTTGTTGATTGGCTCTATTTTGGAGATTTAGAGACTGTTGAGTTGAGTCATTAGTGATTTAGAACCCAGACGCTTTTTGCTGTATTATCACAATATTTGTTGTAAAATAACGATTTGATATTACAGTAAATATCCAGAAAACCTATATGGAGCTTGGTATGGAGTATGGAGTTATTATTTCTTTATATACACTACCTTCATACTTGCTAGTTTTATGTCATCACAACTACACCAGTCCATTTCCTTAAGTTCAATAGGTTATTAATGCAGATTTTACATCACTTTTATCATGAGAAGTAAACTTGTACAACAAAAACAATATATCTCATTGAAAGCATTAGCTGCTGAAGCATTTTTTCCAACACAAAATTAAAGTATACTTTTTAAAAGACAGGTACAGTTTTAACATATAAAAAGTACATCAGCATCAGTTTTTGAAAGCATAATTGTTAATGTATGTATGTAATGTATGTTATGTATTAATATAATATATAATAAATCATTATTATATGTTTTGCAAGAGTTTTATTGCTGAAATATCGGCTTTTAGGACACATTTATATAAGATCACTGAACTCTAAGGCTGTCATTGTAAATGAAACAATAACATATCATAATATTGATGTGTTAAGTCTCGTAGAAACATGGATTAAACCTGAGGAATATTTGCCATTAAATGAAGCCACTCCCATAGGCTATAAGTATGTACACAGCCCCAGACTGACCGGTAAAGAAGGGGGTATATGTGTCATTCATAAAAATTCATAAGACTTAAGTCAGAAACGCAATCTCACTTTCAATTCTTTTGAAATTCTTTTCATAAACATCACCAATCCGACCACTAACAGAGATGTACTCACTCTACCACATCTACCACACCAGGGTCACCAGGAGGGCCCACAACATAATCAGGGACAGTACACACCCCCAGCACACACTCTTCACACGTTTACCTTCAGGCAGACGTTACAGGAGTGTGAAGTCCAGGACCACAAGACTGACAAACAGTTTCTACTCACAGGCCATCAGGCTTGTGAACACCTCACGCACTACCTCTCCAACCTCTCCTTTCTGAACTGGTTTTAACTGGTCTGATTTAAACTGCACCTTACACTCACTGTACTGTCAGAATACTGTTTACATTCACTACTCACACAAACATTATTGTTTACATTCGTTACTTGCAACTTGCACTTTATGGCTGCTGCTCTTCATACTTGCACATAAAAGCACACATAACTTTTATTTTTTATTCTTTAACTATAAAAATATTTTTATCTACTTCAACTTATATTGTTATACTTTGTATATTTTGTATATATATTTTTTATTTATTTTATTTGTTATCTTATCTATTGGTGAATGGAGGAGCAGCAAAGTAAGAATTTCATTGTACAGTGTAACTGTCTGTTCTGCTGTACATATGACAATAAAACTCTTGAATCTTGAATCTTGAATCTAGTCAGCATTTATAGACCACCAGGACCTTATTCTGAATTCTTAAAAGAGTTCAGTGACTTCGTTGCAGATCTAGCAGTGAGCACTGAGAAACTAATAATTGCAGGATATTTTTATATTCACTTTGAAAACTCAGCAGATCCTGTAGTGTAATTTTCCATATATATTTTTATATTCATACATTATATATATGTATTAAGCTGCATACAAAATCCGAAGTTCATCTTTTGCTGTGCAAAGAGAATGTTTGCAGAGAGACTTAGGGTCAGAGGTTAATGTATGGTAGGTCTGGGAAACATCTGGCTTGTATTAGTAAAATCTTGGGGCCGTTGTTTTTCTACCACATATGGGGAATGTATTTGGGCCAAAGGTCTTGGGGCTCAGAATGGTAAATGGGGTACTTAAACACGAGGTTCGGCAAACACATTTCAGAGCGTCTTCAGATCAGGGGAAGAGAAGGCCTCTCTCTGGCATCAGAAGATTGGACGTCGGATGTCAGATAAGATGCTATACTTTTTTGTATAATAAATTCATTTACAACTAAGTTGGTATCTGCAGAGTTTTTCTTTAAGCTATCAACAGCGCGTCGTCACAGAAGAAGAATAAACATCAATCCATTAAAAAAAGGCTTTTTCGTCTATTTTAGACTCTGTAGGTCTCACTAGAGTACTAACTAAAACCAGGAAATTCGATCACATCAGTCCAGTTTTATCAGCACTACACTGGCTGTTAAATTCCGTATTGACTATAAAATTCTATTACTGACGTATAAAACCCTGCACGGTCTCGCACTGGAGTACCTGCAAGATCTAATTTCCTATTATGAACCACCACGTTCACTCAGATCACAGGATGCTGGTTTTCTAATAGTTCCAAAAATTCAGAAGACTACAATGGGGGGAAGAGCTTTTTCCTACAAAGCCCTCAAACTGAGGAATAATCTCCCAGTTAATGTTCGGGACTCTGACACAGTCTCAATATTTAAGTCTAGACTGAAAACATACTTGTTTAGTGTAGCTTTTGGTAATTAATCTTATCTTTTAGATAAAGGCAGGAGATCGGGGGGTTCATGGACACAGAGGTTTATGGTAAACTGAGATGTTGGTGCTGTTGTTCCACCACTTCATGCGATCACACAGGTTTGTTGACGGTGGAGTGGGGGGGACCCCAGTCTCTCAGGGTGCTCTCATGTCCATGTTACCTTCTGGTTCTCTCCTTTTAGTTTAGGCTGTTATAGTTAGATCTGCCAGAGTCACCAGCCACACTTCTGAATATTCATATTCTCTACAGTCCTTCTCCCGAACCCAACTCTCTCTCTTTACTCTTCCTGAGGTAATGACTGTCCTCCCGTCTGTTGAACGCTGTTGAAGGACTGATCATAGGGCCATCACCCAACCATCACCAGCCAGCTCACCAGTCCATTTACTGCTACACCCTCAGTTACATCACTGTGCCATCCAGATGTACCAGCATTGAGATAGGATGGGACTGTTTCAGCTCACGCCCACTTAACATAAAGATTCAGTCATAGACTGCCTCAGTCATACACTGCCTCTATCTGTGCAGGTTCTAAAGCTTTGCTATCCAGATTTCAAACAGAGGCTCCTTTCTTTGGTATTTAGTTCAAACTGTAAATACTGTTTGACCAGAGGAGGATGGGTCTCCCCTTGTGAGTCTGGTTCCTCCCAAGGTTTCTTCCTCCAGTTGAGGGAGTTTTTCCTTGCCACTGTTGCCTCTGGCTTGCTCACTGGGGGATATATGTTATAACTGTCTGTTTTCAAAACTCTGTAAAGCTGCTTTGAGACAACATCGTTGTAAAAAGCGCTATATAAATAAACTTGACTTGACTTGACTCAGAATGTAATAGGGCCTTCACATTCCTGTAATCACACACTAGATCTAGTTTTGACCTTAGGTGTTGATATACATAATCTTACTGTTCTTCCACAGACTTCAGTAGTTTCATATCACTCCCTAATTTCATATGAATTGAGTCTTAGTGAAAATGTATGTACGTCACCCCGTTATTGCATGAAATGTTCAATAATGCCAAATACATCTCAGCACTTTATTGAAATCCTTCCAGATTTATCAACTATAGCTTCTCCTTCAGACCCAACAGAGCTAGACAGACTAACTGACTTCGTAGAAAATACTAGATTACAGTAGATTAACTTTAGACAACGTTGCACCTATAAAAATTAAAAAGATGCAACAGAAAAAGCTCGCTTCATGGTACAACAATGAAATTCGCACCTTAAGACAGACAGTACGGAAATTAGAGTGCAAATGGAGAGTGACCAAGCTGGAGGTCTTTCACTCTGCTTGGAAAGACAGCCTTAGCAGTTACAGAAAGGCACTTATCAAAACACGCTCAGCATACCTGTCCACACTCATCGAACACAACAAAAACAAACCTAGAATTTTATTTAGCACAATCGCAAAACTTACCAAAAATCAGGCAGGAACTGAACCTCAAATACCCAGCAACTACAGCAGCAATGATTTCATGGACTTTTTCAATAGCAAAATCGAGAATATTAGACAAAAAGTTTTACCAATACGAGTAACCTATCCTTCATCTGGTTTGGCTGAGACAGCACGAAATGTGGTTATAGAAGAAAGACTAGAAAAATGTTTACTATCCAGATTTCATACAGAGACTCTTTTCTTTGGTATTTAGTTTATTAAACTGTAAATACTGTTTGACCAGAGGAGGAAGGCACTTTTTCCTTGCCTCTGGCTTGCTCACTGGGGGATATATGTTGCAACTGTCTGTTTTCAAAACTCTATAAAGCTGCTTTGAGACAACATCGTTGTAAAAAGCGCCATATAAATAAACTTGACTTGACATTTTGTAAAAGTATAATTTTATCATAAAAAAGCACATTTACTAAGATATTATTAGATATTTTTATGAAGTATATCACCCTGTACCAAATTAGCAAAGGCCAAATAAAACATACCTTTTTAATGTATAGTGAATTACAGATTAACAGGGGGAAACTATGCTTTTAATATATATTAAAAGCATATAGTTCATGTAGACAATTAGTATATTACATATATGATTTTTTCACAAGGGTATACACAGTGGAATTTGTATGTCAACAACACTTAGAAGCGCTGCGAACTTCTCTGCGTTCAAGCTCATCTGTGACACTGTGTATTGTGGTCTGAAGAATCAACTTTTCATAAATAATTTATAATAGTTTATAAATAATGTTCTCCAGTTCAAATAAGTTAGTCCAGATTATTGTGAACATGAAATCTAAAACCATCATCTTTCGAAAGCACCATAAATGCTGAACACATTTTGGAGCAACATTTACTGCCTATTAGGTGATATCTTTTTGGGGATGTGCCTTTAGGAAGCATTAGGTCCCAGATAAATTATTACTGCCATAACAGCCATATTTGTATGCTTTTGTTTCACATTGAAGACTGATATGCTTCTCCTGTTTATTTACAGTATTAAATGTTGGCTTACCTATCAGACTACTGTTTAAATTTTTGCTAGCTAGGTAGGTATCTAAGTAGTAGCATACACTTCAGTGCAGCTCAGAAACAGGTGGGCAGTGTAATTCGTTGCTGCTGGAAAAAATGTTTGTTCCACTGGTGTTAAACAGCAAATGCAAGAACTCAGCACCTCTTGCAGTTACACCCCTGCAATACACTGTAACACACAAGCATATAAACTGTAAGGAATCAGAGTCAATAGGAGTCAGATGATCCATTGGGCTCCATGGATCCTGGGCTCCAGTTGAAGCCTGTGTGGACAGATTAGAACAACGCGCCTAATGGTCGACTAGAGATAACTGCGCATCTCTAGCTAAATGTTATCAGTAATCTGAAATGATCTTGTGTCACACTACATGCAATGCTACAACCCACCCCCATGTGCGTGCATACACACACACTCACAGATACGCACACCACTGTTGCATGGCTTTCCTTTTTGTCCTCAGTCTGCTACTCTGAGATTCAGCTTTCAAACACTCCACATGGGTTTGTTTTTCAGAAGACTAATGTGTCTTTTTGCTGCTTTATTCTCATTTAAATGTATCTCCTACACCTGTGCTTAACTATTCTTGGCAGCTCCATATGCCAAAGCGCAAATGCGTGCATTCATTATCATTGTCATGTTTGTGAAATGGGCCTTTCTTTGCTGTTCTACTTATTTATTTATTTATTTATCTTTAATTTTCCTCCCTGCCATGGGCACTGAACTACAACAGTGATCAGCCACAAATAATAAGCTGAGTGCTTGACCAAATATTCATTTAGCAGTCATGTTTGAAGCAAGCAATTAATGTCCAATTCGGTTAATTACACTCTGTTTGATGAGTCCCCTGGTGTTTTCCACTCATAACCAAGCAAAACCAGCACACATCAAATTAATGTGGCTGAAAAAAGTCCTTCTTGAATGCAAACAATCAAAAAGCACAATATTTAGCTGCTTGTTTTATTAGCATCACTGTGAGCTCATTTAGAGAAAGTAGAAACTCCTTGAACTTTTGACAGGGAGAGAGTTCATATTAGGTGAGAGGCAGATGAGGAACCTATTTACTCTCTCTTTCTCTCTCTCTGTGTGTTCAAAATCACATTTCTTTATTCATGTATATGTATATAAATATCTGAAACCTCATGTGGACCATCAGGCAGGCTGTTAAAACTAAGTTTAGATGCACACAAAACAACTCCCATAACAATATTCATGTATCCTTGACGCTGCATGGGTATTTCTGGGTGTACTATATGATCCCATGTAAAGTCTTCATACAAAAAAGCTCTAAGAAACAAACCAGTAGAAAACATATAGACAGTAGAATATATATAATGATTTTGAAGTGTTTTCTTATTATGTGCTCAGGTTTAAAATTTAAAAATTGAATGACAATAAAAAAGAATTAGGTAATATTATATAAATCATATACATACCACATATGTGTTTGTAGCGCTTTTTTTTTTTACATAAATACATTATTACACATTTGAGCTTGATTATAGGCTGTTGTGGTATGTACCTTCATTTACATTGTCATGTTTAGTCATCACATCACATTAACATAAACCTTAAAAAACTGCATAACCTGTTTTAACCTGAACCTGTTATATAATTTATTAGATTTACAAACATAATTACCATGTGATTATTTATGCAGTTGCATTATTCCATCTGAAAACAGTCACAAAATGACAGTAATAACTTTGAACCACTATAATCTAGGTCTGTACTCTATTATTAGTTGCCCAGTCTTGTAATGCACTAGCTGGGTACACAGAAAGCACAGAAACTGAACATTGCCAGTCTCTCTGTGACAGAATCTTCTATCCATTTTCTGTCATCTAGCAGACGTGCAACTCCCAACTAAACAACGCTAAAGAAACCCTTGCAATAGACTTTATAGACCATTATGTGCGGTTAGGTTGTCCATCTCCACCACATGGGCAAACCACCACTTAGACATCAGTCTGCTGGATAATTATTCAAACCTGACTCTGTCTTGAAAATCACAAACACAAGTGCACCAGTCAGTAGGTTACCACTAAATAGAAAATGAAGTTAAAGCAATATTGAATAAAATCATTGAGCACTGAGGTTTTTTTTATAGAGCTCCTTACTCCATTCAACATATATTAGCACAGGAATTTAAAGATGTGCTTTACTATGTTTTTGGTGTGAAATAAAGTTTTAAAGCACCAAAATGAAAGTTATCTATTTTGCTAAATCTCATTGGGTTCTGATCTATTATTTTCTAAGACTGTTTACATAACAACATTTTAGATTTAATACCTCATTGGGAAGGGTGGCCAATACACATAACAAGACATAATGATAAAATCATATCATATCTTATCAGGGGCCCATAATTTAACCTTCAGGAACAACCAGAAAGAGGTGATGTCACATATATTACTGTAACACATTGTTTTCTGCATGTAAGTTAAGTTTTGGTCTGTTGAGTTGTTCTTACTGTTTTGGAACCCTTTTAAGATCTAATAGGATAAGATCTAATGCAGCCATTTCTGCTGAAAACATTGGCCTAAAACTTGAATCCTTTTGGATGTAGAAGCAGACGTTTTCAAGATGCCTCATTAATAAGCAACTCATTTCTCACTCAATATGTAGAAGTAACATTATTAATACACTGTAAAAATAAATCTTATTTTTACTGAAAATTCCTTTTAAATGTGTAAAGTATTTTTCTTTATTTTTAATTGCATGCAAAACTCTGTAAAATTACAGACATTATGTGTAAATTGACAGTTTGACCGTTTTTTGACAGTTTTTTTTTTACAAATAAAGTACTGTATTATTTATACAGTATTTTTCTGTTTTTTAAATGACATGCAAAATTATGTAAAATTAAATTTTTTATCTGTAATTAAGCTAATGATACAAAGGTTTAATTAGCTAATTATGCAAAGGTTTATGTCCATACTAAAAATGTACATTTTTTCTTTGTAATTTTATAGTAAATCTTACTAGTTTTCTATTTTTGTGTACTTTCTTATACACATGCTCAAAGTCATTACAAACAATTAAGTTGAATTTTTTCTAATTGAATTACTACATCAGTGGAAGTTGTCATTATTATGTGTTGGCAACTTGTATAACACAATTTGATGTAACTTAACAAAAGAGTCCAGTTTACTTGATAGAATTTAGGAATCCGATTGCCTTAGAAAAATAAAGTAAGCACAAACAAGAATTTATAGTCAGCAGTATTATTTGTTTTATTTGAACAAAATACCATTCTGAGCATCTTTTAGCATAACTAAACAGCTTCTGGAAACCCACACATTTTATTTTATTTTAACAAAACATCACATTCAACAAATTAAAATAATAGTATATAAAAAGATTATTTACTTTAATCTTTTAAAACATTAAAACAATAAACTTTGGAGTAAAAGGTCCATAAAGATTTTGAGTTTGTAAAACAATAGTCACAAATGTACTGAAATTTGTAGCTGCGTTTTAACAACTACATGCACATAAAATCCAAATCTACAAATGAACTGGAATGTGCAAAATTGAAACAAAAAGTAATATTAATAATAATTAAAATGTACAAATGTGGAAATATTTTAAATATATAAAAATATATATTTTTTAATTTGTAGAAAAGATTTGCATTTGTAAATCCAATGTTTTGAATGTGTAAATCAGTACTGCTCAAATGGCTTAAACTGGCTCAGACCAAAAAAATATGGAATTTGTGAGGTTGTAAATGTGACAGTGGGCATTTTTCAGTATGGGGGTGAAAAAAACCTCACATTCACCTTCTCTGCTGCTTGTGTCAAACTCTTGCTGCAGTTGCAAATTTTGACCCTGTTTTGATGGCTAATTGATGGACCAATAGAAAGGCTTAAGCTTTATTAATTAGATTGTGAGGTTTGTTTAACCAATTAGAACACTGATTTGGTGCTGTGACTCAACTTCGGCGTGCTGTTGGAACACGCCTCCCAATCTCTGTCATGGTGCTTCCAGACACAGATACAATTGAGAGTCAGCTAAGGAACAATGCTAGTTCATGTTTCTTTAGCAAAAGGTTCATTTTAAACTAAGATAACAGAAGACATTGCTATGTTCAAATACCCTGCTGCTGCAGGCTGTTTATCTAGCTAGCTAACGATGGTTAATTAATTGGCTACAGTTATCCAAAGCTAGCACAACAGTCAGTAGTATAAATAAAGAAGCAGAAGCATGCCTTCTGGCATGTGCCCCCTTTTATCCACGGTGTCCCCTGGCAGTGGCTCAGCACATCTGCAATAAAAGAACACTACACAAACAAAATTATGAACCTACCCCCTAGGTCTTGTATGGCTTTACTGTGTAAAAGACAGGCTCTGAAGAAGTCACTGCCATCATCCCTCCATCCCTGTCATCAACCAGTTTACTTAGCTTTGCCTTTGGGCTCTACTGTTTCCTAAAGCTCCTAAAAATGAAGGAAACATATTATACAGAACAACAGTTAATAGATTGTATAATTAGTTTTTAGTAGTTTTTGCTAATTAAATTCTGTCAATTCATGGTTGTTTTCCATCTCTGTAATGTATTAATAATGACAAAGGTACAGAAAAATAATAGACCCAAGTCTCTTAACTTCTCTAAATTGAAAATGCACCACAGACAGATGGAAATTTGGTGCTTCAATGCATCCTGTAGACATCTTGTTTTCTTCTTGAGAAAAGGAAAACTGCACTTTTTAATGCTGTAATTATTAAAGTATTTGTTTGCAAATAGCATAACATACTGGTTTAATATACTTCAAATACAGTATAACCTGGTCATAATAAAATCTTACATTTTTATGCAGAAAAAAAATCATCCACCCTCACCCTGCAAACACAGTTACGTTATGACAACACTGTAAGTAAGTAGACAACGTTGTGAAAACGTTGTGTTTGCTGGGTATAAATATACAAAACATATTAAGAATGATTATCAAATAAAGCTTGGAGCTTTTTCCATTAAGCCTTCATGTCATGTCTCTGACATATGTAGGGTAGACAGACTGCTGTATGTTCATGGAGTAACATTTTAAAAGTGGTACGAAAAGCTGGTGATGACAAATGTGAATAAGGTTAGAAGTAAAAAAAAAAACTTAACTAAAGACTCACGCTGCATTTCCACTGCTCGTCGACGCACTGTGATGTATCCCATTCATTTTCAATGGGGAGCGTTGGTTGCGTCGGACGCAGCAGCGCGGTGCATCATGGGTCCGGCGGGTTGAGTTCGGGGGATGCGATGCGACGAAAAGTTCAGCCGAGACGAACTTTATGGAAATGAATCCAGCAAATGCAATGCGTCTATCCAATGAGAAGAGGGCGGGTGGTCACGCGATGAGTGTCCTCAACGTGTAAAATATGTGTTCCATTTTCAGAACTAATTCAGAACTCTTTTATATTTACATCAGTTTCATATATATAAAATGATGTAAATATGGTATGAAAAAGCTGATGTTGAACACGAGCATTAATCACCGCTGCCCCGTCACCCTGATTCCATTGGACGACGCAGGGAACACCCTTGTTATGCCCACATGCGGCCAGCTGAAGAGGGGGAGTGCATTCACGTCCGTTGACGCGATGGAGCAGTGTAAATGCAGCGTAAATGCAACGTCAGACGCTCCTCTGCTCACAACATGTAGTGCAGTGTCCACCCCGCTCCTCTGCCCATGCACAGCGCAGGACTCAAAACGTAGAGTGCAGTTAACTTAAATGGATTTAGTTTTAGATAGAACTCTTTGATAGAAAACTAGTACTTTACTCAAATTACATGAGTTAAATCACTAGGATACTATGAAATGATTAAAGTACACTAAAACACTTAAGCAATGAGTGGTGGTATCATTTAGACTGTACACTACCAGTCAAAAGTTCTAGAACACCTCTATTTTATTTTTTTATTGCCATATAAGCAGCTCAAGTTTAGTAAATAATCATAAATGCTATGATTGTTCCAGCTAAATAAAAGAACATCCAGCTAAAAGTATATTATAAAGTATATTAAGCTTTAAAAACTGATGTAAACAACTTATAATATGCAATCTCATTATCTGTATAAAAAGCAGTGTATGAAAAGACTCTATTACTGTACTCCACTGCAGTATAACACTGCAGATTCACACTGCTATCATAATGTCTAGAAAAAGAAACAAAGTCTAAGCATTATAACTCTAAACAGTGCAGATCTTCTCTTTACGGAAATTACAAATAAACACAGATAAAATATTCTTGGAAACTGGAGAAGTTTCTGAGAGTCAAAATCCTGTGTACGAAACATCTCACATGACAACACCATGTATCTCAGGTTAACACTGCAACGAGTCTCAGCTTCAACTATGAAGAGAAGACTTGAAGCTGAAGGTTTGACAGATGGAGTGACAGTAAGAAAGTGATTGCTTAGATGGCAAAACAAGAAAAGTAGCATTGTCTAGGTCACTGAGATGAAACTAGAAAAAGCAGCACATGGAGAAAAATATTTGAAAATACTTGAATGTACTCGGTTCTTATTCCTGTGAGCATTACTAATCACTAAACCTTCACTCTGCTCACATGCAGATACATCTGTCATCAACATACTGCATACGGATGGCCAACCACTGCAGTCAACTCTTTGGACCTGGCTGGCCCAGAGATAGCCAGAACAGTAAAACAAGAAGAGAGGGAAGTGGCTTTGTAATGGACTGACTTCATACAGTTAAATACAAATATGGCATAAGAGTGTTTCTATGGGAAAGACCAAAGAAATGTATGGGTCATTTTGTGGGCCATATAATGTAAAGCAGTGGCCTTAAAATCTTTGTCACGCCTACCATCCATGTGCCTTTGTTTACATCCTGTCCATGTATGTTTTGTCACGTGCTTCCTGTCTCCACCCTTGCCCCGCCTCGCACACCTGTTCCCCATCGCTGTTTAGTCTCGTCACCTGTTCCCTCTTGTTAGCCCGTGTGTATATATACCCTGTGTTTGCCCTCTGTCTTTATTGGTCATTGTCTTGGGATTTCCTTGTCATTGTATCCAGTCTGTTAGTATTTTCTTTTGTGTTTTGTTTACTCTCCGTCTTCGTTCGTGTTTATTAAAAGTACTCTTTATTTTCAAAAAGCTCTGCCTTTGTGTCCGATCCTACTGAGACCCCCGTGACAATCTTACAAAGTGTTGTAAGCTTATATTTATTATTAAAAGTTTATCACATGTTAGGACATAGGACATTTTATTTGTTTCATTGCAATAGAAACATCATATATATATATATATATATATATATATATATATATATATATATATATATATATATGAATTTATTCATAAATAAAAAATAAATTCACACCTTTTTAAATCAGTTTTTCTTATAGTTTCTAGTCACCATGCAGTTACTACGCGTTGCTTTGAGCCTAACTGGTTAACCTGTCTGTCAACTGGGAAACGGGCCAATGGCAGCTTTTCGCGCTTCACCGGTTAAGTTTGAAAATGCCTCTGTTTCAGTGCGCGCGCTACTGCTGCGGGAGCCGCTCTGTCTACTAGCGAATAAAGTTAAATGTTTTAATGTATGTATCCAGTCTAAGTGCAGCACTGTAGGTTAAAAAGTGTCTAAACCGAGTCTCTACTGAGCCGCTCTCTACCAGCTGCAGTTTGTGTTCCTTTGTTTGAGTTAAGAACGATTCAGTTCTGCTTCTAAAACTTTTCTTGTGATGAGAAACGGTCGCAGTTTATAAGGTGAGTAAAATTCTTATACCAATGAAGAAACACTAAGTTTGGTATCACTGAACTCTAATGCTAGTTAACATTAATCTAGCTAATATTAGCACCACTGGTAAAAATAAAAAAAGCCAAACTGGTTCTTTGTAAATCTTCTTTATGACCTATGGGGTTTTATAGAGTGTTTCTTGCTATGAAGTCACATCTTCATGTTCCAGTTATTGCTGCTTTATGTGCTGCCCCACCAAAGATAGTCAGCCTTAGCTAGCGCTATCTCTGCCTTAGTTACATAGATGGCTAACTTTGTAGGCCTTTGTCTGAGACGCCACGAAGATGTGCGTTCATCGCGAGATGCACCCTATAAAAACTCAGTAATTTATGAAGGGTATCTGCAAAAGGGCCATTTTGGCTTTTGGCATTTGAGCACATTACATTTGTTTTTCTTTATTGGTGTTACAATTATAACAGCATCTAATCAACTGTAGCCAGTCCATCTCCTCTTTCTCATCACAATGAAGCGCTAGAATGAAGACTATTAAAAGAATCTCGGCCAGTAACGTCGACTAGTGATTAAGAGTCGATTTTAAAAGAGGGAACTCTTCGAATCCAACACGTCTGGAATTCGAGGTCGAGTCTTGGCCAATGACTAAACGCTGGGAGTCGGCTCTGCGATTCTGTAGACCCCGTGTTTTTAATTGTAATCGGCTCGAGGTACGTTGTGACGGACGATTGTGTAAAACAGGGGAGTCTGTGTTCGATTAGTTTGCTCAGTTACCGAAGTGAGATTAGCTCCTTTCTGCAGCAGAAGTCGGTTCAGTATGATAGGTTTGTTACTTATCACCCCAAATAAAAAAAATGCAGATAAGGCCGTGCATGCAATATGGCGATGTGGTGTTCATTTTAACTGATTTATTGGTATTTTTGATAATTATCAAGCTGGGTGCAGCAATCTCCTAGTATTGGTAAGTAATAGTTTACATTATTTCTACATGATCTGATTTTCATTATTTTTCATTTGTTAACTGTTGTATGTCCTAATGCTCTACATTATGCTCTTTTGAGGATTAATAATGTAGCAGTGGAAAGACTGATGTGTCAATACCTAGCAGGCCTAACAATATGACACATATTGTTGCAACTTTTTAAGCAGACTCATGGCAGTTAAAATAAATATTAAAATAATATATAATAACTAACAACTGACTTAATTTCCCTTTTGCTTCATTATCCACAGCAAAAACTGAAAATAGATAGATTCTTCTTACACATTTGTCGAGGTTGTAGAGCAGAGACCCACAGTTGGAGAGTTTAAGACTTCTCCACTGTTTTAATCAAATAAAGGAAGTAAACCAATGTTTGTTTTCATTTTTAGTTTGTTTGTTTTGCATGAGGATTTATTGTAATAATACAAAATTACCATATTTTTCCCCTAAATCTTTCAGGTGAATACAGAGTTAATGCGAATCATTACCAGGCCTTGCCACGAAAGTTCTTCTTAAAGCTGGACCACTTTTGAGTTAAAGTGATGATCTTCAGTAAAAAAGGAATGAAAGGAAGAAGGAAAAAAGCATCTTGCAAGCACAGACACGGTTAGTATATATGCATTCACCATCAGTGTTGGGGTTATTGTAAGGTTATTGTTCTCTACAGTTGAAGTAGAAGTTGTGGTTTGAGCCGCCCCTAAAGGGCAGGCATTTCTGGATAAGCTGGGAGATACATAACTGTCACTCAAAGCAAAAGAGCCATGTAGAGTAACGACAGAGATGCCAATCTCCCTATTCTTGCTCCATTGACTCGTCAAAATGATTTTGAAGCTGTTATTTTAAAGTAAAATGGTGTATGTTGGATGGATGTTGCTTTAACTATGAGACCCAATATTATAATACATGTGTAATAAGTTGGCTTACAATTCAATTACAGTCTGCCTTATTTAATAAAATTTAATATTTACCTCATCAGTGTCCCTTTGAAAACATATAGAGATTTGTTAAGCTATACATTTATGCCTCTAAACATCAGTTTTTTTCAAAGGCTGAACTTTGAGATGCTATTCCAGGATCAGTAATTTGTTTTCTAACTGTGGAAATTCAGAATCAAACCAAAACGCAAGAATTACTTCAGTATATAAGCTAACATCATATTCTGACTGCAGCCTTTGAACTCGCATGTTTCAGTTTCACTTCACATTAATGTTTATATTTGTGTTCAGGCCTCTGGAATTGGTGTTGTGGAGAAGGACACTGAGTGCACAGTCAGAGAACGACGCTGAGCCACGTTGTGATGGAGGACATTAAGGTGCTCAACAGTCTTGCAAGTGTAACTTTTGCATTCATCATGTTTTTGGGGCTCATTTATCTTCTTTTATCTTCATGAATTTGGATTATCCGACATGGAGCTCAGGTGAAACGTTTACCAAAATAATATATGTATGTATATATATATATATATATATATATATATATATATATATATATATATATGTAACGTAACTAGGGGTATTTATTTAATCCACCAATTAATTAATCGAATTAATTACTTTAGATGAATCAAATTTACCCTTATAAAATATGCAGTTTCTGAGGTTGAGGTTGGTTTGAGTTCAGGTATCCACACACTGGTAATAATATTGAAAACACACCAAGACTAGCTTATATAAAAGAAGCTTTATTAGATAAACACATCAAAAGTACGTATATATATATATTAAATAAAAGAAAAAGAGATAAAAAGGGGTGAAAGAAAGGAACCTAGACTAAAAGGAAGCAGCACTTGCTATGCACTCGGACCGAACCACGACAGAAGTCTGCGCATGCGTGTCTTACTGCATTTCTGTCTGAGGGAAGCGGCGGCGGTCTCGTTGGTGTAGACATCAAAGGCATCTCCGCTAAACTGGGCGACGCGCTGGTTGCCTCGGTGACGGCGGGCCGGGTGGACCTCTACTGCGCATGGGCGGTTTGGTTGCTTCGCGCGAGTCACGTGGTTCGCGCACTTGGGCTGCCGGGCGACGCGCTGGTTGCCTCGGTGACGGCGGGCCGTGCAGACCTCTACTGCGCATGTGCAGTTTGGTTGCTTCGCGCAGATCACGTGGTTCGCGCACTTGGGCTGCAGGGCGACGCGCTGGTTGCCTCGGTGACGGCGCGCCGTGCAGACCTCTACTGCGCATGTGCGGTTTGGTCGCTTCGTGCGCCTTGGTTAGATGAATGAAGCACGACTCACGTGCGCACGGTGAACCATTCACCAAACGAAACTTAACTGAACTTGAGTGACGGGGCTGTGTAGACCATGTCAGCTGATCTTCATTCTCCGTGAAACTACCGTCTTGTGGAGCTGTTGCGGGTTGACCTCAGTTCAACCCCTATCGGCTCTCTCGCGAGCGGCTTGGTTTAGGCCATGTCGTTGCTTCCGCAGTTCCGCGGCTGGAAAGCCCCGGATGAAGAGAGAAGTCTGCCTCTAAGGGCCGACGCCCTGGAACTCCTTGGAGTTCCAACAGCTTGCTGTCTTTGTCCAGAGTCAAGGAGAAGAGAGAGAGTTGAGAGAAGTTTCTCATTTTATAGAGTTCCTGAAGGGGGAGGGGTGACGTGGAGGCCCCCCCCTCTCATGCATATGCATCACTCGTGTTTGTCACAAAGCCAAGCACATCACACTATCCTGATTGGCTGAGGGCAAAACAGGCATCTTTTGAACTTTGAATCTTACATACCAGAGGAGAATGCCGATTCAAACAGAATTAAAGAAAAGAAAACAAAAGAGTAGATTAAAATGAAAATAAACATAAATCTCCAATTGAAATCAAGTGTCCTGCGTTCATCTGAGCTGCTGTAAATGTTTTGGTAAACGTAAGGATTTAAGTAGATCTTTTAAGTTTACTAAATAAACTTACAAAACTTTTAACACACCGCTAAATTCTACCACTTATAACCACAATTAACTTGTATATGAGGTTATGAAAACATTCAAACATTCAAAGGTTTGGTGTAAATCAGAGAGTTTAGCTTGGATCAAACTCAGAGAATTTTGCTTGGAAAATCGAAGGTCTTGGAGAGAGAGAAGGAAATTAAAAGACACAGTGTAGACATAAGGTGGACACATAACTTTACATATTTCACTGCCACAAATAGAGGAACATTTCTATGAAAAGTTAATTTGGCTTATAAAGTCTGGTCCCTGCTACTGGTGTCAGCAGGAAGTGGGGGTAGGAGTTGAGGGGTCATAAATAGTTTTAGCCCTGTCTCATCTGATTTTTAGGCAGGATGAGAGGGGGTGGTGTGTGTCTGTGTGAGAAGACTTCTTTGTCTCTGGAAATCGCTGGTTGACACAAAGTCTTAGAACAGACAAAATATGCTGTTTGCCAAATCAGAAAAAGTCAATGTATGGGTTTTGTGCGTGGATCGCTACATATATATATATATATATATTAGGACCAATTTGCATTTCTTATTTTACATGATTAGAATTATGATTTGAATTGATGGTAAAATTGATGTGAAACATTTTAACTGCTTGATTGTTATTGTTAATCCACAAATTTTCTTTCTTGTGTTTATGCACATCAATAAGGTGAAATGCTAACTTTTATAAATGTAATTTATTCTTCCAAAAATTTTATTGGAATAGGACAAAATTTAACACATTCAAGGTTACTAATGTGATAAGTGACACATTAAAGCTATGAACAAGTTAACAGTTTGTTCCTCAGAGGATAAATGTGAAGGAGTCATTTTTAAGAAAGGAAAAATTGTGTTACCTAGGTGTTACTGTACATTAAGTGTTTCTCTGCAGAACTGTTAGAATTGTCACATTATTTATGGTGTGCGATTGTAATAATACAGGAAACATCTGTAAAATAAAGGTTTTTATTTGCAGAACTTTTATTGTCGTCACTTTATTGAAGATATTTTATCATAATAATGCAGGAAAAATCTGTAAAATAACGGTGTTTATCTGCAGAACTTTTATTGTCGTCACCTTATTGAAGATGTTTTATAGTAAAAATGCAGGAAAAATCTGTAAAATAACAGTGATTATCTGCAGAACTTTTAGTGTCGTCACTTCATTAAAAATGTTTTATGTAATTATGCAGGAAAAATCTGTAAAATAACAGCATTTATCTGCAGAACTTTCAGTGTCATCACTTTATTAAAGATGCTTTATCTTAATAATACAGGAAAAATCTGTAAAATAACAGTGATTATCTGCAGAACTTTTATTGTCGTCACTGTATTAAAGATGTTTTATTGTAATAATACAGGAAAAAGTCTGTAAAATAATGATTATCTACAGAACTGTTAGTGCTGTCACTTTATTTAAGGTATTTGAAAGTAATAAATCATGGAAATCTGTAAAATAATGGTTTTGGCTGCAAAAATTATCTGTAAATGTATTGTTTTTGAACTTTTTTTTAATTATGGTATTTGACTTATGTTACGTCTTTTGTTTGGCAGCTGTTGCTGCCAGTCATTTGACTTTTTTTTTACGAAACTCAAAGGTACAAATTCATCCGTGTCCTTGAGTTCTTAGAGTACATGCAACTGCTTGAAAAACGTACTTTCTATGCAACGAGTGTTGAACAGATTAGGTCATTTGACACATTGTATTATAGTCAGTTGTGTTATATTTCCAGTTTTGTTCCAGTATCAAACCAAGCTTCAGCCAGGTGTTATATGTCTTTTTCAGTGGAGAGAAGTCACCTGTCCTTGTTTTCACCTCACGTTATTTGTGTGTGTGTGTTTGTATAATCACCTCATGTTATTTGTGTGTGTGTGTGTTTGTATAATCCTGTGGTTGTGTGAGTGATGCTAACGTGTGTTTATTTGACCAACTGTGTCATCTGTGAGGCCCTGTTCGCTGGCTCTAATTAGACTATAAATCATGTATCAATGTGGCACCCTCTGACACACATTGCTGCACAGTTTTGTGGCCTGAACTAATGCATCAAATTAGCTCTACAGCAGCCTTGCAGATTCACTGGCAGCTGTATGCTGCAAGCGTGTGTCTATCCCATCCGACTACGTGACATCCTAAATTCAGCTTTGTCATTTTATCACAGACTTATGCTGTACTAAAGCTGGATACAATTTACACTTGCACAGTTGCAGTTATTTTGATGTGATGTTTTGCTCAGTACCCATAGACTTATCTTTACTAAGTTTGGTAAGTGTTCTAAGTTTCAAGCTTGAAGTGATGTGCAAAATGTGCATTTGGACATGCCAAGCAAATGACATTGATTGAAGTGAAAATTATTTAGCATGTTCTTTGCAAAGAACACACTTCTGCACATGTTTTATACACAATTGCTATTTATTTTATAACATATTTGTAGAATAAAGCCTGTATATAAATGTGAAAAAAAAAAAAATGACCATGTAGTGTTCAAACTTTTATAAAAAATTTTATAAAAAATTATTAAATCATTGAGAAATTGATGGATCCAACGCATCTTAAAAAAGTTGGGAAGAGGCAACAAAGGCTAAAAAAGTAAATGGTAGAGATGGACCGATCAGCGTTTTTGAGGCTGATTTTGGTCGCCGATCACCTCTCAACGCGATCGGCCAATAGCCGATACCGATAGAGAGCGGGGCTATGTGCCCCGGCAGGGCTACACGTAGTTACTAGGGCAAGCAAGTCATTAAACATAGTCTAAACTGGTTTATTACCATTTTTAACAAGCTCATTTGAAACAGCATAATATTTGTAACAAAATTATCAGTAAAAAAAACAAAGTAAATCAAACACACATCACCAATACTGCAATCATTACATTTAGACCCTTAATTTAAAACGAAAAAAGCAAATTAAATAAATGCAGTAAAAACTGCAGTCATTAAATGCAGACTCTGGTTATTTTAAACGACAATCTGTAGTCATTAAATGTAGATCTTGAATTGTTACTGCTGTGCTGTTCATATCGGTCAGATCTGGTCTCCACAGTGTTCTGGGTTGCAGTTCTCTAGCTGTGTGTGCTAGCTCTGCTGTTTGCTGATACTCACTGTATTCAGCTGCGTGCAGTGTCGTATCAGATAAGTAGTGTTAAATATCTTTGTCTTGGTTCCTTAACGAGACACGCTGATTTTACTAATTTAAAAAGGGCATGGATGAGTCTGTCACTGCCTGATGGACATGCTTACTTTCAGCGCATTTTTTTTCTGCGACGTCGCTGCTCTGTCGAAAATTAAAGGGTATGTATTTCCACCTAGTGATTCAGAGAGGTGTTGCAGGGAGGGTGTTTCCTGGATGAAACGCTAGCTGGAAATACAGAAATTAGGCTCATTTGTTTAACGCCATTGATCGGCTCTCGAGATCGGCTCTTAATTGGAGAAATATCGGCCGATCGCCGATCACATATTTTGATAAAAAATCGGCTGATACCGATACATAGCTGATCGATCCTTCCATCTCTAGTAAATGGTACTAATGCAATACAACTGGAGGAGCAATGACTGCTCAGAACATTCTTTCAGAAGCAAAGATGTGCAGATGTTCACTAATCTGTGAAAAGTGGTGGTCTACAAATTGTGGAACAATTTCAGAAAAGTGTTCCTTAATATAAAACTGTGAAGACTTTGGATACCCCACCATCTACAGCAGGGGTGTCTGGCTCGATTTTTAGACCTGCAGCATCACTTTGCCCGTCAGTACTTCGCAATTTTTCCTTTCACCTGACGGTGAATACATGTATAGTAGGTTTCACTGCTGTCGTAGCAATCAAAGTTATCTAAACCTAAGAGCCATTCTAAGATGGACGTCAGAATATTTTTTTGTAGAGAGATGCTGCAAATGCGTGTGGCTCTTATACCAAGAGACTGTTGTGGTAATGAAGGAGTTAAATATCAGGAGACATTATGAAGCAAAGCATGGACATTATATTAAATACTCATGGAACGAAAGCAGCACTGCTGTGTCTGATCAACTCAGACCAGCACAACACACTCACCACGTCAGTGTCATTGCAGAGAAACTCACCATCAGAGAAATGTTCTCCATACCATAATAATCATATGACTGTTATTAAGCTCTATATGTTTGGTAACGCATAGTGACTGGGTAATATACAGTCTACATGAGAAAAACAAAAGATACTTGATGCATACAATGTTCAGGCACAAGTTCAGACAGATGTGCAATATGTTGCAACATTTTTTACTCTGTTGATATTCTGCTGCTGCAATTACAGTCAAATTAAATGCATTAGTTAAATAATTATTAATTTCACTGTACATTTGTGGGTTTTTTTCATATTTTGAATACAGTGTTATATATAATTTATGATTAAAACTTTTTAAAGAGAGACCGACCCCCCTTTGAAAAAAGTTTGGACACCCCTTATCTACAATACATAACATTAGCAAAAGATTCATAGAATCTGGAGAAATCACTGTGCGCAAAGGAAATGTCTGACGGTCAGTTTTGAATTCTTGTGATCTTCAGAGCCTCAGGAATACTTCATTAAAGCATGATTCAGAACTGGATATCACTGCATGGGCTCAGAAATCATTGTCTATGAACACAGTTTGCCGTGCAATCCACAAATTTATTTTGGAAACCACCGTGTCCTGTGAACTCAAGAGGAGGGGGACCATCCAGCTTGTTATCATGCCTATGGCATGGGCAGATTACACATCTGGAAAGGCACTGACAATGCTAAACAGTGTACAGAGGTTTTAGAAAAACATATGCCCCCATCCAGACAGCGTCTCTTTCAGGGACTTGCATATTTCAGCAAGACGATGTTATACCACATACTACATCCATTACAACAGCATGACTTTGTAGAAAAATTGTCTGGTGTTGAGCTAGCCTGCCCTCGGTCCAGACTTTTTATCCACATTATTCTCACTTTTCCTGGTGAGAATTCCTTTAAGGCCCCCCTTTTCCACCAAGGCCCTCAATATAATTAATTTCCACAGTTACAATTCCAGTGCAAAATTATGTATTATCATTAATGTTACTTCACGCAAGTCATGATGAGATTTCAGAGTGCTGGTGTTGTGGTATGGTATTACCATAACACCAGCGGATCTTAACATTGTGCATTTCTGCATTAGCCACCTAAAACTATTCAAAACTGATTATTTTACAACTAGTTCTGCTGATGATTGGTGAAGTGGTAGGGAAATTATACTAAGATTATTTGTTAGCATATGTTTGTTTAGCACAAAATTATATAGCCTAATGTCAGACAGCATTAAAAGGGTGAAAATTAGTACACTTTTATCAAAGATTACAGAAAAACAAGGATATAGAGTGTAGAATTTAGGACATGAACTAGCACGTGAACAAGGTCAATGTTGCTTTCAGGATTCAGCATCCATAGGAACTATGAAAATCAAAGTTTGTAAGATTTGATAATTTGGCATTCATTTAGTCTGACTTTATCATAATCACCCTCACAGAGTTTGGGTCTCACCTGTCAAAATGTTATGAATTCACATTTGGGTAGTTGTAATAGAAACCTATCTGTAGGTTTAGGGTGTAGAGTGAACAATTTTTTTTTTTACTAATTCCCATGTACAGTTCCAATATGATGTAACATTGCTACTTAGTATTGTTAGTATGTACTGTAGTATACATTATATATAACAACTTATAGAAAGTAATTATGTTTTTTCTTGCACTCTCGAGAAATAAATGGTAAATAATTCAGGTACAGCGAGCTGTGTGTATTTAACCCACGCGAGCGGTTGACCCAGTGAGAGAATCTTTGATGTGTTAAATGTTTTTATGCAGCTTTTATAACTTTTGGCCCACAGCATACAGAGTTATTGCATTAAAGATTTATCACAGAAACATTTCACAGCTCTAAATTGTTGCTAAACAGTTTTTATGATGCTGCTATTTTATATATGGAGCTGAACTTGAACACAACAGTGCTTAGTCATACAGCGTACGGTAGCAACTAAACAAAATCATGTTATATAGGCTGCATAATGGAGGCCTAGAAATTCTTCCAAAGATCTAATTGGCGTTATTAGTGGTGTGAATACCAGTGTTAATGGTCAGATTTGACAAATGTCTTCTCTATGCCTCTGTGTGATAAAGCTAAAGCTGTGGAGCTGAGCATTCTTTGATTTTGGCTCTGAGCTTAGTATGTGGCAAAAAACAAAGATCCATCTGCAAAGTGACTGTTCCAATCGAGCTGTTAAAGTGAATGTGCGTGTGTGGAATTGGCCGAGCGTTCAGGGGTTCAATCTGCAAATCCCTGTCCTCCGCTTGAAGGTCGAAGCGAAGCCCAATTAGTAGCAGGAGACCTTCACAGAGTGAAGAAAAAAAAGCTAATTCCAGAGAAAGGGAAAGAGAAAGACTGTTGATTTCATTGTGCCTCTCAAAAAATCTAATTGCACATTCAGAGTGAGTGAAGAAAGAGATGGATCAGAATTCCACCAGGCCGGACAGGCTCTGCACTAATTAGCCGCTGTGCCCAGTCCATCCAAGTCAGTTTCTCACATCCTGCCAATCTGTTCATTTCTGGCCAAGCTGTCTTCCAATTCCAAATCCCTGCTCCCCTCCGTGTCAAAATCAGCCATGTTGAGTTGATTACAGCGGCCCCTATTGTGCTGTGCACTCACGTATGCTCATGCAAAAACCTGCTTGCCGTGCTCCAGCTCTGTTAATTGTTCCAATTTTGTATGATGACATGTTATACTGGTTTATTGACTGATTATCAAAGAACTGCCAACTTGATACAACCATTAAGGGAATAGTTAAATGCTAAATCACATTTACACAGTAGCACACAGCTAAAAACAATAGCAGCAACCCCTGTGAAATTGTGCTTTTGTCCATATTTACAGACAATTTTATGTCATATAACACCTGACATAACATGAGCAAGTCTTTATTAATCTACTTAACAATCTTTCTTCACTGCAATTGAACCACTCTCCTTGAAGTTCTTGATGATTCAATAAACAGTTGATTGGGGTGCTATTTTACAAGCAGCAATGTTCTTGCCTGTGAAACCCTTTTGATGCAATGCAATGATGACTGCATGTGTCTCCTTGGAGGTAATCATGGTTAACAGAAGAAAACTTTAAAGCACCACTACCCTTTTAAAGCAGACAGTCTGCTCTTCTAATCAGCATAACAGAGTGATATCAACTGTCTTGTCCTCATTAGCCTAAGCTAATAAGATCATCAATGAAATGATGTTTGCAGGCCATTCTGCAGTAAAGTTTGTGATAAGGTCATTTTTCATGGCAGGGAATGACTGCAATTAATTGCGATTCACCTGATCACTCTTCACAATCTTGAGTTAATACAAATTACCACCATAAGAACCGAGGCAGCAAATGTTCTGAAAACCAAAATTTGTACCATTCTCAAAACTTTTTGTCATGACTGTACATTTACAGACTGTAGGTTATCTGATTTGCTGCATGTTTTGTTTTACCCTGTTCTTTCATGGTCAGAACCCCCACAGGACCACCACAGAGCAGGTACTATTTGGGTGGTGGGTCACTTTCCGCACTGCAGTAACACTGACATGGTGGGGGTATTAGTGTGTTGTGCTGGTACAAGTGAATTAGATACAGCAGTACTGCTGGTGTTTAAACACTGTATCCACTCACTGTCCACTCTAATAGACACGCCAACTTTGTGGGTCCACCTTGTAGATTAAAGTCAGAAATGATAGCTCATCTGTTGCTGCTCAGTTTGCCTTGGTCATCCTCTAGTCCTTCATCAGTGATCACAGGATGGTGCCCACAAGATATAGCAGGCTGTATGTTGCATGTTGGTGGACTGTTCTCAGTTCAGCAGTGACACTGAGGTGTTTAAATACTCCAGCTTGCCTGCTCTATCTGATCAACTCATACTAGCACAACCCAAACTAACACACTACCACCACGTCAGTGTCACTGCAGTGCTGGGAATGATCCACCACCCAAATAATACCTGCTCTGTGGTGGTCCTGTGGGGGTCCTAACCATTAAAGAACAGGGTAAAAGGGATAAGCAATGCGTGTGAATCAGATGGACTACAGTCTGCTATAGAGCTGCTAAAATAGACAATATGTGTAGATACAAGGAGGTGGTTTTAATGTTATGGTTAATCGTTTTTTTTCTAAAATACCCCAAATGTGTACCGTAGCTTTGCTGGCATAAACCAGTCCCCTCAACAATGCAGAAGCTTTTGCTCTGCTACCACATTTAGTCAGCACTTTATTACTTTCAATAACAATGGCCATATTTGTGGATGTTCTTCAGTGGCAAAATGCACAACAAGGATCTTCAAAAATAAAAGTGTGTGAATTGTTCATATAACAAGAATACCTTTCATTATTCATGGATATACCCCTGAGCCTTTACTGCAGACTTTTAGAATTACCTACTGGAAGTTCTGTTCTTTCATATTTGAGATTAAAAATGAAAATAAAGATTTGGTAAGTCCTGCTCCCATTAGACTCATGCATTTTATTGCAACATCTATATTATGCACAGTGTATACACATACACACAGATATTGGCTGATGCAGACACAAATGCTCATTACCTTTGTCTAATGTTAATGAAAAAATGTTTGAGGAGGCTAAAGAACAGCTGGAACAACCAGACAGTTCAGCCTCATCAAACAAATGAAATCTACAACAACTAAACTAGATGTCATGAAATCACCATATACCTGTTTTGAAAAGCTCCAGTGCACAAACGGTGTAATTTCTTTTTAAATGTTGATTTAATTAAATCAGTGGTTTCTAACCCTGCTCCAACACGTTAAAGAACACATTTAAAAAACATTAAAAATGTGCAAAATAAGAGGGCTCTAGCACAAGGGCTGGAAAATTGAAGATTAAACAAATACTGAAAAACATACATGGCAGTCATGGCAAAGCTCTGTTTTGCTTTCCACAAGGTACCCTGTGAGACTTTGGATGTCTCTCATCCTCCCATCTTGAGACTGGTAGGAAATGTGCACATCTTAGAAATAACATAATATTACAAAATATTACACAAAAAGATCACTAATAAAAACATACCTGATTCATAGCATCCAGGATTGGATGTATGCCAACGTTATTTATTATTTATTTTGTCTTTAGTATTTATTTTAAATGTACAGTATACATCCGGAACATTTAGCTACAGTAGAGAGGCACTCCTGGAGATTGGTAAAGTTCGACATGAACTTACCTTTAGCCTTTCTGACTTCAGCTTTCTGTTACGCTCGCACTCGCACTTCACCAGCTCCGCGCAAGGCCCAGCAGCACCGGCCTCGGGTGAGCGGCGCAGCCGACAAACAGAGCGGCCAAGACGGAAGCGGGGTAAGAGAGGTGGGCTACATGCTAGGCTAAAGGCGAGAGCTACGCGGCCACCGCTACCTAGCCTGTTGCTAGCTAATGTTCGCTCCCTCGAAAACAAGCTGGATGAGCTGAGAACCAGAATAACAGCTCAGCGTGAGATCAGAGAGTGTTGTGCTCTGGTCTTCACAGAAACCTGGCTTTCTGGCAACACGCCAGAATCAGCGATCCAGCTAGACACTCACTCCGTTCACCGTGGCGACCGCACGGCAGCGTCGGGGAAGAACAAAGGCGGCGGTGTCTGTGTTTACGTAAACAACGCGTGGTGTTCAGACGTAAAGACAGTTGAAAAACTTTGTCTAGCGGACTTAGAACTGCTGATGGTGAAGTGCAGACCCCACTATCTGCCGAGAGAGTTTAGCGGTGTGTTTATTCTGGCTGTTTACATTCCGCCTCGCGCGAACTCCGCTGCGGCGCTGGGGCTGCTGCATGACGTCATCAGTAAACAAGAGACCGCGCACCCGGACGCCGTGTTTATTGTTGCCGGCGACTTTAATCATTGCAACCCGAGGACTGTCCTCCCCAAGTACCATCAGCACGTGAGCTTCCCGACGAGGGAGAACAACTTACTTGACCAAGTCTACAGCAACGTGAGGGGGGCCTACAGAGATGTGCCTCGGCCACACTTCGGACAGTCCGATCACATCTCCGTCTTCCTCTACCCAGCATACAGACAACTCCTCAAGCGGTCACTTCCAGTGAGTAAAACTGTTAAAGTGTGGAATGAAGAAACTGATTCAGTGCTTCAGGACTGCTTTGACAGTACAAACTGGGATGTGTTTAGAACTGCTGCTGTGAGAGAGGATGGTTCTGTTGATCTAGAGGACTATGCTTCTGGGGTAACTGGTTACATCAGCAGCTGCATTGAAACCATTGTCCCTTCAAAGCGCTGCATAAAGTACCCCAACCAAAAACCATGGATAAATGGTGAAGTTCGGTCCATGCTACGTGCTCGCCAGACTGCATTTCTCTCTGGCAACGCTGATGACTACAAAAGGTCTAGATACGACCTGCGTAGATCTATCAGAGAAGCTAAGAGACAGTACAGGCTGAAGCTGGAGGGCTACTACACCACAGCAGACTCCCGGCGCATGTGGCAAGGACTGCACCGTATCACCAACCATCAACAAACAAGCACGGCACTCACAACCAGCCATTCTGCATTGCCTGATGAGCTGAATGAGTTCTATGCTCGCTTCGATGTCTTCAACCTTGACCAACTGAAGGACATTGCGGCCAAGGAGAGCACACAGAACCCATCACTCATTGTAACAACAGTGGATGTGCGCAGGAACCTGATGAGAATCAACCCACGCAGAGCAGCAGGCCCAGACAACATCCCCGGGCGTGCGCTCAGGGTTTGCTCATCAGAACTGGCTGATGTGTTTGTAGACATATTCAATCTGTCACTCACGCAAGCTTTTGTGCCATCCTGTTTTAAGACCACCACCATCGTGCCCCTCCCAAAGAAAAGTAATGTGAGCTGCCTAAATGACTATCGCCCTGTTGCACTCACTTCAATCGTGATGAAGTGCTTCGAGAGGATAGTCATGACTCACATCCGGAAGACCATTCCCAACACTATAGATCCTTTACAGTTCGCATACCGCCGGAACCGGTCTACAGACGACGCAATCAACGCTACTCTTCACAAAGCCCTCACACACCTGGAGGGCAAGGACACATATGTCAGAATGCTCTTTATTGACTACAGTTCAGCATTCATCACGGTCATCCCACACAGACTCTCAGAAAAGCTCCTCACCCTCGGACTGACACCAGCCCTCTGCAACTGGGTGCTGAACTTTCTAACAGACAGACCCCAGTCAGTCAGAGTCGGCAGCTGCACATCCAGCACAAGAACAGTGAGCACAGGGGTCCCTCAAGGCTGTGTGCTGAGCCCCCTTCTGTACACGCTCTTCACATACGACTGCGTGGCCTCCCAGAACAACACCAGCATCATCAAATTTGCTGATGATACTACAGTCATTGGACTGATCACTGGTGGGGAAGAGACAGCGTACAGGAAGGAGGTGGCTGAGCTGGTGGCCTGGTGTCATGACAACAATCTTTCCTTGAATGCAGACAAGACCAAGGAAATGATTGTTGATCCAAGGAGGAAGCGAGAGCTACACACACCCCTGTACATAGGGGAGACTGAGGTAGAGAGGGTGAAAACCTTTAAGTTTCTTGGCATTCACATCAGTGAGGATCTCAGCTGGTCCCACAACACTCAGATCATCATCAGGAAGTCCCAGCAGCGACTGTACTTTCTGAGAAGGCTGAGAAAATTTGGTATGCCAACCAAAATTCTCAGCACCTTCTACAGGAGTATGATTGAGAGTGTTCTTACCAGCTCCATCATCGTCTGGTATGGAAACTCTACTGCTCAGGACAGAAAGGCTCTCCAGCGTGTGATCAAAACTGCACAGTCCATCTCAGGAGCAGCCTTCCCCTCACTACAGAACATCTACCACACCAGGGTCACCAGGAGGGCCCACAACATAATCAGGGACAGTACACACCCCCAGCACACACTCTTCACACGTTTACCTTCAGGCAGACGTTACAGGAGTGTGAAGTCCAGGACCACAAGACTGACAAACAGTTTCTACTCACAGGCCATCAGGCTTGTGAACAGCTCACGCACTACCTCTCCAGCCTCTCCTTTCTGAACTGGTTTTAACTGGTCTGATTTAAACTGCACCTTACACTCACTGTACTGTCAGAATACTGTTTACATTCACTACTCACACAAACATTATTGTTTACATTCGTTACTTGCAACTTGCACTTTATGGCTGCTGCTCTTCATACTTGCACATAAAAGCACACAACTTTTATTTTTTATTCTTTAACTATAAAAATATTTTTATCTACTTCAACTTATATTGTTATACTTTGTATATTTTGTATATATATTTTTTATTTCTTTTATTTGTTATCTTATCTATTGGTGAATGGAGGAGCAGCAAAGTAAGAATTTCATTGTACAGTGTAACTGTCTGTTCTGCTGTACATATGACAATAAAACTCTTGAATCTTCTTGAATCTTAGTTCCGGCCACTCCTCCCTTGGCTCTCTAGCAGCCGTGGTACGTCACCATGAAGTTTACTCATAAGTGTTTCCTTCAAATTGTAATTGTTATAATATCCTCTTTGATATAGTGAATTAAAGCCAACATAAACTTTTAACAACCTATCCAATGCACAATTCAGTCTCTCACAAATGTATATGGATCTGATTACGGTCCAAGAGCAAATGTGAGAACATATAGTTTTGTGTAGGTTTCAACTTTGACCTGATCTGTCCAGGTTACAATATGTGTGGGGCTAAGACTCCATGTGACTTTCCCCGGCATGGTTTGTGATTAATGTGCCTATGTGATGGTTGTATAATTGGGTAGTGTTTATAAACCTTTTGCTGGAAGTAGATTTTACTTAATTTATTTTCAATGCATAATGTGCAAAATATTTTGTAACATTTAAAAGCTTTTCTAAAGTGTGTTTATTACAGACACAGCATAGATTTTAACTAAAATTACCCAATGCAGTTGACAACTGGATTATTTTATGTAAATGGTATACAGTTCATTTATATAATATTTACTAACTTGAGACAGTATGTAAAATTCCAAAAAAAACTAAACAAAGCAGAAAAAAACAGAAAGCAGTGATTAGCAAATACAAATGCAAACAAAAGTTGTGTTCTGATATGTAAACGCAGTAAATTCACCTTGTGGCATCTTTATGGGTATTTGATTCAGCAACAAATAGCAAATACTATTCTTAAACATTGTTAAATGTGATCCTGGTTATATAGCCACATCTCTGTGCTCCTGCCAGGTTTGGACAGAAAAAAATCCTTCTAAGTTACTGTGTTATAAAAGAGACTACACATGAACTGAAACTTTCCCTGCAGAGAGCATAAGAGCATATGAGTGTAAAAGGTGGCAGTGAGTGCAGGTTAGCTACCGCTGTGAGAACATCTAAAAGGGCAATGGCACGAATGTGTTCATAGAAACACAGCTGTGTTTTTGATTGCTTCCAAACGTAATGAGCTGTATGTGAAAAGCCAGCAGCCTGAACCTTTCTGTTCCACCAGCTCTATTCCCACCAGACCTAGAGATCTCTGAGCACGCAGGCTGCGATTAATAGCACACGTTTATAGAAGTGTAGTGTTTGCAGTACTAAACGCCACACAGCTGGACTGGCTTCACTGGGTTTAGTGAAGAGATATGTCAGTGTCTTGACAGAATTCAGACACTGAAAAAAATGCTGCATTGAATGTTTAGGTACATATCAGTTAAAGATATTAAATGAACACAATTTTTTGCCAAAAGTAAGCCAAAAAAAGATTGCAAGAACATACTGTTATATATCTAAAAGGAAATATTACCAGAAGGAGGTTCATAACATTTTTAATTTTAAGTAATTATGAACCCCTGCTATTACTCAGTTCATCATGAAAAGTTCACACAGTGAAAATTCCAAAAAAGCTCCAAAATTCTAAGAACAAAGTACCCGTAAGAGATACCCGCAAAAAAAATAATTTGATTCCAAAATTTGATTTTCATATTGGTTTCTATAGACTTCATCTGTACTTGCTTAAATAATATACCTTTATTACTGTGCAAATTCTGTCTGTAAGGACACAGCTATGTGTCAGGACTGTGTGTGTCATGTAAAATGTCATTACATAGCTCACTATAAATTTTTTAACTGCCTTTTTTTAAAATTGTTATTATTTTATAGCTGTTGTAAAAGAGGTCGCACCTCCGGTGATTTGATTACATGGTGATCATAGGCTCATGCGTAACTATTTTAGGGCAACCTGTCCTATTGTTAATACTTTTCTTTTGAAATTAAAAAGGCTGTGTATGCAACTAAACAGTAAATCAGTGATAAGTCCACCTTAAAGTGGCACTCATGAAAAAACATTCAGTGTTTTATTACAATAGATTTTCACAGTACACAATAATTGACAAATGTCTTGCCTACAAGCATACTGTCACATACTTTGTCATGATAATTCTCACAAAAGATGATCTGTTGTCATTGAAGCGGCACTTAATATGTGGGATTATGGAGACTATCAGATAATAAATGATTTTAAGATTGTAAGATTGTATTTTTTTTTCATGCTAAACAGAGCAAAGGCACGGATTCAGCAGCCTCTTTGAATAATGCTTCTGAGTTTTATACAGATGATTTGGAAATTGAATGAGCGTCTCAGGGGTTCTTTAATTATTCACACCAGCTGCCCTGAATACAGACTTTTGAGTTTTGGAAATTATAGTCATGTCTATTCTTTGCCTTTGTTGCTGAGTAAGGCTTATTGCAGAATGATTGATGAGCTGTAGGGTTTTTTCACTTTAATCTAAAACTCCAGCACTGCAAAAATGTTTAAAGCCTCATTTTATCTACTGAATTTTTTTAATCAGTAAAATGATGTGCTAATGGAACAAAGCAATTGTGCTACAAATAGGTTGAACAATATTATTCAAAGCTCTCAAAAAATGTTTCAGATATATATTTTGACTAAATTTAAGATTTTTTGTCCACACTTTATTAAGAAACAACCTTAACAGTTGTCCAAGTTAATCTTAGCAATGAATGTAGAGCAAATTTAGGCCTACATTGCAAAAATAGTATCTTGTCTAGTGAATTTTTCTTAAAGGTGTCATACAATACATTTACATGCACACTTGATATGATTCCAACAAGCCTATTGAAACAAGTATTACCAGCTATTATTAAACCTATCTTAACTATCATCAACTCTTCTCTTAGTCTGGGTCATGTACCTAAGTCTTTTAAACTAGCTGTGATAAAACCCTTGATAAAGAAGACAAATCTTGATCCCAGAGAACTGTCCAGTTATAGACCCATTTCCAATTTACCTTTTATCTCTAAGATTTTAGAAAAGGCTGTAGCTCGACAACTCTGTTCTCATCTACATAAGAACAACATATATGAAAAATTCCAATCTGGTTTTAGGCCACATCACAGCACAGAGACAGCTTTAGTTAACAAATGATAACAAATGATCTTCTTCTTGCCTCTGATCAGGGCCACGTATCTCTACTGGTGTTACTCGATCTAAGTGCAGCTTTTGACACTATAGATCACACTATTCTCTTGGACAGACTAGAAAATATAGTTGGAATCACAGGAACAGCGTTATCCTGGTTTACATCTTACCTTAGTGATCGCTTTCAGTTTGTAAAGATAAATAATGTATCGTCTAACACTCCAAAAGTGAAATATGGAGTTCCACAAGGTTCTGTTTTAGGTCCTCTGTTATTTACACTATATATGCTACCATTAGGCTCAGTTATAAATAGACATGGAATTAGTTTCCACTGTTATGCCGATGATACACAACTGTACATATCAGCCAAACCAGATGATAAATCCAGATTAAATAAGATACAAGACTGTGTAAGAGATATTAGACTTTGGATGCTACAGAACTTCCTTCTTTTGAACCCTGACAAAACGGAAGTTGTCCTCCTCGGCCCAAAGGCTGCTCGGACTAAATGTTCAGATTTAATGTTAAATCTTGCTGACTTCTCTGTAGTTCCTGGTTCAGTAGCCAAAAATCTTGGAGTAACAATTGACTCAGATCTGACATTTAATCAACACATAGGTAATATTACAAGAACAGCGTTTCTTCACCTACGAAACATTTCAAAGTTAAGAAATGCGTTATCTGTGTCTGATGCTGAAAAGTTAGTGCATACCTTTATAACCTCAAGGCTAGATTACTGTAATGCATTATTGTCATGATGCTCCAGCAGGAACCTGAATAAACTCCAGTTAGTTCAGAACGCTGCAGCTAGATTACTAACTAAAACCAGGAAATTTGATCACATCAGTCCAGTTTTATCAGCGCTACACTGGCTTCCTGTTAAATTCCGTATCGACTATAAAATTCTATTACTGACGTATAAAACCCTGCACAGTCTCGCACCGGAGTACCTGCAAGATCTTATTTCCAATTATGAACCGCCACGTTCACTCAGATCACAGGATGCTGGTTTTCTAATAGTTCCTAAAATTCAGAAGACTACAATGGGGGGAAGAGCTTTTTCCTACAAAGCCCTCAAACTGTGGAATAATCTCCCAGTTAATGTTCGGGACTCTGACACAGTCTCAATATTTAAGTCTAGACTGAAAACATACTTGTTTAGTGTAGCTTTTGGTAATTAATCTTCTCTTTTAGATAAAGGCAGGAGATCTGGGGGTTCTTGGACACAGGTTTATGGTAAACTGAGATGTTGGTGCTGTTGTTCCACCACTTCACGCGATCACACAGGTTTGTTGATGGTGGAGTGGGGGGACCCCAGTCTCTCAGGGTGCTCTCATGTCCATGTTACCTTCTGGTTCTCTCCTTTTAGTTTAGGCTGTTATAGTTAGATCTGCCGGAGTCGCTAGCCGCACCCTAAAATTCTGAAAATTCATATTCTCTACAGTCTTACTCCCGAGCCCAACTAACTCTCTCTCTTTACTCTTCCTGAGGAAATGACTGTCCTCCCGTCTGTTGAACGCTGTTGAAGGACTGATCATCGGGCTATCACCCCACCATCACCAGCCAGCTCACCTGTCCATTTACTGCTACACCCTCAGTTACATCACTGTGCCATCCAGATGCACCAGCACTGAGATAGGATGGGACTGTTTCAGCTCACGCCCACTTAACATAAGGACTTAGTCATAGACTGCCTCAGCCAGAGACTGCCTCAGTCATACACTGCCTCTATCTGTGCAGGTTCTAAAGCTTTGCTATCCAGATTTCAAACAGAGGCTCCTTTCTTTGGTATTTAGTTCAAACTGTAAATACTGTTTGACCAGAGGAGGATGGGTCTCCCCTTGTGAGTCTGGTTCCTCCCAAGGTTTCTTCCTCCAGTTGAGGGAGTTTTTCCTTGCCACTGTTGCCTCTGGCTTGCTCACTGGGGGATATATGTTATAACTGTCTGTTTTCAAAACTCTGTAAAGCTGCTTTGAGACAACAATGTTGTAAAAAGCGCTATATAAATAAAATTGACTTGACTTGACATTTATTCTGCATTGTAAATTGTTCTCTAAAGGCTATATAGATGGTAAGCGACTTGATGCAGTTTTACACCCTTTACAGCCCTAGTATTTGGCCCTTAAATAAAACACGCTGCTTACCCTTTTTTGGTAAGTAATTAGATGAGGTGTGTTCTGTTTTGCTGCTTTACAGTTAGACACACTAACAAACACACAGAAGCAACATGTTGAAATAGACAAAAGAACATCTGTGTAAATGAGCTAATGCATTATACTATTTAGTTAACTATTCTAAAGCTAATTACTTTGAGCTTGCTAGTCACTAACATTACCTATACTAGCTACTTGCTTTTAATATTGACAACAATACAAAATTATGAAATTGATCTGACTTTAACCTTCAAAAACTGGAGACAGCACAGCTGCTTCATACAGGTTGTGGCTGAGGTTGTGATGCAAAATTAACCGCCCCTTTCTTCAATCTCTTCACTCTCAAAAACTAAAATAAAAAGTTGTGCAGGATCTTGTCAAAGATGTAGAAGACTGACAAACAGAAAGCCTACCTCAGACTTGTTCAAAGGCTAACTTCAACCATACCTGTGCCAGTTCAGTTTCCAGCAAACGGTGAAAAGTCCTGACATTGTCTTCATAGCCTAGAATGGTAAATTTCTATTGCTATTGCTCTGTTGTTGTATGTAAGTTTTGAGGCCGCTACATGTTTGAAGTTCATATGTCAGTTCTGTGTACTGAACTTACCGTATTCAACTATACCAGAGTAAATCCATTCTATTGCACATTTAAGTCTGTAATATTGACAGGTCATTCACATAGATCAGTGGTTCCCAAACTGTGGTATGTGTACTCCCAGTGGTACATCAGAAAATTCTAATTTTATTTTAGCTAATTTAATTTTCATTCCCCTCCCTCCAACCTTATCTCACTAGCTTGAAGGTGTTTTTCTATGTTCCTCAGCACTACAACTCCATACCAAAACTGCCATACCTGGGATTTCATCAACATCCAACAAAGTACAAATTATGAACTAAATGAAGGCAATCAGTCAGAGGAGAGAGGGTCCTAATTCATGTCTGCAGCCATCAAAGAGTGGTGTTTATACAACTTCTTTGTTGCGATTCTTGCTCAGAGTTGGTGCTGTACCCTGTCACTTCCTTTTGAATAAAATTCAAAGGCCCGATATTTGAGAATGACTTTATTTAAGAGCATCAACATGGTTTGAAATAAATGCTAACAGCCAGGATATAAGAGGGAACTTCTTTTACACTTTAAATGGCTCACAGGCACCTAAACATAACTGTAGCACCATTTAATGCAGAACAAAATATTTAAATAACAAATGGATATATTTATAGTCTAGGTTTTATATATATATATATATATATATACTTATATTTATACTTATATATACTATAAATTTCAAAAACTTCAAATGTTTGTGAGGTTCATCGTTCGTCCTTGTTAACATATATAACCTGTTAATCTCATTAACACCTCATTCTCATAATTCTAATTCTCATTCTCATAATCTCACCACATTCATATCATTTCAAACTGTACATTTAAAATATTATATATATATATATATATATATATATATATATATATATATATATATATATATATATATATATATATATATATATATGAGAAAGTATTTTAAATCGAATTTAAGTCCGAACTTTGACTAGGCTGCTTCAAAACCTTCATATTGTTTATTTTAGCCAGTCAGAGATGGACTTATTGGTGTTTTTCAGATCATTGTCCTGCTGCAGAACCCAAGTACCAAGTACACAAACTGATGGCGAGTCATTCTCCTTCAGGAAATTCTTGTAAAAAGAATTCATGCTTTTATCAATTACAGCAAGTCGTCCAGGTCCTGAAGCAGCAAAGCAGCCCCAGACCTTCACACTAACACCACCATGTTTGACTGTCGGTATGATGTTCTTTTCCGGAAATGCTGTGTTCGTTTTACGCCAGATGTTAACGGGATGCAAACTGTCCAAAAAGTTCCACCTGTGTTTCATCAGTTGACAGAACAATTTCCCAAAAAATCTTGGGGATTATCAAGATGTTTTTTGGCAAATGTGTTTTTTTCAGCAGCGGTTTTCGCCTTGAAAGTTGCCCATTGATACCATTTTTGTCCAATCTCTTTCTTATTGTTGAATCATGAACACTGACCTTAACTGGGGCAAGTGAGGCCTGCAGTGCTTTAGATGTTGTTCTGGAGTATTTTGTGACCTCCTGTATAAGTCATTGATGCACTCATTTGTAAAACATCATAGCAGCGTAGTTTGATGTCTAAATGCGTATCTGCTATTCAAAATGCGTAAAGGTTAGCAGGTCTGAAATAGGAGTAAAAAGGCTATTTTAAAATGTTAGGAGTAGAAAGTACAGATAATAAAGTGAAAAGGAGTAGAAGTAAATCGTCAGCTGAAAAATAATTACTCCAGTAAAGTATAAATAACCAAAATTTCTGCTTAAGGTAACAAAGTATTTGTACTTCGTTATTTGACACCTCTTAGTACACTCTATGAGTTCTAGGTAGGTGGGCATATGTGAATAAATATATAACTACTAAAAAGAGTACTTGTTAGATATAGAATGTCTTGTTTGGGTACTGGAGTACTACATAGGGAATAGGCAGCCCTTTGCTATTCAGGCTAAGTCTAAGACAAAAAAAAGGTTTGTGATGCAGAGGCTGGCTGTGCGGCTGAATGTGCAGCTAATCAGTAATGATGCAGACCTGTGCATGCGTGCTCTGCAGAACCAAAATGTACTTTAGACTGGAAGAACCAAATATTTTTACTATAAACAAAATAGTTTATGTGTCAAAAAGTGGTTTCACCTATATAATAAAAGAAAAGTGATAAATGATCAATCCAGTGTTTATTCCAGCACTCATGTGAGTTGAAAGTGCGACCGCAGTTTCAAAAAAGAGGCGCAGAGAGCTGAAAGTCCTGAGCTCTGACAGAAACTCTAAACTGGCAAACACCAACATCTAGCATACAGTAATACAGAAGTGTAAACCTGTAAAATTTCTGTTCCTTAATTATTTGTGTAGAGCTTCAGTCATCCAAGTCTCTTTTTAATTATATAGTAACTGTAGTCAAGTGAAGGTGATTAGTATTAACAGTTCGGTGGTCTTGACTTACTAATACTAAACTAATACTTTTTTCAGTGTAAGTAAAAGCCACATGTCTGTGCCACTCACTGGCACTAGGTCAAAACAGTTCTGCGTGTGCTAAAACCTCCAGACTTAGAGAGAGCAATTAGCGTACTGCGAAGAGAGACAACAGCAGGGAGATTGCTAGGCAAATGCTTATTGTCCTGCTTTGCTGTTTCCCATTCTTTTCTCTACCGTCTTGTTCAAAGCTTTCTCACACTAACACTTCTCAAAGTCCATTATTCCTGCAGCTCAGGTGGCCATGACCTCTCCGTTGCGGCAGCGGATGGGGACATTATGGCAGAAAGACAGCACTTTAAGGTGATGGAGGAAGAATGCTTCCAGTCAAGTGGAAAATGAGTCAAGTATCAGACAATAGTAAGAGCACACATGCCTTTAGAGCACACATGAGGTCTGGAAAAGGCAATCTCTTTTCTTCTATATGTTGCCATAATCTCATCAAGGAACAAAATGCTCCACCCTCCTTCCTATCTATCTTCATATTTTTCATTTTAATTATATACAGGAAGTTACATTTATCCACAATATCAGCCAAAACTATTTTCCACAATTTTAGAATGGCTAGACATGTAAAGATAGAATGCATAAGCAATAATTCAATTTAAAAAGGCTAACCCCCCTATAATTCATCACTTATAATTCAGACTTATTGTTCAGCAATTACAAACAAATCACTAAAAATGTTACCAAACTTCAGTGGATGCCAAATTTCATAATTGCAGCACAGTGGATTAATAACAAAACGTTTGATCCATTTAACAACTCTTGGTAATAGATTATTAGGTTGTAAATTCTAGATAGCTGGTTGGCCAATTCTGTTTTGGAAATTGGCAGAGTTTGTGTTTGCACAACATGCACCGATACCAATGATGGTGCCTTGTTGTCTCCTGCTAAGTGAACTGTTTCTGCAAAACTGCTTTTTTTTGCAAATACCATTGCAGAATTACTTTGTGCATGTGTCTGGTGGCATTATCCGCATGATATGCAGTTATTTCGAAAAAGGCTACATATAATGGAATTGATACACTGGTCTCTTTCTTTCAAAGAATGGAATTAGGAGCTGACGCATTAGATGGTAAAGGCTGACCAGAAGAATCCATTGTAGACCATTGAATTGTAGACTATTTGATTAATAAGTCTTAGTGTGTAATAAGCCTGAGACTATATCAGCTTAAACAGAACAGAACCTACATCTGTGTTCACTAAAAAAGATATGTCAGTTTAGATTTTTAAGAAATCCCTATAAGAATGTGAGTAAACCCCAGAATAAGGTCAGAAAATGCCATTTCAAATGTTGAAAAAAAGTTTTAGTACATCAAATAAGGTGAAGTACAGTGAATGTCTAAAGTGTCAAAAACATATCACAAGATACTGATGCCTGACCCACCTATTAAAATTGCATTCCATGGTCTTTGACAGCTAGTTTACTTTAAGTAAAATCTCTGATCACTATGTACTAACTATCTCTAGCCAGAGAGAGGGAGAGAGTGTCAGAGCCATAGACAGAAACCTGCTTTCATTTTTGGTTCCTAAAAAGCCTATAAAGATGCAATCCCAGCTGCTGGCTGTTTGGCTTGTCCTCAAAAAGCCAGCACAATTCCTGTCCCCTGGTCAAAGCGTGTGATGGAAAGCCTGAGTGTCTGCTTTGTGTGTCTCTGACCGTTATGTTTGGCAGGCCATGATGGAATTAGGGCTGATGCCAGAGAGACATAACTGAGGACAGGATGCTCTGCTGCTGTATATGTGTGTACCTAAGGACTTGGAAAAATTAGGTGCATTGTTTTGGTTTGCGATAAAAGCACTTTGCTTGTAAATAGAGAACACAGGGTGCTTTGAGATCCAGATTTGTTAGGCTGAAATATATTTATATATATATATAAAACAGAGAGAGTGATCTTTTCTCCCTTATTTATAAAGTTGAGAATGAAAGAGCATCCTGATGACCAGTAATAGCGAGGGTGAGGCAGCGTGCATGTCTGTAGAACTGACTGAATATATGCACCAAGTCAAGTGGTCTGAAGGTCTGTCACAGATAGGACTCTTGTGTAAAAGAAGAAAAAAAAATATCAGTCAACTTTGGATCTGATGCTGCCACCACTGCAATACAGAACAATTTTAGGACTGGCTAAGCCTTTTTGTTAGCGGAGGGTTCAAAACGGCTGCTAGGAGATGATAAGGAGACAGAAGCGAATTCCAAGGCGCTCCGAAATTCAGCGCATTGCTGAATCAACAGAAACAACTGTTGGTACAAGCTGTATCTGTTTGATTGGCTTTTGAGAGACAAACCAGAATTAATTTATTCCACTTTCAGAGTTCAGTCCGAACATCGTGTTCAGTCAAATCAGGAGAATGACATAGAAGAAAAAGCCCAAAATCAAACAACTTGAGCAGATGTGTGAGCAAATGAGGATTATTTCAAGATGTTGTGCATTCTTTAATGTGCTCTTCTCATGAATGTTAATATCATAGCCTTGACTGGAAACTAAGTCACCTTAGATGGGAAAAAACAATTCATTCAACACTGTCGAGTTCTATTCTGTTTTACAACATATTTAAACTTTTACAAGCAACAAAACATAATTCTCTCAGTTACATGAATGAACCTGTCCACGTTATTAGAAACCTTGTACTTCCACTCACAGACCACTTTCTGAGCATCAGCTACTCTGTAGGTCCACTATCGGGTCACTGCTGCCAAGATATTGTTGGGGTGGTGAGTTGACTTGATTTATAAAAAGTGAATGTTTAATAGGCTTCATAGGTAATCTTACCTCATGATAGGCTTGTGCACCCAGCAAAATACACCTATTGTTTGTCTGTTATTTCAAAGATGTGTTATGTGTTGTATGTATTATTTTGTGTATGGGGCAGTGTTAATTTTGACAGCAAATTTTGATTTAGTCTTAGTTGTAGTCTTTTGACTAAAATGTCACTTAGTTTTAGTCATAATTTAGTCATCTGAATTGTTTTTAGCTTTAGTCTAGTTTTAGTCAACTAATTCTCATAAGTATATAGTCGACTAAATCTACAGTCGATTCAGTCGACTAAAATAAAAAGGGTGTAAAATGTAAATGCTTTTTCTTCAGTTACCTTGAATTAATTAAGTCATTATATATACCTACACAAAATGAAACATTTATTTACCAGTTATGGAATATTATTCATGTTTGAAAGACCAATACACACACAAACAGATTTAACAAACAACATCTGAGGTCTTCCGTAACTGCAAAGAGAAAACTGTTATTTTATCCTTGTATCACCTTTTTATTTATCTCTTATTTATTTGATAGTTGTTACTAGTGCTGTCAATATAATTAAATTACATGCTCTGTGGTTAACTAATCTACATTAATTGCATTTATCACTTTTTGCTATGAAAATATTTTTAATTGTGCAATTCAAATAAATTTTAGCATAACAGTAAATCAATGAATGAAAAACTGCCACATCTCCAGATCACAGTGTTTACTAGAGACACACATTGCACATTACGTGCACTAATAAACTGTAAATAAAACTACCTATCTGTTTTGTGCACGTTCTAGTGTGTATGAAGAGATTTGGGACATGATCATTAAACGCAGATGGTTGGAGTTAGCTACCCAGCTAACAAAAAAAGGTCCCCAGGACGTCCCCCGAACCAACATGGCGGACGTCCCCTGAACGTCGTTTTGTAGGGTCGCCAAAATGTTACAGGGGACGTTCTTATAGGACTACCAGGAAACCTCCAGGGGACTTCGAGGGGACGTTCATGGAAAGTCCTTTAAACGTCTCTTTCGACGTTCTTAGTACGTTTGTAGGACTACTATGAAACCTTCAGAAGACTATGAGAGAACGTTTATGGAAAGTCCTTTAAACGTCTCTTTCGACGTTCTTGGATGCGTAACGTCTAATACAATGCAATACCAGCGCTGGGCTCGCCGCACAATTCAATTCCACAGCACAGAAACTTAAATCATCAGACCGCGCTCGCTTTTTAATATTCATTTCCTCCTGCGCTGTTAACTTCTTACCTGATGATTAAGGCTCGTGCACCCGTTTATGTTCTGAACTGGACGCCAACTGTTTCGCCTCTTCTGTGTCGTTTTCTTCCAGTATCTAAAACACAGACCACATTTCACAACCGCTCGTAGCGCTAAGTACTTTATCTCGTCCTTAAGAATGTTCGTTAATTTACGAGAGCTTTCTAAAACAATTATTAACCAAAGTACTAGATAAAGTTACTTTAGTAACCTGACCCTTTTGTAATTCACTACGTGCTTCTTTATTTGCCGTCAGAAACAACCATTTTTAACCAGCTTAAATACCTTAGAACTGAATGTGTTTATTTAAAAGCCTGAGTACACAGATATCATAATCTTCATCCTCTGGTACCAGATAAAGAACTTCAGAAGAGCAAAAAAGAAAGCACTCACTGGCTGCTGCAATATAATGTACATTTCAAATATATTATAATGTCATGTATCCCACATAGCAAAAGTGATTTAGCCCAGATCCGGTACAAATCATCCAGAAGTTCTGGCCCGGGTCCGTACAGATCCCTATTACACTTTATATATAAACACATATTTTTTATATAGATTAAAACAAGAATTAATTAATATATTTCAATTAATTACATTTAAACATAAGCATATACAAAATAAATAATTCATAAGCAACAGCCTTAAACGTTTTTATTCCACACAATATTAACAAACAGCCATTTCCTACATTGATCAGAGCATTCTTGGACACTGAGACTTGACATGAAGCATAATTTCTTATGGGAGCAGCCTAAAAAGGAAACACAAAAGACAGTTTATTTGTAAACCAGCATAAATTAAGTGCCATAAATACACAGTCCCTGCTAACTACAGTTGTGACAGTTAGTGAATGATTAGATGCTATCTAGATATCTGCCTGAATGGCTTATAAAATATGCTCTTAGGTCTAAACAATAAAGATTTGGCCTATGTCCAGATTGAACTTAATTATGATGTATCATTATGAAACAACTTAATTTAAAGTAATTTTATTTATTTTGGGACAGCTGACAAGCAGGTGTTATAAAATAAATAATAAATAAGACAAAAGTATATGACAGGGTATGTATATTAGCAAATATAAAGTTTCACAAATACCCACAAATAAACAACTTTACAAATGTTCTGAGAGGCCTATAATTACTTAAAGTCAGACTTCTGACCAGAAAATATCCTGTTACCTGAAGCGGCCCAATAAAAAAATAAATTTGTGGGGACAGGCCTTCCCTCTAGTTACGCCACTGGTGCAAAAGGTTGTTTTAAAATAACAGAGGTGTGTGTGTGTGTGTGTGTGTATACATATATAACATTTGAGGGAATGTGATCAGGGGTATTATGTAATGATAAACAGCAGTGTTTGAGGTTCATGGTATGTACAGTTCTACACATTGTACTCTCATTATTCAAGTATGACAGTTTAAATATAGTTTTCCATTCAGTACACAGTACTGTACATAATACACGTACAAGTCATGTATTCATTCAGTATTTTGTGGTCCCAACATATTGGCTGGATAAATTATGCTGTGTAACCTATGAAATATACATCATCCAACATTCCAACATGCATTAGATAAATCCAAACCTGTAAAACATAATTTACTGAACTAAGTGTAACCCCCTTGTCTGATTGATGCAACAGGGCTGATCAGATGGTCCAATGAAAGAGTCTCTGTACATGTCACAGGTCAACTGGAGAGGGACTGAACACCAAACACACTTTAACATTATACCATAAAATAAATTGCTTCATAACTCACTTTATTTTCCAAAAGAGTTGCATTAGCGAAGCAGAACCAGTTAAAGTGAGCAGCACTAAAGTAGACTTGCATGCCATTAGATCTTTTTGTCTACAGAACTAGACTGTAGTTATATCCTACAAAATAAATATATTAATCTGTTTTATGTAACATAACACATTAGATTAATCCAAAGCTGTAAAAAAAAAACTAATTTAATGAACTGACTTAAATGTAACCCACCTTGAATGGAAGCACCAGGGCTGACTTTCAGGTGTTCATCTAGGAGGTCCTAGTGAAAAGGTGCATATCATTAGCACAGCGTAGTAGCTGTGTTACCAACTCTTTGTGTATTTACTGTTAATTCATGTCAGACTCAGTCCAATGATCACTACATTCCTCCAATGCGCAGCTTTATACTATCAAAATATCCTAATTATCACTTCAAAGCTCAATATTTTTTTAATTCTTATATTCCACCTTAAATGGTACCTGAGTGACTCAGTAACCTGAAGGGCTAGACAGTAACTGCAGCGTTATTTAAGGTGGAACAGCAAAATAAAAAAAATAAGGTGGCGATATTTTAGCATGTAGTCAGATGATAAATCTCTGCTAAACATTAAACATGACTCTTGATTCGTTGTAGGAATACGTTGTTGTTTTTTAAGATGTAGCAGTGCGTTTGAGATGCAAACCGAGTTGACGTTATCAGCATTTGTTCGGCTCGGCATTGCTGGCTGTGAAGCTGATTGCCTATAAAGAGCTAGGAGATGTAGGAGCATAAAACGCAAATACATCGCCAGCACTATCCAACATAAACAAAACAAACCGGTACAAAAACACATTTAAAAAACTCTTTAAGTGTAACCTACCTTTGCTGAGTCGGACTTCTGCCACCGGCATTCGTTGGAAGTGCCCGTTGGTGGCTCCTCGCGCTGATTTTGAATAATGCCGGTTCCTCCGCGGCTCTGGACCGCTGCGGTGCTGTGTTCCTCCGCGGCAGTGGACCGCGAAGCTGTGTTCCTCCGCGGCTCTGGACCGGACCCGTATAAAAACTTTAAACTAGATATGAAATGTGACTCGGTTCTGAAATCGTACTGAAGGTGTGGAATGAGTGAGAGTGATAAGCAGATTTATTATCAGTAAAACGGCTCTATATCAGAGTTTAGAGTCATGACACGCAACGGATCGGGAACTATGTGGGTAACCACCAGGGGACTATATGGTAACGTTACTGAACGTCCCGTAAAGGTAACAAGAATAACGTTATTTAGGGGAATATATTGGGACGTTACTGAACGTCCCATGAATGGGGTTTTTCGAACGTCCCATATGACTAGAATAGGACCTGTTGCGAACGCCAAAAAAGGCCTGGTAACGCCCTACAGCGAACGTTACATATGTATCCAAAATGGGACGTCGACGAACGTCCCGAGGACGTCCGTTGTTTGCTGGGTAGCTAGTCTCCCGACTCTGGCTTTGCACATATAGTGTTTCACCTGCTTCCCACATACCTGATCCAACTAATCTGACCATTAACACCACCTTACAGAGTTAATACAGCGTTTACAGCAGGGCACGCTCTAAACTGTACAGGACAGTGTGCTTTCAGGACTAGGATTAAGAAAGGCTAAGCTAGCGTTAGCAGCGGTAAAGCTAGCTAACGGTGGTGCTGAAGAGCTGATGTCCAGCATGGTGTGGTGATTTTCTCTAAAGACAAACGCTAAACTCTCTTTTTCTCTGCTGATATTGTCTAGATAACTTCACAGGCTTCACAGGCTTGCATGGTTTTACCGGGTTTAGACCACATTTGTGTAAGTGTGCGTTTGATTGACGGCTACTCGGCTTGTCCCGCCACTCCATACACGCCAAAGTAGTTATGATTGGATGTTTTCCTAATTTGTCCCTGCCTTTCACAAAACTAAATCAGTTCTGATTGGATGTCGTCCCTGCCAAACATGTTCATCTCGTTTTTATTCGTTGACTAAAGTGTCAATCAATTTCGTCATATTTTTTATCTTTCTGTAAATTTTATTTAGTTATCGTCTCGTTTTCGTCATGAAAAAAAGGTTAATTGACGAAAACTATGACGAAAATAGTTCGTCAACGAAATTAACACTGGTATGGGGTGTGTGTTAGTTGTGTGAAAGAGCTTTAGCTATAGATAGTGGCATTTCGGTCTTTCCTGACACTTTTGCCGTATACCTTTGCTATCCACATAGGGTGTGGTTAGGGTTTAGCTTAGATTTCAAAAACGGGACAGTATGTGAAACAAAAATAAACTAATAATAAAAAATAGTAAAGATTAATAAACTTACTTTGGTGGTGCAATCATGCTTAGTATAAAAAGAGCATCCAGAAAAGGTCTTGTCTTTTATAAGCATAGACTGGTTGAAGCTAGCGACTTGCTAAATGCATTGGGAAAAAATGTAAGACTTTTAAGACTAATGCTACTCAAGAGGGATTGCAAGGATTTCAGGTAAATGAACACTGTTGTCGCACCCACTTAAAGCCACTGTCTACTGGTTTTGAGTATTTCAAAATGCATTTTATATGAAAGATATGTTACAGAGTAAGATATCAATATGTTTATATACTATTGCAGTCAACTTTTTGCTAAATATTGCAAGCTGCTGCCCGCTACATTGCTGAATGATCGGCAGTGGCATCATCATGGAAACATAAACAACCTGGCATCAGGAGCCGTAAACAAAAATAACAACATGGGGACCAGCAGAATCGATGTGGTTCAGCCATTCATGTTTGAACTATCAGATTCAGATGTTGATGAAGAGATGAGGGCATCTTTTCAACTGTCTCTGAATGGTGAGTAAAAAAGTGTAAACCTGAACATATTGAACATATTCCGGCGCTGTGCTGAGCGGCAGCCCCTCCAGTAGCTCCAAGAGCTGCTTGCACTGTGAACAATGGGACGTGCCGGCAAGACGCATCACATCCCGGCTGAGCTGCAGAGCTGAGCTAAAGGCTAAGCGCATGGAGAAATGTTGGGGGTACAAGCCATCTATTCCTTCTGTTGTGATGGGGAACGTGAACTCTCTGACCAACAAGACAGGTTTCACTACCGTGAGAGCGGACAGGGACGCCAAACAGAGTGGGAAAACTAAAGGTGGGGGTCTCGTGCTCTTTGTGAACATCAGATGGTGTAACCCAGGACATGTGACTGTGAAGGAGATTATCTGCTGTCGGGATGTTGAACTGCTAGCAGTGAGTCTCCGACCCTACTACATGCCCAGCGAGATGTCCCACGCCATTATTGTTTGTGTTTACGTTCCTCCTCGCGCTGATGCCGAGATCGCGTGTGACATAATTCACGCAACCATCGCGAGATTTCAGACGCGATATCCGGAAGCTTTCATTGCCATCTCAGGTGACTTTAACATAACACTGAATTCTGTACTCATTGCTTTCCACCAGTATGTGAACTGTTCCACAAGGAAGAACAGAACAATTGATCTCCTTTACTCCAACGTAAAGGATGCATACACCGCCACACCCCTCCCCCCTGTGGTCGTCTGGTGCTGAAGCCGCTGTCAGGTACTGTTTTGAGTCCACTGAGTGGACTGTACTGCAGGAGCCATACGAGGAGGACATTGAGGGAATTATACACTGCATGACAGACTACATGAAGCTCCAGCAGCCACCTCCTCCTCCACACCCCTCTCAGCTCCTGATACTTCAGTCTCTGTCTGCCTGGACATCAACACCTCACCTTCTCCTATTGTTATTCATGCATCCCTCCCACAGGCTAACAGCACAGACAGCCCGGCTCCTGCTCCCCCCGATTCACACCCTCTTCACACGCGGCAGACCACTGAAGCCCCTCCTTCTCCCCCTCTGCACACCTTTACTGCTGAGCAGGTCAGAGTTGAGCTGAGGAGACTACACACAAGGAAGGCAGCTGGACCAGACAGAGTGTGTCCCAGACTACTGAAGTCCTGTTCAGCTGAGCTGGGGGCTCCCCTTCAGCACATCTTCAACCTGAGTCTGCGCTTGGGGAGGGTCCCCACACTGTGGAAGACATCATGCCTGGTTCCAGTACCCAAGAAGGCACAACCCGGTGAGCTCAATGACTTCAGACCGGTCGCTCTTACATCACATGTTATGAAGACCCTGGAATGACCACCTCAGACCCCAGGTTCAACATGCAATGGACCCCCTGCAGTTCGTCTACAGGGAGAAAATGGGAGTGGAGGATGTCATACTGTACTTTCTCCATAGGACCCACTCTCATCTGGACAGGGGGGGCAGCGCTGTGAGAGTCATGTTCTTTGATTTTTCCAGCGCCTTCAACACCATTCAGCCCCTCCAACTAAGAGACAAGCTGGTGAGGATGCAAGTGAGTCCACTCCGCACCTGGTCTCCTGGATCACTGACTACCTCACTGGCAGACCTCAGTATGTCAGGCTGAAGGACTGCAAATCAGAGATTGTGGTCAGCAGCACAGGAACACCACAGGGTACTGTACTCTCCCCATTCCTCTTCACACTCTACACCTCAGACTTCCAGTACAACTCTGAGTCGTGCCACATGCAGAAGTTTTCGGACGATACTGCCATTGTGGCCTGTGTACGGGGAGGGCAGGAGGAAGAGTACAGACATCTTGTGGACGAATTTGTGTTGTGGTGCCGTAGGAACAACCTGCTGCTGAACACCTCCAAGACCAAGGAGATGGTGGTGGACTTCCGCAGGGCCAGGCCACTCACACTAGCCTGTCTCTATTGAGGGGGTTGATGTGGAGATGGTTAGGACCTACAGGTATCTCGGTCTGCACCTGGATGATAGATTGGACTGGTCATCCAACACAGACACCCTGTACAGAAAGGGGCTGAGCCGGCTTTACTTTCTGAGGAAGCTGGGTTCCTTTAACATCTATAGGAAGCTCCTGCGGGTGTTCTATCAGACTGTGGTGTCCAGCTGTCTTTTATATGCTGTGGTGTGCTGGGGAGGCAGCATGAAAAAGAGGGACGAGATGCGTCTGGACAAGCTGGTCAGATGTGCGGGGTCCGTGGTTGGTGTGGAGCTAGGACTCTGTGACTACGGTAGCAGAGAGGAGGACACTGCACAAACTGCTCTCCATCATGGATGATGATGGTCACCCACTGCACACCATCATCATGGAACAAAGGAGCAAGTTCAGTGGCAGGTTCCTGTCACAGAGCTGCTCTACAGACAGACTCAGGAGATCTTTTGTCCCGAGAGCCATCAGACACTTCAATTCCTCCCAATGGAGCCGGAAGAGGGAGGAGGACAGATGAGGAACAAGTCCCTTATGTTCAAATTACAGTTTATTTTTATTTGTACTGTAATCACATTACTGTACATCTGCCCTCCCGGACACTATTGACACTTTACTGGACATCTTATGTCAGCACTCATAGACACTATTGACACTTTGCTAGACATCCTGTACATTTGCACTCCTGGACACTATTTGACACTTCACTGTACATCCTGTACATTTGCATTCCTGGACACTATTGGCACTCCTGGACACTATTTGCACTCCTGGACACTATTTAAACACTATTTAACTTTTATATACCCTATTGTTTTTTTGTACTGCGTTTGTAACTGCTACTGACTGCTAAATTTCCTTCGGGATCAATAAAGTCTCTGTACCATACTACTATAATTGGGAAGGTAATTAACAGTACACACCGAACATACAGTCCATAATGCACTTTTTGGTTGTGATTAATTTGTTGGAGTTATAAAGGTATTGAAAACCATTTAGTAGTCTCACTAGCTAGCTGCTAAAGTACTAAAGTACTAAAGATAATCGACTTGAGAGTTGTGCTGGCTTTGAGGAGGCAAAATCTGTTCCCGTTTTGGACTAAAAAAAATTAATCAGATGCATATTTTTGGTCTAGAATGACATCTGCAAGAACATCTGTTTGGCTCAGTCCCTGATGTTAGCAGGATTGTTGTGTCTCTTGTCTGTGGTAAGAAACATGGCTTATGTTGTACACTGGATACCATACAGTATACTGCTGATGGAGCAGTATGGAGGTTACTGTAACCAGCTTACTAATTCTCACACAGTCAGTGTCTTATTTAATTACATTTATGTTTATTATAACATGACGGTCTCTACCAGTCTCCCACTGAAAACTTGTGCAAAATACAAAACTAAAGGACCTGTACGGTTGTGCACCTGAACACTTGTATAAGACAGGCAATAAAACAGCTTTCTGGTGTGTCTAGTTATGACTAATAAAAGTTGATGTGCCATGTCCAAATGTTTGCTCCCTGAATGAAATTATAGCTGGATTTACTTATTTACAATTCAGCATATGCTTATAGCTGCCTGCTTGTGTATGTCTCGAAATCCATGAAGACATTTAAATAGTTTTGTTAATTTTTAAATGCATCATCATGGGATGATGACCTTTATTTACTGTTATTTAGGGAGAAATTAGTTCACGGATGGCAAAAAAAAATCCTGCTTCTTCTATAGCACTTAACATATCCTCCAATACATAATCTTTATTCATTTGTTTATTGCAGCCAACTAACAAGCCTGAAAAATAACTAGATATTCATTTTAACTCAGATTGATTCCTTAACTATATGTCCTCTAATTTCAAATGTGTTTTGCTTTTGGCTGAGTGAGTGAGTAAAGTGAGAAGCGTCTATCATTCATTCCTTAACAGAGTGGATCCTGTGACCTGTGATCGGTGGCTCTGTGATCTGCTAGTTTCATCCTGAGTGTTTGCGGGAAACATACATATATTTTTTTTTATTGTATATTAACCATCTGTAGACCCTTACAAACTATTTTCATAGGACTACATACCACAGAGAGTGGAGACTGCAGTTTAGCTTTCCAACAAAAGCTGGTGGTAAGATTTTAAATCGACTGAAAAAAGTAAGTACCACTAGCTTGTACTATGGCTGCGTTTGGTTGTGTGGAGTGTGGAATGTATAGTGCTAGTCCTCTCTCCACCACTAGTGATAATAATAGTGGGTCAGTTTGTGAGAAGTGCCAGCTCATTTCTACTCTGGTGGAGAAGGTGAACCAGTTAGAGGTGCGCATTCGGGGTTTAATCAGGGATAGAGTGCAGAGTTCGGTGTTGTCTACCCCAGGTGCCTTAGGGAGAGTTAGAGTCCCAGCGACTCTGGCTGTAGAGCCCCGCAGCAGGGCGAATGGGTGATGGTTCGGCGTCATAGTAACAAAGCTAAAGCTAACGCTGAGGCCAAAGCTAAGGCTAGCCCACCTGTGCACTACGCACCTATTCGCGTGTCAAACAGATTTTCTCCTCTCTGTGAAACACCCACCGAGGAGTCTGTCAAAGGTACTCTGGTTATAGGAAGCTCTATTGTACGACACGTGAAATTAGCTACTCCTTTAGGGACGCCAGCAGCTAGAGTTATCTGCTTACCAGGAGCCAGGGCGCCGGACATTAGCAGCAACCTTAGGGTGTTAGCAAAGAATAGATATTCGAGGATAGTGATTCACGCAGGTGATAACGATATCCGTATGCGGCAGTCTGAGGTCACTAAGAGTAATATTAAAGAGGTGATCAAAATAGCCCATACAATGTCCGATGCCGTAATATGCTCTGGCCCTATTCCAAGACAGCAGGGTGCTGAAGCTTACAGCAGGCTTTGGGTGCTACACTGCTGGATGTCCAAGTGGTGTGCAGAAAAACATGTGGGCTTCATAGACAATTGGTCCAAGTTTGAGGGGAAGTCTGGTCTCGTGGGGCGGGACGGTGTCCCCCCTATGCGGGAGGGTGCCGCTCTGCTATCGTGCAGCATAGCCCATAGCCTCTTAGTTAGTCGTCAGAGCAGCGTAGGTAGTTGCTGACTGTCCAGAGCCGAGACCAGACAGCAGACAAACAGGCTAAACCAACTGTCTGCTCGCTGCCTTGAGACGTGACGCATTTATAGACCACCAGGACCTTATTCTGAATTCTTAAAAGAATTTTTGTTGCAGATCTAGCAGTGAGCACTGAGAAAGTAATAATTGCAGGAGATTTTAATATTCACTTTGAAAACTAAGCAGATCCATTAAAAAAGGCTTTCTCTTCTATCTTAGACTCTGTAGGTCTCACTCAGAATGTAATAGGGCCTACACATTCCTGTAATCACACACTAAATCTAGTTTTGACCTTAGGTGTTGATATACATAATCTTACTGTTCTTCCACAGACTTCAGTAGTTTCAGATCACTACCTAATTTCATATGAATTGAGTCTTAAATTGAGTAAAAATTTATGTACATCACCCAGTTATTGCATGAAACGTTCAATAATGCCAAATACATCTCAGCACTTTATTGAAATCCTTCCAGATTTATCTACTATAGCTTCTCCTTCAGACCCAACAGAACTAGACAGACTAACTGACTGCGTAGAAAATACGCTCCAATTAACTTTAGACAATGTTGCACCTATAAAAATTAAAAAGATGCAACAGAAAAAGCTCGTTCCATGGTACAACAATGAAATACGCACCTTAAGACAGACAGTGCGGAAATTAGAGCGCAAATGGAGAGTGACCAAGTTGGAGGTATTTCACTCTGCTTGGAAGGACAGCCTTAGCAGTTACAGAAAGGCACTTATTAAAACACGCTCAGCATACCTGTCCACACTCATCGAACACAACCAAAACAATCCTAGAATTTTATTTAGCACCATCGCAAAGCTTACCAAAAATCAGGCAGGAACGGAACCTCAGATACCCGCCAACCACAGCAGCAATGATTTCATGGACTTTTTCAGTAGCAAAATCGAGAATATTAGACAAAAAGTTCTACCAATACGAGTAACCTATCCTTCATCCGGTTTGGCTCAAACAGCACAAAATGTAGTTTTAGAAGAAAGACTAGAAACATTTTGTCCACTACAGCAGACAGAACTAGAAAAACGTATCTCTTCTTCAAATTCTGCTACATGCACACTCGATATGATTCCAACAAGCCTATTGAAACAAGTATTACCAGCTATTATTAAACCTTTCTTAACTATCATCAACTCTTCTCTTAGTGTGGGTCATGTACCTAAGTCTTTTAAACTAGCTGTGATAAAACCCTTGATAAAGAAGCCAAATCTTGACCCCAGAGAACTGTCCAGTTATAGACCCATTTCCAATTTGCCTTTTATCTCTAAGATTTTAGAAAAGGCTGTAGCTCGACAACTCTGTTCTCATCTACATAAGAACAACATATATGAAAAATTCCAATCTTGTTTTAGGCCACATCACAGCACAGAGACAGCTTTAGTTAAGATAACAAATGATCTTCTTCTTGCCTCTGATCAGGGCCACGGATCTCTTCTGGTGTTACTCGATCTAAGTGCAGCTTTTGACACTATAGATCACACTATTCTCTTGGACAGACTAGAAAATATAGTTGGAATCACAGGAACAGCGTTATCCTGGTTCACATCTTACCTTAGTGATCGCTTTCAGTTTGTGAAGATAAATAATGTATCGTCTAACTCTATAAAAGTGAAATATGGAGTTCCACAAGGTTCTGTTTTAGGTCCTCTGTTATTTACACTATATATGCTACCATTAGGCTCAGTTATAAATAGACATGGAATTAGTTTCCACTGTTATGCCGATGATACACAACTGTACATATCAGCCAAACCAGATGATAAATCCAGATTAAATAAGATAGAAGATTGTGTAAGAGATATTAGACTTTGGATGCTACAGAACTTCCTTCTTTTGAACGCTGATAAAACGGAAGTTCTCCTCCTCGGCCCAAAGGCTGCTCGGATTAAATGTTCAGATTTAATGTTAAATCTTGCTGACTTCTCTGTAGTTCCTGGTTCAGTAGCCAAAAATCTTGGTGTAACAATTGACTCAGATCTGACATTTAATCAACACATAGGTAATATTACAAGAACAGCGTTTCTTCACCTACGAAACATTTCAAAGTTAAGAAATGTGTTATCTTGTGTCTGATGCTGAAAAGTTAGTGCATGCCTTTATAACCTCAAGGCTAGATTACTGTAATGCATTATTATCAGGATGCTCCAGCAGGAACCTGAATAAACTTCAGTTAGTTCAGAACGCTGCAGCTAGAGTACTAACTAAAACCAGGAAATTTGATCACATCAGTCCAGTTTTATCAGCGCTACACTGGCTTCCTGTTAAATTCCGTATCGACTGTAAAATTCTATTACTGACGTATAAAGCCCTGCACGGTCTCGCACCGGAGTACCTGCAAGATCTAATTTCCTATTATGAACCGCCACGTTCACTCAGATCACAGGATGCTGGTTTTCTAATAGTTCCTAAAATTCAGAAGACTACAATGGGGGAAGAGCTTTTTCCTACAAAGCCCCAAAATTGTGGAATAATCTCCCAGTTAATGTTCGGGACTCTGACACAGTCTCAATATTTAAGTCTAGACTGAAAACATACTTGTTTAGTGTAGCTTTTGGTAATTAATCTTCTCTTTTAGATAAAGGTAGGAGATCTGGGGGTTCTTGGACACAGAGGTTTATGGTAAACTGAGATGTTGGTGCTGTTGTTCCACCACTTCACGCGATCACACAGGTTTGTTGATGGTGGAGTGGGGGGACCCCAGTCTCTCAGGGTGCTCTCATGTCCATGTTACCTTCTGGTTCTCTCCTTTTAGTTTAGGCTGTTATAGTTAGATCTGCTAGAGTCGCCAGCCGCACTCTAAAATTCTGAAAATTCATATTCTCTACAGTCATTCTCCCGAGCCCAACTAACTCTCTCTCTTTACTCTTCCTGAGGAAATGACTGTCCTCCCGTCTGTTGAAGGACTGATCATCGGGCCATCACCATCCAGCTCACCTGTCCATTTACTGCTACACCCTCAGTTACATCACGGTGCCATCCAGATGCACCAGCACTGAGATAGGATGGGACTGTTTCAGCTCACGCCCACTTAACATAAAGACTCAGTCATAGACTGCCTCAGCCAGAGACTGCCTCAGTCATACACTGCCTCTATCTGTGCAGCTTCTAAAGCTTTGCTATCCAGATTTCAGAGGCTTCTTTTCTTGGTATTTAGTTCAAACTGTAAATACTGTTTGACCAGAGGAGGATGGGTCTCCCCTTGTGAGTCTGGTTCCTCCCAAGGTTTCTTCCTCCAGTCTGAGGGAGTTTTTCCTTGCCACTGTTGCCTCTGGCTTGCTCACTGGGGGATATATGTTATAACTGTCTGTTTTCAAAACTCTGTAAAGCTGCTTTGAGACAACATCGTTGTAAAAAGCGTTATATAAATAAACTTGACTTGACATTCTGCAAGTATTTATTTATTGAAAGATTACTGTAGTTCGTTCTCGCCAGAGACTGTTGGAAAGATTTCTGTTTCAGTGTTACCTTGTACATTTAGAGACTTCAGGTTGTTTTTTATGGTATAACCTGTATTTGCCTTTCTGATCTGTTTAAAAATGTGGACCAATTTGAGATGAAGCAGGGAACAGGGGGTTTCTACTGTGCAAACGATTAGTCTAATGTTTCCTGTGATCCTGTCTGCCTTCACAATGAACCGTTGCTGAACACACAAAGGCTATCTAAAGGAAACCAAAAAAGGTGAGATTTGCTCCCAGTTTTATATGCTGACTTTTATAGAGTAATAACTAGCTAGTAATAAACATTAAAATTATAGATTATTTGTTATTTGCCATTGCACAATAGGCTGTAAGGTGACTACACATGTATATTTCCACCTGGTTTTACTTTCAGTGCACAGTGCGGTGCGAGTCAGCAGAGCTGCTGTAGCACAGTTTCTTCATAGATAACTGTTAATAGACAGAGCTGTCTTTAGTGGCTAAATTTCACAGCATAATGTCATTCGATCAGACCAAGCATTTTCTTACATTGTGAGAAGATAAATTGTAGTCTTACTTTGTACAATTTGCCAATTCAATCTGTGCTAGTTGCCACCAAAGAACAAGAATTCATAGTGTATGCCAGGTTTTAGAGGGCAACTTTAGCTACACCAGCCAACAAGCCTTAAAGACTTCAACATGAAAGTAAAATACAAACATTTTATTTACAGCTGTTGTAAAACTCCCAAATGGGAATTAGGAATTAAGCACAGGTTTAATGAAACCCAATCAGAAACATGAACAAGCTAGGTCAAAACCGTGAGATCAGTCCAAAGAACATGCAAACAGGCCAAAAACACTGCAGCCAATAAGCCAAAACAGGAGCTCATTACAAAAAGCAAGGCAAGAACAAACTGCTCAGAACTGCAGTGAAAACACACCAAACAAAACTTCACAATGATGCCTACTAAACAAAGGGTTTTAAACCTACAAGATGGCCAACACAGGAAATATGTGACCAGTCTTAAAATTCAGGTGAGAGTGAACTCTGGTGGTGGGCAGCTCCTTACGCTAAAAAAAAAAACTTACAACGTGGGAGGTTCCTTGGCCTAGGACCTGGCATGTCAGGGTTCTCATAGTGGAAACCCTTAATCAAAAAGGGATCCAAAATGTCAGTAGATGAGCTCCATGAATGTTGCTCTGTGCCATAACCTTCCCAGTCCACAAGGTAATACATATGACCAGCACACCGCCAGGAGTCCAGTAGAGTATGAGCCATACATGTGGAGGAGCCATCAATGTCAATGGCAGGAGGGGGTTCTGCCACCTCTGTCTGCACCTGGAAAGAGGCATGTACAGGTTTCAATACGGAAACATGAAAGGTAGCGAGATATGATAGGATCTATGTAATTCCAATCTATACAACACTGGTGTTATTTGTCTACAGATAACCAGACCATTTTTTCCAGTTTAAACTGCTCCACTACTCGCCTGTGCCAGGTAGTTTGTTGTTTGCCTCTGAATACCTCTCTGTAAATGAACATCAGCCTCTTCCCAAGTTTGTTCACTCCTCCTCATCCATTCGCCCATTGCTGGTACCATGGACGGTTCTCCTGACCAGGGAAATAAGGGGGGTTGAAAACCAAGGACACATTGAAAGGGGGTTAGACCTGTAGAAGTACTAACCATATTCTGAGCAAATTCTACCCAGGGTATAAACCGTGCCCAGTCAACCTGAAATCTGCTACAGCTTGAACATGGAAAACGACCAATTTCCTTATTAAGCCGAACAGTTTGCCCATTAGACTGAGGATGATATCCCGAGGTCAGGTTTACATTAACATTTGACAACTTACAAGACTCCTTCCAAACCTAAGAGGTAAACTGAGGTCCCCTGTCAGAAACTACATCTTCAGGGATACCATAGAATCTAAAGACATTTTGAAATAGCAACTCTGCTGTCTCCAGTGCGGTAGGCAATTTCTTTATGGGGACCAGTGTACATACCTTAGAAAATCAATCAATAATAACAACAATGGCTATAATGCCAAGAGAATTTGGTAGATGTGACCAGATGTTTCCTAAATGTGACCAGGGTCTCTGAGGGATTGGTAAAGGTTCTAAGTCGAAAAAGGCAGCCATGTCCCTGTCTAAACCCTCCGACCAGAATTTGTTCCTTACCAAAATGGAAGAGCTAGGGGTCCAATGGATTAATTCTAGTATCTCTTGTCTCAGTTTAGTTGGTAAATACTCAGGATCCCTGGGACAGTCAGGTGGGGTTGGTTCAGCTTCTCTTTCCTTTCTGATTTCCTCCATAAATTCCCATCTGATAGGGGCCAAGAGGCATGTTGGCTTGAGGTGTCAGATCTCTCTCTAGTTTAAAAACCCAAAATCTTGATCATCAACCTTAACATTAGATCCTGGACAATATGTGATTTTAAAGTTAAATCGAGTCAAGAACAATGCCCATCATGCTTGTCTGGGATTCAATCGTTTAGCAGACTTTTATTCTTGTTTGCAATGATCTGTTAAAACTAAGAAAGACTGCTGTGCACCCTCAAGCCAACGGCATTTCTCAAAAGCTAGTTACATGGCCAACAACTCCCAGCCCACATCGTAGGTGAGTTCAGCATTGTTTAATTTACGTGAGAAAAATGCACATGGAGTAAGTTTAGAATGTGAGCCAGAACGTTGTGAAAGAATTGCTCCAACACCCAAATCAGAAGTATCCACCTCCACAACAAATGGAAGTTCAGGATTTGGATGTTTTAAAATAGGAGCAGGCACAAATCAAGTCTTTAAAGCTTTAAAAGCCTTAGATGCTTTCTCATTCCACTGCAGGAATGATATATCAATGATATATCCCAAAAATGAGACTTCTTTCAGGTGGAACGCACATTTCTCTGCTTTAACGTAAAGATGATGTTGCAACAGTCTTTGCACATGGACTTTGTGTTCCTCCAGCGACCTGTAATACACTATACACATATGGCATTACTGTATACTTATAATGGCCTTTAGTGGTTATGAAAGCTGTTTTTCATTCATCTCCTTCTCTAATGCGAATGAGCTTGTAAGCACTTAGGGGGTCAAAATTTGGTAAACACTGTGGCTCCTCTCAATTGCTCCAGAGCAGCTGGTATTAGTGGTAAAGGGTATTTATACTTGACAGTAATTGCATTAAGACCTCTATAATCAATACAAGGATGTAGTCCTCTATCTTTCTTTTCTACAAAGAAGAAGCTAGCTGTGGCTGGTGAGGTAGATGGTTGAATATATCCAAGTTTCAAAGCTTCATCAGTGCAGGCTGCATTAGAGAACTCACCTCTCCTAGCATGGCTAGGAAAGACACATGTGACCAGCGTCATATATATATATATATATATATATATATATATATATATATATATATATATAGTGGCCGCCCGGTGGCTCACCGATCCAGCTACTCCAATCCACGGTGGCGGAGGCTACCGATCGGAGTTTAGCACCCGCTGTTTTGGACAGCCAACGGCCAACGGGTAAATGTGGCAAAGCACAACACAGGGGAGATGAAAAGTGCCCAGCTTCAAAAGCTACATGTCATAACTGTCACAAAATGGGACACTGGGTTACTGTGTCATAACCGCAGGTCCGTGAATTAAGTCACAGAGACACACAGGTGAGCAGACCTCATATTTTCTAGGCTCAGTGTGCAATGTGAAAGAGAAAAGTGAGGCATGGACTGTGGTACTTAATGTAGATTCTGTCCCAGTGGAATTTAAAATTGACACGGGAGCTGATGTTAATGTCATAAATGAAGAGCGAGCAGCAGCGTCTGAAACGCCAACTGAACTAGCAAATTAGCGGACTGCTAACCTCTATTTTCGCTAACCTCGATTTTCCTCTATTTTTGTTAACCTCGACTCATCTCACGTTTTCTCTGTTTTTCTTTTCTCCCTCTCTCCCAGAACAAACGACAGAGCGAGCAGCACCTCGCTCCACCTGAACTAGCAAATTAGCGTATTACTAACTTGGCACATCTCACGCTTTTCTTCTCTCTTCTCTTCTATTTTTCTGTTTTCTCCGCTCCCTCTGTCTCAGAACCAGCATCATGGCATCCCCGGAACAACGTGCTCTCCAGTCGCTGAGCACGGAGCTGTTTCGGTTGGACCGGCAGATCCTCGCCCTCGTGAGGAGACAGGAACATCTCCTCCGGCAGAAGTCGCAGCTCGAGTCCTCCCTGGAGGCCTCACTGGCGGCGATCGCTCCGGCCTCGTCCCGCCGCATCCCAGCAGTCGGACCTCGGCTCCCGCCGCAGGCCTCGGCTCCCGCACCAGCGTCTCAGCCCTCCGGACAGGTATTTGTTATCGGTAGCTCCATAGTCCGCCACGTTAAACTACCTCGCGCCAGTGTGTCATGTTTTCCAGGAGCTCGTGTCCTGGACATCGCTAGGCGTCTACCCTCGGCCCTCAGACATAACGCCTTCGAGACCGTGGTCATCCACGTCGGGACCAACGACATCTCTGCCCGGCGTAGCGAGGTCCTGAAGGAGCACTACCGTTCGTTGTTGGACACCACGAGGAAGGCGACCGATGCCAGGATCGTCATCTCCGGCCCCCTGCCCACCTACAGGAGAGGATCGGAGCGGTTCAGCAGGCTCTTCGCGCTGCAGTCCTGGCTCGTCCTCTCACGGAACATAGAGAGGGCTGTCCGCTGACTGCACAACGGAGGCCACGTAAGTAGCGACGATAAACAGTCATTACCTAGATATAGTAATAGTGAGACTGTAACTTACCGACAGAGAGTCGTTACTTAGATACAGATATACCAACACTGTAACCATTGCCAACACAGAGTCTTTACCTAGAAACAGATATATTGAGACTGTGTCATTGCCCCGAATTAAACGCAGACTAAGAAATTCTCGAACAGCTTGTCCAGATAACTTAATTAATATAAAAATATCAAACCCAGTATCTAGCTGCAGCATCTCTGAACTAAAGTTTGGTTTGTTTAATATAAGATCACTGAACTCTAAGGGTCTTATTGTAAATGATACAATAACGTATCAAAAATTTGATGTACTATGTCTCGTAGAAACATGGGTTAAACCTGAGGAATATTTTACATTAAATGAAGCCACTCCTATAGGCTATAAGTATGTACAAAACCCCAGACTGTCCGGTAAAGGAGGGGTATATGTGTCATTCATAAAAATTCATTAGACATCATTAAGAAACACAGTCTCACTTTAAATTCTTTTGAATGTCTTTACATAAACATCACCAACCCGACCACTAACAGAAGTGTACTCACCCTAATCAGCATTTATAGACCACCAGGACCTTATTCTGAGTTCTTAAAAGAATTCAGTGACTTTGTTGCAGATCTAGCAGTGAACGCTGAGAAACTAATAATCGTAGGAGATTTTAATATTCACTTTGAAAACTCAGCAGATCCATTAAAAAAGACTCATCTATCTTAGACTCTGTTGGTCTCACTCAGAATGTAATAGGACCTACACATTCCTATAATCACACATTAGATCTAGTTTTGACTTTAGGTGTTGATATACATAATCTTACTGTTCGTTCACAGACTTCAGTAGTTTCAGATCACTACCTAATTTCATATGAATTGAGTCTTAGTAAAAATGTATGTACATCACCCCGTTATTGCATGAAACGTTCGACAATGCCAAATACAGCCCAACATTTTATTGAAACTCTTCCAGATTTATCAACTATAGCTTCTCCTTCAGACCCAACAGAGCTAGACAGACTAACTGACTGCGTAGAAAATAAGCTCCGATTAACTTTAGACAATGTTGCACCTATAAAAGCTAAAAGGACGCAACAGAAAAAGCTCACTCCGTGGTACAACAATGAAATACGCACCTTAAAACAGACAGTATGGAAATTAGAGCGCAAATGGAGAGTGACCAAGCTGGAGGTATTTCACTCTGCTTGGAAAGACAGCCTTAGCAGTTACAGAAAGGCACTTATTAAAACACGCTCAGCATACCTGTCCACACTCATCGAACACAACAAAAACAATCCTAGAGTTTTATTTAGCACAATCGCAAAACTTACCAAAAATCAGGCAGGAACGGAACCTCAGATACCCGCCAACTACAGCAGCAATGATTTCATGGACTTTATCAATAGCAAAATCGAGAATATTAGACAAAATGTTCAACTGACACCAGTAAGCTATCCTTCATCTGGTTTGGCTGAGACAGCACAAAATGTGATTTTAGAAGAAAGACTAGAAACATTCTGTCCACTTCAGCAGTCAGAATTAGAAAAACTTATCTCTTCCTCAAATTCTGCTACATGCACACTTGATATAATTCCAACAAGCCTATTGAAACAAGTATTACCAGCTATTATTAAACCTTCTTAACTGTCTTAACTGTCATCAACTCTTCTCTTAGTCTGGGTCATGTACCTAAGTCTTTTAAACTAGCTGTGATAAAACCCTTCATAAAGAAACCAAATCTTGACCCCAGAGAACTGTCCAGTTATAGACCTATTTCCAATTTACCTTTTATCTCTAAGATTTTAGAAAAGGCTGTAGCTCGACAACTCTGTTCTCATCTACATAAGAACAACATATATGAAAAATTCCAATCTGGTTTTAGGCCACACCACAGCACAGAGACAGCTTTAGTTAAGATAACAAATGATCTTCTTCTTGCCTCTGATCAGGGCCACGTATCTCTACTGGTGTTACTCGATCTAAGTGCAGCTTTTGACACTATAGATCACACTATTCTCTTGGACAGGCTAGAAAATGTGGTTGGAATCACAGGAACAGCGTTATCCTGGTTCACATCTTACCTTAGTGATCGCTTTCAGTTTGTAAAGATAAATAATGTATCATCTAATTATACAAGAGTGAAATATGGAGTTCCACAAGGTTCTGTTTTAGGTCCTCTGTTATTTACACTATATATGCTACCATTAGGCTCAGTTATAAATAGGCACGGAATTAGTTTCCACTGTTATGCCGATGACACACAGTTGTACATATCAGCCAAACCAGATGATAAATCCAGATTAAATAAGATAGAAGATTGTGTAAGAGATATTAGACTTTGGATGCTACAGAACTTCCTTCTTTTAAACCCAGATAAAACGGAAGTTCTCCTCCTCGGCCCAAAGGCTGCTCGGACTAAATGTTCAGATTTAATGTTAAATCTTGCTGACTTCTCTGTAGTTCCTGGTTCAGTAGCCAAAAATCTTGGTGTAACAATTGACTCAGATCTGACATTTAATCAACACATAGGTAATATTACAAGAACAGCATTTCTTCACCTACGAAATACATTTCAAAGTTAAGAAATGCGTTATCTTGTGTCTGATGCTGAAAAGTTAGTGCATGCCTTTATAACCTCAAGGCTAGATTATTGCAATGCATTATTGTCAGGATGCTCCAGCAGGAACCTGAATAAACTCCAGTTAGTTCAGAACGCTGCAGCTAGAGTACTAACTAAAACCAGGAAATTCGATCACATCAGTCCAGTTTTATCAGCACTACACTGGCTTCCTGTTAAATTCCGCATCGACTATAAAATTATTTTACTGACGTATAAAGCCCTGCACGGTCTCGCACCGGAGTACCTGCAAGATCTTATTTCCTATTATGAACCGCCACGTTCACTCAGATCACAGGATGCTGGTTTTCTAATAGTTCCAAAAATTCAGAAGACTACAATGGGGGAAGAGCTTTTTCCTACAAAGCCCCCAAATTGTGGAATAATCTCCCAGTTAATGTTCGGGACTCTGACACAGTCTCAATATTTAAGTCCAGACTTAAAACGTACTTGTTCAGTTTAGCTTTTGGAGACTGAGCTATGCTTCTCATCCACTGTATTATTCCTAACCTGAACTAACCTTGTTTTTCTTTCTCCTTCTTTCTGAGGTAATAACCGCCCACCTGTCCTGCCGAATACTGTTGGAGGACTGACCACCAGTACCCCCTTGTTACCTTGTAACCTCTTCATCTATGTCATCTGCTGCACCTTGATTGCATTACTGTATCATCCAAATGTAGCACGTGTGCAGCTTCTCTCCTTTTAGTTCTTTTTGTTTATAATCAGATCTGTCAGAGTCACCAGCTGCACTCTAAACACTCCATATCCTCTGTACTAACCCAAACCAGAACTAACTCAGTCTCTGTACTAACCTAAACCAGAACTAACTCAGCCTCTGTACTAACCCAAACCAGAACTAAGTCTGTTTTTCTCTCTCTCTGAGGTAATAACCGCCCACCGGTCCTGTCGAATGCTGTTGGACTGCCAGGGCCTCCTCATCACCTGGCACCAAACAGCTCTCCTCTGTCTGCTACACCTCGACTCCTCTGTACTAACCCAAACCAGAACTAACTTTGTTTTTCATTTTTCTCTCTCTCTCTCTCTCTGAGGTAATAACCACCCACCTGTCCCGCCGAAAACTGTAAAAGACAGACCACCAGGGCCCCCCGTCACCCGGCTCCAACCAACGCCCCTCTCCATTTGTGCCATTTGCTCCACCTTGACTGCATCACAGTATAGCTTCTAAAGCTTTTACCTTCAAACTCAGCTTTAGTTTATACTTCAAGTACTGTTCAACCAGAGGAGGATGGGTCTCCCCTTGTGAGTCTGGTTCTTCCCAAGGTTTCTTCCTCCAGTTGAGGGAGTTTTTCCTTGCCACTGTTGCCTCTGGCTTGCTCACAAGGGATAAAGTGTGTGATTTCATGTTTTTCATGCTTTAAAATTCCTGTAAAGCTGCTTTGTGACAACACTGTTGTAAAAAGCGCTATACAAATAAACTAAGTAACCTACTCAGTTGCTCCTTGTTAGTTGAAATGAATCTTGTGAGGCGAGTAGATGAGGTTACAACAAACCTAAGCCGGCACCAGCAACCTTATGGGGAGCATGGCACACTGAAAACCGAACCAGTCGAAATACAGCTAAGAGAGGATGCAGTGCCTTATGCTGTGCCTTTTCCCATGTTGCAAAAGGTAAAAGACGAACTACTGAGAAGGGAAGAAAATGGTGTCATTGAAAGGGTGACACAACCCACTGAATGGTGTGCTCCCATGGTCCCTTTGCTAAAAAGACACACAGGCCGAACAAGTCAAAGAGAGCGCTATATCCTGCCTATTTGATGAGATAACCTCCAAACTAAGCGGTGCAACAGTGTTCTCCACCCTTGATGCTGCCAGCGGATTCTGGCAGATTCCCCTCCATCCCAACAGTTGCTTACTGACCACTTTTATAACACCATTTGGCAGGTATTGTTTTAAAAAATGACCTTTCAATATTACAAGTGCACCTGAAATCTTTCAGCGAAAGATGCTGGAGACCCTGGAAGGCTTGGACGGCACAGAAGTCTTCATGGATGACATCTTGGTCTATGGGGCCACCATGGAGGAACACGATGCTCGATTGGACAAGGTACTAAGTCGGTAAGGTACTGGCCTCAAGCTTAACAAAGAAAAGTGCGCCTTGAGGCAGAGTCAATTACGGTTCCTAGGTCATCTAAAAAGACTGCTAGGCATGGTCAATTATCTTGGCAAATACATCCCTGACCTTGCCACAGTTGGCCAACCCTTGTACGAACTGCTTAAGACTAAGACCGTATGGACCTGGGCCCACTCTCAACAATCAGCCTTTGAGAAACCAGTCGCGTACTGCTCCAGACGTCTCACTGAGGCCGAGACAAGATACGGCCAGATAGAGAAAGAGTGTCTGGCGAGTGTATGGGCTTGCGAAAAGTTTGATAAGTATCTGTGTGGCTTAGATCAGTTCAGACTGGAGACTGATCACAGACCGCTAGTGCCTCTCGTTAACAGCTGGAGCTTAGACAATGTTCCCCTGAGGTGCCAACATCTCCTAATGCGGCTCAAGAGGCTGTCTACGTGCCAGGTAAAACCCTTGTAGTAGCTGATGCCTTGTCACATAGTCCACAGATCCATACCAAAGAAAAGACTGACACTCATAGCGTGGTGGAGAGTTACATAGCTACTGTAATGCAAGGCATCCCAGCCTCTCCGAGCTGAATGGACAATATCAAAGCAGCCACCAGAACAGATTGTGAACTACAAACGGTCATAAAGTACATAAGAAATCGATGGCCGGAATACAGAGATAAAGTTCCACAGGATGTCAGAGCATATGTGAAAGTGAAAAATGAATTATCAGAGACAAATGGCCTAGTCATACGAGGATGCAGGATTGTCATTCCAAAAATCACTAAGAGCAGAGATTCTCAAGAAAATACATGATGGACACTGTTGTAACTTCGTCTTTTGCCGTCAGAATGAAGAGGGAGACCAGACAGAGTTTCAAGCTTGTTTAATTGGAATTGCGATACCGTCTTAGCTCTGATCAGGAGCTGTTCAAAATCTGGTCTGATCTGAACTGGTCTGCATATGGTGTCTTATAGGGGCCGGCCTTCTATTGCCCTCGGGTCACGTGGGCTTCTCCTGGCCATGTCGTAACCTCCTGCGGTTCCGGGCCGTCTCTGGGCCAGCTGTTATCTCCTGGTGGAGGGGCTCTTGAGCCCTGGGGTGTCTAAAGATAACATCGCAGGGTCTGGCTCTCGAGCTTTAAATTGCCTGTCATAAAGGACCCCCACTGTCTCACACTCTTCTGGCCACCTGTCTTTAACAACCGCTATAGTGTGTTTTTCCTAAGATATAATCCAAATAAGATTAATACAAGCTAAAAGTTATATAAAGAAAAAGATACAATAACTCCTCCCCTTTTGTATGTGAAATGAACGTACAAACAAGAAAAACAAACAACAATAAGGAAAGAAAAAAAAGAAGCCACTAATCTAGTTACAAAGCAAAACACACAAACACGCACATATGGAATACTTGACAATTGTACATATTCCTGTGGAATTGGTTGCCTTAAATGTAATTTATTGTCGCTGTTGTTTGCATGGTTTGTAATGTGGTTGATTCCGTTCCAATTTGTGCAATATGTAAGCGTTCCCTGTGTACGATGATCCAAATACAGCAACAGCGTAGCATATTGTACATTATAAAGATAATCAGACTGCTCGTGACAAAGATTAGTATCACTCTGCGGCAATACATCCCCATGTACTAAACCTAAAGGCTAAGAAATCTAGGTTTGTTTCATCTAAATGGTTAAGACGGCCTCACAAATCCTCCATGTTATTAAGATATTCACCTGTAGCTTTAGTCGGATCCATTGCATCAAAACAACATTTAGGCCCCATAAGTTTTAACTTCATGGGCTATAACTCTTATATTATCCCAAGCTATCATTATTCCGTAATGCGGAATAAGTTCTCCTAACAACTATTCCAAAATATTCGGCTACATGTGAAATACATAATGCAAGGATTTGGATCACTACCTAATATTAGTGAAACACTAAGAGACTGGTTGAAACTTTTTGTCTGCGAGTGAACTTGATATTTAATGGGACATGGACTTTTCATATGTAAAGGCAAAATCTATGTTTAACATTGGAGCAATCAAAGATACTATTTCGGGAGTGATTGTTGATTAGTATTTAAAAGGTGACGGAAGACTATTGGTTTAACTTTCTTTGGTGGCATAAGAATTAGAGTACCATTTCTGAGAAGTTTAGCATTTAAAGGTATTAAATATTTAGTATTGGCGAACGCCTTACTATTTTTGTACCATGTACAATCTTGGGTCTGACAATTCTTAGGACCACATGTCTTTGGGACATCTAAAGAAATGTCATCATTAACTGCAGTTCTGTGCATAAGAACAACGTGATTGTCTGTACTGACATTACTGGCTGATCGTACTTCAGTAAGTGGTTAAGGTCTCATCGCTGGTAGTATGTAAACTAATGTACAGCGATTGTTAAATCTGGCTGGCAGTTTACTAAATGCAGTACTTCCGCATAACCCGTATGTTCCTGTGGGTGCAGGAATGCGGCAAAACGTATTAGCCAGTTCATCCAAAGACCACTACTATGAAGACAATCAGTTATTTTTTCAGTCACGATGACTGTTGCTCATTTGTTTGAGTTATACTACAAACCCAAATGGTTTTGGTATTTCTCCCAGAAATGGTGGCGTATTAGAATTATTTTCTACACACCAAGGAAACCTGAATGGTGAAATGACATCAGTGATATTATGTGCTGGAGCATATAATTGATCCCATTTTGACATACCCGGTGTACAGCACTGTGTGGTTTTAAGTTGTGTGATGTTGCGACATAAACTAATATTAAATGAAAGCACATCTGTATGTAACCAGGCACATGTATCACATAGCATGCGCAGTCCATGCTATTCCAGCAGATACACTGACTGCATGAGGGATACAGACATTTTGTTCTGGGAATAATGTCTGGTTACATTGAATAATGTCTGAAATAAATTGTCGTTGCCCACATCTGTGATGGGCACTGAAACACAGGAAGTCCATATTGCTAGTAGAGATAGCAGAGATAGAGATAGTTCCATGTTCCTTCCGGTCATCCTGCCTGGGTTCGGATTGTCTCTTCAGGAATGCTACGATGAATGCGTCCACACCTCCCCTTGAGACAGTTCATCCACTGTTGTCTTCGATTTCACCTAGAAGACATAAACAAACTTCGGCAGTATCTTGTATGTTGGGTTTTTGGAATGTACTTAAACATCATTCTTGCATAGAGGGTTACCGCATCTTGCCCTACCTAACACAGGGTCCTATGATACCAGCTGGAAGTGTGGAAAATGTGAGGGTAGGGAAGTCTTCACTTTGGGTGTAGCCCCTGCAGCGTAAATGCTAACAGATCTGCCCAAAGCTCTTCCAGCTAGTTCACCCAACTATCCCTAGTTAGGCGGCAACACTACCTTGCAACGAAACACATGTCCAAGTTTTCTGACCTTGGCATAATACTGCTGCATCTATGAGTAAAAGCACAATTGAATGTCCCCCTTTAAGGGGTTCCATCCAACCCTTTTTGACACCTTGCCGTGCCTAAGGTCTATGGTTCCCTGTTGAGCCATAGCACATCCTGTAATGATTTTATGTACTCAAACCTACTTTGCGTGTGGGTGTGGCTCAGATGCTACATAACTCCATCCACCCTAGACACCCCCCTTTGCATAGAGGCCGTGTACACTGTAACTGTGAAACCAGACGCTAACCCACAAGCATTAGGAATGACACCTATTCTGCTACTTGAGCTGAGAAGTGGTCTAGGAAGTGACCCTAAGCTATCACAGCATGTGGTGACCAGACAGTTCACCCAACGCATTTACAGCCTTTGTCACCTGTTCAGTAAACACATCAAATCAGGATTTTCCAAAAGTTCTCTCAGAATACCTAAAAGCGTAGTGTGGGATGAAAATACACATTCATGATCACCCTAACCCTCATAAGTCTCAGACATTTGCTGTCTTCATTAATGATGAGGGACTGATAATCTAAGCTCCTTGAAGGCAAATGTTAGGGTCTGTGAGTGTTGCAAGCCAATTACCCCATCCTTGGGCTGTAACTGTCCTGATCCAAGCCACAAACAATAATGCATTTAACTGCATGTGGACAACACACTGTAAGCACTTGCAAAAAACAACAGGAGCACAGGTAGTGACACCTACATATGTACAGTAGCTTGCTCATGTGTCAATTAATCACATACATGTTCATTCACAGTGGTTCTCACATACAATCAGTCATCATATGTCTGAAGGATCAGCTGCTAACACCCTCACATCTAACATCTCCAGTTTAGATGATCCTGAGAACTGGGCTTGTGTTTATGTTCTCATCACGTTTCTTTTTACAACTACGTGCCCAGTATGCTGGTTCCTCACAGAAGTGACCCATATGCTCCTGGTCACTCTGTGTGCCCTGACTACTTGTGTGCTGCAACACAGTTTGCAACACTGAGGAAACATGTACGCTGACATGGGCATCTCTCTGATAGGTGGTCAAGCATTTATTCAGTTCAGCGAGCCTGCTAGTCCTCCAATTGGACTTCAACAGAAGCAAACCTGTTCTCATGTCCTGTGTCAACCCATCAACCCATTGGGCCACAGACACCCTCGACTTCAGCACGTCTGCTACTGACTCAAACTCTGACCATCCCCCATGCAACAGAAACACCTCAGCAAACCTCTGTGTGTAACGGCTCACAGGTTCCTTCTTCCCCTGATGACACTCCAAAACCTTCTGCCAGCACACAGTAGACCCTACACTGTTCCGAAGCACTGTCAACAACCCCATATTACAATCCTGTACTGCTCTCAGACAATTCAACTTCTCTATTTGGGCCTCATAATACTCTTCCATGATTTCAACCTCAGCTGGCCTGAGTATTTGCAAGCACACTCAAATGACTTCCTGTGGGAGGAGCGAATACAGTTTGATTTTACGGGCCATCAGTGACAATGTGTTTTTCCCAAAATATAATCCAAATAAGATTAATACAAGCTAAAAAGTTATATAAAGAAAAAGATACAACAACATCAAGGGCTTACAAAATGCAGGGACCGGGCAAACTCCTCTGTATGGTGGCCGGGGCTCTCCGCTGACCTCAAAGAGACTGTAATGCAATGCCACACTTGCCAAGAGCTAAGACAGACACAGCAAAAGGAGCCACTCATCTCAACACCTCTGCCTTGGAAACGTATTGCGCTAGATCTCTGTGAATACAACAAGAATGACTACCTCATAGTATCAGACTACTACTCCCGTTTTTTAGTGATACTGCACTTGTCTTCCACAACAAGTTCTCAAGTTATTCAGCGACTGAAAACAACCTTTGCTAGATTTGGGATCCCTGATGAGGTGGTGAGTGACAATGGACCTCAGTTTTCCAGTGCTGAATTCAAAGAACTAGCACAACAAATGGACTTTAAACATCTAACCTCAAGTCCTCACCATCCTCAGGGACATGGTCACAGCAGAGAGAGCAGTGCAGACCGCTATAAGAATCCTTAAACAGGAAGATCCAATCCTGGCTCTTATGTGTCATCGGTCAACGCCCTGTGCTACAACAGGAGTCAGTCCAGCTGAACTCCTCATGGGGAGAAAGATCAGAACAACTCTCCCTCTCCTGGAGAAAACTCTTCAGCCTAAATGGCCCAACAGAAAAGCTGTTATGCAAAAGGATGCAGTGGAAAAGGCCAAACAGGCTTTCTACTACAATTGCTGCCATGGGGCCAGACCACTTCCTCCACTAAGTCCACTAAGACCCAAAAACTTGGGTGACACCTGCAGTTGTTTCACAGAATGTGTTACCCCAAGATCTTACCTCATCCGCACACCGCAGGGAGCAGTGTTCCGGAGGAATCGCCGCCATCTTTGTCAGGAGTATCCCTCACAGCCTGCTTCCCTTTCTCCACCAGCTGAGTGTACTGCGGTTGGACCGTCTCAGTCCGCAGGTACCCTCGCTCCTGAGACTGCCCCCTCTAACACTAGTCCAAGATAACCCTGTTTTGTATGTTGTACATATATGTTTACAAGATCTGTTCCAGACACTAGAAATGCAAGTTACATAGTCTACGTTTGAATAATAATAATCCAGTGTGGATGGGATTGATGCTAATTGACCGGTATTGTGTTGATCTATTACTGTTTGAATGCACTTTTGATATGGGGGAGTAAAACTAAAAGGGCGGGGAGATGTATTGTATTGTGGGCTGCTACCGGGCTGCTACAGCTTTGCGACACAGTGTTGCTTTGAGGCGCTGGATTGCTTTATGGCAGATAGAACACGAGCTCTGTACGCAGTGTGATATGCCCATGCCATGCCAGCCTTGTTGCCAATTGTTCTGCTAAATAAAGGCACGTTATAGACTTAAACCATCACTCGATCATTCTACAACCAGAACCTCCACAATAAAGGCATAGGTGCTCCCTATATTGTCTCTGTCTTTCTTCTTGAGAGCAATGGGCTCTCCCCAATTCCATAGACTCCAGATCCATACCAGAGTGACTTAAAGTTAAACCCACAGGCCTGTATGACATCAGTCTACATTTATCCCCCAGTAGATTGTCCAGAGCAATGGTAGATCGGTTGAAACTGTCCAGATTCCTAGCAGTTCCACAAACAGCCATTTCCACCTGCAAACCTTTCTGAAAGACAGTCAAAAGTGCTGCTTCACTCCAACCACTTTCAGCAGCAATAGTTTGAGTGCATAGTCAGCAGCAGATTGATTATGTTGTATTATTTCACATAGCTGGGATCCCACAACACAACCAGCCTTAGGATGATCAAACACTTCTTTAAACAAAGTGTGAAACTGGGTTTCTGACTTAAGTACTTCACTATTCTGTGACCATAAAGCAGTAGCCCGATCCTTGGACTTCCCAGAAAGCAGAGAAATCACAAAATGTTAATTCCACTGATTCAATCTGCAGGCAAAGTCTTCTGTAGTAATGGATTAGGTATCAAGCTCAGAAACATGAACAGGCCGGGTCAAAACCATGAGATCTGTCCAAAGAACTATGCAATCAAGCCAAAACATCATATAAAACGCTGAAATCAATAAGCCAAAACAGGAGGTCATAACAAAAAGCAAGGCAAGAACAATGAGGCCCCCTAGATAAAGGGTTTTAAACATACAAGTTGGCCAACACAAGAAACATGTTACCAGTCTCTCAAGTGAGAGCGAACTCTGGTGGTGTAGCGGGCTATTGGCAGCAAATGTGACAGCTGTACAGAGGCTATTTTCTGAAATGGAACAAAACCTGCTCTTTTTAACTTCAGTGCCGCTTGATGAGAGATAATTTATGTAGCATAACTAGCTAATGTATTTGATTTTAATCAGTTAGATTTTGAATATTAATTGTTAAATACATTGCAGTCATTTGCACAAACAACTACTTAATTCCAAGCGGTATGTATCGACATCAGCAAATACTAAAAATGTTTTTTCTAAAATTATTTCCAAATGGTTACTGGGGTGGTTATATGGCAGAGTATAATGGGCATGAGAGGAACATTCAATCAGCTTAAACAATTTGCCATTTTGTTTTATGCTATTTCACTCATTAATTCAATAAATCAATAGTGCCAGACTATGTAGTGTTTATTTAACATAAATCACTAATTTTTTCTTCTCTTCCCTTCCACCATCATTAAACAGCATATCTTTCAGTGAAAGTATAGTGTGTAGTGTGTCTGTAGTGTGTTTCATTTCTTTTCTCGTGCTCATTCAGTCTCTTGCTCATTTCTTATGCATGCCATTGGCCAGGTGACACGAATGCAGTAAAAATGCTATTGAATTATTTTCTGGGATGAGCATCATTTATTTATTCAGCGACATAAAAAATTATAACCTTAACTGACTGCAGAACTTGGGAACAGGCTGCAAATGTTACAAATATAACATTCATATCTTGTTGCAAAATGATAACTGTATGTGTGTCAGTAAAATGTAAGAAGAAGAAGAAGAAGAAGAGGCTAAGCCTATCAAAACCTTGGCGATTAACAGCAATGTGCAAATGCGGTGGAAAAAGTCCAAATAGTGACTCATTGCTTATTAATTTATGTGGTGAAAAAAAGTGACCTGTGGGGGCGCTACTCTATCTGCCCACTAGCCACCTGTACAGTTACAGGGATGTTTTGTATGTGTTGGGTGGCTCCAACATTGGATTAGCATCCACATCCTGGCACTAATCTGTATTTCCACCATGACTCTGCCTCAGTCCACTGAACTCCTGAGTGTGTGGTTCCCAGCTGAGATTGGCATGCAATGTTCTGCTCTCTCGGGAGGATCAGAGGCCCTTCGAAGTCTTATCTGAGTGAGATCCAATAATGCAGTTCCACTCCCAGCACGCTGCCTGTAATCCCTAAACCACAACTGGTTTGAGTCACATATCGAAATGGCACGTCGATGTAGATAATCTTGCAGGTAGCTGTGGATGCATCAGCAGTGTACAGTAGTGTTTAGTGTTAATGTACCCTTCTGAGAGTAAAGGTTCCTTAGCTTTTCTTGAGTCAAATATACAATTCCTAGAAAGAATATATGGTCTAGAACCTTTAAATTATGTGTGGGCCTTTAAACGGAAGGTAAAAACAGAAAAAAATATAAAATGTATGTGAAGAACATTTAATAATACCACATTACAATAAGATTGCCTTTGTAAAAGTTTAGTTAGTGTGGGCTTAATATTTGGCAGCAACACATCACTTATGTGTTACAATAGCTTATGTTTTGTTTCATGATCTGACTGATAGCTATTAGAAATTTAATTGTAAGCCATTTGTTGACCATATCTATAAAAGTGGCTCCAAAGGCTTTGCACAGCAACATTGAATAGCAAACTGTTTAGGTGACACTCAACTACTGTGCTAAAAAATCTTCATTAAATTCATTTCATAACATTTTCAATGTGCTGTATTTCTCTGTAGTGCTAATTTATGTCACTTGTATGCCATTTTCTATATTTTGGGAATCTTTATTAATCAGAATCTGCAAATATGAACATGAAATATACTGGATATTGATATTGGCCCATATCAGTGCTACTTTTACTTTTGCTGACCACAACCTTACTTATCTGGCAGTCCGTTACCGGGCTGTTGCCAACTCTCCAGCTCATTTTCCTAGCGTTGTTTCCATGACAGCTTTGGGCAAGCTGTGAGAGATACTGAAGACTGATTATAAATTGGGTGGCATTCAATTAATTTCTTGAAATACCATGCAATTACCTTTGTCAGTCACGTTAGTGGAGCACAGAGCCTGGCTTTGGGTGATGCTGATTTGCGCTAAAGCTTGTCATGGTGTGAGAGTCTGGAGATCCTGTCTAGATGTTCGCACACAGACACACACGCAAACTCACACATACATACAGACAAACATATCAAGGAATCACCTTGCATAATTCATTATTTCTAAGGATACATTGATCAATGATATGTAGTGAGTTCAAGTCAGTTGCATAACATATACAAGGTGTTGTTGTAACTGTTTGTTTTATCCAGTAAGTAGGTGCATGGTAAGTGTCAGGAGGCCCACAGGATACTGGTTTTCCTGTACAGCTCTTCCATCCCAGCCAAGCCTTGCCTAAATAGCAATTCTGACAACAGACTTTATACAGTGCAGTTAGTAATGATTATCTTTGTTGTAGTATGTCAGGAGAATCACATGACAGAAAACAGCCTATAAGCACTCCCAATATTAACAGATTAGAAAACACAGTTCACGCTCGTCCTGTCTTCCCCTCGTCAACGCTATGCACCAAGTAGCAAAAGCTGAAGAATGCAAGGAACTGGCCAAAAAACAGAGTTTGTCTGCAGTCAGGTTGAGTAAATCAATCATTTGTTTTTGAATTTTTCCTTGTAAGTTTGTTTAATGACTGCATCGATAGCAGCTACCCTGTAAACATAGTTATGTTGTGACAACATTGGAACAATGTTTTGTTTTGGTTGTCACAGCATTGAAATGTAGTTCCTCAGTCAATGATAGTGTTATCTGACAATGTTGTGAAAACTTAGTGGCATCATTGTCACAATCTCAATTCATTCCATTTTATCTGCTTAGAACTCCATAAAATTTGCCAACAGGTAATCAACAACAATATTTAATAGTGATATTATGTCAATGTTGTGTGTTTGCTTGGTACCCACTCTTTATAGCATCAGGATTACATCTAACATGCTGTGATTTCCTGTTTGCTTTCTCTCATGACATTGTTTAAAGTTACACAGTATTCACCTCCATCTCGCCTATTCTATTTTGAGTCTTATAGTGTGGCAACCAAAACTAATCTGATGCTTATATTTAAATGTTTTGCCAGCTTTAGTACTCAAAAAAGAACTGCTTCTAAGGTTACAGGATTAAAAAGACAATTGGAAGCCAGGGCTTTCCACGTTTCTGAATAGATTAGCATAGTAACCAAAAAAAGCACCAAATGGAAGTAAAAAGTGTCTTTCTTGAGTGAGGCTTTTTGTGCATGGAGAACATTTATGAGAAGTGAGTTAGTGGAGAGATTCTACACTATACAAAAAAGTGATGCAGATTTTAAGTAAATTTGAGGATGAACTAAACAGATGAATAAATCTGTGTTTTACACTTGTTATCTTGTTAAGTTCAGTGAACGGGTTAAACTTAAACTCGTTACTACCATAGGAATCCAAATCTTAAGAACCTTGAATGTCTGTTTCAGAAATGTCTGTTATACACAGTTATAAAGGTATGTAATATCTAGGTGCCAGAAAGTTTTTTAAGCAATGCTGTAAAAGAAACACATTTCAGTGGATGGTTCTTTAGCAAACTTTTTATGTAAATGACACATTTGGTGTACACACTTGGTATAGAACTGGTAAAAGCTTCTTTAAGGAACTAAAAGTGATTCTGTTACTGCATCACTCAAAAACTCCTTTGTGGCACCTTTTTGTAAAAGTGTACACTGTTTTGGAACCGTTATGTTTTAGAGTGTAAAATACAAAAATACATTTGTGTTTTGATTCGCTGCAGTGTTGTTATGTAGCTGTTATTTCTCTTGGTATATTAGACTTTTTTAAAGCAGGCATGCCAGCTGCTGCATTTCCCTAAAAAGGTTTTAAAATCTCGCAGCCATAGAAAAGACACATGTTGACAGAGAAGCCCCTTTCTGAGCAGTGCTGTACTCATTCAAGATAGTATTGCAGTAGGTTGCTGTAGCAGTAATGCACTAATGTATCAGCATGATATTTGTTTTGACACTCACTCTTTTCTGCCAGCACTGAGAGATGCTGTGAACCGGATGCTTTAAGTTTGAAGTTAAGCATTTGTCTAAATGTGCATGAGCAGAGTGTTCCATCTCCTCTGGAGGAGGGCTGGGAAACCAAGTGTGTTTTGCTGCCTCTCTCTTTTCGCATGCACTGAAGCTGTCTCATTTTTTGGGCCAGTGCACTCAATTATTTCTCCTCCTCTGTCTTACCAGGAGAATATTCATGCTCCTCATGTAATAGCACTCTTTTGTGGATGATTGGTTAGTCATGGCCGCCATGTGGAAAAGTTGGGCTCCCTGGAGCATCAGGCCTAATGATATTGACACTCTCCTGGGGAATATCAGCTATTAAATGTGCTTAATAACTCTGTCTTTATGATGTTATTACTGTTACTGTAGCGACCGCTGCTTTGAGTACAGGCACCTGTGCTGCACACATAAAGCCGCGCTGGGAGCTAAAACCTCAGGATCTTGGGAATAGAAAATGTTTTTGGAGGCAGGGGGCAACTTTGTTTTTGTCTTCTGCAGATGTATTGAACAAATGATTTCTAACAACTGTGAAAAGTCTAAATGTATCACCTTGGTTTTGCTGTACAGTTCCAAAGCAGTCTTTTATTTGAAATAAGATTATTTTTATTCTTTTGCTTCTCTTCTACTTTTTAACCAGACAAGTTTTGGAGTTTGCTTGGAGTTTTCAGCTTGTTCCAATTAGCTTTAAGTAAGAAAATATGTAAAATAACTACAATTTTGGTTATGTTTGTTAACTGGATGATCAAACAATAGGGGTGGCTTTTGTGTCCCACTGACATTCCATTTACAAAAACTCAAGATTTTGATTATTTTAGCTTTATCTGAATCTATTTACTGTCTCATGTTTAAAGGTGCAAAAGCAAGTAATATATATATATATATATATATATATACAGTTTCTCAAATCATGAACAGTATAGAGCAGGTGGCAGATGTTTCTATTGATGAAAGATCTGTACTGTAGGCAGGTCAGTTCAGCACCCAGATTCTTCAGCACCCACTTTTTTTGTGAGGCCATGCTGATGACATGGATGCAGCATGTGGTTTAGCATCGTCCTTCCCTGAAAGAGACGCTATCTGGAAAAAAATGTTATTTAAACCCTCTATATACTGTTCAGCATTGAAAGTGCCTTTCCAGATGTGTAGGTTGCCCATACCATAGGCACTAATGCAACACCAAAGCATCAGAGATGCAGGCTTTTGAGCGGTGGGCTGATAAAAAGCTGGATAATCCCTCTTCTCTCGAGTCAGTGGTTTTCAAAAATAACTTTGCATTTTTATTAATCTGACCACAGACCAGTTTTCCATTTTACCAGTTCCATTTCAATTAAGCTTTGACCGAGGATTGTGGATTGCATGGTTAACTGTGTTCACAGACAGTGATTTCTAGAAGATTCCTGAGCCATGGAGCTGTGCACTGATTTACAGTATAGAATCATGTATGTTTTTATGCAGTTCTGCCTGAAGGCTTGAAGATCATATGCATCTAATAAAATATGATTGCATTTTGTTTTTATTTACATTTTACACAATGTCCCAACTTTAGCTGAACACATTTACTTTTCTGAAATATCTAGAAAACAATGAGGGGAAATGTGTATTCAGATACAATTGCTTTATTTCATATAGTTCCAGTGTATATATGCAACGTACACAAATTATGTCTTTCTAAATGTGAATAAAATGTATATATTCATAACCATAAACAAAATATGTTTAAAAAGCAATATAAAGCACCATGGCTTAGAGGCATTTATGGTGCAAAGTATTTTTTTTAGGTTTTGCAACATTGTGGTTCAGTTTTGACTTATTCTCCTTGGCACCCATCTTCAATTCCTCAAGGTTTTGAGGGTTCTTCTGACTGACTCTATAAATTTTGAATCAGATTCAAGTCATAAAACTGGATCAGTCATGCAAGCTCCTTCACCTTTTTTGTAACCAGGCTTGAGTTATGCTGGATGTATGTTTGGGGTTGGGGACTTGTTGAAACATCCATCTTCTTTTCTTTCTACGCCAATGAAATTGAATTATCCTCTAATATCTCCTTGTACATTGCTCCATTCATGTTTTTTTGTTTGTTTGTTTGTTTGTTTTTTCCACAGTTTTATTGCCTATTAAAATGTGCTCCACACCATACAAACCAACTAATTCTGTTGATGCGCTGCTGGATAGCCACAGTTAAAAAATGTGTTATGGATGAGATTGCACCTGTCAGAATCATGTTATGCAAACAGTAGGTACCATGGAGGAATGCTACTGCTGTTTAACTCCAAACGTAAGAATGTAAAAAGGCATAGCCCAGGTGGTCTATATCCACCAGTGCACCTGTGTTCTCTCCATCACCATGTCATAGTTAATATGTCCCAGTTTAGTAAGATTAGTAAGTCCTCCACTTGCAGTATTGACACATTACCTTGACACATTTTTTAAAGGTATTTTATTCATAATTAGCTGACATAATATGATAATAAGTATCTCACAATGGGCATTTTTTGAACACATTAAAATCTGCAGTTGTGAAACCTCTGTTAAAAAGATAATTTTTAAAACAACACCATTATATAATTACAGACCCATTTTAAATTATTATAAAAATCACTGAGCAAAGTGTATTCAAGTAACTTACAGGCTGTAAGCTCCGCGACACGCCGAATTGTAAGGTCACAATCACCTGTTTTCTAGGTAGCCGAGGACACACTCTACACACACCACTAGGTCGCCAGGGCAACCCAGCCCTGGCTCACACACACACATGTTTCCATGGCTACCCATTACATTCATCTGTATCTCGTTAGTGCTAGTTGCAGCGTCTCATTAGCACACCCATATAAACCAGCCAGATGCTAGTCTCAGCGTGCGGCGCTGATTTCAGTAAGACTGTTCTCAGTATCTCTGGTTTCTCTGAGACTGTGAGGATCAGATCCTACCTGTCCGTGGTCTCCAGGCTAATGTGCTTCTGAGGTCTTTTCCCAGGTTCATCAAGTATTGGCATTTCCACAGCGGGGTCCCGTCGGCCTCCCTGAAACCCAAGAGAACCTGCAGCAGAGCAGCAGAGCCTCTCTACAGCGGAGCCCAAAGTGTGAGGTCGGTGCCACCACGGAATCCACAAACTCCAAGCTCAAGTACGGGTTCGTTTCCCCGGCTCCTGCCAGTCCCCTTTAAGATTCGTCTACGTTGAGTGACTACGCAGCGTATTCCCCGGCCCTGCCGGTCCTCCTTGAGAGCCTTTTCAGTTAGGCTGCGTAGTCCGTTTAAAGACGCCATACGGCGCACCGCTCTGAACTGTCCCCACAGGGCTGCAGCTGGGCCACCCTTCACCAAGGAACACGAGTGCTGCTCTGGTTCCCCAGGACCGTCGGACCCAAGCAGGAGAAGCTAGAGGATCTCCCCAGCCACACCGGCTATCCAGTCACTCCACTCAGCCTGTCTCCTGGGTTAGCCGGTGGCTACCACTAGCTCTCCTGCTACCAGCCCTTGGACTGACTCGCTCTCGCGAGCCATTTGAACTCTTTTCGTTGTCTTTTTCACTGCTCAATCGTATTAAAGGCCTTACACATGGATCGCATGTCTCCTCTTGAGTCTGAATCCTTACACTGGCTTTCTATCCATAAAGAGTCTACATAAATTTCATTTAGGTTTTTGGCCTAATCACAGTTCTGAGACTGCTCTAAACATAGTTATTAATGATTTTGCATGAATACAGAAAAAATTCTTCAAAATTGTAATAGATATACTTGATAACTTGAAAAGAGAGGATAGGGGATATCTTACCAGTATACAGATTAATTATGGTCCCTTCAACTCACTTTTTCAGTGCGCTGAGCACATCCCTCACTGGACGGCTCAAACCTTTCTGCGTGTGAATAAAGTTAAAGCATTACTTTATTCAGGAATAGCAACAGGGGCCTAGACAAGTTGCATATCTGGATTCAAGAACTGCAAATTGTGTAGAACTAGTGCATAACCTCGGTGTATTAATAGACTCTGATCTCAGTTTTAGCAGTTATATTAAACCAGCACCAGTTCCTAAACCAGCACTTCATCGCCATTTTATCACTATCATCAAGATTAGAGATTTTCTGGCTAAACCCAACCTGGAGGAAGTCATTCATGCCTTCTTTTCCTTTATTTGTGCCTTTATTAGCAGGACTGATTAGTTTAATGGTCTCCTGGACTCCCACAAAATCCATTTAAACTGCTTAATTTGATGCAAAATCCGGCTGCCAGAGTTTTCACTGTTAGTGAAAGAAGCAAGCACATTGCCCCATTCCTAAATTTTAACACTGATTACCAGTGTTAGACTTTAAGGTTCCTTAACTATAAATCACTGAATGGTGCGGGACCAGCTTATTTATCTAATATGCTGCAGCGATATGAACTGGCCAGAGTAGGTTGTTTTTAGTCACATGATTAGTTGATGTTCGAAATCCAGATAAAGGAAAGTAAGTAAAAAACAGAGTGGAGGACAAGGAGTCAAGAGGCCTGTACTGTTGCAACTTTGGATACAGCTTAAACAGAGAAAAAGTCTAGAACTTCTGAAGATAGAACTGAGATAGAACTGCTCATACACTGGCCAGAAAGGCAAAGCATAACACTCACATGACATCAAAGGAACAGCAGAAACGTTTATCTGATACAGGAGTGGTGGTGCACTGTTCTAATATGCAGCATTGCTTGCAAGCAAGAATAGTGATCAGGAGTAAACTTTACCTGTGACCTTATCACAAAACATCTGACCTATGCAAAACAACTCCTATTTGAGCATGATGTGGACCCACTATGCTTTGGTGTTGCATAGCGGCCCCGGGTAAAATACAGGATTCCTCTAAATATTATCAATTCTGGGAGCAAATGTTACAGTTAAGTCAGACAAGAAACTGAAGCTAAAGAGACAAAAGCTAAAAGCTACAACAGGACATTGATCCAATACATTTATTAAAATCCATTACAGACTAATTCAAAAAATGCAAGATGCAGCTTCTGGAATGACCACCTCTCGACTGTCTTGACCATCATCATATTGCATGCTGTACATGCAAAACTGCAGTATTACAGAACTAAAAGCATTCTGCAAGGAAGAATGGGTAAAATTGCCTAAAACAGAAAAAGAAAGATTATTACAAAAAGCTGTGATATCTCCCAACAAGGAGTGTTACTAAGAACTGACTTTATACAAACATTTAAACAACTCACAACTGCCATAAAAATCAAATATAAATATTTCTACAGAGGTTTTACAGAGCTTGTTTCTTATCATTTAAAAAACAGATAATAAAATTTTTTTAGTTTGGCTTGGGGTGCCCAAACACCTGTAGAGAGCCAACACCTGTACATGAACAATTACATGCTGTACTCCATCTGTTGTTGCAGAGTTTACCCCCTTTGCCTCAATAATTAATGATAAGCATTTGGGGTTTTCACACACTGGAGTCATCGCAATGTGAAAATATTCAACATCTAAAACGTTTTCAGCTAAGAGGAGTTCTTTGATCAGAAACCGACACAACTTGGGAATGGACAAATGAAATACTCAAATTTACACCCAAGAAAATTAATTAAGACAAAGAAGGGGACTTCTTGCTGTAATATAATCTTCTCTACCTGTTTATTTCCATCCTCTTCATCATCTTTACACTAAATCCCCCTGTGGTAAGTGCTGGGTCTAGTTTTAATAGGAGGCAATGATGTAGACTTCAGAGAGTTAATTTGCTGAATGAGTAGCAGTCACTGAACAGTGATGGAGATAAAAATGGCCACACGTGCAGTTTGCAGAAAGCCCTCAAGATCTGCCTTTTAATAGACACATTTAATATCGTTTAGTTTATTTCTCACAGCTCATAAAACAAAAGCCACGTTTATATTGATGTGGTTAATGTGATTATGGAGTATTGTTTGTTCATATTAATTATGTTACTGTCCTCTTGAGGTTCTAATTACACACACCAACAATGTTACAGAGTCTTATTGCAGCAATCTGACATCATTACAATGTGCAGTTTTTAATATCAAATGATATGGCTGGGTTGTGTTTCTCATTACATTTCCTCAGCTGTTATTATACTACACTTGGAGTTCTCCTTAGCCTACTACCATGTCCCTGACTCACTCTAAGCGTTATCTGACAAAAGCTAAAAGCTCTGGGATCTGAAAAAGACCTGAAATCACAGCAACAAGTAGCCTTTTATTTTTGCCAGATGTTGCATGGGATTATTGCTTAGCACTCAATATGTGTGTGTGTGTATATATATATATATATATATATATATATATATATATATATATATATATATATATATATAGATTACAACTGGAAACAGAATAAACACAATTAAGGTATGGGGTATTCCAAAGCAAGAAAGACTATTTGTAATAAGAATATTCAAAGCTTAAATCTAGTTAAATCTAAGACTAACCTTAACTGTGACTGCTTTGCGGATTGATCACACCTCTCACTTGGTTGTGTAGCATTTTTTTAAAAGGATGACTGCATGATGCCTCTCTGATGCTACATTCCTACAAGAGGATTTTCTAGGAGTTTTCAGATCAGCCTTTACTGCTATTACTGCTGAGTAAAAAAATACAGAAAAATGTGAAATGTGATTTTAGATTTTACTTCTTATATAACAAGAAAAACAGAAGCTTCATAAGAATTTACAGCACAGGGCTGTGTAGTGTAAGACTGTGTTGATTCAGTGCATTTACTTCAAGCAACATTTTGTGAAAATGGAAGAGAAAAAGTCCTTTACTGAAGGTCAAAAAAATATTGCAAGCAATATGTTGGCGGCCCTGGAAACAATGGGTGGGGACAGCATTGGTTAGCCGGTGGCGTTTGCAGCAAGGTCTTGATCCATACATATTTGAGAAAACTATAAAGGCTATTCATTTACAGCGACCTCCAGAATTATTGGCATCCTCTGTAAAGACAAGCAAAAAATGCCATTGCTGTTTGTCATCTTGATCTTGCACTGCAATAGAAAACCTTTCAGAAAAAAAAAATCCTATAAGATGAAATTACCATGAAGCACAATTACTGGCTCATGCAGAAAATATGAATACAATTTGCCAATCAAAATTGCCCTTTTAAACATTCAATCTTTAAGAACTCGAAGAGTTCATCCATGGCTGCTGGTTTGTAGATAAATATGAATTGACACGCTGTCCAGTCACACTTTAGCTGTTCTGGGAATAGTCCCCATATCATTATTTTCTACATTAGAACATGTATAAGTCTTAAGAACACAATTTTAGATAGCATAAATGGCTCCCCTAAACTCTTTTCCTTCCATTACAAAATCAGTAGTATTACCAGAACACTATTATAGTAAAGAGCAATGACCCCCTATATTACAAATTAACAGCACTATCTATGAACAGCATTACCTTCCAATCCCTATGCCTTACATTGAAGCACTATGTACTGCACTGCATGTTTGGTATTTGAAGTCTGGTTCTTTGGTTTACAGTGGGAAATGCTAGGCTAGGCTAGCATTGCTAACAGACACTGGTGTTTGATTATCACCAAACTCATTAATAAATCTATCCCAAAAAACGCTCAACTGTCTTAAAACACATCCAGATCTTCATTTGTTTCACACAGACCTGTAGATATAGTTTGGAACATGTTAAGACGTCATTGGAAGACAACAGTGGTGGATGCTTGCAGAATCGTTTCCATGGTGAAGAAAAAACCCTTCACAACATCCACCTAAATGAAGAACACTCTACAGGAGGCAGGTGTATCTGTATATAAGTCTACTATAAAGAAAAGACTTCATGAGAGCAAATACAGAGGGTTTACCACAGTGTGCAAACCATTAATCAGCCTCAAAAATAGAAACCCCAGATTCTGGGTTTCTTTGGACAATGAAACTAAAATCTGAATCATGGCATGAAGAAAACACCAAAGCACACCACATCCTTTCTAAAACATGGAAGCAGTGTGATGGCATGCATGGGCATGCATGGCTTCCAATGTCACTGGGTCACTGGTGTTTACTGATGATGTTGATTGGACAGCGCTTCATAGTACAGACGGACAATTACCCAGAACATACTGTGAAAGCAACTCAGGAGTTTTTAAGGCAAAGACATGGAATATTTTGCAATGGCTGAGTCAATCACCAGATTTCTATCCAATCGAACATGCATAAACTTGCTTAAGACAAAAGTTCAGGTAGAAAGACCCACAAACAAGCAACAACAAAGGAGGAAACCCAGTGTTTGGTGCTGTCATTGGTTTCCAGTCTTCAGGCAGGCATTGCCTGCAAAGGATTCTCAACAATGTATTTAAAATTAACATTTTATTTATGGTAATGTTCATTTGTCCAATTACTTTTGAGCCCCTGTAGGCTTTCTGTAGCTTTGTAAATGGTTGGAATTCCTAAAGGTTTCATAGGATATTTTTGTTCAACACATGAACCTGAAAGTCTACACTTCAATTGCATCTCAGTTGTTTCATTTCAAATCCATTGTGGTGGCATGCAGGGCCCAAATCATGAAGATATATATATATATATATATATATATATATATACTGCACACTTTATATGACACTATCATTGGGTACTGGTGGTACGCTATGCCTGTTATGATACATCAGTTATTTTCTATTGCAAATTTGCTCTGTAAAGGCAATGTTTTTTTTATTGTACAGCTGTAAAATGTTTCCTTTTTTAAATAAAAACAAATGTTTTCATATACTTTTTTTGGCAATAATATTTGAAAGTAAACTCTGGTTGAAACTAGTCTCAATGAAGTCATGTACATACCTTCGCATCTTCATTAGATTGTTTTGATTGTTGATTTAGATATTTTGGCTATAAGCAAACTGTTTAATGCCATGTGTTTCTCTGAATGGGAAACTATTTTTTATTTGTCAGTCATTTCAATAAATTCCATCTTACTTTACCATGTGATACAGTACCCTCCAAAGACAATGCCTAATAACCTCAGTTTCAAAGCTTGAGGTGAAAATTTCCTTTGTATTTAGTTATTACATTATCTATACAAGTTGATCACCACCCACATCTACGTTAACCTGCTGTAGTCGGTGCAGATCAGCCCTAATAAGCAAAAATGTTAAAATGTTTCCGGACCACATGCTATATATTTTGGAATATCAGAATGTGTTAAAAAATAAGTTTACAGTGTTTTTCTGTACATTGTTCTGTTTAAGATTTAACATTTAAACATAAAATGTGCCAGAAAACTTTTGCCACATTTAATTTTTTAATGTTTATTTATTTTTTAAATCCAGTAAATACACAATAATTCTGTATTAAAATGTCTGGACTTGGGCAACTTTTGCTATACTCACGCAACATGCATAAAATGTGTACTTGTGAAAGTAGTTGTTATGTAAATAGACAACACAGAATACAAATAATGAAACAAATAAGAAAATATATTCACCAGCCAGGAATAGCACTATAATTCTGGGTAGCATCCCTTTGCTCTCAGAACAGCCTGAATTCCTTGTGCATGGATTCAATGGGCTCAATATGCTGGGAGCATTCTGTAGAGTTACTAGTCTGATCATGTTGAAACGATTGATTGCATCTTGTAGTCTGTCAGCTGCATATTCATGCTGTGAATCTACTACATGTGTTCAGTATTAGGTAAAAATCAAAGTTTAATTTAAAACTTTGATTTAAAAAATCTTGTACTGTATGGAGGTTTTTGTCTGCTGAGAAAGACCGGCATGGCCAGCAGGCAGCCTAAAATTCACACGAAGATGAAACTGTCCAAAGTTGAAATATCACATTCCTCATAATTATTTATTTGATTTTTTATATAGAAAAAGTCACCACATTAGTACACACATTGATTTGTACTGCATAGCCCCCAAGACAGGTCAAAGTTAAAAAACAAAATGTGCCCACTTTTCTTGGCTAACAGGAGTGGAAGTTGATGAGGTTGATGAGCCCAACCACCTCAAGGTTCAACATGTGCTTTTTTGATCACTTTTGAAAAGAGTTGTTATTCAAGTTTCAAGTGTTATTTTTAAGGCCACTACATCCCTGTTCGAGTCAAGAACAAGACAATAGAATGACAACCAGAATGACGACTGGCTAGCAACTGCATTGTGGAGCATCTTGCTACCAAGATCTACCAACCCCAAGTCACAAGTTGTAGTACAACCAATACTTTTGCCAATGTTTTCTTTTGCCTTCTTGTGTTGAGGGGCATCTGAAGGAGAAGGCAACACTTACAATTACTGTCTCAATAGCTGCTGATCTTTAAGTTCAGTTGAAAAATCACTCTTACAACATTTAATCACGTGCTGCATATGTTGTGATTTTCTTTTTGTAGCTACCTCCTGTAATACGGTATCTCATTCCATTCCGTTTTTTTACTTACATTGTCAGAATAACATATTCATTGAGCACAAGATTAATTTCCTGTTGGTATTAGAGCTTTTAGCCTTAAGAGATGAAGGCATGCTCACGCAATATCTAGGGAACTGAGACGAGCTCTGTTATTTCGTCTGCATCTTCAAAGGGCATGCTCAACTGGCTTCTGTGGCTAGAGAGCTGGATCATGTGTTCATCCGTATTTCTTACACATACCAGATTTAAGGCTTACAGATTTTATTCTAAAATAATAGACATCCAGCTAGTACATTGTTTTCACTTATTTTGCTTGTTCACCTCATAGACCCATATTTTATTCACAATAGAGATTAGACACATATCAGATGTTGAAAGTGAGACATTTTAACATGGAGAAATCCCTGTGCACAAGGTACAAGGTAGACAGTCAATACTGAATGCTTGTGATATTCGGACCCTCAGGCGGCACTGCATTAAAAAACAGGCATGATCCTGTACTGGAAATCACTGCATGAACTTCTAGCAATCATTTTCTGTGAAAACAGCTTGCCGTGCAATCCACAAACGCAAGTTAAATCTGTATCATGCAAAAAAAAGAAGCCATATGTCAACATGATCTACAAAAGCTCATTTAAAATGGACTGACTTAAAATGGAAAACTGTTCTGTGGTCAGTTTAATCAAAATGTTGATTTTTTTTTATTTCTGATGGTATGGTGTTGCATCTGGAACTATCAATACTGAACAGTATATAGAGGTTTTACAACAACATATGCAATAGAGCAACAGCATCTTTTTAGGGAAGGCCTCGTATACTACAGCAAGCCAATGTTAAACCGTATACTGCTTCCATCACAACAGCATGGCTTCACACGAGAAGAGCCCTGCAATCGAGACCTTTCAATTGGAAACTAATAATTTAAATTACTAATAATTCAGCTCTGTCCCAGTGACCCTGTCCCAGCTTTTTTGAGATGCATTGCTGCATCAAGTTCTAAATTAGTTAATAATTTTCATGAAATATTAAAATCTGATGTGTTCTATTTTTTATTGTGAATAAGTGTCCATGATAATTCCCAATGATTGCATTCTGTTTATTTAATATGTATTTACATTTAACAAAGCTTCCCAACTTTTTTTAAATTAGAGACATATAAAAATTGAGGGTAACTTAGAGGGAAATTCCATCAAATCTTTGTAAGTCAAGTCAAGTCAAGTCAAGTGGGTTTTATTGTCATTTCAACTACATACAGAGTACACAGTGAAACGAAACAACGTTCCTCCAGGACCATGGTGCAACATAGACAGTGCATACAAGACACAAGTGCAACACAAACAAACAAGTGCGGACAGACAACACAACACAGTACAGACAGAGAATAGTAAATAATTGCCGGTAGTGTGCAAATTGTGCAATGTGTAATAAATAGAGTCCAGTGAGGTAGTAAAGTTATTAGTGCAATGCTTTGTGCAAAAATGCTTCGCCTTTTTTATCTGGGGTAAATGATTGGAGAGAGAGAGAGAGAGAGAGAGAGAGAGAGAGTGTATATGTACCAGAAAAGATATCAGTTCAGACGTTGAGTTGTGTTGAGAAGTCTGATGGCTTGGGGAAAGAAGCTGTTGCAGAGTCTGGTCGTGTTGGACCGGACGCTGCGGTACCTTCTTCCTGATGGCAGTAGGGAGAACAGTCTGTGTGAAGGGTGGGTGGGGTCATCCACAATGCTGGTTGCTTTGCGGATGCAGCGGGTGGTGTAAATGTCCAAGACGGAGGGGAGAGAGACTCCGATGATCCTCTCAGCTGTCCTCACAATGCGCTGGAGGGACTTGCGGTCAGAGGCTGTGCAGGTCCCAAACCAGGCAGTGATGCAGCTGCTTAGGATGCTCTCTATGGTTCCCCTATAGAAGAGGGTGAGGATGGGTGGAGGGAGACGGGCCTTTCTCAGCTTCTGGAGGAAGTAGAGACGCTGCTGGGCTTTCTTGGCTGTAGAGCTGGTGTTCAGGGACCAGGTGAGGTTCTCCGCTAGGTGGACACCAAGGAACTTGGTGCTCTTAACGATCTCCACAGAGGAGCCATTGATGTTAAGCGGAGAGTGGTCTGGTCTTGATTTCCTGAAGTCAACAACCATTTCCTTGGTCTTCTCTACATTCCAGTGAAGGTTGTTGACTGTACACCTCTGTACAGTCTGTCAGCTGCTGTACCTCCTCCCTGTATGCTGACTCGTCGCCTTTGCTGATGAGACCCAGCACAGTTGTATCATCAGCGAACTTTATGATGCTGTTAGAACTGTGTTTCGCAACACAGTCATGAGTCAGCAGGGTGAACAACAGAGGACTCAGTACACTGCCCTGGGGTGCCCCAGTGTTCATGGTGATGGTGCTGGAGCTGCTGTTCCCGAACCGGACTAACTGGGGCCTCCCTGTCAGGAAGTCCAGGATCCAGTTGCACAAGGGGGTGTTGAGGCCCAGCAGGCTTAACTTCCTGGTGAGATTCTGTGGGATGATGGTGTTGAATGCTGAACTGAAGTCTATGAACAGCATTCTGACGTAGGTGTCCTTCTTCTCCAGGTGGGTAAGGGAGAGATGAAGGGTGGTGGTGATGGCATCGTCCGTGGAGCGGTTGGGACGATATGCAAATTGCAGGGGGTCCAATGAAGAGGGGAGTTGGATCTTGATGTTCCTCATGACTAGCCTCTGAAAGCACTTCATGATGATGGGCGTGAGAGCTACGGGACGGTAGTCATTGAGGCAGGACACCGTGGACTTCTTCGGCACGGGGATGATGGTGGTGGTCTTGAGGCACGTTGGGACAGTGGAGCTGCGCAGGGAGACGTTGAAGATGTCCGTGAGAACATCTGTCAACTGGTCTGCACACTCTCTGAGCACTTTGCCAGGGATGTTGTCTGGTCCTGCAGCTTTCCGTGGGTTGACTCTGTGCAGAGTTTTCCTCACGTCCACTGCAGCAGTCAGTGAGATATGTGTGGTGAAACATTTTAAAGATCTTCGACACAATAAAAAGTTAATAAACTAAAATGTGTTTGGTATCACTTTATTTGATGACTACCTATATATGTACTTCAGGCCACATGTATATACATTGAATTATGCTTTTGTTATTTAATTACTAATAAACAGCTTATGTCAGTAATTAAGACATGGTATGAAGTAAATTACACTGTTTTTAAGGTTACTGTATTATTGATGTAAATATTGATGTAGTTTATGATTCCTTACGGACATTTACATGAATAACAGTACTTAACGGCAACATTTATTTCAGTTTAGGGTTAAGATCTTGTAATGACAATGGGAATGTAAGCCCACACACACCGCAAGTCCCTGGTACATCCAAAAGCTTTTCAGTGGGGTTAAAGTCAATGACAATGGTGGCCAATTCACATGATTCCTCATTCTACCTGAGCCACTGTCTTAGAATTTGATCGGGATGAAGTTGTCATTGTCATCCTGGAATATTCTAGCAAAAGAAAATGACTAAAAAACTAAATGATGGAATAACCTAGTCATTTAATACATTCAGGTAGACTTCATTTTATTGCCACATAACACAGTCTCAACCTAACCAACCAACAGATCATAACTTGTCATGTGCTTCGATACATTACTCTGGAACAGGATATATCTGTAGTCATCAGACCACATGACGTCTTTCCATTAGACCAGAATATGATCTTTAAGTTTCCTAGCATTTTAGATATTGTTTTCTGATTAAACTCACTAACAAGTGATTTGTTAGTTTAACAAGTGTTTAACACTAACACGTGACAGCTGTTTAGTCCCAATCCTGTTTTGATAGTCTTGTTCTGCATGTGTGAATACTCTTGCTTTCACTATTAAACAAAGCCTTAAGGTTTACCATTCACTAAGCATTAAAGTGACCTCTGATCATGGTCATTTTTTGGACAATGACATCTTTTCCACATGGTTTTCTTAGATCAAAGGTTCTTAAGAATACTTGTTTAATCCATACAGTGACTGTGTTTTAGGCCAGGCAGTCTCTAACTGCATGCGTGTGGTTTGTTTGGCGCCGGCTGTCGCGGCTACCGGCGGTTGCCGGTCGCCATGGCGGTGACGGAGAAAGTTCGGTTTGAGCAACTTTCCCGTCGGCACGGGATTAAGATCGCCCCCGGGGTGGAGTGCTCGGTGGAGGAGTGTGCTATGGCTGTGGGGGAGGCAGTGGGGTATCAGAGTGTCCTGTCTGCCTCTAGAATGAACAGTGCTGTGGTGATGTTCCTGGACAGCACTGAGAAAGCCACTGCTCTGGTTCGGTCAGGTGTAGTTATTCAGGGAACTTTAACCCCTGTGGTGCCCCTCATACGACCCGCCAAGAGAATAACACTGTATAATAATAGAATAACACGTCCCACCTTTCATCAGAGACGAGGTTCTAGTGGCTGAGCTGAGCAGATATGGTCAAGTGATGTCTACTGTGAGAAAAGTCCACCTTGGTTCAAAATCTCCACTCCTGAAACACGTGGTGTGCTTCAGACGCCAGGTCTTCATGGTTTTAAATAACGGCGCTGAGGAGCTGAACGTGGCTTTTAAATTCAGGATTGATGATTTTGATTATGTAGTGTTTGCAACTTCAGACACAATGAAATGTTATGGGTGTGGACAAGAGGGGCACCTGAGGCATTCATGTCCCTCTGGGGCGGGTGAGGGCACCTCGCAGGCCTCGGGATCTGCACCCGTGAGTGGTGGAGTAGCCGGCACGGCTGGTGCAGATGCTGAGCCTGGGTCTGAACCTGCTGCAGCAGGGGGGGCGGGGGCTGAAGCAGAGCCTAGTGCAGTGGAGAGTAGGGAGGCAGGCATCAGAGCTGATGGTTTAGGAGCGGATGAAACCTCAGATACTCAGGCTGGAGAAAGAAAGGCAGTTACTGAGGACAGGCCTGAGAACAGTACTGTTCCTGTGGAGAGCTCTGGGTCTCAGAGCCAGGGTGTTACTGAAGCTGGGGCATGTGTGGAGGCTGTTGCAGCTGCTGAGCTGGTTTTGGAAGGAGAGGGGATGGAGACAGACACAGTGGCTGAGGAATCTGTTTTGAGGTTAACGTCTGGTAAAAGAAAAATGAAACGGGCTATGTCTGGGGGGAAAAAAGGGAAGGCACAGAGCGAGAAGCAGAGAGAGGATCCCGGCTCTGGCTCGGGCACTCTGGAGGATTCCGATAGTGACCTGTCAGAGGTTAAAAGCCAGCGGAGTAGGAGGAGCGCATATGCTTTTGAAAAGATACGCTCCTTTCTGCACAAAACCTAAAATATGAAGGGTGTTGTGGTCGAGGAGTACTTTCCTGATCGTAAACTTTTTATTGAGTCCGTCCAAACCCTGATGAGAAACGAGGGGGGTGATCAGTTCAGTCCCCAAGAAATTTACAGATTAAAGAAAATTGTTTTGAAATTGGAGCTTCAACATGAAGATGGTTTTGAAACCTCCAAGTTTCTCCCTACTTCTTGCTCTGCCACTGCTAGTGTTGTGCCTTTCCTTTCCCCTTCTTATGAGTAGTGTGAGGGTGGGCTCCTTAAATCTGAATGGGGCACGGGACATTCGGAAAAGAGCACTGCTGTATGAGCTTATAAAGCCGAAGGTTGTTGATATTATGCTCGTTCAGGAGACACATAGTGATGTGGCTAATGAGATTGAATGGAAGAAAGAATTTGGTGGGGAGGTTCTTCTTAGCAGCAGGTGCTCCTCTAGAGCTGGCCTGGCGGTGCTGTTTGCTAAGCACTTTCTGCCGATCTCTTATGAGGTTGAGCAGGTGATGGAGGGGAGGTGTATGGTTGTTATTTTTAATGTTTATGCTCCGACTGTTGGTTGCTGATAGAGTCAGGTTTCTTGACACTGTCAGTACGGCTCTGCTCGGTTGTAACTCTGGGGACTTTCTCTTCATGGGGGGTGATTTTAACTGTACAGAAGATGATCATTTGGACAGAAATCATTCTGAACCGCATGCTGCATCCCAACGTGCTCTTTGTGAGACCCTGAGAACTCATAGTTTGTGTGATGTTTGAAGGGCTCTGAATCAGAGCACCAGACAGTATACATGGTCTTAGGTGAGGGATGGTTTTGTGTCACTGGCCCGACTGGATCGCTTTTATTGTTTTAAGCACCAACTGAAAGTTTTTAAGAGTTGTGTGATTGCTCCTGTTGGGTCCTGTTGCAAATTTTAAACCTAAAAGCGCATACTGGCACTAATACCTCGCTTCTGTGTGATGTAAATTTCAGGAAGGTGTTTACTGTTTTTTGGAATAGTTTTAAATTGCAAAAGCAAGTTTTTGGTGACCTGCGGGAGTGGTGGGATTATGGAAAGGTGCAAATTAAGCAACTCAGGTGTCACCTTCAATGTCTCAAGACATTACGCAGTCTATGAAAGACCTGGAGAACGAAATTTTAGAAATACAAACATATGTGGACTCTACTGGGGACCAAAGTTAAGTCGGAGCTCTTAGGTCTAAAACTTCAGCTCTGAAAAACCTTTTGGACATCAGGACACAGGGGGCGCTGGTCCGTTCACGGTTTCAGTCTCTGACCAAAATGGATGCCCCGTCCAAATTTTTCTTTAGTCTGGAGAAGCGGAACGGTCAGAGCCGTCTTATTCACTCTCTGCGCTCTGAGGACGGGCAGGAACTGACAGAGCCAGCAGAGCTCCGTAAGCGGGCGGTACGGTTCTACTCTGAACTGTACAGAAGTGAGTACAGGGAGAATGGAGAACTGGCGGCTGACTTCTATGCAGGTTTGCCGAGGGTCACTGAACGCTCCAGTGCGATACTGGAAAGGCCGCTGGGTATGCAGGAGCTCTATGCTGCTCTACATAGGGTGGGACTGCCCCTGGTATAGACGGCCTTCCGGTAGAGTTCTATAAGACCTTCTGGCCGGAGCTGGGTGCAGATCTGCTCTCTGTTTTAAACGAGAGTCTGGCTGATGGCTCTCTGCCACTGAGCTGCAGGAGAGCTGTTATCACCCTGCTGCCCAAGAAGGGCAACCTGCAAGAGATTAAGAACTGGAGGCCGGTCAGTCTTCTGTGCACGGATCTTAAGATCTTCTCCAAAACTCTGGCTACCAGACTGAGAGAGGTGATGGGGCAGGTCATTCATCAGGACCAGACCTACTGTGTCCCTGGTAGGTCCATTAGGGATAATATTTGCCTACTTAGAGATATTTTAGAGGTTTCTAGGATCCAGCGACTTGATTTTGGTCTCATTTCTATTGATCAGGAAAAGGCCTTTGATAAAGTTGAGCATCAGTACCTATGGCACACCCTGGAGACATTTCGTTTTGGGCCTTCTTTTATTAGTATGATTAAGCTACTGTACCACGACATTGAAAGTGTGCTGAAAATTAATGGTGGTCTGAGCGCCCCATTCAATGTTCTTCGGGGTATAAGGCAAGGCTGTGGAATGTCTGGTATGCTCTATTCGATTGCCATTGAACCACTGCTAAACAAGCTTCGCTCTAAGATTGTTGGTGTTGTATTGGGACAGGAGCATCACGTTCATTACCGTTTGTCATCATATGCTGATGATGCAATAATAATGGTGAGGGGCAGACATTGATAGTTTAGTTTCCTCTGTTCGGGATTTTGGGGTGTTATCATCGGCTAAGGTTAATTGGGGTAAGAGCGAGGCTTTGGCAGTGGGGCAATGGGCAGGAGGGCTACCTTTGCTGCCATCAGAAATGGCTTGGAAAAGAGGGGGGATAAGGTACCTGAGGGCAACACTAACCTTGTTGCGTCAGTGCTGTGGCATAGGTTGTCATGTGTGGACCCTCCTGCTGGCTTATTGACTCGGCTGCAAGCGATTTTAGTGGACTTTTTTTGGAACCGTCTGCACTGGGTCCCGCAAGGTGTCCTCTTCCTACCCAGGGAGGAAGGGGGGCAAGGCCTGGTGCACCTTGCAAGTAGACTTGCAGCTTTTTGTCTGCAGTTTATTCAGTCATACCTGACAAGCTCTGCGGACTTGGTGTGGAGGGAGGTGGCGAATACCATTCTACACACTGTTGATGGACTGGGTCTGGACACTGCTCTGTTTTTAATGGATTACACTCAGCTGCGCTTAAGTGGATTACCTCCTTTTTATCATGGACTTTTTAAAGTATGGGGATATTTTAGCACTCAAAGACTGCAGAACAACTCGCTCCACTGGCTGCTGGAGGAACCTTTGATTAAAGGAGCTCGTCTGGATGTTTCAGGGGATGGCTTAACCAGATGCTCCATGCCTCTGGAATGGTGAAACTGCAGGACCTGGTGGATTTCGCTGGACCAGACTGGGGTGACGTCCAGGCTGTGGCATCTGTGCTGGGGCAAAGGTCCCTTCGTCACACCGCAGCCATTGTTAAGGCTTGGAAGGACAGACTCTCACCTGAAGAACTGTCCATGCTTTGTGACTATGGGAACGGGACTATGGTGCCTGACGAAGGAGATCCTTTCCCTAAGACTGCTCTCACTCCACTAATGGACAGTGTATTGGGTCCGTTGTTGGAGATTTCTGGTCTCCAGGACTTGGACCTCCACACTGTGTCTGGACAAGTTTTATACAGATGTTGTGTAAAGGTGCTTAATAAAGCAGCATTGAATGGTCGTCTGGATACGGTGTGGAGGGATAGGCTGGGGGTGGACAGGAGTCCAGTCTGGAAACTGCTGTATAAACCACCCCTCACAAAAAGGTCTGGTGATCTCCAGTGGAGAATATTACATGGTACATGGTTGCTGTGAATTCCTTTGTTTCTGTGATTAATCCTGAAGTCAGTGATGCGTGTGCTTATTGTGGACTCAGAGAAACAGTCTTTCACTGTTTTTTAGAGTGCTCAAGGCTCAGCTCCCTCTTTACTGCACTGCGTTCTCTGTTTCTGAAATTTGGTCTGGTTTTTAATTCTCGTGCTTTTATTTTTGCTGCTGGTTACAGTCGGAAGCAGCGTTTGAAATGGCAACTGCTAAATTTTGTAGTTGGGGAAGCAAAACTGGCGATTTATACCTCTAGGAGGAACAAAATTTAAAACAGGTCAGGTCAGGAGGCTCTACCACTGTTCATGGCTCTGATGAAATCCAGAATTGTTTTTGAGTTTGGGTTCTACAGTGCCATGAACAATGTTGAAATGTTTGAGGTGGAATGGTGTCATGAAGGCGCTCTCTGTAGTGTGGAGGAGGAGGAGCTGATCCTTGCTAGCCCTTGGAGCTGAACATGTATAGAGAACTTTTACATTAGACAGGATTTTAACTGAATGAACTCACTCTGTCTGTCTGTTAAATAAAAGTTTCTGTTTTAAAATCAAAATCTCTCTATCACAGCTTTCGGTTGTAAAACACTTTGAGTCCTTGTGAAATTTTAAATAAATATAATCATTATTATTGCTACTGACATTAAATATGACAATACTTATGTGCTCGCTTATTGGAGAAGCCAATACACATTAGTAACACATATACTATTAATATAAAGAGATTTTATTCTAGGTTTTCCCAAAGGGAAGGGATTTTCTAAATTTGTAATGAGATGATTGTTTTAATAAGAAAGCAAAAACCTACAAATGCTCTTTAATTTAATAAAAAAAAAAAACCCAGTTATGACACAATACAAGTACTTTCAATGTGTTTTTCTTCTTTCTCTAGATCGCACTGTGATCAGGGTGTTCACTGCAGTCAGGTTGAAAGCGCTCCAGGGGAACAAGGTTGATGTGAAACATGCCAGCTGGAGCTGTAGTACTGGCAGAATACATTAGCTCACCTGTCCTTCTTTCACCACATAGGTCACTGACCCTCGGCTTTGCCCAACACTCTCAATTACAGAGACACTGCAAATAGCTATAGTGTTGTATTGGGAGCATTCAAGGGCAATTGGCCCACTATTTCTTCCAATCCTGTCTGATTGAAGCCCATTTCACCTGCCCAGTTGCCTAGGTTTGTCTTGTGCAGGCTAGTTCAGACCACCCTCTTAGTAACATACCAGAAGGACAAACTTGCATAACAATTTGCAGTAGATTAAATGTGTGTTTAATACTGTACTGTTGGAGTCTTTATACTCCTGATGGAGTAGATGAGTCATATGGCAAGAGTTTGGGAACAACAGTCAAATAACATTTTGTTAAAGTGAAATTAGCACACATATTTTTAAAAGAATAAATAGGACATAAATGTGTAACAAGCAAAAATGTATAGTTTTTGTTTTTTTCCAATTATGCTAAACATAATTACCTGAACTCTAACCTGAATATGGATTTAAGCTTTAACCTCCACGTGTACTGCAAACCTTCAAACATTTATGTAGAAAGGCTATTCACTCATATTCAGTCATAGTCAGGTGGTACACTATATGGTGCCCAAAGACCCAGTTAACAAATTACAGCAGAAACACTCACAAGCACTACTGAGATTCTTTTTTTTCTCTTTCACTGCACTAGTTGCTTTAATCTTCAATACTAGTGGCATATTCCTGTACACACGCACACACACACCAGCACCATCTACAATTTTCAGCTGTTTCTCGATCTTTTCACCTTTAAGATGTAATTACAGAAATGAGTACAATGATGTGAGACATCGTTACCAAAATGTCAAACAGCACACACCGTCCTTCATTCACACTGTTTAGAAAGGTGCTTTAAAAGGTTCTTGATGGGGATTTGCAGTTGGAACCATTTTAACCATCATCAAAAAACATTTTGTTTTCTCCCACAGTCTCTTCACTATCATGCAGGAAAAAAAGATAACAAAAAAATCTCACAAAGGCCACCAGGTGCACCTGTGTTATGAGAAAAGCAATATTGATCCATGATCCTTTCACACAAAACTTCCTTAAAAAACGAACAAGCGTTATTTTCTCTTTTGATCGGGCTAAGGCTGAAAGAGCTGAAGCTTTTCCTTTAAGAGTCTATGGTAAAGCGCTGGCTGAATTATTGTCAGGAGATCGTCTGTTTGATATCTGGTAATGTCACAGCTATCCAGGGTGAGAGGGCCAAGAAAATATAATTGATCTTACTATCTCTGGATATATGTGATAGACCACGCTCTCTTTCTCCCTGGTCACTCAACGGGATGCTAGCTGATGTAGGTGGCTGTGAGCTAAAGTAACACAATCTGTAGTAAGTGTTATCCTTCAAATGTGTTAGCAGGAGGCCATGCTTCTTGAACAAAGCACATGATAACCGCCTAGTTTAGCAGAATTGTGTGATTTGGGGAGGTCCAGCTAGCGAATAGAAATTCGCCATGACAAAGTTCAACCTAGCCAAAGTATATATAAAAAAAAAAAGCACAAAAAAAACCACAACATTTTTAACAGCGCACATAAAGTTGAATTCAGATACATCTCATTAAGTATTAAACCTGAAGTCATAGCTAATTACAGAATACCATGAGGCTTTTTGTAACACACAAAACTCAATTTATGTAATTTGTTCAGTTTGTTCAGTTAGTCAAAAATATATAATAAAAAAAAAGTTGTTCTATTGACACCAAGTCACAATTGTAACTAAATCTCTGTAATGATACAAGGAATACAAAAATAAAATCTAAATACTGCACTATTCAAGATTTGGGAAAAACCCTGTTGGAAATATGCAATTGATCTTTTTGATGCTATTAAGTAAATATGCATGACACATGCAAGGTCTAGTTGCTACTTTCAACTTTATTGAACATTCATATGACATATGTAGTAATTTGTGACTATTTTTATTGGTTCATAAGAAGTTAACACTATGTAAAGAGCAGCTTTTTTCTTAAATTTAAATACAAATACTAAACTTAAAAAAAAAAGTTCTTGTTTTTGCACTACATTGTGAAGATCTAAAACTTTCTCCTTTAAAAGTCTACTATTGTCTATCAGCTAATTCAATTTGTGTGTTTGCAAGAATAAGCATTTTGACATCTTCTGATGCCTCGTCAGCCCAGATAACGCAACATGGCTCGTTTGTTGACCCACGCATCAGCTGAATTTAAAAATCCTGAGCTTCACTTTGGGAAGGAAGACTTTGTTGCCATAGAAACAGACGTATCACATGATTGCAGTTCCCGAGCTGTCAGTAAAGATTGCACTGGCAGAGAAAGCTTCACCGCTGACAGCTCTTTATGAACCCAGCAGAATAACAATACGCTCTTTAACTTTTCTCAACTCAGAGTGACACACTGCAGGGTTATTTTTTCAGATTTTCTTCTCTTTACCAGGTGGCGTCCTGTGTCTCACCTGGCTGTATGACGGTAATGACCAACAACATTTAATACAGTGTAGGAATGGCTGAAGGTTTTTCCTATTAACACATGCAAAAATATAAGTGGTTACATATTTTCTTCATGCTAGTGAAGAGTAGGTTACTGATGTTAATAGTGGACCATATAAAACCCCAAATTATTCATATATCTTCAGCTTTTAATAATCATAATAATAATAATGTCCAATGATGGGAGAGATATTCACACTGCTATAATCTCATTTATTAACACAGTAAGAACAGAGTAAGGATTTTATTTTCTGTAGTCCATAATCATTGAACAGTAGCAGTGCTATTTATAGTTTTATATTCAATTAATTTTATGTTAGGTGGTAGACTCTGATTCCTTGTTATATTAAGTGTCTCTCATAATTATGTATTGACCTATGAACACCACATGCGTATCAACATATTTACTCATGTAATTGTGTGTATCTTTTAACAGCTTATTTGTTAGATCAAAATTAAGGTGAGGGTAAGAAAAAAATTTGATCAGCCATTAAATCATTCTACAACATCTTTTTTTTTTTTTTTTTAAGTAGTTCTGCCAAAAAGACTCCAGGAGTAGAGGACTGTAAAACAAGGTTTAATCTTCGAAAGGGTGTACGATTATAAGGTTAGTTGTTGTGTAACATGAACAGTCTTTGGCATAAGCCCAGTCCTAGGTCCAGGTTTTTAAGCATGCAGACCCTCGCAGCTCCTGCTGAATATGGACAGCAGGGGCGAAGCTGCCTACCAAAAGATGAATGGAATTTTATAAAGTATACCCACCAGGGAAGGATTTACCTGGAGCAAATAATCCAAAATAAAACACAAGATAATATTAGTGAAACATAAAAGGAAATCTAAGCATGTGCAGAGAGAAAAGGTGAAGGAGGTAAAGACCGTTTACAAGGTTTTAAGTTGCTACTGAGAAGTGAAATTGGAGTTTGTACAAACTAGAGGCTGCAAGCCAGAAGATGAAGCTATGTGATCCAAGTAAGGACATGGTGAGGTTAGAGTTAGTTGTGCTATTGCAATCGTAATTACTGGTGCAGAGATGTAAGGGTCTCACCCACAAATACAACCTGTTTAAGGTTTCACCGTCCATCCTGTTAGTTTTGGGTCTCGCCCCACACATGCAAAGCATGTAACCATCATTGGGTCTCGGCTCGCACATGCAACCATCGTTGGGTCTCTGCCCACACGTGCGCAACTATCGTTGGGTCTCGGCCCACACGCGCAACCATTGTTGGGTCTCGGCAAACACATGCACCCATCATTGGGTCTCCGCAACACTTGCAACACATGCAACTATGGTTGGGTCTCGGCCCACACATGCAACCATCGTTGGGTCTCGACCCACACAGGCAACCATCGTTGGGTCTCAGCCCACACGCAACACTTGCAACCATCGTTGGGTCTCAGCCCTCACATGCCATAGAAACATAGGGGGTGTTTTAGAAAGATAAAGAATTGTAAGAAAAAGTCTGACAGTGTGAGTCTCTAAGCTGGATCAAAACAGAGAGCCATTAGAGAATTCACCAGCACACATAAAACTGTAGAATGCCAGTGAAGTAACAGAAAACCATCCGATAATGCAATGAAAAGGGGAGCTTAAAATGTTAGACAGGATCCCATGTAAGGCCTAAAACAGACAATTAAATATAGAGACAACGTCTACGACAGAAGGTAGAGTTATTAATAATTACTACTGTAATGCCAGAATGAGATCAGAGTGAAGAATAAGCATGATCTCGAAGGCGTCCGTAATGTCAGATTCAGTGAGCAAAGCGCCACGACTCGCCACTTTAATGAGCCGAACAGTATATGACGAAGCTTAATACAGAGAAAACTGCACGAAGGAATGAACTCATAATGCTAGTGACGATATTTGGACGAAAACATTCTAATAAGATAAGTCAAATTAAACACTTCTTACTAGAGCACCTGCGGCTAAGAAAGCCAAAGGAATTTGATTTTTTCAAGCGCATAACACTTTAGAATACAGTAGAGTGGCAGAAAATGACTCTACAACTGCAAAACAAGACGAATCTTGTAGTATTAAATGTGATCCTATACAAAGCCTGAAACAGATAATTAAATATACAAAGACAACGTCTACGACAGATAGTAGCACTATAATTACTACTGTAAAGCCAGAATGAGACCAGAGTGAAGAATGAGCATGATCTCAAAAGCGGCTGTAAATGTCAGTTTCAGTGAGCAAAGCGCCACGACTTGCCACTTTAATGAGCCGAACAGTATATAACGAAGCTTAATACAGAGAAAACTGCGTGACAGGAATGCATTCATTAACGCTAGTGACGATATTTGGATGAAAACATTCTAATAAGGAAGTCAGAACTAAACACTTGTTATTAATTACTACTGAAATGCCAAAAGAGGCCAGAGCGCAGAATGAATTGGAGTAATGTCAAAAACTGCTGCGACCTACCGATTTAATAAACTAAACAGCATTGGCCTAATCCAGAGAAACGGCAGGAGAGAAATACACTGAACAACATTAGCGACAACATTTAAATAGGTAGACGATACGCCAAAATTAAACACATCTTAGAGTGCCTGCGAGTAGCAGCACCAACGGTATTCACGCGAAGGGAGAAAAGGAGGGGAAAAAGCCAGCCAACTTTAATTACTCCTGTTGCCAAGGGAGCAGACGTGGCGTAGGTTAGAGCCAGCGCTGATTGGAGGTTTTTAAACGACAAAAGATAACATGAGAAAGAACGCCAACACGAAACCCTGGCAAAAGCTAATTTTCTACGAAATGCAAATCGGGTTAGAGAGGCATGAGAACTAGAGAGAGCACACGTCAAAGTGCTATGACTGCCGTGTCTTTGTGTGTGTAGTTACATACGGTACGAATAAAAGCTTGTGTGTTTTTTTTTAATAACCGGTAGTACTGAACATCGAAAATGCAATTGGGGAAAACGCCGTGATGACGCCAGGTTTTATTCCATATTCTCAAGTTTCATTCCATATATTCAGACTTTCATTTTATATTTTCAAGTTTTATTCCATATATTCAGACTTTTATTCTAAATTGTCAAGTTTTATTCCATATATTCAGAGCGACCCTTTCTTTCACAAATGTTTGTAGAAAAAGTCTGCATGCCTAGGTGCTTGGTTTCATACATCTGTGGCCATGCAAGTGATCAACACCTAATTTCAATTATTTAGATCTGCCAGTTAATGCTTTTGCCAATATAGTGTATATATGGAATAAACATGTCAAAGTCCATGCTATATTACATTATTACATTATTATATATAAGATATTCTTTCCAGACAGGAAGCTTTTATTTGCTAAGCAAAACACTTTATTTTTTAAATATTCAAATAGTATTAATACAGCAAGAAGTAATTTTACATATGTAAATGTGTTTATTTAACCCTTTCCAAAGCTTTTCCTTGTGGAAACAACCCAGTATTATTTACAGTTCTCATTTAATACATGCTTTCACTCAGTACCTCATTAAGCTAAATCAAGATTGTTGCTGAAGGAATTGAATAAATTCCTGGAACTAAACTTTGTTCTTCAAACTGGAGCAGAAGATATTATGTACTTTTTTCAAAATAAGATATTTATGTTACTTTGTATTAGATTTGTGATTATTTACATTTGTTCTAATGATATCTGGTGTTTTTACTAGTGAAAAGATAAAGGCTTTCAAAAAGAATTCATTCCATAAATATAAATGTTTATACCATGCATATCAATGTTTATTAAATATTACCTGTTTGGCCAGAAGCAGGTGAATTTGCTGGTTTTACTCATTGAAAAAATGACAAAGATGAAATACTGCATGGCATTTATTTATTGAACACCATATTTCAATTTGGAAAAAAAATGCTGTTTCTTTATTGACCAAGAAATGCAGTGATTAATGTCTACTGAGACAGACACTAGAAGAACAAGGCTAGACACTGCTCCCCTGGCATACTGTAAATCAGGTAGGTTCTGTCACAGTGTTCACCCATATATACATTTTGGAGTTATACAATGTAAAACGCTTGGATATGGGAATATAGTATTGTACAGATATGCCCACCATGTGAAAACAAAAATGAATTATGCCATAAAAATTGTGAACATCAAAACATACTCTTATGCCATATGTGATCATTCATAATACATGTGTGTAGGCACTTTATATATAAAATGTATGAGATATATTGTGACATAATCTCTTTTAATATCAGAAATGTATTATATTGGCATCACCTTTCCTACATTGGGGCCTTAAAATAGCAGAAGAGCTTGTGTGGTCTAGGGATTTTCAGAGCTATGTCATCAGGAACAGTATGCTCCTGGTAGGGTCTCCCACTGCAGATCTGGAGTGAAGATGCAAACTAACATGATCCTATGGAAAAAGGACAAAGTATATTGTGTATCCTGCCTGGGAGGTTAACTGGTACCAACCCCTGGAGCCAGGTACCCCTGGAGATAATGGTGGCCTGGCAGCCCACGCAACTCAGTCAGGCTCAGAGCAAAAAGGCCATGTGAGGGGACCATACATACAAAAAAATGCTGGGTTATTTAAACATGTTAGTGAAGTTGGGTCACATTTATGTTATTTCGCAGTTATGCATGTAACATAACTTCATGATATCTCAATGTTCCTCATTTCCTTTCCTTCCCGTTTAAAGAGACCACAGCAGAAGTGCTAGTAATGTGACTTTTTTAGTAGCTACCTAACGAGCTGGATAGTTAATAAAATTAAGTTGTGAGAAGAGTTATTTGCTATCATTTTCTGATATTAATTAAAGGTAAAATGGTAATAAATAACTGTAATTTTAAATATTAATAAGTAAGTATTATTTATATTACTCTATTTATTTTATGATATATGTTTTATATATGGAGTATTGCAGTATTTCGCATGTTATACTCCATGGATTGTGTATACTATTTATGATGTTCTAGATATTATACATAACAAATCTCTAAATTTTTGTTGTAAGCTTTTTTTATGCATATTTGAATTTCTAATTTGCTTGGTTTCTGTTTATATTATATAGTGTTATTAAAGTCATTTACTAGCAATATAAAAAAGAAAAAAACCTTTTGTTAATTTAACCCAGCAATATAGTACACAGCTTAAGTTGTTAAAATAACTCAATTTGGTGTTTTAGAATGTATGAACCCACCATCCGCAGGGTTTAGCATGAGGGACCAGTGCTGTGCCTTATTGGCAGTGAGTAATGGCATGGAGGTCTATGGTGGCATAGACTCCTGTGACTGGGACCTGGGGACATAGAGTCCCAAAGGATCCTGTTCAAAATCTCTATTGTAAAAGCTGCAATGACTTTAGAGACCGGATGGCTCAGTAGACCCCTGTCCTAGCAAATAGGTACTAAATGGCAAAATGTTTGGCCATGGAAAAAGACTTCAAAGAGTTTTCTGGGCAAGCGTCCACAACTCAGAAGCAGCTGGATTAGCTTTACTTCAGTAAGCTATACTAATCTTTTAAATGACAATATTGTTGGTCAGTGGAAATACCACCTTAAGGAACTGTGACACATTTCACCTTTGAGCTTGTGGTTGTCATAGGACCCATTGTAGGGATTATATCTCCAAATTGGCATAGAAATAGCTTGGAACCCCCCAGAATGAGCTGAAGGAAGTTGTAGGGGACAGGTTTGTCTGGGCTGCTCTCCTTTTCCTACTGAAACTGCGACCCTAGCTGGACTAAGCATCTTAAGAAAATGGATGGATGCTATATGGGCATCAGTGTACCAGGGTTTATGGGCCAGATTAATCAAACTGTTGCAACAGTTACAAAGCTTCTCATGCTGCTCAGTCCAAATAGATCAGACGTTTTTTCTAAATCTATTAGTTAATCAGCTGAGTGGGTGGACGTGCAGGTGTTATTTCTTGCTATTTCGGGACTGTGTTGAGTTTCACTATGTAATTGAGGGATTCTGCAAACATACTGAAAACTGTAATAATCTGGGTCACTGATATCATGTCATGTCATCCCCAATACACACTGAGACGTGTGTTTTTTTCACTAATTATAAGTTAAGGCATTATAATGACTAAATAGCATGTTCACCCTGTTTCATGTTATAGACACGTTTTTAGTGTTCTGTTAATGCTTATAGATTGAAAATTTCTATGCTACACAGGGCTTTAAAGAATACTCCCTGCATTTATCAAGCTATTGGCACATCTGTAGCATATAGTCAGTTGCCATGAACAGTTATTCTGACAAGTTTTCCTTTGCTTACAAAAGGATAGAAAGCCCTCTGAATTCAAACCGCACAAATAATCTAAGCTAGTGCAGCATATAGAGGCTGGGTTAAAAAACACTGGAGTATTTCTTTAGCTAGATGCCAAAGATTAGAGATCCAAGCATAGCCTTCGCTGCAATGGAGATTTTACAGCACAACATGGCTAAAAAATCTGTGAAATCCCACTCTACCAGCAACCATGCATTCTTCCCACCATGCTGTTACCACAAAGTTCATTTGTGTTTTGTGAGTTGGTGTGAGGAGGTTTCACTGCACTTGAAATTTTCACACAGCACATTTAGCACGAAATGCAGCACACATTACACTTCAGGTTTCATATGTATTCATGAAGTTTTATCATTGTTTTCCTATTGGTCATGTTTAAAATAATGTTGAAGACACCAAACCTTGGTATATTTTGTTCACATTGTATTGACTACAGGCTTTTAATTGTATTGTTATGTTTCAAAACTTAACTTATTCTATTTACTCCTGGGTGGGTACATTTACATTGTTTTAACTGCTGTACTGAGCACAGCAGTGCATTTTGCTCAGCTAGTTTGCTTAAAGACATGGCCAAAGACATCACTATTATATTATATATATATATACACTATCGCTATTCCCTTTTCTAAGTTTAAGTTTCACAAGACCAACCAGTCCAGTTTAATTATTATTCTTTTTTTTTTACAGTGGCATTTTTATTTTGCCATAAAGTGCATTTTCACTGTTTGGTCTGCGGTGCTAATTTAACATGTCGCTCGAAAAAGAAGTCAGTGTCCGTGCATACTGATCTTGATAAAGCACAGTTGATGCTGTTGATATATAATATAGAGGGGTTGGACAATGAAACGGAAACACCTGGTTTTAGACCACAATCATTTATTAGTGTGGTGTAGGGCCTCCTTTGTCAATACAGCGCCAATTCATCTTGGGAATGACATATACAAGTTCTGCACAGTGGTCAAAGGGATTTTAAGCCATTTTTCTTGCAGGATAGTGACCAGGTCACTAAGTGATGCTGGTGGAGGAAAACGTTTCCTGACTCGCTCCTCCAAAACACCCCAAAGTGGCTCAATAATATTTAGATCTGGTGACTTTGCAGGCCATGGGAGATGTTCAAGTTTACTTTTATGTTCATCAAAGCAATCTTTTACCAGTCTTGCTGTGTGTATTGGTGCATTGTCATCCTGATACATGGCACCACCTTCAGGATACAATGTTTGAACCATTGGATGCACATGGTCCTCCAGAATGGTTCGGTAGTCCTTGGCAGTGACGGGCCCATCTAGCACAAGTATTGGGTCAAGGGAATGCCATGATATGGCAGCCCAAACCATCACTGATCCACCCCCATGCTTCACTCTGGGCATGCAACAGTCTGGGTGCTACGCTTCTTTGGGGATTCTCCACACCGTAACTCTCCCGGATGAGGGGAAAAAAGTAAAGGTGGATTCATCATAGAGAAACACATGTTTCACATTGTCCACAGCCCAATATTTGCGCTCCTTGCACCATTGAAACCAACGTTTGGCATTGGCACCAAAGGTTTGGCTATAGCAGCCCGGCCGTGTATATTGACCCTGTGGAGCTCCTGACGGACAGTTCTGGTGGAAACAGGACAGTTGAGGCGCACATTTTTTTCTGTTTTCTGTTTTATGTTTAGGTTTTATGTTTTTTGGATACAATCCAGGTTAGCACCCGAACATCTCTTTCAGACAGCTTCCTCTTGCACCCACAGTTAATCCTGTTGGATGTGGTTTGTCCTTCTTGGTGGTATGCTGACATTACCCTGGATACCGTGGCCCTTGATACATCACAAAGACTTGCTGTCTTGGTCACAGATGCGTCAGCAAGACGTGCACCAACAATTTGTCCTCTTTTGAACTCTGGTATGTCTCCCATAATGTTGTGTGCATTGCAATATTTTGAGCAAAACTGTGCTCTTACCTGCTAATTGAACCTTAACACTCTGCTCTTACTGGTGCAATGTGCAATTAATGAAGATTGGCCATCAGACTGGTCCAATTTAGCCAAGAAACCTCCCACACTAAAATGACAGGTGTTTCAGTTTCATTGTCCAACCCCTGTATATATACAACCACAATTCCAAAAAGGTTCAGAAAAATGTTCCTCAACATAAAATTGACAAGACTTCGGCTATCTCACCATCTACAGTACATAACATCATCAAATGATTTAGAGAAGCTGGAGAAATCCCTGTACACAGAGAACAAAGCCTATCTGTATTGTTGTATTTCTTTCTTTATATAACTTTAAGCTTGTACTAATTTATTTGGATTGTATTCTGGGAGGAACGCACTGTGACGTTTGTTGAAAACAGATGGCCAGAAGAATGCGGGAGCGTCCTGGTTGGATTGTCCCCGGCCAGTGGGGGGTCCTTTATGACGGGCAATTTAAAGCTCGAAAGCCAGACCCAGTGATGTTATCTGTAGACACCCCAGGACTCGTGACCCCCTCCACCCAGAAGTTTACGACATGGCCCAGAGACAGCCCGGAACCGCAAGAGTTTACGACATGGCCATGTGACCTGAGGGCAATGGAAGGCAGGGCCCTCATAAGACCAGCTTCAGACCAGTTCAGATCAGACCAGATTTTGACCAGCTCCTGATCAGAGCTAAGAGGGTATCGCCATTGCAATTAAACAAGCTTGAAACTCTGTCTGGTCTCCCTCTTCATTCTGACGGCAAAAGATGAAGTTACAACAGTATTAAATGCTTGTGATCTTTGGGCACTCTTTTGGGCAATGCTGCATTAAAAAACAAGCTTGATACTGTACAGGAAATCACTGTATGGGCTCAGGAACACTTTCAGAAATTACTGCCTATGAACACAGTTTGCGGTGCAATCCAGAATTGCAATTTAAAGCTGTATCATGCAAAGAAGAAGCCATATGTAAACACAATCCAGAAATGCAATTTAAAGCTGTATCAGACAAAGAAAAACACAGTCCAGAAATGCTGCTGTCATGTCACAGAAATTTAAATTTTAAAAATATTTTTGGAAACCATGGCTGCTGTTTTCTGCGGATTCAGGAGGAGGGGGACCCCGTTGTTATCAGCAAACAGTTTAAAAGCCTGCATCTCTGCTGCTTTGGGGTTGCATTAGTGCCTATGGCGTTGGTGGCTTACACATCTGGAAGGGCAGTATCAATGCTCCCATCTAGACAGCGTCTCTTTCATGAAAGGTCTTGCTTACTTCAACAAGACAATGCTAAACCACATACTGCATCTATCACAACAGCATGACTTCGCAGAAGAAGAGTCTGGGTGCTATACTGAACTACCTACAGTTTAGACCTTTCACCAATAGACATTTGGCACCTCACAAAAAGAAAAATCTAGCAAAGTAGACCCAGAAGCAGTTAGAATTCTACATCTACAGACAAGAATGGGACAACATTCCTTTTCCAAAACTCCAGCAATTAGTCTCTTCAGTTTCCAGACATTTACAGACTGTTTTAAAAGAAGAGGGGGTGCTACAGAATAGCAGACATGGCCTGTCCGAAATTTTTTGAGATGCGTTGCTGCCATCAAGTTCTAAATTAGTTAATAATTTTCTTGAAATGTTAAAATGTCTAACTTTCTAATTTCTAATATGTGTTTTATTGTTAAATAAAATAAGAGATTTGCAAATCATTGCATTCAGTTTTTTTTTACATTTTACTCAGTGTACCAACTTTTTGGGAAACACACATAGTAACTCATCAGTGAAGAATCTGAATGTATTTAAGTAAATATCTTAAAGATTTACTGTAGATACATTACATTACATTAAGTAGATGTGCATTAAGTAGATGTGCTTTTATGATCTTTATTAAGCAAAACCTAAGCAAATCTTATCTAACCTCCTAACACTAACCTCAACCCTAACCTGAATCCTAATCCTAACCTCAATCCAAAACCTAACCATAACATTACCCTGGTACCCTCTCATATAGTAAGTGGAGCTGATAAAATGGACAATGTGTGTAGATATAAGGAGGTGGTTTTAATGTCATGGCTAACAATAAAAAGTATAAGTTAAAATAATGAAAGTTAATATAGTGAAAATTACAATCTCTGCTGATCAATAGTGTAAGTGTAAACATGAACAGATGCTAAAAACCATAAAAAGCAAAAGGGTGAATTAGATCAGATAATTCATAATGTAGGCAAGTTCATTATGCGTTATTACTCAACCAAGGAGTTCCTCTCTTCCTCAGGGCAGTGAAATACATGGAGAGAGGATCCTTTTCATCCTCAAATGTCAGATATTTGAAAAAAAAACCTCTAATCATAATTGGACCAAATCATCCTCAGTGGCATTTCGTCTCACTGATGTCTTTGGACTACCAAATTTAATATGTGAAGCTTCTTCACTGGGCTTCCCTCAATGACACGCACTGTGTCCCTCTTCAATAAACACTGGACATTCCACATGACTGCTAGTGTTGTAATGAGCTAGTGAGCTAGCTTGAGCGAAAAACAAACGGCCATGGTTAAGCTGTGGGTCAGAGAGAAAGCACCGTCCGTGTTGGCACGATGTTAAAGCTTTTCTTGTTGTGCATCTGAATGCTGTTTTGAGCAGATATTTGCACATGCTAAAGCTTTACTTGTTGCCATGCTAAAATGGCCTTTATAAAGCTTTTCTTGTTGTGCAGCTAAACTGGCCTTTGAATGTTGTTTTGGGCGGAAATTTACGCTAGCTTTTTCAGATGCAGCCTCTTCAGTATCTGAGAGGCAAAGACCTTGCAAATCTGGTCTGTAATCCTTCGGTTTTGGAGTGGCACAGAAGCTGATAGGATTTGAGCCATATTGCTTTGTTTAATGACGGGTGACATGTCCGGTTTTAAATCCTGCAGGTCAAGCCAGCAGGTGGCTGCCTGAGGACAATAAGCTGCAGACTTATCCTCTGCTAAAACCTGCACACTTCCATTCTTCATTCTCATTCAGGGCAGCACTAAGGCCACAGGCCGGATTGCTAACACAAAGCTTAGCCTCTGTTGACAAACCTCCCTGGCCTGGCAAGGCCAGAGTAGTGCCATGTTTATCTGTGTATGAGCTCTAACGCCACTTGTGGTGTATTTATTTCTGCTTTTATTTTACCTGAATGAGATGAAGGGGATAAAAGGTTAAATCCATCAGACATCTACCAAACAGCACTGCAATTAGCTTTATAAGACTTTTTTTTTTTTTAACTTTCTCTCAGTTTGAAAGGCAAGGGTGCATGACTGTCACTCTCAAATAGTTTTGTTGCAGTGCAAGAAGGGCCAATTTCTTTTTTTTATTTTACCTTTAATGTAACCAGGCAAGCATTTAAAAACAAATTCTTATTTACAATATGCACTTTGCAGCTCCAGAGGAGCAGTTGTGTGGAGGAGGAAAACCAGGATTAAATAAAGAGAGTAAAACAGACTTGTAAACAATAACAATGAAAAAATATAGTAGCAAAACAAGCTCAAGACTAATAAAGAAAAAAAAATACAGACTGCATCCCTGTCCCTTAGGGCCACATGCTAAGCAGATCCTATTGTCCTAAAACTATCCTAAAGCTGTGCTTGCTAGTCATGTACTGGCTTGTGTTTTTGACTTTCGTTGGTTCAGAGGTTCTATTATTATATTGATATTGACAAATTTAAAAGCTCAGTTATTTGTTTTAAAGAAATTATACATACATAGAAGAAGGATTTGAGTCTAAAGTCAAAGTCCGTTAAAAAAACAAAATGTGTTTTGAACCAATTTGGTAAATGATCCATGTACATCTGAGTCAAGTAAATTTAAATTATTTTTTTGTGGGCAGTGTAAACACATTTTCAGTTCAATTTCACTGTATTAACATAATATTTTTAAGAATTGCCCTTAATCCCATTATACATCCTTAATAACTTATATGCACACTAGTCTTCAAGGGCCAAACATAATAAGCATACATGTCTGGTTGCAACCTGCTACTGAATTGCGGTAAATTTTTCCACAAACAATGGTGTACCCCAAATTCATTTAGTCCATGTTCATTTAACCTTATTAGTACAATTGATAACAAAAATTAAAATGAAATTCGACAGCTCTGAAATCTGCACACTTCTGGCAAGAAATTATCAGTATCAGCCACATCAACACTTAATGTAACAAAAGAAATCACAACCACTCTTCTCATAGCCCTTACCATTAGCGTAGTAACCGGGGGGGATGGGGGGAATGTGTCCCACCCAAAATCAGAAACAGGTAGATATGTTCTACCCAAAAATGAAAAAGCAGAAACTGTTTAGAAACTGTTTAAAAACTTTTAAAGCGCATTTTGGCAGCCTTCGCAATTCACGTGTTTATTGTTAGCAACTGCCTTTGGTTGTTAGGTTAGGGTAAGTCTCTTGTCTCGCTGGAGCGTAGAGTAGCTCGTACAAACTTACAAGAACAGCTCTATAGGTTATCTATAGCCTATTCTTGTTAATGTTTGTATTTTTATTTATTTATTTATTTATTTATTTAACTATTTACGCCAGGCCTGACAGGCAATAAAGAAGCTTATTATTTAAAAAATAAAGAAATAAAAATAAAACAAAACACCACCAAAAAAATAATAATAATAGTAATAATAATAATAAATAAATAACCATACAAAGAAAAATGAATCAAAATAGTTGTACATATGCATGTACATACACATATTGCTGCAAATAGCCAAATTGTTTGTGGGTGTATATGTGCCTCTGTCATGGGATGTACTCAATAATGAGGGCAAGAAACCGCAACCATGCCCCCGTGACCCAGAGGCAAATAGAGAAGGACCCAGGGGACCCAGACCATCCACAGCCCGTTAGGAACTCAGGAGACCTGAGGCCACACATCCCGATGGCAACAGCGTGCACACCCCAGGTAGGAGGGAGAAACCAGACGAAGCCCCCACAGACAAAGGGCAAGAGTCCAGAGAGCCCTACGGCAGAGCCCCCCGACGCCAAAGAGGCCCAAACCACCTCCTGGACACAATCACTACGGGAGCAGGTCAGAGACCACGCCAAGACATCCAGCCACGCACCCAGGGACCCACAGGCACCAACACCCCTGGGGGGTGGCAGTGACGCCCAGCAGAGATAAGTGGGGAGTGGTAGGGAGGGGTAACTTTCACCCTCCACAACCATGTCCCACAGGGGTCCAGGCTCAGTACGCCACAGAGTGCTTTCTTTAGTCAGAAAGCACTCTGAAACGTAAAGTTACATTACTCTCTAGCCATGCCCCAAACTGCAGATTGCTACTACTAAATACGTAAAAAAGATTGATATAACAAATAAAATAAGTAAACAAATTAATTAATAAAAAGGCACCATCGTTAGAAGTGCTTTCAGTTGTGCAGTATGTAATCTTCCAGAAGGTGTTGTTTGGGACACAGCCATACTGTCTAACATTAATGTAAATCTTGTCTAGCCAGGAAACTTCAACATACATTTTATTGTCATTTTATTTAGCATCATGCTACCAAAGAAAATAATACTTTTTTTGGTTATATATGGATACAATTCAGACACTGCATAAATAATTTAAAAGTACCATGTAATGTGGAGTATCTTGTTTAGTTTGTAAAGTGATCTTTAATTGGATTTATCTAATAATAAACAGACGTATTGATAATGTTATATTTTGTTCATTTATTTGCAATTTACTGTAATTCCACAAATGTTGTTCTACGTCACTATACATTCAAGGATTTACTACCTTACCTAAAGTGGTGGAACAACAGCACCAACATTTCAGTTTACCATAAACCTCTGTGTCCAAGAACCCCCAGATCTCCTGCCTTTATCTAAAAGGGAAGATTAATTACCAAAAGCTACACTAAACAAGTATGTTTTCAGTCTAGACTTAAAAATTGAGACTGTGTCAGAGTCCCGAACATTAACTGGGAGATTTTTCCACAATTTGGGGGCTTTGTAGGAAAAAGCTCTTCCCCCGCTTTAAAGTCTTTAGAATTTTTGGAACTATTAAAAAACCAGCATCCTGTGATCTTAGTAAGCGCAGCGGTTCATAATAGGAAATTAGATCTTGCAGGTACTCCGGTGCGAGACCATGCAGGGCTTTATACGTCAGTAAAAGAATTTTATAGTCAATACGGAATTTAACAGGAAGCTAGTGTAGCGCTGATAAAACTGGACTGATGTGATCGAAGACATAGAAGGTTAATTAAGTAATGTTAGATCCTGAGGCGATTAGAGTGACCTAAATCAATATGCAAGCAAAAGTATCGATACTTTTGATAAAATAACATCTCAAACCAAGTAAGTCAAAAAGGTCCAACAGTATTTTTGTCAAAAAGGTACTTTAGGAGGGATTTATAAAACTGCAGTGGACCCGCATTCATAATTTATTAGCTCAAGAATGGATGATTGTTTAAATGTGTACAGTGCTACCGCTGTACAATATAGACATCGTTACCAAAAAAACATTAATTTATCAGGAGAGATTAAATTAATCAGGAGAGCACAAATCTAAGAGCACAAAGTACATGCACTTAAGAAATGTAACTAGTTTCTACTTACCTTGTTTCCTGAAATGTCATTCAAGTAATCAGCTACCAGTATTAGTCCCTTTTCAGCAAGAGGGTGGAAAAATGTACACACACCGACTCACACACACACACACATACTGCACAGCCCTGGGGAGAAAGGGAAAAATGACTTTTCCTTTCATCCAAGTGACCATAACCTAGGCAACAGGCTTATGTCAAGACAAATGCTTTGATTGGATTTCTCTTTCACTTTCACACAGCATCCATGACCTGCAACAATTATTTGACCTCCAAACAATGCTTTAACACCAAATACAAAAAGCTTAAATGGAGAAGCATGCTGTTCACTTCTCTTCTCTCACCTTTAATCAGCTCTTGCTAGTGATGTGGTCTAATAATAAATAACAGCTATGTTATAGTTTACATCGACACTGGCTGTGTGTGTGTGTGCATGCAGGCTTGCATGTGTCTGTGTGTATCTAATTGCATGTGTGCATGCAGACTTGCATGTGTGTGTATCTGTGCAAGGCTTTTTGTCAGTTAATCTACAGTACTGTGCAAAAATTGAAGACCACCCTCTGTTTATGTAATTGAATTAAATTTATTGAGGAGATATTTCTGAGGTTAAAAACAGGACAGTTCACTTCCTTAGGAAATAAAAAAAAAGAAAAAAATATATAAACATAAATACAGATGTAGAAAGTAGAACTCTTAACAACTATGGCTATAGATAAACTACTGCATCAAATGAACAGCACTTTAATGCCTATATCCTTGAGAGATAGGAAAAAAATCAAGGTTCAGTCTTGCTTTAGATCTGAAGGAGCCACAGGTAATCCAAAGTCTTACTTGGACCTATGTTAATTTTTACAGTATGTTAAAGTCACCAAATAATTTGAAACTAAAATGGGCAGAAATATGTTCTCTGCAGCGGATATGTTGACTTACTTTCAGATAGAAAATAATAATTGTGATAATAATTAGTCATTTCATGTTGGCTTTCCTTCTTTAGTGTAAATTAACTTGTAAGGTTAGGGTAAAGTTAAGATCAGGGTAGGGTTAAAGTTAGACCAGTAATAGTATTGGTTAATGTCATTCAGAAATTAATGGAAGTCCAGGTAATGTCCCCAAAAATTACAGAAACTAGATCATGTCTGTGTTTGCATGTGTTTGTGCATGTGTGTGCTTGTGTCTGTGTATGTCTTTCTTGGTGTGTGTGTTGTGTTTGATGTGAGTAATTGCTTGGCAGAAGCTCTGTGCAGCATCAGAGCAGTAGCTCAAGGTTAAAGCTAATCAGCTCATGCTCACACTGGGTGTGTTTAGTGGCTTTCAGGATTCGCACTGTAAAACACAGCCAGATAAACATTTAAAATGAACCCCCTCATCCACTTACTGCACAGAGACCCCTACCCAAACAAAGGGGGTAGAAAAATTTTGTACAATTTTGTGAGTCAACATACTTTATATTAAAGTAACACATCAGCATCATCACGATTAAGCCCAATAAATGACCCCAAGTACAAACAATCAGCCAAGACATGATTAGTTTCTGAAGTTTACTTCTTTTGTTTTGCACAGGAGCTACAAGGCTAGTGTAGTAATTAATGGAAGATTATTCCCCAAACAACATTTAAACTGCATGCCTAACGTTGACAACAGTACAGATTTCTTTACAGTTGTATGTAAAGGTGTGACAACAACTAAAATATGCAGTCTTGTGGTCTCTGTAGATTATGTGTTAACTTAGAATTTCTGTTAATGTTTCACTTAGAAAGTCAAAACTGATACACATCTGAAATAATAACAGTCGTTCTAAATTCTTGAAAAGAACAAATGAAATGGCATGGTTGGCATCAATAGCATAATTTGTGTGCAGCCAAGTAGCTAATATAGCAGTTAGCAAGCTGGCCAACTTGCATACCATAAAGAGTGAAAACAGCATAAACACAGCATAAACAGATAACTATGAAATTTCCACAGCATAATGTTGCACACTGATCTGTAGTACAAACATGTAGATAACTGGCATGGTCGACGGCAATTGGTGATTTAATTGTGTTTAGCTGCAGTTAGCCATATAGCTAACATGGCCCAGATAGCTGCCAAGTCAAGGCTTTTATACTTGAGTGCTGTTGGATTTTACCACTATAGCAGTATATGAGAGACAGGTGGTCAAGGAAGCTTGCGGGAAGGTCACGGCTTTTTGGGACCCCCGCCATATAGGGCCATATACCCTGCAGTGTTATCATGGGAACTTCTATTTGAGAACCACTCCACTCCAAGAATTATGACGTGGCCAGGTGTAGCCCAAAATGGCCCGAAGATGTAGGAAGGCGGGCCATAAAAGGACATGCAGCAGACATGATTAAGACCAGGGCAGACCAGTGTGTGAGAGCTCATAGAAAAGCTTAAACTCTGAATTGGTCTCCCTCGTCATTCTCATGGCAAAAACGTCAGTGCTGACTGCCAGGCAGAAGTTAGGTATGCGGGCCAGATGCTGTAGATTGACTAGTATCTATATCTCTGGGCCAATTCTGATGTAAATATTGTCAGTCAACAATACTAATTGGGGCAGACTTGTGCCAGTTGACAGTATAAGGGCCAGATCTGGGCAAGTGGGCATGGCAACTTTTGCTAACTGGGAAACAAGCTGGAGGAAATTCATGTAAAATTCTTGCTTAGACCCTGGTCAACTTAGCATTTCCTTTGTTTTGGAGGTTCAGTGCTGGGCCACTACTTTAGAGGGCTACTCTTTTATAGTAGTGTTATCTGTTATCTATTTTGTGTCTCCTACCAATAGTTAACCTTGACACGAAAGGTGTTTGGAGGAAGATACTGCCAAATGTGTGAATTGAACAGACCTGTTTTCTGGAGTACAGGCCGCTACAGTTACAGCCGCTAAACAGAGATATGGAGAAAAGTCTGTATTGTCAGTGTACGGCTATTCCGCAACGAGTGCAATGTCAAATTAGCGTAGTTTATTTTGTAGAGCCCAATAAACACCATTAATCACACATATCCAACATATATCCATATATCCACATATTTTAAACTGAACATAATAAACAGAATTTAGAAGTGTAGTATATATTAACATCCAAAATCATTAATAGAATGTTTTTGTAGCGTCAGAGCAGCAAACCCCTTCCTATTCGTAATGTAAAATGTAACATAGAGAATAGATGTGATATACGTTAAATTGTGTTTATGTTAATGTATACAATGAAGGAATTCTCATTTCTATAGACACCGCTATTAATAAAGTTGAGAAACCATAAGGATACGAGTAGAACACAAAAATAAATGAATGAGGCGACAGACTTCTGGGCAGTTTATTCACACTCATATACACAACGCAGAGTGGGCCTCGGTGCCTTGTGAGTCATTCATTTAACATTTTATTAATTAAATTATGAGTTGTTATCCAGAATAGTTTAAAAGCATGTAGGATAGTGTACGTAGTTTATCAGTCCTTTATCGTTTTATCACAGAGCAAACAAAACAAAAAAATGTTTTTTTTTTATATCTGGATATTCTTTGGCTGGATTCCATGTACACTTTTTAATAAAAGTGCATCCCCAGAGTGACCAGATACATAAATAATTTTTGTTATACTTTTTAATTTCCTTTCACTGTTTATCCTGTTTGACCTGCTAATTAGTGCTCAGTATACACATTTCCAGTCACATAATGCACTTATGTTTAATGTGATTAAGATACTTCGCTGACCAATGTGGATTATGTGATCTGAATGTAATCCCAACAAAATGCATCCTGTGCTCAAGGGAAATCCAAATGTAATCTGATCACTGAAAAATGCATGTTGATGCAAATTGTAGGCCCATTAAGAAAGTACTGGAAAAAAGGCTATTCATGGTGTGTAAATGGTCACACTGTTAGAACATGTACAAGCCTTCTTGTCTATGTAATCAAGAAAATGTTAGCATGGCAGCAAATATTTGCTTGTCATTTAAAACCTACCTATTTTCAATTAGCTGCAACAAACATAGCCCAGCTTGGTTGTGTGTGTGTGTTTATCACTGTCAGTTGCGCTCTCCTTGCTGAGGATCCAGTGTTAAACCAAGGTTCTGTCCGCATTTCCCTTAAGTGTGTAAGGAGGGGGATTATTTTCAGCTGTATGAAAGCTAGTACTCCATGTGGGCAGTGTGAGTGGCAGTATGTGTGTGTGTGTGACAGTGGGCAGAAACGATGATACCAGAGAGAGTTCATTTCTGACCGCCAGACAGCCCTGTCCTCACATACACATACACCTGATTCAGAGCTTACCTAAACCGAGCTGCTCCATTGACACTTCAAATCAGTATTTTATACCTGAGGTGTTAGTGAAAGGATAGTTTTATATCCTGCTGTGCTTCTGGATCTGATTTAGTTTCACTGCAGTGTCAGAATTGCAGTCATGTACTGGAATTTTTCTTGGTGTAGGTGGGTCATTCTCCATTTGGAGTGGGAGAGTATATCCCAAAGGGGCTTACAAAGTTTGCTTAAAATATTAGTCACAGCTCTTTTACGGTCGACCTATGGTTAAACAACAAAATTTCCCTTATGACTTCTTTCATAATCGCTCTACATATGTAATACAACTCATCACATTATCAACATTTACCAGAATGTTAATATAAAACAAGTCTTTTTTGTCAAATTTCAAAACCACCTGCACTTCTAAAACATGAAACAGTGTCTGTATTAAAAGTATGTTACTTGGAATGTTTTCTTACCAAATAATTTATAAGGTATGTAAAAGAAAAAAAGATATATATTTACATTAAATTTTAATGGCCTCGAGGCAGAAAGTAGTTACTGCAGTGCTGTTCTTCTTGAATAATGTGTCTTTCAAACATTTAGTCCAATGGACAGAACAGTAACTGTAATTGGCAGCTAATCTAGAAGCAGGTTTGTTATAGATCACATTTATGTAGTAAAACCATAATGAATGGCTTGTTATTTAAAGTCTTGTTGAATTTGATGAATTCAGCTAATATATCTGAAATTCTCTATTAAATTCTCTTAAGACTTGATGCGACTTGTGAACAGCTTTCCTACAGAATGATGGTAATTTTAGAGGTCTATTTGAGTTCAAATATTATAGTTGCTTTCAACCAATTAACATACATTGTTTTTCTTTTTTTTTAAAGATGTTTTCCTAAGGTATAAAGAGAGATTGGATTGTTATTGGTTTTATTGTGCATGTCAAAAATGAAGAATAACACCACTGCTTCTGTGTAATAGTAATTTGTTTAATTTACATTTTTGATCTCTTTTTCCCTCATTTTAGCACTGAATTAATACACCTGATTCCAGCTCTTTAGCTAATTAAGTTTCAAGTTTCAAGTTTCAAGTTTATTTGTCATTTGCACATCATGTCAGGACATAACATGCATTGAAATGCTTGGGGTGAGGCTCAGATAAAACTCTACAGCAGGGCAGCATTATATATATAAAACAGTACAAACATACAATAAATAGACAATATTAAAGTAAAAATAAGCTAAAAATATACATATAGTTATAACTGAAATATATAAAGGACTATACAATACACAAGATATAAACATAGGATATACAAGGGGACATCTGTGAAACCCATCTGTCAAACCCATCTGTTACCAAAGCCATCACAAGTTCATTTGCAAATATTAAACCTTAAAAATAGCAAACAAGAAAGTGTGATACAATGTCGTCTCTTTGCTAAAATTAAAGAATGATCAGCTAGCCAACAGCAAATGCAGCCAAGAGCAAATATGTGGTCAGAAACTGTCCACTGATGAAGGGCTAGAGGATAACCACCACAGATTGTATATCAGCAGATAGAGCCTCAAATTGTACACCAGCAAGGTAGAGCTACAAGGGAGAGGTTTCTAATACAGTGGCCACCAAGTGTGTGTGTGTGTGCCTTTATGTTGATGAACTGACTGATGTACAGTAGCTCTGGTGCTGCGCAGGAGGTCTGCAAATGATAAATAACACCCTGCGAAGACTTGGCAGCATCTGGCTGTATATTTCTAAAGGGTCACCTTGTTATTCTCCTGTGGTGTGCTCTGAACGCAGTGATAAACACATAAATAAATGCATTGGATCATATAAACGGCAGAAATGTTCTCCTGCAGCTAGTCCTTCGATTTGAATCAGTGCAGCCCCTGGTGGGATTTTATGAAACACTATGAGCACTGAGGCACGGCCTGGGTGGGACACTGGCGTTTTGTAGATTTATTGTGCAGTGTTTTGATCCTGCTGGCAAAGTGTGTACAATAATTTCTGAACGTCATCATCTCTATTCCCCCGTGTGCTCACTCAGACACAAGAGCTGCAGACAGGCACACTGCTGTGGTGAGTATAGATGTGTGCCCGACAGTGTCTGTTGTTTTTTTAGCGTGATAGCATGATATAATAAATGTGATGCCAAGTAAAGCTGCTGGATATTGCTGTAATAATATGATATTAATAAAATGGTATTTGACTGGAAATGCCACAAGAACAGAATCAAAATAATCTGGAGTTTAAGCCAATAACAAAATATAAAATTACAAAAGCACTGTTCAGAGGTAGTAAACTTACACCAGGAGTGGTTTTGGTTGATTTTGTTGGCTGTTTTTTTTTTTCAGGCTCAAATCAATTTAAATGAGTTGAGTACAAAAATAAACTTGAATGTTTCTCGCCTCTCACTGCCTGTATATGCTAGTACTCCTCTAATACTATTGTGCAGTTTTTATATGTCAGGTAACACTGACCTTTAATACATTTCAAAGTCCTAACCAAAAAAGATACTATTTTGGAGACACAAAGACAAATATGTATGTATGTGAGTGTGTGTTTTAGCATTAATATGTAAATATTGATGGGCATCAAACAGAATCTTGCCTCATGCTATAATTACAGAATAAATGGTAAAACAAGATTAAATAGGATGATTGATAAGAGATGGCTTGTATTTTGATGTAGAGAATTATGTGGAAAATCTGCTCTCTCTAAACAAACACCTTTATCTGTTTTCCACTGTTTGAAAAAGCACAGCAGTGCTTTTGACTTGGCTCTACTTCATCTGTTCGCGTTCTTTACTCATTTACTAGACATTTTAATAACATGGCGGGGTGAGGGCAGTTCAGGCGCTCAGAGATGGCGGCGTTTAATCATGTTTGGCTAGGACAGCCCAGGGGAGTGTGGGTAATATGTTTTGCAGTAACAGGAGCACACAGAGTGAGGGGAAATTGCCAGATAATAAACATGTATTGCATTAGATAGATAGATAGATAGATAGATAGATAGATAGATAGATAGATAGATAGATAGATAGATAGATAGATAGATAGATAGATGTTCACCTTTGAAAAGCATTGGAGCTTTTTTGTCTTCAGAGTATAAACACAGTTCACCAAAAAGAACAGATCTGCTGTCATGATGAGAGAGCGCGGAGGCAGATTCTTTGGCTTTGTCAAAAGAAATGCTCCTCCAGCTGTAGGAGAAAGAAAAAGGTAACTACCCGTATCTCAGTTGTTTAATGGTTAGTGGTACAGTATGAATTACGCAAACTAGTTCATTCATTCATTCTTTTTTATACATTTGATGCATGATCAAGCACTTTAAATCTTTACAAATGAAAACTGTTATATATGCAATATCAGCTTCATGGAGGTGATGAAGCACAGAGTTTGTTGAGTCTGGCCTATGAATTAAAAAAAAACTTTTTTTCTCAGTTTTCAGTACTTTTGCATGTTTCCTGTTTCCCACTGCAGGCATCTGCATAAAATTATAGCATTGTCCATCTACATATTTTTGGCAACAGTTCAGAAAACAACTTACATTTTTAAAAAATACATGTTTAAAAAATACATAAACATGAGAAATAAGGTGTTGTCTATGCATTCTTCTACCACATTTGTGTTATTGTGTTGTTGTTTGTTTGTTTTTGTTAAAAGTTTGTTTTTGTTTAAAGTTTCTAATCTAATTCAATATATTATAGTTATGCACAAATAATGTAATGGTTTTGCTGGTATTTGTGAAAATGTATGTTATTTTAATATAAAAATACCCCTCTTTACTTTCCATGTAAGTGAATAGAAGGGTATTTCTTTTAAAGCATTTGTACTGGTACTATCAGCATGAAATGCACAATTGTAGAGAAAACTGAAAATAAAAAAATTGAGAAACTTAGTTTTCAGTGGACAGTAATGATATTGTAATTTGTGATGTTTGAACTGTAGTTATTAATGTAGGAATAATCTCAATCTATTATAATTTTTCATTGTTTTTGTTGTTTTTTCTTCTCTGTGTCAAACCCAAGTACTCAAGTATCACACTTATTCAGATTGTACAGGCCTAACTTATTTTGGTACGCATTAAATCATTGACAATGTTGAGAGAATCCCGGAGCAAAACATCCTTTCTACAGCAACACATTACACAGATTTTTAATAAAATGTCCCAAATCACATTCATCAGTAATTATCACAGTAAAATGAAATGAAAACACTTTCTCATCACATTTTTGGAGCTGTCTTTGTCTCGCTCTCATTCACCTTCTCTCTCTGGCTTGAAGTCTTCAGTGGCTATTATCTATAATTCAGATTGGGCAGAATATGTGAAATGTATTTTTAAAGAGGTAGTTAAATTTCTTTTTTTGGGAAAAAAAAAATGACACAACACTGCGTCTGCTCAGTTTAACATGCTGTCCCAGAGCTCTCCTGCTGCTATCTCTATCATCTGGAGCCATTAAATAGAGCCACATTTTCTAGTCTTTGTGTATTATGCACACTTTAACAGAATACCTGACAGAGTCCCGCTTGAAAATGCTTGAATTTGCTTTGTGACCTCATCTCTTCTCTTTTTCAAGTGCTCTTCACACATCAGTGCCTCATTAGACTTCACCATGAACCCCCCACCACACATTCCATTATAATTCAGATGATTTAATCACATATCGTACTCTCTTTGTCAGATTATTTACATCTGCAGGCGAGCTTTAATATATTCTGTGCACAGGGAAGGCCATTTTAATGCAAAAAAGTCTGACTGCTTCATTCGTTTATACTGAGATCCCTTCAATTAATTCTCATCCAGTTCAGCCCAAATTCATCTGAACAGGTTCTAGTCACTATAAAATGTCCGTTTGGCAATATAAAATAAAAGATGCAATTAAAACAAAGTTAACTTTCTTGTTTTTAATAGCAGAGCTATTCACTATGTGATGCATATTTTCCCTGGCCCTTATATTTTCTTAGTGAAGTGTCTAGGAAACTGCCCTGTGTTTCCAGAGCCCTGTGCTCTCAAGCCGTATAATCATTGTCATTTTAAAAGCAGTCCTTACCCGCTTTTCCACTGTGTGGCTCGATTCAACTCAACTTTTTAGGGTTTCCATTAGGCAAACCTGGTACCTGATATACTATCTGTGGTATCATCTCTTAGCTGAGCCAATATTAAACAGTGACACAAAATGCTAAGATTACCAGTTGCATTGAGCGGGTACAATATCTGCAGTGGAAAATAACTGGTAGCCAGTCACCGTATATTCCCAAGGTCCTACATTTCTAGGGCCCAGTGTTCTCAAACTAAAATTTTATAGAAACAACTCATTCTCTTGGCTCATGTTTCATCATGTTGCCTCAATCTTGTTCCCTCAAAATCTTCAAGAAGGAGAACTTGGCCAGATGTCACAGTGCTCTGATGCAACATTCGTCTGGTCTGTTAATATGTCAAAACTATATTATATTTGCTGTCCTACTGAATTTCAATGACAAAACTTCTCAATCAATTAAACATTCCTGCAGAAGTTAAGTTTCTTACTTTCACAGATTGACAAACATGGCATGCGTGGCTCATGTTAGCACATTAATAGCGCATGAAGGGTGATTTAAACAAAAATAAACACTTTTGCCATGTTTTAATTTTTACAGCTATGTTCCCAAATTGATCTTACTTAAGATCTTCATGAGTAGATAAGTCAGTATGCTTTGTGGCAACATTTATTGAGTCTGTTATATGTATTATGTTCTTTATATGTCAAAATTTTGACTTTGCTCTCTCTTAATGTGTTATATGAATGTTTCATGAGGTATAATGCATCCCATGTATCATTGCCCTCAGTCTTTAGTAGAACATTTTTGTTTAACCCTGTTATTAGTTACATTACAGACATCGTGCTGTACAAAAGTAAACTTTGACACAGCTTTAAATAGTGCACCTATCACTAAAGAAAACCATCAGTCTGTTGAACAGAACTTAAAGTCTGCATAGAGTAAATTTCGTGTTTAGCCTCTATGTTGTAAGGCATATAAGGAAGAATGGGTTCCACTATACATAATTTGTCTTTAAACAAAATGTAACTAAATATTTCTTAAATACAACTAATCATGAAGTTAAATCTAACCCTAGTCCTAACCCTGACCTAAACTCTTACCATAATGTTATGACAATCACCAAAAGTGTGTAATATTTTAAATTGGTGTATATCAACTATAGAGGACCTTCAAAATAAAGTGTGACTAATTGTAACAATAATGATTGTCCTACTGACCACCATTCGTGAATTTTGTCAGGGGCTCTGAATGCTGCAGTCTGTTATGATGAGGTCCCCATGTGAACATTTTGACTAGTAGAAATGAAAATCAGCAATGAAAGCCACTGATAAATAAAATTATTTTGCTAAATGGAGTAAATACAGAATTGCTTACTTGTGTAAGTGTTATGCGTTAACACACTGGTGTTGGAGTTACCCAACATAAATGACTTAATTTATATTCTGAGCCATACAGCATACTAAATAACATATGTAGAATACAGTACAATATTATATCACTATATGTATTACATTTGTATAAAAATTTGTAACTTGTTGTAGGCTATTGAATGTTGGATGATAAGTTAGTCTATCATGAACTCTTTATATGCTAAATACTTTTATCTAAGTAACATTTTATGAATATTACCTCCACCATTTCGCCACTACAGGAATTATTTCCTTGCCCACTATTTTTAATCTTTAATTCAATCCATAATTTGTTCATGGATGTATTTACTCCAAGAAACATTTTCTGACTTTAAAAGTGTCTTCTTTTTTCTTTTTTTTTCTTTTTTAGCAAAGATTGATTAATTTGCTACTAGATGGTTTATTTGCTGCCTGTTGGTATGTTTTGCCTGAGATGGATGCCAGAGAGAACTTTTCTTCCCATGAAAAAGTGAAAAATTACTTGCATACATGCACTGTCCCTCTTGTTTGGGTGCAAAGTAATTGAAATATAATAAAAACAGCAAGGATGACATATTTATCACTTGCAAAGGCGCCACATCTGACCTTAACAGAGCTTAGTAGCACAGTGCAATACCACTGACTCGTGACATTGATTTGTTAACTACTCATGCACCAGGAATAGTTTATTTAGTTTTGGAAAACCCATGTATATGAAAACATTCAGTGCAAAGTGCTTCATAAACGAGCCTTGTCAATACACGTGCTAGTCCTAAGATCCAACGCTATGAAGAAAGTTCATATGGAGATGTGTGACTAATGCACCTTATTTCATTTCTTTTTTGGTTCTGAGGCATACCCCTGCCCCCCCAAAAAACATACGCAAGTTGTTTTGAGATTTAACTTAACAATTCAAGTATGTGTTTGCACAATGTTAATTGGTGGATTATTAGCTTCCATTACTTATTTGGTTCCCTAGCTGTGTTGCTTCAGCACAAATTGATGCAAACTTTAGGATGTATGTGAATTTTATTATCTTTTTATCAAATTATTTGTTAAAATATTGCAACTCTATTCATATGCCCCTAGGTGTGCCATATCCCGAGTCCGATGGGTTTCCTGTCTGGCTTCTTGTCTCAGTTGGTTCCACTCTGACCTGCTCCTAAATCATGCAGGTAAATATATCATATTCTGGGAGCTTCTGGAGCCTTTGGCCCCTTGTTACAAGGGAACATCGTTTTCAAACATGTTTTTGACCTCCGTTGGTGACCTCAGACGGCACTTCTCATTACGGCAGTGTGTGTTTGCCTGGCTGGGAGCTTTCCTCTCTCGTCTCATCCTTTAGAGCAAAAATCCATTAGAGTGAGGCCACCTGCACTCTGGCAAAGAAGCTGCAAGTATGCAGGGGTGAATGTTAGCACTGGCCGTATATAACGTATGACAGCCAGATGGAATCAGTTATGTTGGAGTGCAAGTGTGTGTGTGTGCATGTGTATTTATCTCTTTTAACAACAAGAACATTTTGTGGTTGTCTGGACTTTTGGCAGTTCTTCATGAGGTAAAAATGCTTTGTTCCCCCAAAACCTGCAACCTTTGTTGGTCACATGCACTTTTTTTATTGTTTCCTATAGATTATCTGCAGGTAATTAACTATCTTGTGAACCTTATTTGATTATCAACAGCTTTCAGCTGTTTTGCCGTCCAATGACAAAAGAACTAAATTAAATCAAGCTATGGCAGAACAAAAATGTTTTGTATTGCATTTGCAATGCATTGAAAACTAAGCCTTATGCAGTGGACCAATCAGTCAGGAGGAGATCTCAGAACGAATAACATGTTGAAGAAGCTCTGTTAAGCATAAGGTATGAATCAATTAGCATAAACCACACATCATCTAGTCTAATTTTGCCTAGTCTAATATCTAGTTTTCTTACTAGAATAAGAACATGTACATTACATGTAGTATGTATATTTGGAAAATATGTGTTATTATGGTTCTTGACATAAAAGAAAAAAACAAAATAATGATTTACATGTATCAAAACTAAATTAACTGAACTTTACAAGATCATTTGCTATCATATTTTGTGATAAAATATCAAATGTGGTTCTTGCCATTTGGCTGAAATAAAAAAAGATTAGTAATTTCTTAACATGTCTTTTTCTCCCACCAAACTGTGGAATCTGTGACTTTCTACAACCAAGTATATCATAAGCTATAAACACCCATGTCAAGTTGTTTAATTCATCTGTTCAGAATTGGCATCTGGCAGACTGAAACCCTGAAGAGAGAAGCAGTTGCTGTTTCTCATGTCTTCACTAATGAGTTAGCCTAGTTGAGGTATTAGCACAGGTAATGTCAACACGCTGTCACCATTCAGTCTGCTGCTGTTAGGCCATCATTGTTGTACTTGACTGGAAAATTTAAAAAGTTCCCAAAACAGGAGATTAAGACAAGTTCACTTTGCTTGTTCCAGCTCAAGCTTGTTCCCTCCATTCTGCATTTCAAACAGCTTGGCTAACAAAATGTGAATTTTCCTGAGGCACCAAAATGTAACTTCTGCACCATTTAATGTGGAACAGAAAATTCAGTGCTGACAAATGAGAATGTATCTTCAGCTTTATCAGAGTTAGACTGAACATCCAATATTGCCAAACTGATACTGCGAATAAGTTAAAAAAAAACAATCAAACAAAGCAAACCGTGTGTGAAACATAACAAATCTAAGTGAATAATATTTGGTTGTTGGTGTTTAGGTGTGCATGTGTGTGTGTGTGTGTGTGCAAGACACATAATGTATCCAAGTGATTAATATTTTTGTAGTCAACTGATCCAAGTTTTGAACAAAACAACATTGCTGCATTGCAGGGAGCCTGCTGCCAGTAAAGTGAGCTTGCCAAGTAATTCCTAATCCAAAATATTTTTTGCTCATTTCCTGTTACAAAGATGAATAGCTATTCTATTTATTATTTTTCATATCTGTTTGTATGATGACTTATGGCTTTTACTGCTGCTAGACTATATTCACAACACTTAAAAGTTGCTGTCCTTGCAGTGATAAAAAAGCATGTTGTTATTTTATGTTTTATTTCTTACTTTTAGGCTATATTGCACCATTAGTTTGTGCTGTGAGTACCTATGACCAGCTATACAGACTAGTCTTGAAAATGCTGCATTTCTACATTTAATACGTCTTATGGACTTATGGACATGTCTCATGTCTTACCTCTCATTCTACACATATCTGTCAAAATGTTTTGAAGCTATTTACAGGGTATCAGGTGTCAGCAGCGTTCCGGTTGGTGTAAGAAAACACACCACATGATTCTGAATAGGCCAAATTTAGAAAACACTTGCTAGCATTGAACTTTACATGTGCAAACTGAACACATGTTGCAGGTTTGGGACTTACACCTTTATTTTACGACAGGGCTGGCAGCTCACATAACAATGTGAAAGCAGGTGTGCAGGAGGGTATGTGAAGCCAGACAATCATGTTAACTAAGAGTCTGGCTGGAATAGACTAGCGAGATCTTTGGCATCTGTGACTCCTTAAAATAAACAACAACATTTAATTAATTTTACCACTGCAGTCAACGTCCTAAATTGGGAAAAACTGGATCCTTGATGCAACGTTCTGCTTACCATTGCAGTCTGTGGAATGTTGCCGCTTGTGGTGGCAGAATGTTCTATCATGGCTTCATTGAAAACAAATGACTATTGGGTTTGCTGTCATCTATTTACATTGCAACATAGCATCAGTCTGTGCTGGTAAGCTCTAGTCTCCAGAATTTAGGTTAGTCAGTAATGCAAAATATGGATTTCAGTTAAAAATGTTAATTAAATGAAAAAAAAATACGCTTGTAAAAAGTAGATTCTTGTTCCTATGTTTTTTAGGCTAAAGCTATTTTTATTTGTAAGATACAGAACCTCACAACTTTATTTTAAATCAGTCCAAGTATGTCATTATTAGCTGTTTTCAACCTGAATCTGTGCATAATTAAGTAGAGTATGCATACTAATCAGTGTCTCTGAGAGAGTCTATACAGATTCCTCAAATAGCCAATAAATACTAAGCAATAAATACTGAGCAAAGAAGAAAGAGTGGCATTGTCAGTACGTTGTCATAAAGTCCTGTGATCCTTCTTTAGTCCCATTATATCTGCATGGAGCTCCAATGAATTTTGCTAAGTTGCCAATAAGTAGTCATAATACCAAATAACAATGTTACTTAACAGTCACACTGTGACATTCTTGCTTAGACAACGTAAAAACCACCACCTTTTGACAATGTTGTAGCAATGTTATAAAAAAAAGAAAATGTTGTGAGAACATTGTGTGTTTGCTGGGTATTTGCATTCTAAGATCGACCACCCAGATCAAATCTTTTTAACCATAAACCGCACTAAAATATGTTAACTGTTTCTTCTTTACTATGTAAGCGCAAATAGCAGAAGCAGCAGCAAGCTACTACACTTTAGTTTATAACGGGAGAATGTATGTGTTTGGTGTAGCAACATCTTAAAAGTTGTGTAGTGTCTGATCCCGTGTTGTTTGGTTTGTGATCTCCACTGTTTTATATGGCCAAAAAGATTTTTTAGAATTTGATGAATCTAAAAACTTTTCAGTTATTATATAACCAGTGAAGTAATACCATCATTGTATCATTTATAAAGCATCTTACAACAAAACAATGTTTGATTTCTAGCAAATGTGCATACATTTAATGTATTTGGTTTCTGTATGTAATCAACTACAAATAATTCAATTTTATAATATAGCAAAATAAAAAAAATAATTCCCACTACACTTGTAATGGGTTAAAGTGTACAGCAGATGTATCAGTGGCATAGTAGGTTCTGTAATTTCAGTAAGTCCGCTGAGGGCAGTGTGGTTAGATTTCTTCAGACTCCTCTCTCTCTCTACGCTCATCCAGACGCTCTTCAGACTCTGATGTAGTCATCATAGCCTCCCTGCCTGCCTGATATCACAGAAAGATCAATGAAGCTTTCCCCAGAGACACAGGAGGGGCCAGAGACTGACTGATCCAGTTACACATGCAAGAGAGTGGCATTGCCTGAGCAGGAAACACATACGTCTCTCTGTTTTACTCCCAGTGTCAAGTCCTTTTACAAGAATTTGGATTTTAAAGAGTAAATCAGCAAAAAAAAAATCTAAAATACACAATTTTCCAAATTATGTGAATCAGCCAAGACATGTTTGGTATCCGAAGCAGTGTTTTTATGTATATATAATTTTTACACAGAACCAAGAGACTAATGGAAGCTTTCAACCTACCGTTTAGCACTGTGAAACCTGCATGTTTAAACCATTGTACATGGTTAAAAATGTGTATGTATGAAGTTGTTTTGTAATGCATATGTTGACTGGTGTTATCACAGCTGTAATGTGAAGCTGTCTATTTAACTTTTAATTGTGAGTAAAAGAGGAGATATATAAAACCAATGCTTGGGTCTCAAATACGACATCAACATTTTACTGATCAAGACCTAATGACAATTGACCAACTTCACACCTGACTGTAAAAAAAGCATTATCATACTTTCACCTGTGCCATTTAACAGACAGGCAATGCCTCAGTGTTGCCCACGGAAATCAGTTAACTAAGCAGTTAGGTCTTGTAGCTCCCCAACTTGGACGAAAGTTTTGGTTGAAATATGTATTGAGTAACACATTTAAAAGTGCATCTGGTGTGCATCCACTATCAATGCAACTGTGCTATGTTGGTGGAGTGTTTCCCACAAAAATCCATTCGCAAGAAATCCACATGTAATAAAAGTAGAGCAGTAATGTACGTTTAACACCACATCACACAGACCTAGTACTACTGCAATTGAGGAGAAAACTTGATTCTTCTCATTCAGTAGTGCAAACTAGCTATGTTAGTGAGTGCACAGAACACCACAACCAGCATTGCATTTCTACATTAAAGGAAACTACCCACCAACAAACAATAACAAATTGTTAATAACAAATGAACAGCAATTCTGTCCCACTGTTCGACCCCATCAATTTGACCATCATTTTTCATCAGTTGCCTCACTAAATGTGATACTGAGGCTAAACAATCTAGTTAAACTCAGGTAAGTTTGTTTGGTTAAGTTACAGTTTAATTAGCGGCACTAATTGCAGGTAATTTCAGGAAAATGCTCTATAGTAGATCATTCATTTTCTTAAGACCTACCACTGTAATGTGTTCTCTTAATAATTGAAAGAATAATCCTTTATTGCACTTAATCATTTACACATAGTGGCGGTTTAGCCAATCTCAAGTATTTATCTTCATTTCTTGTGTTTTATGATTCTGCATCTTTACATTAGCTTTTTAGACAAACAGTTCAGCTAGCAGTGCTAGTTAGCCAATGTTAGCTAGCTACCAAGGCAAACAAGCGCTAATAACTTCTACTCGTTTTGCTTCTCAACCTCTCATTTTTTTGTAAAATAAGCTTATTTTTATAATGAACCAACAGTCATGTTTAGTGTTCAGCACAAATTTAACTTGGGACAACATGCTAAAAACACTTGTTAAACACTTGCTAAATAGCGCGGCAGTTACCGTCTACCCCCTCATGTTACTGAGTCACTCAAGCACCATTTGGATTTATCTAATGCATGTTGAATGATGTTTTGTATTGCATATGTTACACAGCATAATTTATTTAGCTAACATGTTGGAGCCACAAAATACTGAATGAATGCATTCTAATTCTCTTGTTCTCTGATGTTCTATATAGAACATATGCGACTTGTGCATGTATTATGTACAGTACTGTACTATGTGCTGAATGGAAAACTATAATTAAACTGTCATACTTGAGATACGAATGTAAATAAAGTTATAATAATAATAATACAATACAAAAAACTAGGTTTTATGCCCTCTGGCTAATTTATTCTCCACACCTTCTATAAAGAAATATTTAATTATAAGTAATAAATCCTTAATTAGACTAATTAGACTTTTCACTCTCCTTGCTGTGCAAATTTGGATACAGTTCTGTTCACATACTGCTGGATACCTGATTATTCTGTGTCATGCATGTATTGAGTTTTGTCTAATTTATTTTAATTTAATTTGTTGTACTGCCTTTGTTATATCACTTTATTTCTTTTTTTCTGAATAGAGATATTATTTTAAAGTTGAAAAGACATTTAAAAACAAATCTGTTTGGAAACATTGTATTATGTCATAAATTACCAGTGCAATTTATTTCCTAAAATCTTACAAATAAACCAATTGCTTTACAGTCTGTTGTTCTGTCTTTATTTCTCTTAAAATACTATGCTCTATAGCAAATATCTGTATATATGTTTGTGTGACATACATTTATACATACATTTGTGTGTAAATTATTATTTTTACATATGGGCACACAGCAAGCTACAAAGTATGACCTATGCATGTCAGAAACAAAGAACTTGGCACGACGCTTGCAGAGCTACAGGTCACGCTGGGTTTATTAACAAAGTCAGCAGTTAATCAGAGCAGCAAAACAAACACAATATGGGGTTGAGCTAGAATCGTAAACCAGAAAGCAATCCGAGGTAGTAACCAGAAAGGCAGAGAATGGGGCGAACAAGTCATGAGGGAGATCCGAAGGGAAAGTCAAAAGACAGAAGGGAGATCAAAGCCAAAAGCGGAGATATAACCAGGCAACCAGAATCAGTAGGAGAAGACGAGAGAGAAAAACCAGAATACACAATGAGAAAAGTAAGGAGAAAACGCTCAGAAATGCAACCATGTTGGCAAAACTTTGCAAATGGTAAATGTGTGTGTAGAGTATATATGGAGGGTTGGAATGACAAACGTGTGTGTAGTTAAAACTCAGGTGAGGCTGAACGTGCGCACGGGGTGTGATTGTTTGGGTTTGGACATATGGGAGTGACGTCATCGGGATGTGCATTCTGGGAAATGGAGTTCGGACGCGAGTCAGAGTCAGGAACAGCCGTATGCGTGACAATGCATAGTGTACCAGTATCCAACAAATGACCAGTGGGTGATCATCACATCCTAACCCCACGCAGGTCTCTCTTTTGTTTGAGCCTAAGAAACTTACCAAGTAAAAGCTATAAATATATAAAAGCATATCTGAGCTTATACTTGGTCATTCCTCTATTTATGTACCTATCATTTGTTTGTCCATATGTACAACCAGTGAGTGTGCTTTGCCTGTATCCAATGCAAAAAACATACACATTTTTAAGCATCAACTTTTTTTCAAAAAACCTCATTTTTTTATAAATTTACAGGAGAAATAAAATCATATTGTACTTTTACTGTCAATCAGATTAATCATACACTTGTCATAAAAACTCAATGTAATGGTAAGGCAAGTTTATTTATATTGCTTTTTTCCACACGCGGCCATAAAAAAACAACATAATCAAATTTTTTAAAATGTAAGGAAATAAAAATAAAACATAATTGAAACATGATTAAATCATGATTAAGACAATGTATTTAAAAGGAAGAAAATTGAGCATAAAAATTAAATTAGGATAAAAAGTGCTGCCCATTTTTCCTTGGTTGCACTACTGTGTTTAGTTGCACATCAGCAGTGTAGCAGCGTAGAAAAATAACATTTCAATCAATAAAAATATATAATTAATGTTATTTACATGAAGCAGTTACACAATGTAAACTAACTATAAAGCTAATTAATGTAAGCAGGAAACTCAGGAGTTCTAAAGGCTTGTAAAAGACAGAAAGAGTGGTTTTCAGGAAGTTTTGGATTTTATATTGCTTTGGTGTAAGAGGTTACAGATAGGTAAATTTAGTGACTGCTACAGTAAAGGTCAGCACAGTTTCATTGGCCACAGCCCAGTGAAGAAACATTCATTTAGAGCGGTTGAAGCTGCCTCACTGAGTTGATTTTGGCTATGAGAGTGTGAGTTATGATGCAGAATATTACTTAGATAAGGAGCTGATGATATTCACTGACTGGGCACATTCCCAGAATAGCCTGCAAATAATAAAAAGGCACATGTATTTCACAGACTAGAGCCAAATCCGTACTCTCAACTTCTCTTCACTCATCAATGTGTAATTGTTTGTTTCCACATGTTTCTGTGAGAATGTGCTTTGCAATGATTAGCCTTGTGTTCTTTTATCTCTGATTGCCACAAAACCTAAAGTAACTCAAATGCTACAGTTACAGACACAATCATATACAATATTTTGTGTGCCCCAATCAATTTTCGAAGATAAAGCAAGTTAGACTATATAAATAAAGAAATGTCATTATATTATTTTATATTTTCAAAAAATTACATTTTGTCATTTTTGACAATAACTACTAACTAAAAATATTGCACATTAATGAGACAATTTTTATTTATTCTCAAAATCAAAAAAGATACAAATTTGCACTTACACAAACATGAACAGCTTAGCATTATTGCTAGAGTTGATGGGGCCTCAGACAATGTACCACAATCCGTTCAAGTAGGTATCTTTTTTTGTAAAACATGTAAAACTTTTGTGAAACATGAAACACAATGGCATCAAGTCACTGTAAACAGCCTTGTGAAGTCAAAGGCAATCAATCAAAATCAATATTTATATATTAACATCACACTCATGACTCAAAAACAGGGTCTGTCTAGATGTTTTGGTTTCAAATGCAAAATCAATATTGGACTGATAAAGATAATATGACATTAGCAAATCATTCATTTACATCTTTGGAAGATATGTCCTTCATCATGTTTTAACATTTTCAGTGCACATGGAATCATTAAATTCATCCACTCAGGGAAGGGGTTTGAAGAACAGCTAAAATGATAAAATGTTCTTTCTCATGTTGTCCCTCAAATTTGGAATTTGGCATGTGCTTTTATTTAGAATGGCTTACAGTTAAATTGCATTATAAAGGTAGCTGAATATAGCATTAGTTGTTTATTATACTAATTTTACTCATGCAAAACTCATTTACTCATTTATTAATGTTACTTATCCAATTTGAACCCTGGTGTATGACATACTGTTCTCTATGTAAATAGACGAAAGTATACAATATAGCTAAAACTGTAATCCTGATTGTGTGTACCTTTGCCCATTTAGATTTTTTGTATAACAGTATGTCGCACATTGTAAGAAACCACAAGTCTCAGCGAATTCAGTATTACAGATTATTATATTCAGCATTATGGATATTACATATGGGCTGCAGCACAGTCAGTTGCTTACTTCTATTTCTTGCCTTTATCTCTGACAGCTGAAATTGGAGGTGTTCAGAGAATGGGAAAGAGAGTCCTCTATAATGTCTTGTACAAGTAATTTATTTTTATTTTAAAATCACCATATGGTTGTAAAACCATTTTCATGATCAGGAAAAAATCAGCAGGAATCTCATTGTTTGCAGGTGTCATGATTTGCATTGGTTTTATAATTCACCCCGAACATGTAAAAAAAAAAATTTCATGAAAGTTGACTCATGACTAAAATAAAGGCTGTTAGGCAGTAAGAAATTGATTTACAGTGTATGCAACACCGAATAATTAGATTTATAGTCCATACAACACAAAGGCACTTAGGCTTGGTTTCCATTCAGACAGAAAATGGACCTGAGGGACATATTGCACAGAAAGCTGCAAGTCCAGTCATGTTTTTGTCTATTTGGCTGTATGTATGGCCAAGAAGGGATAGAGACTCAGGAATGGATACATATACAGATGCACATTAACTGTCCCATGACATGGCAAGTAGGGCTGGAAAAAGTACTAAATAATATTGTAAGTTTTAATATTTAGTATTGATGTCTGCAGGCTTCATCTGAACTCATGGCAAATTGTACCAGCATAAAATCTTAAAAGTGAATTTACTGACAGCTTGCTGTGTATTTTACCTGGAACATGAGTGTTAAACAAGACATTCTTTGAGGATTTTGTAGGGGCTCCAAATACAAGAATACAGCTATAAATAGATAGATAAATACCTGGATAGCTTTTTAAATATATACATTATAACTCTGTTGGTTTGTTGACAGAGCCTCCTTATGGTGATACAGCCAAAAATGAAAACAATTGTACATCAAGGGGTGACAGAAAGGGTAAAGAGTGGTCACTGGTCAAAGGGATTGTAGGGTGTCACAGCAGCAAAGGGATAACCCTGTGTGGTCATGTCAAGTGGAATCACCATATAACCTGCTGCACAATGCAGATGTAGTACTATTGGAATGACACTGAAAACACTGGAATTTTTTGGACAATCCTGGTTAGTAATTTGTTTCTTCACAGTTTAGCACTAGGAATGTTTCCATCCCTTACAGAATTGTTGCATAAATTTTACATATGAAGTGTGCAAAAAGCATGTTTACAAGCGACCACATGTTTTTGCCCTGTGCACACATTTTTTATTTGGTCAAGAATGCTAATATGTCTAACAGTTATTGGACATTAGTAATTAGACTAAGATGCTCACATATGGAAATGTAGTAACAAAACTGTTCAGCAGGTTATCTGTAAAATGAGACGCTAACACAGCTAACAACTGAATGAATGCAGTCAGGGCACCCATTTATTGTTAGCCATGTTAGTGTTTTGAACCAAACTACCTCTTCAAGTTCTTTTATGTCTCTTTAATGCAGAGGTTATGTGGAGTTTTGCATTAAAGTGATCATCATCACATGCTCAGCATTCACTTCATTTAGCTTCTGCAGTAACTTTATTAGCTGCCTAAGTAGATTTGGCCTGTCTGAAAGCTTGCTTTTAGCGTCTTTGTGAATGCATGAGAGAGCACTTAGTCTCAACATCAGAGCTACGTTTTCCTTTCCTTTTACTTTTACTCATAGGAGTCTCTTAGCAGACTTTTAGTTATCCCATAATTGGTACATGTTGATCTGTCTGATTGAATAGACCCAGCTGAGCACGGTGCAAGGCTGTCCAGCAGGCTGTGGAGTGCAGAAAGCCTGTATGAACCCTGTACTGAGACTTGAACGAGTGGAAATATACAGTTAAAGTGTGGTTGTTGTTTTTTTTATTTTTAACCCTGTGTACTGAAATGGACTACTGCTATGACGCAGATTTAAATGGGACTAATGACAAAGTGACTTTGGCTCTACCTTATGGTCTTTAATACAGAAAATGTGACCATTTAGAGCAGAGCAGGACGCTTGTGCTTTAAGTAGAATGGAAGTCTATTTAGAGTAGAGCAGGAACTGTACTTTCTAATTTTTGCCCACTAGACAAGCTCTTAGAAAAAAATTGATACATTAATCTGTGAAGATGAGACTGGTGACATTTTTCCTAGAAGTACAATGAAAGAAAAAAAGCTTTTCCTTGCTAATGTACATTTAGAGACAGTAGCCCATCTGTTGAAGCACAATTTGATGTACATTGTACCTTAGTAGTTCTATTCAATGTCAATTTCTGAACTCCATGAACCTTTTCATATGAATATATGATAAGACAGAAAGGGTTTATATAGCAGCATTGAGTGTAAGGAGAAGGTAGGGGTTTTGTAATCAAAGTGGGCAGTTGGTATAAGGATAAGGTTGGAAGTTTCAAATAAATTAGCCAGTTAGTAGACATACAAAGTAGTGGGTTCTAATAAAGTGGCCAGTTGGTGTAAGTGCAAGACAGTGATTTCTAATAAAGTGCATTCTAATTAAGCAAGACAGGTTAAGTTTGTGTGTTTCAATAAAGTGGCAGGCGAGTGGTAATGGGTTCAAATAATGTGGCTCATGAGTGGAAGTACAAAGAATAGGGGTGTGTTCTAATTAAAGTAATCATTACATGGAATTACTAGGCAAAAGTTTTTAATAAAGTAACCAGTGAGTGGAAGTGGGTAGGGATGAGCTGAGCAAGTGTATATCCAGTGCATCAGTATGAAACTAAACTACCGTTGCATTAAATTATCACAGAACTTGAAGTCCACCAGGCTGTTACTGAACTCTACAACAGATTCCACTTGCTTCCTGAAGTGAGATCTAGGCATTACAAAACCAAAAGCTAGGGTTAGCTGCTGATTTGCTATAGGAGAAAATCTTTAGGTCTTTTTGAATGCTGCAGGGTTATTCTTAAGCTGGGGATAGAGGCAAGGAGCTTAGCTGGTTAGGAATGCTTCATTGAGATATTTTTCCCGGTGGCTTCTCCAAAAGCTTTTGCCTTTTCTTGCAAAACCGCATCATCCTGGAACTGCCTGCACCATTGCTTTCCTTTTGTGTCGTGAGTCAGAGCTTCTTTTGCCATCTGTTAGTGCTGGTACCTTGAGAGATACTTCAATACAGCTAATATTAGAGTACCCCCCCCCCTTCCTCCCGCCCAACATACATCCCATTGGACACCGTGTCCTGGGGGGGGGCCATCTGTCCAAATGCTGTGGGTATGGACTGTGCCGTGCAGGGAGTGCATGCCAACTCCTGCTTCAACATGACTACTGTGGAGATGTGTTCTCAAATCAACACGCCATTCTTGACCTTGTATTGCTAATCGTGAAACATAATGAAGCAATGAGCCCTTTTTACATTAGTGCCACAAACAAACCTGCCATCTGACCTGCACTTTTTCCTCATACATGATTAGTGAAAAACTACTTGTATCTGTTTTGAATCTGTTTAAATCTGTTTATATATCAGATCCTTTCCATTTGTGATATAACTTATACTGTGTGTGCGCATGTGATTAATGGTTTGTGACACACTACACCCTCAATCTTATTAGAAAGCTACAAAAAACAATTATTAAAAAAAATTATAATTTTCCCTCTTCTTGAGACCACTTCTTGAGCACACTGTTATTACAGCAGTGTTTCCCATTGTCTTACTCTTTCTCTTGCTCTCAGTGTCTCCCTCAGTCTCTCTTATTCTCGCTCCTCTCTCTCTCTTGCTCTTGTTCCCACTGTCTAACTCTCATAGTCTTTCTCTCACTCTCTATGTCTCTCCCTCACTTTCTTTCTTTTGCATTTAATGTCTCAAGCTCTATATTTCAATGTCTTGTGGTATATTTTCTTTTGAAGAGGTTTGCGTGCGAAGCAGAGAGCTCAGGGACAAGAAGAAAAGCATCTTTACAGAAGAAATGACACAACAGTCTCTCTCTCCCTTCTTTTGCACTTCCTCTCTACAATAATGTTTGCCTGTCTCTCCCTTATCTCTCTCTCTCTCTCTCTCTCCCCCTTTTTTCTCTGGCTCTAACTGCCTTACTCTCCTTATGTCTTGCCCGCTCTTTGTCTTATTATCTTTCCTTCTCTTTTTCTCTTCCGATCTCTTGGTCTCACAGCCTTTCTTTCTTTTTTTCCCTTTTACTCAGTTTTTCTCTTACTTTACATGATCTCTTTGTCTCTTCCTTTCTTTCTCTCTTACTGTAGTCTCACTCATTCTCTCTCTTTCTCCCACTTTTCCCTCTCTCCCTCCTCTCTCTCCATATCTTTTCTCTCTGTTTTTTTCCCTTACTCTGTTGCTGCCCGCTGGTCTGTCTCTCTCTTTCTTTCTCTCTAGAAATAATTACTTGTTGTGTCTGACATTTCAGTATTATTAATCATGCCAGATTTTTCAGATTAATGACTAATTAGCATTTGTTGATGGAAAACAACAAAATGAATTAGATAAATTAGATCGAACAGCTTCTCAGACATGGATTAAGTCTGTTTATGGACAGAACAGACCTGTTTCACCCACAAATATTTTACTATTCAAATATTAACTATGGTTCACAAGTTGGACAAGCTTTACAGAACATTAGAGAGAGCTAAAACTAAAACTCACAGCTAGCGTTTGTTATTTATTTAAAAAAAAATTGTCATGTAATTAAGGTAATATTAGCATGGTGGTCATTGTCATTTTCAAACCTGACTAGTTTTTAGTGGTTAGCTACAACAATGTAGTCCATCTTAGCATGTAACTTTTTAAAATGCAAACACAACTGATACAAATAATAATGTGAGCATGTAGTTGGATATAAACCATTCGGTTTTACTGTTACTCATAGGTTGAATGGGATTGTAATGTTAGTGGTGATTTACCACTGCAAAGGCTTTTTAGTCTTGGATTAATCCTAATCTGAGCTCTATATGAACCTTTAAATATTTTAATAAATTTGACATTTTTTTTGCTTTTATCTGTCATCATTTCAGTTGATACTGCACAATGGAAAGATGGACACCTGTCATTTTCAGTCCATTCAAGATGATTTGCAACATAAAAGGTAAGATGCTTTGCCCCACAAAGGAGATTTCTGGGTGTTTTTTGCTTTGTGATTTTGGTAAGGAGGTTTTAGAGTGGTCTATCTTCCTGTGGCATGTAATGAAAACCATCCCAGAGAAGAGGATCTTTTCCATTTCCAGAACCAATCACGGGTCATCCAATCTGAGGCCATTAGCGCACAGCCCCCAGTACATGGCTGTGCATTCAGGAGATTAAAAATTAAGCAGTTTGATATCTGTGGCTGTGTGTGAGGGGGGTAAGGAGAACCTCCCAGTGCTCAGGCAGTCTGTGGTGATGTCAGAAACCCGATCAGCCAAGAAAACGCTGAGTGAAAAGAAGGCAGAGCAGCTAATTATTACTCTGTTCAGATCCCTATTATCCCTACTCCTTCCTTATTATGTGCTAGGGGTTAGTAATTTTGTTTGATAAATGTGATCAATCTTTTCAAAAATTATTTTGCTTATTAGATAGTCATTCATTAAGACATCTACCATACAGCATGTAGTGAGCAGTAATGAAATAATATTTGAAATATTCCAAACACAGTGTTTATAAAATGTACAGCTTTGGTATAGTTTTGATTGAGCATACATTTGACAACATACTAGTACATCCATAGGGTTCTGTATTAATGATAGCTGTGCGTGTAATAATTTCTTTTTTTTTTAAATAGCCTAATGATGATCTCAAATTATATATTTTTTGATTTCCTAATTAAAAGATAATAATTAAACATAATAAAACATCATATGTAATCAGCAATTAAAGTGTAATGGTGCAAGAAAATGTGTGTTCTCTTTAGAGGATGTGTTTTTATTTTCCATTAAGAAATAAAAAAAACAAAAACATGACATGTCAAGTGCTTAAACTAATTCAACTAAATTTAGTATTAAAAGGACTACAAAATGAATCATAATTATTACATTTTGTGCCATTATATTTAGCAGACAAACATCTAGCAGTTTTTTCTACACATAACTCACATTTCTATCCAAAATCATATTTTGAAAGTCATATTTTTTATGACTAAGATCATCAGCCTCATTTGACCAAAAGATAAAGCATGATATATTTGTAATAAAAATACTTTTTAGCCACATGGTTTAATCAGTTTGAAACATTCCTTTACACATGTACCCCAGTAAGCTTTGAGAACAAAGGCATGTAATGTTTTAGATTAAAAACATGAATCAAATCACCAATCACCATGAATCGAAGACCAACACTGTCGAAGTACAACTAAAACCAAAAACAAGATTAACAAGCAAGCAGAGACTGAATTGCAGTAACATAGCTACCTTATTCTGACACTATCAAATAAACAGTTTGATTTAATGTTTGAGTGAAATCTCAGTGTGGTCTACCAGTAAAGAAACATTCCTGCAGACAATCAGGGGTGGGATGTGATGGAAAACAAGTATCGGGAGTCCGACTTCTGAATATAGAAACTTAGTATCTGCTTTTGTCAAGGCAATATTTAGAATATAGTTACCTTTTACATTAGGATAATTTTGAGAAATTATTTTAAAATCGGCACACAGCATACAAAGACCTTTTTTCAGCAAAATGACTGGCTTCTTTATCAACACTGAAGTTATAAATGTGAGTGAGAAACTCCCTATACTATCAATATGTAAACCAAATGTTTTTTAAATGTATTTTGAAGAAATTTTTATGTGCTGTAATGTCATAGCACTGTTGCTCATACTAATTTTACATGTGCAGTATTGTTTTCATCTCAGTAAACCTGCTTAGACGTAAATATGTTAAGTAAATGCAAACCGACAAAGTAAACATTTTGAAAAGTGATGTGCTAAAATACTTTAAGGGCAGCGTAGACAGTGTTGAAAAAAAAGACCATGTTACTTGTACACAACAAGTTGCTCATAAAATAGTGTTATAACATTACAAAGAGTAAGACATGAATTGCTATTAGATATCTCTACATCTGTCTGTATCAAATTTCTGAAGATGAGTGAAACAGTCTGATCTATTTTTCTTTGGAGCTCCTTTCATCCATCTGAGAGATGACACCAGCATTGCGGTGATTACATCATAGACCAACAGTCGAGTTTTGTGTGCTCCTTAGCCAGAGGTGATGCTTCTTCTGCTTTGCGTTTTCTCCATCGCCACATTACTCATCTGTTGCTCTTAGCCTACGTGTCAGCTTGTGTCAGAATTTGGTCTGTCCCCACATAGCTATAGCCACGCCACTGACTCATATGTAATCACATGGCCACAGCTTTCACCGTGTGTGAGAAAATTAGGATGTATGAATTCAGCAAACATTGCAGAGGCACAACAAAATTAGCTCTATTACAGCCTTAGCTTAATTACAGCCTGGGAGTATTGAGTCACTGTAAAATATTACATTTTCACACACATGTGCTGCAATAAAAATATTAAAAACATAATTAGGCTGATGAGCTTAAAAGGGCAATATAAAATTTAAAAAACAGAAACACAAAGTAACAAAATGATAAATAAAATGTGAAAACTAAGATGTTTATGAACTGTGTTGCAGAGATATCTACTGAATGTTGAGTGCTAGCATGCTGATCAGCAAGCCTTTCTCATTCTGTCTCATAATACCACTTTGTACCATGATGTTTCTTCTTATGTCAGGGATATTTGCAAATAATGTGTCCCTCTTTGCAGTAGTAGCAGCCTCTATTCTTTTAGCAATAGGTTGTTTTCACTTATGTCATTTTGATGGCATTTGTAATTCAGATGTAGGGCAGTAAGTGAAAAATGGAGAATATGGAAGAGTATTGTGCTAGTTTAGATGACATTACAGGGGGAAAAAAATGAACTAAAGGATTAGCTGCTATCAAGACAGCAGATATAAGAACTACCTTCTCATCTTTATGCCCTTATGCTCAGAAAAACAAATTAAAACATACTAACAAAGTAGTTAGGTACAGCTTGTTTGTTAACTGCCGGTTCAACCTTAGTACCAAGCAGTTCCACAATGTGTGTCATTTGGTTTTGTTTTACTGTTCTGTGAACTTTATGTTGCCTCTCAACATTAACATTATGGCTGTTTACTTACCATAATCTTAGGTTTAAAATCTATCACCAGTGTACACTCACAGATCAACTGTGTAAATACTCACTCTTAGGACTGCACAAGAGTGAAATCAGCTTATTTGCCACTTTTCCTGGCCCACCTTAAATGGTGCTGCAGTTAGTCTACATTCTGATACCTACTGTTGGGCAGTCGTGGGCTGGAGATTAGGGAACCAACCTTGTGACCGGAAGGTTGCTGGTTTGATCCTATGAACCTGACTGAAGTACCTTTGAGCAAGGCACTCACCTGACTGCTCCCCGGGCACTGTGGTAGACATGTGTCTGTGCTCACTTGTGTGTGTGTATATGTGAGTGTTTCACTTCAGGGATGGGAGATTGTGAATTTTCCTTTGGGATCAATAAAGTATCTACCTACCTACTGCAGCATTTAAGGTGGAATGGGAAAACTGAAAATACCTGACTTTAAATACCTGTAGGAGCAAGTATTGTGAACAGTGCGTCTGTGAGCACTTTTAGATTTCAAATAACTGTTACAAGAAACTTGAAGCTGAACTGATTAAAGCCATGTTTGCTGCAGTCTTTTGGTTAATTTCTTGATTTTTCTCTCCCGAACAAAAATCTTTGGTACTCAATAAATCTTTGGTACTATTTGTGGTTTCTCTATTAAACTGATACTGAGCAACTGTAATTGACATAATTGACATGATCTATAGGCATTGTGAGAGTTGGTGAAAGAGCTCCTTATGTGGAAAATTACTTCCTGCCCTCCAGCTGCAGTTCGCACCATAGCAATGTCACGGTATTTGCAAACAACCTATTAGGGCTCTATATAGTACCAAAAAGGTTTTATATAGAAACAGTTATTAAAAATAGTAAAGAACTATTTAACTTTGCGAAGAACAACTTATGCATTCAAATTATTCTTTTTGTTGTTTAATATATAACCCCTACCTTTACTTAAGAACCCTTAAAAGGCCACTTTATTAGTATGTATTTTTGTGGGAACACTTTGCTAAAAGAGCATTGGTGAGGTGAAGTACTGTTTGATGATTAGTTTTGGATCACAAACTCCACTCCAACTCATCCCTAAGGTATGGAATGGAGCTCCATCTCTTCAGAAAATGCATTCCCACTATCATACATATTTCAGAAGTAAGGTTTCAAAGTGCCATATGATATTGTCAGTACTTTGCTATGGAGATTCTGCTGTGTGCGCACAACTGAACATGCAAAGTTATTTCATTTTGTCTGGATGCTTTTCGACATATGGTGTGTCTAGGGTAGCATAAACCCATGAACAAATAGAACCGTGTTACTTTATAATAAAATAATGACTCCAGCAGCCTGCCAAAAAAAAACATAGGCTCTTTTCTTCCCCTTATAGATCCTTTCTGTCTAAAATAAAATACTAATTTCAAAAGTATCAATTAAGAGGTGTGAGCAACAGCCAGCAAATAAGTCTTCAGGCTGAACTTAGAGGAAAAAAATGTTGTTCTTGATTATAAATGAGCACATCACCTTTCCTTTAAACACTGTGCTTGGGGATTGACACCAATTGATCCAGTTTTGAATGGAATTTTTTCTGCCATTTCTTTGTTATGTAGCTTCATAATGTGCTACATGTTTTCAATTGAAGACAGAACTGGACTACATGGGCAGGCTAGTGTAGTGTCTGATTATATAGCCATGCTTTTGTAACTTAAGCATATATATATATATATATATATATATATATATATATATATATACTTCAGTCTTAATAGTACATTCACACTTCAGTCTTGATAGTACATTCACAAGCTTCAAACTTTAGGATCAAACCATGCCATGAGCACGTGAGATGTGGAGATCGTGAGACCCATCTCACATGAGTAACCTGAAACGTGAGGTCAGGCCAGAGATTCTTGTGACATTTATAGATGTTGTTGACATATGGATTTGAGCTGCACCTAGGACAGTTTTACTTGCATTAGTGGATGCAGTGATGAACTATGTACTACTATACAGCACCCATGTGGTGATATCCATCATAGATGTATGCAAGAAGACTCTCTCGTAGCCTCCAAATGCAGATCTTCTTGTGCACTACTTAAGTGAGCACTAACCAACATAGCTTAATGCTTTATCTTCCTTCTCGGTCCGAGCACTGGCTAGTTATTGCTAGGTATTGCACTTATGTTGTCTTTAACTATTATTATTATTATTGTTATTATTAATATTTTCCGCACTGAACCTTGTTTCTGGCAGTGTATAAGCTCAAGAGTAGTTTGAACTATACTCCCATTGTACTAGGTAGGACACATTCTCTTACTAAACACAAAGCACTTCTGTAAGTTTCTGTGGATAAGTATGTCTGCTAAATGCCATAAATGTAAATGGCGCAACATAGCAGACGACTCCGTTCCGGATCCGGGTTTCCTCCGGCAGATTAGCGCAGCAGTCACAACCGTTATGAGGATTCGGCCCGGGTCCGCTGTGTGTTGGGTTCATGACTCTAAGATCCGTTTTACTGATCATAAATCCGCTCAATGCTCGCACTCATTTCACATCTTCAGTACGATTCCAGATCCGTGGAGGAACACAAGACCGGCACTAATTCAAACTCAGTGCGAGAACCGACCATCACCACCAGCTGACAGGTGGAGCAGAGCTACTACATAGCTGAGGTAGGTTACAGTTAAGAAAGTTTATTAAACTTAAATTTGTTTTTGTACAGGTTTGATTTGTTTATGTTGGATAGTGCTGGCTTTATTTGTGTTTTATAATTCTACATCTTATATTAATCAGTCAGTTCAGCTAGCAATGCTAGTTAGCTAACGTTAGCAAGCTACAGAGCCGAACAAATGCTGATAAACTCGTTTTGCTTCTCAAACGCACAGCTACGTCTTTTTTTGTAAAGAAAACTAATTCCTATAACAAATTAAAAGTCGTGTTTAATGTTTAGCAGACATTTAATATGGAACCACGTGCTAAAAAATCGCTAACTTGAATTTTGCAGTTCTACCTTAATTAGCTTAATGAGTCACTCAGGCACCATTTAAGGTGGAATGGGAGAAATAAAAAAAGAAGCAGATTTTTCAGGCCCTTGTATGAAAATGTTTTTAGCATTAAAATGATAATTAGGATGTACCGTGAACCTCAAACACTGTTGTTCCTCCTGCAAATTCAAATCTTGACTTTACAAATCAGGGATAGTAAAACAAGCTGATTCCCGAATCCTATCCTAATGTTACCTGGCAGTCTCTACTTCACCCAAAATGATGTCTTCAAACAAGAAAAAACAGTTTATTTCATTGTTACATAATCACCTGATCGCATTTTTAAGCTAAATGCACTTATTTAAGATTGAGACAGCAATTAGTTTGCATTGTTGTCAGCTTTGCCAGTTGTTTACGCCACGGCCGACAACAAAGTTTCATCAGTTGGGTTGAGTCAAACACTTTTAAATAAAATAAGACAAAAATGCTTTTATTTACTGTCTGGTCAAGAATCCAACAAAATAGCCAGACACAAAAGTTACAGTGGCCAAACAATATCATATACTGTATATCAAAAAACAGCATCTGTAAAAAACAGTTTAAACAATTTAAGTCAATTAAAAGAACTATACGGGTTCTGCTTAATAAAAAACAACCATTTCATCATGCAAAAAAACATTTAAGGATGCAAATGGTTCTGTGGTTTCTCATGGTTCTGTGTAAAACTAATTGATTTTACTAAAGAGCCCTTAAAAAACAATGGTTTTCAGCTTTCATTTTGGATTTTTTTTATAACGGTGGCCTTCGTGTTTTATTAAAAACATTACCTTTCTTTTCTGTCCTAAAGGCAAAATGAACAGACAGAGTATTGTTTTAGCTCTGTGTTAAGAGGGAGGGCACAGGATGTTGAGGCATCAGTTTCTGTCAACTTAAGTATTAACGTGGTTCCTTTTCTCCTTGCAGGTAAAGAATGTAAGAGCTACTGCAGGACGTCTGCTGGCCCATTGTGAACTAGAGACCTAGTCTCTGTGACTATATATATAGATATATGCACTTGCTCAGAAGTTATATATATAAATGGCTGTTTGTTAATATTGTGTGGAATAAAAATGTTCAAATAAAATTGTCAAAGGCAGTCGCTTATAAATTATTTATTTGTAATGCTTATGTTTTAATTTCACTCATTAAAACATAACTCCCTTGTTTTAATCTATTTGAAAAGTACTGTGTTCATAAATAAAGTGTAGTAGGTGAAATATTGTTGGCATGTTGTGCATCTAGACACTGGCCCAGATCCGTTTTATGGACCTATCCCAGAAATTATGGTAGGTCCGGCCCAGAGCTAGGCCGAATACTTTTTGCTATCTGGGCCAGATCTGGGCCAGAGGTGTGCGCCTCCGACCTGGAACCGATCCAAATGTAAAATAAGGGTACAGATGTGGGCCGGATTTGTGAAGAAATCGCTGAGACCCGGCCCGGTGCTGGGCCAGTTTTGGTCCAAATCCGGAAAGCGGATCTATACCGGTATTGGCCCACCGTGCAAAAGGACCCGGTTTTACGGACCCGGGCCAGAACTCCAGCATGATTTGTGCTGGATTCGGGCCAGATATTTTTTGCTATGTGGGGCTTATATTAAGTTGGTTATGCCTGCCAAAGGTATTTTCATCATAGCCTTCCACAACTTGTAGTTGACAGTGGAATCGGTTTCTTTTCTTGTGTGTTCAGACTGATAAAGTGAGAATCTTGTGATCTGATCTCTTGTATTTAGCAAATAAGCAATCTCCCTGGCCCTTCTCCTGTATGCTAATTACTGCTTCAACTACTGCCCTATTTCAGTATTCAGCCATTCACTGTCCCTCACTGCTCTAAGGTTCAAATTCTGCCATACTGGATTGTTAAAGGCTATGCTTTTTAAAGCTTCTCCCTGTTGCCAAGCAACTATTTCGTTGCAACTGTCAATTAGTATCTATAAAGCTTGTCTAATGTTGTCTAGCATAGCTAACTATCATTTTGATATATGTGTTGATCATTCTGATCATCTATGAAATCAGAGCTAGCATGGTTACACAGCATCTGCAACCACTAATCTCTTATTGCCTTCATCTGATTCTGATGCACAGAAAAAAATGCTTGAGACAGAAGCTGGCTGACCACTTCCAACTGAACTTTTTCCAACACAGAAAACCTGCAGCACAAAAAGACAGCCATTCACAGCACACACACTCATACAAAGAAGAAAGCAGTCCTCGTTATTTGGACATTCCAGTCTTTATTTAAACAATGTTGATAGATAAAGCTGATATAATTCAGCAAATTATGCATATAATTAACAATTGTGTCTTCATATCATTGAGATTTACAAAAATGCAATTTTATAATGTGGAAAAAAATCCCCACAGATATCACTACATCACTGATTAGAAAACATTAGAAAATATCTTGGAGGACCTTCTATTATTCAAACCTCTTCTGAAATGATTTGCTTACTGTTATTAGAGTGTTTAGTAGCATCCAGAAACTTCAAAGAAACTTTTATTAAAGGATTTACAGGCAGCTCCTGCCATTGTTGCTCTCAACGTGCATGCATCTACCATTAGAAAGAGACTGCACAAATTTGAACTATGCCAATATGAACTTCAGGGTAAGACTAAAGATTGCTAATAAATATCTAGAAAACTACTTTGGAACAATGTGTTATGAACAGATGATTAAAAGATAGAGTGGTTAGGCTGCAGTACCAGAAGCCATGTTAGGCAAAAACCAAAGACTGCACCTTGTACCAACTGTAAAGCACAGTGAAGGAAATGTTATGGTTTGGCAATGCTTTTCTGCCTCATGATCTGGCCAACTTACAGTCATAGAATCAACTATGAAATTTATTTCGTACCAGAGAGCGCTTGAGGAAACTGTGAAGCCATCTGTCAGAATCTGAATCAGTTTATTTCACCAAGTGTGTTACACATACAAGGAATTTGTCCTGGTAAGTGCACACATGTATGACATGTAACATTCTAAACAGACTAGAGTGACTACACAGACTAGACACGCCGATTATTAATAAATATTTAAACTGGTGAAAAATAAAATAAACAGACAATGAATGTAATAAAGATAAAGAATAGTAATAAGCCTAGCTTTAAAGAGTGGTCCTGTTGAGGTCCTGATGTGTTGGCAGGATGTGTGCTGAGCCCCCTTCTGTAAAACTCTGTAAAAGTACTAGTCGTATTTGCTCATAATCATTTCTGCTTTGTTTCATTTCAACTTCATTTCCACTTAACACAGGCGACTCATCATTACTCACTGCATTGTTATTCAAAGCAAATTGAAATGCAGTGATTATTTATTTATCTGTTTATTTATTTTTTTATGCTTGCTTGTGTATTTATTTTACCAATCAAAAAATTCTGCCATTTTAAGACTCCCTTTCATACCCAATGAGACTTCAAATTTAATTAACACATAAAAGAGGCACTGGGCGGGAGGTGGGATGGGAGAAGGTACAATCCCTTTACTGCAATAGAAAGAAAGCTTTGAAGAGCAAGTCTGAGCCCATAGTGAAACTGTGGCTCTGCTGATGTGATTAGCGGGTGTGTTTTGCTGCTTTAATTGAATTGTTGACCTGCCTCACCCTGGCGCACCATGTACAGGCTATTTGAAGTCTTTTTACTGGAGGTCAGAGTTAAGTGGGGGTGGGGTTAGAATGGCAGGCATTGTCCCAGGTAGCATGCGGAAGTCAAATCTAGCCTGCGCCTACATTGTTGCCCATCTGTCTGGTCCTTAAAGCCCAAACAGATGCTCTGACTAATCAGCCATATTAGAGAAGCCCAGACGCTCAGACAGACTTCTGATCTGTGACGTTATGTCTGTATTTACCTCAGAGATGGAAAGACCATGGGGACTTCCAAGATTATTCCTGGTTAATCCCAGACCCATTTATTAGACAAGGAGGTTTCCATCTAAAACTGAAAATAAAAAATATACTTGGTGCTATGCTTGGTTTCTTTAGTTTTTACCTTAGCTTCATGCAATGATCTCCTTTTTAATCTTGTTATTGTATGAAGTTTTATTTATTTGTTTCCGTCTCTTATTTTCATGTACACCAACTGACACTTTATTAGGTAGACCTACAACTGCAGACTGTAGTCCACCTGATTTGTTGCGTGCTTTGTAATTAAGGGAGTGATAGAGGACGAATTAAAATCTACTGTCATTCCGAAAGTCTAAACGATCATTCTGTTCTTCAGTGACCAGAACCACCATAGAGCAAGTATGATTTGGGTAGTAGATGATTTTCAGCACTGCAGTGACACTGAAATGATGGTGGTGTGTAAGTATGCGTTGCACAGGTAGATGTATGTAACAGCCTATGTATCTTTGACCTCCTGCAACTTTTTTTTTAAGCTGCAAATTTTTTAATATATAATTATTTTGTATGTATTTTTTTTACGCTTTAGGGACAGAAACATAATCTAAGCCGGCACACAAACATAAATGATAATGCCATGCCAGCACATGCAAACGCACAATCCATCCGTACAAACTCAATATATGTTTTCATTTTAAAACACTAAGTACCATATGTACAGAAAATGATAATTGCTTCAGTCACACAAAACAGGTTTTTTCATTGCTTATGTACATTTAAGATAAATACTGGTGCAAACTTTCAAATTTATATTCTGAACATATCTGCAACATATCACCTCTCGTCTCTCCACCTTCCCTTTCAATTACCTGCACTAATGCTTGTGTTTCTCTTAATGCTGCTCTTGCATTTCAGTTTTTTCCAAACTCAAATCAGCTCCATAGAACTACTTCAAAAGTGATATCTAACTGTTAACCAAAAATATTATAATATATTACCACTTTTAAACACTGAGCTACAACACTTTTTTTTTTGTTTTTGTGCACTGTCAAGGCAGAAAGTGAGTATAACTGATATAAGCACTGAGCTTAAATACTGTATGTGTGGAGTTTACTGCTGCAGCAGCTGTTTACATCAAGCATTTTCTGTCTAGGTGGCATGGGGTTGTAGTGGTTAGCACTCCCAGCAAGATGATCCGTGTTCGATTCCCTTGCCGGACCATTCTGTGTGGAGTGTGCATGTTCTCCAACCAACTCAAGCACACACAGCATGGAGTGGACTCCCACAGTCCAAAGACATGCATGATGATGAGATTGGCTCCAGCCCTATGATAAAGCAGGAGATAATGGATGAAGTTTCTGTGTCTTTGGTCCAGCAATTTTCAACATCCTCAATATATCAGCAGAACTTGTATATGTAGTGTGACATTTAAGGACTTAAATTATTTATATTTAGTTATCTACGCTAGATAAAAACGAGAGAGCAGCACTGTTTCAAAAGAGAAATGAGTCATAACAAATAATTAGTTTAAAAGAAATATTCAATATTCCAATTTCAGTATTATCCCTTTACTTACCAAGAGCATTTCCTATGAAACAGTGCTATAAAACACTGGCAATAGTGGACTTTCCATACACCAACCAAATATTAATAAACATAACAATAAAATTACAAAATTAAATGATATAGAAAAAAAATAGAAAATGAAAGATAGAAAAATATTGCTTATGTCTAAATGTGAAATATGTTGATGGAACAGAGTTTTTCAATTGATGTTGATTGCATTTATGTTTTCAGGTGGAACGAGGTGGAAGTTAGATTCCCATTTGAATTTCCCATTCCACTCTAAATGATGCAGCAGTTACATTCTGGTGCCCTTCGATCTATTTATATCCCTTTAATTGTTCACAGCTGAATGTGGATTATTGCTGAAAGCAAGTGGTGGCAGTCATCATAATGGCCATTTGCCAAGTGTTTTAGTTGCGTTCACTCCTCCTTTCATTGGCTGTCTGTCCTTAAATGATCTAACTGAAAGCAGGACCTTTACCATGATTGACGAGAGGTTAGAATATACTGTAACGGCAGTGTTTCTTCACCTTCTTATGTTGGACTGACATGACTCAATGCCTCAGTGACTCAGTATTGCTTCTTAAAGAGACAGAACAGGCTGGTTGGTTAGCATACTACCTTCAAACATATTTCTTCTTTATGGAGTTTTCGTCCATCAGTATTATACCTAGCATGCCTTAATCATATACATCATAAAGCCGCTGGGAAACTCCTTTATGGCAACAAAGAATACACTGATGTACCGTTGATCTAAAGATGAATACGTATTAAAAAATATAGCCCTAGCAGTAACATCAGCTCTCTGGCTTTCTTCAGAATTTGCAGCTGGGGAATAGCCTGATCTAAAGTATCCCGCTTAAAATGCTTGTAGTTTTTCTAAAGTTCATATCACCTTCAAGATACCTCTTCAGAATAACGATTTCCTGGTCTTCAAACCAAACAGTGGCATGTTTGCCACAGACGTGGCAGTGGTTGCATTTTTTGTTTTAGTCAGTGTGCCTTTTTAAGAAGTAGCCTCTTTATGCTGTCCTAAGAAGATATGAATAATATAATGAATAATGTTCCAGATCTCTATTTCTCACTGTGTTGCAAGTAAATATGTTTCTGAATGTCTAACTGCTGAAATCTTACTATCTCTTGTTCTTTGGAAGAACTCCCATTTCTGGAGTAAAAGCTTTATACAAAAGTGGAGTGTGATTTGTCATGTTGTTGACTAATAATATCCAAGTTTCATAAAGGTCCTTCTCATGGACTGATGGATGTTGATATTAGGCTAATGAGAAGGCTAAGGCACTTCTGTGTAATATCAGAGGTTGTAAATCTCTAAAAAACTATTTGTAAATAATCTACCCTTGAGATTTAAACAAGCTCTTCCTGATGTGTGAAAACTGAAGAACAATGTAGCAACTGCACAATGCACCGTTATTAAAACTTCTGACAGTAAGTTAGCAGACAGCTAAAGGGGTTATATAATGCCTAATATGGGTCCAATTACACAGTCTGTACTTATCAGCAAAGAGCAGGTTGAGTGTGTGACTTTTCTATATGTGCAGTTTTAACAGATATTATGTGTAATTTTAAGAAAGTTGTTCCAGTGCAGAGTTGGCTTCTAACTTCGAGTTTCACATGCTGTAGTGTGAGGACTGGTTGAATTAAAACAACAAAATTTTAATTTGCCCCTAATCCCAGCTGTAGTTTAACAGGAAAGGTTGACTAAAGTGACTAAAGTGTCTTTTATTTTATAGTAAACCTTTTGTACTGAACGTACAAGGCTAATTACAGCTCACCATTTAATACTGTGCAAACTGTATACCTACATCATTACATGCTTGCCTCAAACCATGTCACATAACTAGATCATTATTGCAAATGGTTTTGCTTATGTGGTTTTTGATACTGTTATATATGAAATATGCACAAAAGTAGAATTTGGAATTAAGTTTGTATTTAAATCAGTTCAACACACCATTTTTGGCCAAATGAGACAATAAACCTATACAAACAAATGCAGGACAAGCCCAAAATTAGTCATGCAAAATAATTTTTTTGGTTAAATTTTTGTAAATTTACATAAAGCAGAACATATTCAAAAGGGCTATAAGGAAGTGAGAGATGCAAATCATGGTTTTTAGCAAAAACTAAATGAAATAACTTGTAAATGATTATATATATATCCAGATTTTTTAAGCTATTCCTTAAAAATGAAAGAAGAAATATTTTAATACCTAAAAATGTAATGTTCCTCCTAGCAAACAATGAGATCAAATGGAGGGCCAAATGAGACTTTAGCTTTCTGCTGCTCCAATATTTCTCCTGGAAGGGCCACAAGTGTCTCATCTTCAGTTTTAGTTGAGCTTTCAGTAAAGTAATTTCTTATTCACGACTTAGTTTTGCTGCTGTGAGTGAACATTATAATATTTATAGGAAGAATTATCTCATGTATCCCATGTAACAAGAGTTATGACATATAAATAATTATTATACCATTCAAAACTTTAATTGTGATATGTTTAATCAGTAGTGGCAAAAAGGTAAAAGTCACAAATTGTTATCAGTATTTACCTTTACCTTGACTTACACAAAAGAATTGCTAGTAGTGCCACATATTTATTATTTTTTGGAGACTTTACTTAAAATATTTATAGCAAAAAAGGTTTGTTTGAATTGCTGTATGTAAGGTTTACCCAGGGGTGGATTTAATGATTCTGGGGCTATAGGCAAACAGATGAATGGGGCTCCATTAATGCTGTTTTTTTTTGTTAGTTAGAGGCTCAGTTATAAGATACTAGAGACTTAATGAGGGCTGGACTGGTAATCTGGCATACCGGGCATTTGCCCGGTGGGCCGACAGTCCTCAGGGGCCGATACTGTTGGATTTTTTTTCTTCTTTTTTTTTAAAGAGAGAAATTCAGAAAATACATGAATAGACAAAAGTGCTAAAACTACAGTATGTGTAAATTGACTAATTTGCTTTTCACAATGGTTATTTAATAGGCTTCTAAAGTAATGATTCACTGTAAATTTCTAATAAGGCAAAAAGGTTTTTTTTATATGATGCTGTTATTATTTGATAATTATTATATGATAATAGTAAAATAGTACATTCTTTTGCGGAACACATACATAAAATACAGGTCGGCTGTGCTCCGCTAATTATGATGGACTGGTCTTAGCCAAAAATGCCATGGCTCAGTCCAGCCCTGGGCTTAATTATTAGTTATTAGTTATTAGTTATTAGTGAGAGGCTCGACGCCCCTTTTATGTTTACACTGCAATATATATATAAATATATATATATATATATATATATATATATATATATATATATATATATATATATATATATATATATATATATCTTGAGCTATTTTTTCTAATGGATGCAGAGGACACATGCAATTTTTTATTGGAGTCTAAAGCACTAAAGCACTGTAGTAGTCAAACAAAAACAAGAAACCGTTTAAAAAAAATTATACAACAGGAGGGGTGACAACCAAGAAAATGACACAAGGGCAGAGCTAGGATGACAACAAAGCTGGAATTTAGAACTTTTTGCCACTTGTGTTTGCACACAGAGGAATTTGACCTCTGTATTTAATCCATCGGTGCAGTGGAACACCAACATACTAGTGAACACACACTGGCAGGGAGTGAGCACACTCCTCTGTGCAGCCCTTTCTACCTGGGGAGCAGTTGGGTCTGTCTTGCTCAAGGCCAATTCTCTAACCTCCAGCCCACCACTCTAGAGCAGTCAGAGAGGTGCCCTCCAGAAAGTGTGGTTTTAGGTTTGCCAAGTAAACTTATTTTAGATTGTATATGTTGCTATAAAGTTTTTTTTTCTCTAGAGTGAGCTCATTTTTTTCTACACCCTGACAACCCTGAGCAACAGCTATACATGTAAATCAAACAACCCCCAGAGGACCAAAAACTGACACCCATCCAATTAGAGCTTATGAAATCTTTAACCTGAGATATTTTCAGGGTGAGTGAAGACTGAAATGAATAGCATGACTTAAACAAAATAACCCTTTTTTAACCAACTTACTCTAACATTAGAGCTGAATCAATTGAAAAAGCTAATCTGGTTTGGAAAGCATGCAGAGAAAGTTTTGGGAGGCTCTTCTCACAGCACATACCAAAACGAATGTGCCTGATAATCGCCATACTTCATATTTATTTACATACACTGATCAATCATTAAAACCACCTCCTTATATCTACACTATTTATCTCGCTATATCTACATTGTCTATTTCATCAGCTTCATCTACCATACTTTGTTGTTCAACAGTTACAGACTGTAGCCCATCTGATTCGCTGCATACATTGTTTGTGCCCTTTCAACCTGTTGTTTAATGGTCAGGACCCCACAGGACCACCACAGAGCAGGTACTATTAGGGAAGCGGACCATTCCCAGCACAGCAGTGACACTGACGTGGTGGTGGTGTGTTACTGTGTGTTGCGCTGGTATGAGTGTTGTCCTTTAACCACTGATGAAAGACTAAAGGATGACTAACAAAAACTGTGCAGCAACGGATAAGCTACTGTCTCTGACTTTACATCGACACAGTGGACTTGCAAGGTAGGCATGTCTATTAGAGTGGACAGTAAGTGGAATATTTAAAAACTCCAGCAGCACTGCTGTGTCTGATCCACTCATACCAGCACAACACAAACTAACACACCACCACCACATCAGTGTCACTGCAGTGTGGAGAATGACCTGGGTGGTCCTGTAAGGGTCCTGATCATTGGAGAACAGCGTAAAAGAGGTCTAACAAAGTTTGCAGAGAATCAGATGGACTACAGTCTGTAAGTGTAGAACTACAAAGTGCACCTCTATGTCAAAGACATCTACGTGTTGTGTTGCATGTTTAAAATTTCCTTATAGGTGATTGATTGTTTAAAGGACCCAGTTTTAGCGGTTTTGCTCCACCCTATAGGTGGTCAAAACATGACCAGATTTGTAAAACACTGTTCACTGTAAGATTTGTTAATGGTCACATGTTAAAGTCGCTAATAAAGTAAAAAGTGTAAGCTTACGTTGTGAAAAGTGATCAGATGAAATGCAATTAATTGCAAAGTCATTCCCTGCCATGCAAAAATGCTTTTCAGCCCTACAGAATGGCCTGCAAACATCATTTCAGTGATGATCTTGTTAGCTTAGTAGAAAAGGTTAATCAGGACAAGACAGCCAATATTACTTTGTCAAGCTGATAAGAAGAGCAGACTGACTGCTTTAAAAGGGTAGTAGTACTTTAAAGTTTTCTTCTGTTAACCATGGTTACCTCCAAGGAAACACGTGCAGTCAAATGTGTTTATCCAATCATCAATAACTTCAAGGAGAGTGGCTCAACTGCAGTGAAGAAGCTTCAGGGCACCCAAGAAAGTCAAGCATGCATCAGGACCATTTCCTAAAGAGGATACAGCTACAAGATCGGGTCACCACCAGTGCAGAGCTTGCTCAGTAACAGAAGAGGGCATCTGAATGCATGGTGAGACGAAGGCTTTTGGAGGATGCCTTGGTGTAAAGAATGGCAGCAAAAAAGCCACTTCAAAAACATCATGGACATACTGACATTCTGCAGAAAGTATAGGGATTGGACTGCAGAGGACTGGGGTAAAGTTATTTTCTCTAAAGAAGCTCTCTTCAGACTGTTTGGGAGATCTGGAAAAATATTTGTCTGGAGAAGGAAAGGTGAGTGCTACCATGCAACCTGTGTCATGCCAACAGTGAAGCGTCCTCAGACCATTCATGTGTGGTATTTTTTCTCATACGGGTGTACATGTCCCACCCAATATCCTATTTGTACCACCCAAAAATTAAACCACAGAAAAAGCAGAAACGGTTTGAAAACATTTTATTTTAAAAGCGTGTTTCGGCAGCCTTCGCAATTCACGTGCTGTGTTTGTTGTTAGCAACGGGCTCTGGTTGTTAGATGGTCTTTAAGTTTAAGATTTGTGTTGAGAGGCCTGTTCAGAAATATCCTGCTGTCGGCAGATTCACTGACCGGGGCTCTCGCCTTGCTGTAGCGCCAGGTAGCTTGCGCCAGCTTTAAACGCGAGGTCAGTGATTAGGGCAATGAATAGCAAAATTTACTGCAATAAAAACGGCTTTAGTATAATGTATTGTTATGGTAACAGATTAGGAGGGTTTGGGTTAGCTAAAATTTATATTAACTTTAGTCAGCATTCTAAAACGTCCCAGCACCCCTGAAGATTATGTTTAATGTTAATTTGTCTCTGACAAGGTGGAAATGTTAAAATCATAGAAAATGTTTAAACCAATTATTTTAACAACGAAAAGACACCAGCCCCCCCTTGCCCTGCAAAATGGTATGATCCAGCTTCTCTTTTCGCATGGCGCGCACACTGTGTCAGTGCTCTATTTGACTGGTGTTGTGTGTCTAGTACGTTTTGTAAAGGAGTATTTTTGTACCTTATCACTCAGAACCAACACATTGCAGTCATTATCAGTAGTCAATATTTCTGCTGCACTCTTTATTCTGTTACTGTTAGCTAGATGTGACTATCTATTTATTTTAATATAGCAGGCTAATGCTGCAGGTGGTCTCTTTACTGTGGAGTGAGAGAAGCTATAGCTGCTATGCTGTTGGTTAGCCTGTGTGTTATTAAAGCTAAGGTGCTAGAGTAGTGCTGTCTGTATGTGTATTACCTCATTCTCATCTGTTCACCCTAGCCCACAGAAGCTGAATATTTAATCAGAAAAATGTGTTAAACTGATATGGATCTATTTATTTTTCTCTTAAATTAAAAGAAAACCACAAACATATCCTTTATTATATTTTACTTTTAATAAAATGTGTAAATACATTTGTGAATTAAGCTATGTCAACTAAGGTTTGTTGGTGTCTTCCCTGTCACAGTGTTTCCCCAACACTGATTTTGGATTGATGGTCTGTTTCAGAGGGTGCTGTTTAGGACACAGCCTTACTGTCTAACATTAATGTTAGTCTTGTCTAGTCAGGAAACCTCAACATACATTTTATAGTCATTTCCTTTCAGCATTATGCTCCAAAGAAAATAACAATTGTTTTGGTTATATGTGTATATAATCCAGCCCCTGCATGTATAATTTAAAAGTTTTTTAACAACAGTGCCATGTAATGTGGAGTCTCTTGTTTAGTTTGTAAAGTGATCTTTAATTGGATTTATCTAATAATAAACAGACATACAGATAATGTTGTATTTTGTTTATTTATTAGTAATTTAAATGAGGCAAGGATATGTTTACCAAAAAAGTCCTCAGTGGTTGTGTTAGCCCCTAATTTATATTAAATATTAAATATTTTTTAGGTAAAAATAGACTCGTGGCAGCCCAATAGCCAGACCAATCCAGATTTAAGTCTCTTAACCCCACACCTGCTTTTAATTCCTGAGTCACCTTGTGTCTTGAAAGGACGTGTGTGGTTGTGAACTTACTTGATGCTTGCTTACTTCAGGTGAAGTTTCACACAGCAGTAATCTCTAACACTAGACAAGCAAGAAGTAAAAGTGGTTAGTAGATAGCAGCAGCAGTCCCCTCTGTTGAAACGTCTAGCTGTCTGTTTTGTTGGCAGGTCTTTCTTAGGCCTTCATATTTACAAGGGCATTTCAAGAATGAGCTTCATCTGGGGACAGGCCACCAAAACTTGTTACCGTAACTCAAATAAACACGTTGGGCAGGCTGTTTTGGGTAGACAAAGGCCCATAACTTGTCTGAGTTGCTTTTGGAGATTGAAGCACCAATTGATTTCAAAAAATGAAAATTAATTATTTTGATGAAGAAGTTCTAGGTGCTGGGACGCAGCCAATCAGTCATTATGGCCATGCCAACCCAAACTGATCCATGTGTCTGGCAAAAATTCATAAAAATAACGCCATATTTTTTCTTTATGCAAAATCCTTGTGTAAGACATCTTTGGGATATGTTCACTTTACAAGATTTAGATTTCTTGCTAGGATCCTCTAGTAAGTCCATATAAATTATTATGAATATGAAATTAATATGAATATAAATTAATATAATATGAATATGTGTCCTGAAACAACCCTCATCTACACATTCTGGTCAATAATGACAACAAATTAACCAACCAGCAGAGGCTGCATCACGAAGATATTCTGCTCAGAGCAAATTACTTATATGCTGAAGGCTTGTTCTGCTGGTGTGTTAGTCTACATTTTTTAAGTAATGCTTTTGCACCATTTACTGGCACTAACAAGTTAAACACTGCTGCTAAATGAGCGAGTGTGCACTCTTCTCATTAAGGTCATATGGCCAAGAATCGGATATGAATTCAGTCTAGGACCACATGCAGTTCCAGGCTATGACTTGGAAAAAATCACATTAAGACAAAAAGAAATCTGATTTGTGCTGCTTCAGCAGTATAACGGGAATGACCTGGAATACATGTGTTTAAATTCATTATTGACATCATAATAGGTTCAGTTTTAGCCAATCATGAGTTTTCTAGGTGGTTATTTCTTTTCAGACTCAGGCTTAGGTAGATATGTTTTTATTCTGCACTCAGTTTTAAAGGCTTTTGAAACTTTGGTTTGATCTAGTTTAGGGTTTTAGACTCTTCCCCAGGTGATTTATTTCACTTGGGTCTATGTGGCAGTAGTATGTAGAAGTAGTATTTTTTTGACATGGTCATAATTTTCTGTAGACAATTTTAGGGCGTTGTTATGTGTGTATTGTCTGTATTTCTGTATTTCTGTATGTCTGTTATGTGTTTTTTCTAAGCTCAATTTGTCTTTTCTTGTGTATTTTCAGTTTACTATGACAGATTTAGCAGAAACACATTACATGAAGTTTATGTTTTTTCTAATAGCACTTTAATAGCCCCTAGACGTTCCTGTATTAGATATTTTTAGTTTCAGGTTTAAGTGGTGATTTTTTTAGATGCAAGTGAAGCATCAGCGTTACTGACGGGAACACATTTCCGGTGTCCGGTCCGGGAAAAGCGCGAGACTCTCGGTAAACGAAACGACCCTACGAGAGAGTGGGAGAGAGAGAGAGAGAGAGAGAGCAGACGAGCGCAGACTGTAGGGAGAGAGGTTTCTGAGGCGCGCGGCAGGTCTGATTGAGTTTTTTGGGTGATAAACCATGAGAAGGAGCCTTGAACCGGCGCGCGCGGATCACCGACACTGACCCGCGCCTGTTTTACCAACCGGACCCTTTACTTCGAGCTTGCTTCGTTTTGTACTTCATCGCGAGGACATGGAGCCAAATGTTCTGAAGGGCGTGTGGTAGAGGAACCGAGGAAGCGAACGGAGCTGCGCGAGGATTCAGAGCGCGAGAGAGACCGACACGAGCCTCATGCAGCACGGACACAGAGTGAGTGACCAAGGGCAGGCGCGGGGCGGGGGTGGTTGGAGGAAGCTCGTGGAGTTGAATGCGGACTGCAGGTGCACGAGCTCCAGCCCTTTTGCTCTCAGCTCAGTTTTCCTTTCGCGAGCTTTGATTCGTTTTATCATTCAGGGCGCTGAATGATGGGGTTGCTTGGTGGTATTTTGGAGACATTCAGATGCTGCAAACGGTAAGCGACGTAGTGCGACTTCTCTCTGCGCGTGCACTCTTAACTCGAGGTGTTTTGCTGGCTGAGAAAATAGCAGATTGGTTGCACATGCAGACCTCGCGTGGGGTTTGCTGGGGATGCACTGAAGCTCTTGGATCGCATGTTCAGCAGACAAACCTGCGCGTGAGCTGCAGCTGCGCGAGCTTTTTGGAGCTGCGCTACTTTCACAGACACGTACAGGTGCTTAAAGAAGAGCGGTGCGCTGTGCATTTCTGCCCATCACGCTAACTGGCCTGTGTATTAAATGTGCTTAGTGTCTGTTGGCTTTCTTTAATGCACTTCATGCCACTTCAATTGCTGTGATTTTTCCTTTGCTGGTTTTCTGTGCTTTCTGGGGTCTTTGGTTCGTTCGGCTAAAGTTGGAAGCGCCGTTCCCTCGAACAAACAATAAAACGTTTGCAAACGTCTCAACATCATCTCACACTTGACCCGAGTTGCCACACGGCTTGTGATGCGCGAGAAGCCGTGCTCGTCATGCTGTGCAGTGCAACAGTTTGTGATGATGTGGAGGTAAATATAAGTGTGTGTGTGTATGTAAGTAAGTATATATATATATATATATATATATATATATATATATATATATATATATATATATATATATATATATGCTTATACTGGATAAAAATATTAATTTGAGTTGTGTGGTTAAGTGATTTACTGCAGGTTCACTAAACAGCTGAATGTTCAAACTGCCATGTTTCTAACCAATGTGGCTTAAGTAGACTATTTTCTATACATTCAGTCTTACATGTTTATATCAAGTGACTAAATGTAAACATAGGGTCTAAAATTAATTGTACAGTTGGATTTTGTCTATTTTTTATTTTCTACTTTAAATTTTCTCTGAAGAGTGTTTCCACAGCTCACCTGAGATTAAGACCAATATTCACCTAAGCTGTTTTATGCCAGTGACCACAATTATATATTAGTGGTGTACATAAAATAATTTACTGAGCGTAATTCCAAACTGATGTTGGTCCTTCATGTTGTCCAGCAGCCTATGGTGTCAGGTTGCTTCTGATTGTTGAAGTGATCTAGTTCAGAGGTTTTTTTTGTTTTGTTTTCTGTTACTGGATTGACATTCCTATTTAAAACCAGTAAAGACAAAGTCAGTAATAATGCTGTTTGAGAATTTCACACTTTCAAAATGTGATTAAATTGTTGGGACTTAATGAATACTAATACCTGTTGAAGTGAAATTAAATAACATCAATTCTTTCTGTAACATTAGAATGTACATATATTTATAGTTTGGAATTGATTTGTCTCAGTTTGTAGTATGCATGGCTTTAAAGAAACACTCCAGTTTTTCAGTCTAAATGCCATAATGTATTTGCCTATTTTTTATCTCCAGTCCTTGTACTTAGTAAAAGACAAGAAACCCATTGGCTTTTATTGTAACCATGTTTTGGGTCTTTTTCCGAGCACAGAGAAATAATTATTGTCTGTGGTTATTAACCATATGCTACAGAGGCAGCAGAGAGAGATTAGGGTGAAAAACATTGGAGTATTTCTTTAATGCAACAGCTGTGCTCTCATGAGTAGTGTTTGTATTTCAGTGATGTGTAAAGCACTTTAGTGGTTATTGTATTGTGGGTTGATAAGTCCTTGGATTACAGCATGTCATTTCCAGCCCAGCAAAGATGCATTTCTCCTGTTTGCTAGGCCATTTTCAGCCATGGTCTCTGCAACTGCCCTCAGCTAATGAAAGCCCACTCTATCTACTTGTGTGGATTTGGAGGCCTCAGTAGTAAACAAGAAACAAACCATAATACTGCTGCTGCTAATTAGGTTTGCTGGAGAGATTCTCTCTAGCTCCTCTGGTTCTTAATGCCTGTTGGTCTTAGGTGGTGTTGAGTTGACTTCTAGTTGTCCGTTTAGGTGATTTTGTTTCAAAGGTAGTTTTAGCTTGTTGCAATTTTTTTTGCAAAAGTTTAATTTTTGTAGACTTCAGGCAGTCATAACATCTGTTTTTTGTCTAACCTCAGACTACATTTGGATGACTTTTGTTGACATTTTTTACACTGAGTTTAAGATGTTTTATTTCACTTTTAGGGTAAAATTATTTCTTGGGTAAAAATGTTTTTTTAATGAATCTAGACATTGATGTAGATGTGCAGGCCTGAGTAGTAAACAGGGAGGAAACATAATGCCGCTGCTGGTAATTAGCTCTGCTGGAGAGACTTTTTCTGGCTCTACTGACCCTGTGTGTCTTTCTGTCTGTCTGTCTTTCTCTCATGTTATATTTCTCTGTGTCTTTCTCTACCACTGCCCAAGCTCAGTCACTACATCACTTCCCTAAATTAGCTGTAATTTCAGGGATGAGCCGAAAGGGCTGAACCTTTTTTTGTGTCCTTTATTATGTTTTGGTGTTAGGCATGGTGTTTTTGTTTCACAGTGCTGTAGCATGTTGTGAACCACCGTCACTGTAGTAATGGAAGAGTCCTATAATATATAGGACTTGGATGAGATACGGAGGAAGTCTGTAACAGTAATAGTTGAAAACATGACTAAAACCCTAACCCCAGATGCATTTATGAGACGTGCTTGTTATAATCTCTGAATGTTCCTTTTTGTTGTTCATTTAGTTAGATTTATGTGGGCTTTGCCTGCAAAAATAGACATAATGTTTTAAAGGATTCTGAGTCAAGTGTTTTGAAGAGTGATGTAATTCTATTTCACTGTATGTGCATTTGGGCTGCAGAGATTAGTCATCACCAAAGTCAATATGTTGGTACCTTACTATCAAAAGCACTACATAATGTGTGATATGGCTTCTGTTTTGCACTGTAAATGAAGAAATTGCTTGAACTGGTGGTCGAGGTGTCTGGTAGCCCAGTGGTTGAGGTGACTGGTAGCCTAGTGTTAGGAGAGGTGAGCCAGCAATCACAAGGTCTTGGAATAAAATCCCCAGACAGGTTGGGTGTTCCTGGTTGTTCTCCTTGGGCAAGGAACTTAACTCCCCACTGCCTGCTCTGGTGATGTTGCTACTCCCAGACTGGGAATAGTTTGGCAGCAGCATAACAAACTTCCCTCTTAAAATCAATAAAAACATAACATAAATACACATGGAAAAAATGAAATGACTCCTTCATTGTTTTTACTTGACAAATGTATATTTTTGTGTGACCGTGTCAGTTGTTTTAGTTTACTTAAATTTAGTTAGTTGTCAGATTAAGCATTTGTTTTGTTAGCTCCGCCTTGCTGAGTAAAATTTAGTGTCCCATTGGCTTCTGGCAGCAGCTACTTCCAAGTTGTTTTACTCACCATCCTTGTGTAGTCTCCCTTGTATACATCTTCATGCTCCTTGGTTTACTGCTTAACCTTGTTCTTGTTGGCTGTAAGAGTAAATCACAGTGTACTCTACTTCTGACCACGTTTCTATGACAGCTTGAGAATACAGTAACAATTAAGTTGTGTAGATCTAAACAAGTGCTGTTTCTGCTGCTTTCATTAGCTGAACTAAACCAGTATAAATGAAAGGGTAATACATAAAACTGACCAGTCTGGTTAATTTAAATTACTCACATTTTAATGGGATTTACTTGAAATAATTGTGTACATTACATTGCCTACTTACCTTGTCAGATGTCTTAGAAGCTACTTAATACAATTATGTAAAACTTGCTGCCCCAGCCCTCCAAGACAATGAGCCCCAACAACGACAACCCAAGAATTCATAAGCAGCTTCTGATAAGAAGCCCCGTCATTACAGGGTGGGTATGTACATAGCTTAACCTCTGCACCCTCCCACAGTAGACGCCATGTTGTCTGCCATACATCCTGTAGATTATTGCAGTCTGGCGGAAACCCTTGTTTTCACATGAACATTATAAAACATGCTGGAGTGCTTTTGTTTTATAATAAATGTTGTTGAAAACTAGAAATAGATAGACTATATTAAAATATAGTCTACAATTGGTAAAGACTATAATATACTACAATCCTGTACGGCGATTATATTGTGATTTTTAAAATCACACAATGGACAATAGCCATACATGCAACAAAACGCTTCTCTGTCCTGGCACCCAGATGGTGGAACGAACTTCCACTGGCTGTCTGAACAGCGAACTCTCTCGTTGTCTTCAAACGCAGACTGAAGACCCATCTCTTTGTGAAGCACTTATAAACACTAATATACTAAAGTACTGTTATAAACTGTAATTGCACTTTATCTTCTAGGAGTACTGGCTAAGTACTGCACTTGTACTGTATGTAGTCTTGTATTTGTTCTCTTCTCTGTAGGTATTCCAGTCTTGCTAGGTATTGCGTGGTCTTGTTTCTAGGTATCAGCACTGGCCCTGTGTTTATGGCAGTGTTTGAGTATAAGAGTGGTTTGGACTTAAACCTGTTTGTACTAGATAGAGATTCATACTCTAACTGAACACTAAGCACTTCTGTAAGTCGCTCTGGATAAGAGCGTCTGCTAAATGCCGTAAATGTAAATGTAAATGTAAAAACACACCATCATATGCATAGATCTGTTAATGCTAACATGAGCGATGTGCTCTTACGCTGTGTTAGAGTGAAGATAGATTACAACACTGCTGTCTAGACGTCGGGGGCTTAAACACAACCCAAAATAAACCATGTCTGACATGAATCTTGTCATGTAAACTATTAATTTGATTTTGTCGTCATCATCAGTATTTAATGCAAAAGTTTAATGTGTTCTCCAATTATTAACTGGAATGAACCCTTTTATTTTATTCAAAGAGGCACCTGACTGTACATTTCAGATATAGAATGAGTTCAGCTCTTTGAAGTGAGGGCTGTCAGCTCCAGTTGGAGGGGGACACTTTGTACTTTTCAGCATGACATTAAAACAACCAAGGCATTCGCTCCAAAACATTGGCGGTTCTTTTGATCATTAGCAGCAGACAAACAGCTTGCATATCCCAACCTGCAGGGTTTATACAGCGGCTCCATATCGGTGGTACAAGCAGGTAGGGCTGTCAGTCTGATCTAACTTAACTCCTTTTCACCCCAAACATGTTTCACGTGGTGTTTAGAAAGTTGATGTCAGGAGAAGCACTTACTGGTGGGGGGGACAGCACTGTCTTATCCAGCAGTTCAACCCTCATAATGTCTCAGTGTTCGTTTATCCCCCTCATCTCTTTTAATGTAGAGCACTTTTGATGTTCTTTTCTAATGTCTTTATTTTCAGTGAGGAAAAAAAGAGAATAAACTGCCTTTTTATGTAGTGCTACATGCCCTCAGAAATAGGCACAGTTTGAAAGGCAGATTTTGGAGTTTCATTTAGAATTGTTCATTTTTGCTGCTTTAAAAATGCTTTGGAATTGGCCTGTTACAATTATTTTTTACAGTTTTATTATACAAGCTGACTGCAGTTGTTTCCCACAGTAGTTGGCTTTCAACATCTTATGTTAAGATTGCATTAAACTTTGGACTTGTCAAGTGCATGTAAACAACACATTACAGGTCTTACTAAATGTTCTCACTTGGTACTGATGCTGTAAGAGGACAACATTGAGTAATGTTTGTTTATTTAGACTCATGCAGTTTTTGTTGTCAGCTACTAAATATCGACAGCTAGGAAGCAAGATCAGCCAAGTATTTACATGGCAGTTACTGTTTGTAGAAACAAACAAAATAAAAATGAAAAGGGAATTACGTAGAGTTCATGTGACCTAAATCGCTATGGGTGAATAATCTCCATGAATAATTTATATAACCATAGATAATAAGAATATATAATAGCCCTATAAGACTGTAGATCAAAACAGACCTTTTTTGGCTTATATTATATATAGTTTTACCAGATCACAGCAATTTATGTTTTCTTATCATTATTATTATTATTATTCTCCTTGACAATATAAAGACTTTTGCCCACCTATCAGTATCAATATCATGCTATAACGTTTAATCTTCTTCTCTCATCATTCCTACCTACTAATAAATGATAACAGAAAGCTAGCTCAGAGACCCTCATATGTTTTGTACTCATATTGTTCCCACAATATGTAATGATTTCGGATTTACCTAGTTTTTTTTTATACAGCCAGTTTATATATACATGGACAAGGGATTCACAATGATGTCAGAGGCTTATCAGTATCACCAGATGCTTGGGTAAAAATAACATATATTGCCATTAGCTAGATATTTAGATTTTATCAATATTTCAACCAGTATTTGGTGATGTATTTGGTGATTTGCAGAATGTTTAGGTGATGCATATTTGTATTTATAAAAAAGCAGCATTTGCTAATAAAAATATTACATTTGTTTTTACACACATTTTTACATTTTTATAAATGTTTATGTATTTTGCATTGGCAAGTATGTACATGAAAAATAATCGTTTTTGGCACTGGCCGACAATTCCTTTGTCAGTGAAGCCGTATTACTACTGTGCAATAACTCAAAGATATAGAAGCAATGGATATGCCTTCTAGGAAACGCTTGGCTGTTATATATCAGTAAAACTGGTCACAGTGCTATGTTTAAATCACTCTTTCACATGGGAGCGTATTCATGGACATCTGACTACAGTCAGTATGCTATAGATCAAACAAACATAAAGACAGACACTAAATCTGAGCTTTATTTTGTGAGAACTATTTTTCAAACTCTGTGGGAAGCTCTTATTTACTTAAGCTTTTCCAGACATAGATGAAGCTAAAAAGCATCTTCAGTAGGCAGTGCCCTTTGACAACCTAATTTAATCCGTGACACTCAATGTTTAGAACACCATACATGGGCCTGATTCGTTCCTCTATTGGATAATGACTCAACACCCGAGCATATAGACAGCACAAGCCTTTTGCATTCAAATAGACTCAATGAATGACAGAATTTTATGACCGGTTTGCATATGATCTTTGTCTAACACTGTGCTTTGCTTTTAGGTTTTATGTAAGTGCCAGGCAGCAGATCACTTGTTAAATGACATCAGTAATGTGAGCAAGCTAGTGAACCAATGGGATATAAACTTGTCACACTCTATATTAACATTCTGATAGCAAATAAATATATGCAAGACAATTAACCCTTAGAAGTTATCACCAGAGATAATAAAGCATATTGTATGCTTATGTACATTATTTCTCACTCATAGTCCTTTGAAACAACCAAAATCAAAATGTAAAATTCAGATTTTCCGTATCATATTTTTTAGCAGACTCTAATATGTTTTACCTTTTAATCTATATTGCATACTTTAGTATCACACTTGAATAGAAAAGCAAATGACTGTAATCACTCTGGACCTATAAGGGCTAACAGATTGGAAAAACCACAAACAACTAAATAAATCTGGTCATCTGATTCAAGTTTAATCATAACGCCTTCAACCTTCTAATTCCCAGAAAATCAGGCAAGCAATTGTAGTTAATCTCCCTTAAAACCTCATGATTTATTTCGCTTGATAGAGATTCTGAGTCCGTGCTATGCTGCCAGCAATAGTATGCTAGATATCAATGAGATATTGGAATGGTTCCGCTACTTCTTTTCCCTGAAACCTGTCCATTTGGACAGACTGCTCTGCTGAGCTGACTGAATCCACCAACTTTTGCACAACTGTGCACTCGTCTGTTCTCATTGCACAAATCTGAGCGGCTGTCAAACTTCAGGAAACAAAAATGCTCCCACACACAAGGTCTGTGTTTTTCAAATTAAAAGAATTCCAATAGAGAAAACTATCTTATTCCTCCTCCTCAGCTTCAAAATTTCTAAATAGTACACATCTGCTATTATTACCTGCTGTCCGTATGATATAACTAGATTTATGATATTGACTGATTAATAAATTCAAAATAAAAATGTCCGTCTAAAATAAAACTACTTTGCTGGTTAGATTTATTTTTTCCATGGTTATGCTACAACCATATTCATGGTTATGTCATGCCTACCTACAGTGTTACACCAGACCTATTTTCATGGTCATCCTACACTCATTTCCATATTTATTCTACATTTATTGTCATCAGTATTTTATTCCCATAGTTATACTACACCCATTTCTATTGTTATACTACACCCAATTCTATAGTTGAACCACATCTATTTCAATGTTTATACAACACTAATTTTCATAGTTATATTACACCTATTCCCATACTTAAATTACCCTCAATTCTGGAGTTACATTACACCTAGTCCTAGCCACTGATTAGATGTCTTTATTGCAATAACATGACCACATAATCAAAATTCTGGCAGTTGCATTATGACTGGCTATGTGCATGTCCACATATACTCACTTCCATGTGTCATTTTGCATAAATCCAAGGCCATCATATACTTCTGTGTATCCTGAGGGACTGTTTATGTTGTATCTCTGTTTTCAAGATTGCCTCCTTCATGACATACTAGGCCTGGACAATAATTTGATATAGGTATTTACAGAGAAATGATATGTTTTAATAACGTGTTATAATTTTGATATGTATTATCTACGTCAGAGGTGCAGCCAGATTTTTATTGGTCCGCTGAATCACCCTTATGGCCCGCCAGTACATTGCAATAATACCTTTCATCTGACGGTGGGAGCAGTACATAATTGTATAGTACGTTTCACTGCTGTGTTAGCAAGGCGAAGGCTGATTTTAGGCTTATTTATACTCCCTCTACGTGCGGAAATGTCTGCGTGCGTTTTAAGCAATATAGCCATCACTGCCACATACTTGTCTGCGTCAGCTCCGTTGCTGTGGTTACTGAGCAATGCTTCCAGTAGACGGCAGTTCGGAGTAAATCATAAATCAAACATGGCGGCGGCGACTGAGCTCGTAGTTCTGTGTTTACTTCGAAAATGAAGAAAAACTACAGTTTGTCTCTGTGCCGTAGCAAAGTTACATCATGGTTAAAATTTCTAACCAACTCGCACAACCAAAACAAAATCCCACCATTTCTTCTTCGGCGTGTTTGTATGGAAGTGGTGGTGTCTTGCACTGCCCCCACGGTCTGTTGCGGTATTGCTCTGTCGTCCCGTCTGTATCAGTAAGCTTTGCGAAAACGAACAAATTACGCACAAAATAAACACAGAGTGCAGACAGAAAGCTCCATGTGTATCCGTGTTCCTTTTATGTATGTAAAGACTTTTTATGTTCTTTATTCGGGCTGACGCACAATTGTTTTAATCTATTCAATCTGTAGATACAGACTTCCATTATAGGGATTTTTTGCAGTTTTCTGAGGCCTTCAAATTATTTATATTGATATCGGAATTATATCATATTGACCAAAATTAAGGAATATATTGCAATATAAATTTTGGCCATATCGTCCAGCACTAATTTCTACTGTGATATGATCTAAGAAGACTTGTGCTATTACTGGCAGAATGTTTTTAAAGAGAAGATTAAGAAGCTACAGGGGTCCCTCTTCCTTTGGATGACATTGACAATTCAGTGATGTAATGAATTCATATCATGATATAGCAGTTGAATCACATTGGTTAATACTCGCAACACATTGTAAAATAGTGTCGTCTCTGCAAATGCCAACCAGGATATTAAAGATTTTACTGGGCTTTCTTAGGCGCTGCCATCTTTAGGTATGTGTAAGCAATGGGTGCGCACATAAGTAAAGAAATAAGTAAACAAATAAATATTACTGCAGGGGTTAAGAGTGCCTATTAAAATCTTGAGGAATAGAATCACAATATAGTACTTAGTCATAGTATCGCATGGCTCTAACTCGCACACAGACAGTGCTACCACCAGATGTTTGCTAAAGAGCAAACAGAGTCCACAAGACTGAAGAGTCTACTACTAAAATGACGGATACAATATCATTAAAACTATGTAAGAGGAAATTCAGTACTGTCTGTTTTACTGTAAAATGTCTCCTAAATCTTTTGACAAGTCTGAGAAGCGTGCCAATATCTTTTTGTGACAGTTCACTAAGATTTTTCCTCACAAGAGTGATTTATTCCTATGTAAGGAAATATAATTTATATATTGTGTCCTAAGTTCTCTTCAGGATCAGGTGATCACAATATATTTAATTTAACCACAATATCAGTCTTTACCATATAAATGCCATATGCAAAGGAGCCTCTGACCTACTGCATGTTATTTCACGCAGAAAATCAACATGTAATTTGACGGAATATATATACGTTTGTAATTGCTTAGTTAAAAAAGGCGTATCGCAGTAACAGTTTGTATCAGCAAAATCGTGCAGCCATAGAGTCAGCCCTGCTCTGTTGGCTGTAGCCATGATGATGAGAGAGTCTGTGTGCAAATGAGAATCAGTTGAGTCTCGATTTACAGCCGTTAATCTGCCAGCCCAGAAACAGAGACATTTTCCTCACCATCATGTACTGGGCTTGGTCTGCATGAAAGCCCAGACTTGATGGACTGGAGATTCATATTTGTAAGCTCTAAGGCCAGATCAAGTACACTTGCGTGTTTTATGAGCTGTGGCGTGCGGAGGCGAATCAGCAGGTGACCTGCCACTCTGTCTTTTTATGGGAGTTTTATGGAGGGCCTCTCAGATGGGGAATAGATAGGTGTTGGAGTGGGCTGCTGTAATAGACCACCGGGCCAAATGGTCCATCTCCGGCCTTGACACGTTCCAGGGACTAAAGATCAGGTGTATATATATATCAAAACTCTGCAGGTTAATAAAATATTCCATCATGTCTGTCACTATGACGCCTTTAATACAGCACTTCATAGCGTCCAGTTCTGTGTCCAGATCCTACACGTGACCTAAAAAAATTGTTGGTTTGTTTGAATAATCAAATAGTCATTCTAATTACTTGTTAGAATAATAATATCTGTTGCAGTTGACTTCGTAAAGATAATTTCGGGAATAAAATTTTTTATTATTTAAATATTTTTTTCTAAGAAGTCAAATATTTATGTATTTATTTTGATTAATTTTAGATACTTTTTTGATCCCAGAGGGAAATTCAAGATCTCCACATTTAACCCATGTGTGCAGTGAAACATATACATTTGCACAGGGAGCAGTGAGTACACTTGCTGATATACTTGCTGATATACTTGCTGTATACTTAAATTTGTTAACTTATTTTACTTAGAAAATCAGCCAAACATGCCATTTACCAGGGGTGTTCAAACCTTTTTATACCACTGTAAAAGTTGTAATAGTTCTAATATTAACACCAATAATAATTTGTATATTTAAATAATAAAAACAAACAGACAGAATTTCTTCAAGTGACAACAAAGAATAGGGAAAAAAGTCGAGAGAGCTTCACCTGCTTATTCAGTTTTTTGCACACAGCTTGGATGTTCATGGCCCAGTGTAAATTGCTTTTGGATATGCTCTATCACACGTAATGAAGCAAGATTCTTCTGAAATCACTGGAATTAGCAGGCAGTTTGTTCCTTTCAATAAAAACATTGCAGTAATGACAAACTAATTATTAATTAATTAATTGTGTCCACCACACTAACAAGCCATGACTACTGTCACTGCAGTGCTGAGAATGATCCACCGCCCAAATAATACCTGCTCTGTAGTGGGCCTGGGGGGTCCTGACTTCTGAAAAACAAGGTAAAAGGGGATTAACACAGTATGCAGAGAAACAGATGGACTACAGTCTATAATTGTACAACTACAAAGTGTTCCTATATGGTAAGAAGTTGATTAAATGGACAATGAATGTAGATGCAAGGAGGTACACTTAATATGGTGACTGTTCTGTATGTTGTCAGCATAATGAGAGATCCGTTCTCTATGGTTGGAGTGTTAAACATGGTGCAGATAACCATTTCCCTTACTGTGTGTATATAGGCCAACATGGAATAAGGCATCGATTACAGAATATATATTTAATGTTCAATGAGTATCCAGTTTACACATTGTAGTACTGTATGGAACCATGTGACATAATTAAATTAAGCTAATACATTCTGTCTGCTCTGACCTCACCGTGCCCCCCATCCCCCCACCCCCCTGAACAGTCCTGCAGGTGAATGAGCTGGTGTTTTGGGCCTGGCTGAGATGAAAGCAGTCGGGGATTCATGAGCTTTCCTGACCACGGCCCCCCTGAGACCCGGCCAGCAGCAGGGCATTATCAGTGGTAAATGGGTCTGAAAACGCTTTGGCTTAGACAAGCCAGGCTATGTGTGATTTATCGCCCCGTGGTGGCGTGAATAGTTAGCCATGTTACAGACGGTGGATATAAGCATTTTCATGGCCACAGTTCAAGTTTATTTCAGTTATAAATTCTCTGAGACATGGCGCAAAAAGCCACCGTGAATTTATGAGTGGGGAGATGTTGTTTTCAAGCTGCCAGTAGGAAGCATTGTTTTAATGTAGGGAGGACAAGGATGAATGGCTGTTTTGTTCTCTTATCTCTCCTTTTTTGTCAAGAGCGGTATTAAAGATATTTTCCTTGAGCTGAAAAACAAGAGCAGTTGGCAAAGGACAGAAAGAGCTCAAATGAACTAGCTCAAATGAATTATAACTTTCCATTTTTTTGAAACTCAGAATTATATCTCCTTTTTATTTGAGTGTCGAGCAGAGTACCTCAGACTGTTGAATGATCCTAAAAATGTAATGGCAGTGGGTGTTTATTTCAACAGCGTAATTTAATTTGTCTGAGGCTAAAATGAATGGAAATCGTTTAACCATAAAAATGGGAAAGTGCTTTGGATTTTATCGGTTTGCACACATACTTTTGGATGCAGTTTACTAGTGCAGTGAATGTGCATTCTTTCTTCAGCATAGGACAGTAATTAACCTTTGAATATGAAGGTACCGCAACCGAAGGGCAGGACAATAGCCGAATGAAAGCATCACAGCCAGAGATCTGGCTCAAATATGTCTTATTATGGGCCAGAAAACTATAATCAATGTTCCTGATTGATCGCTTGCTGCACCACCAGCTGGACATGATCACATTTCATCTTCATTTCCCATCAAATCTTAGGTGGGCGGAAAACATTTACCCCACATTAGACGTGGCCCTGAAGATCCTGTTTACTGCCAGACTGCTTTGTTGCTCAAATTATTTGTCACACTTTATTAAAGAGACATTTCTTTAAGAGAGAGAGTTTCTTTATTTTATATCTTACCCTATTGTTGACCTTGGAGCTTTTACTTTTCAAAATGCAGACTTTCTAAATATGACAGTTTCTATAATAAGCCATGACTGAGAGGAGGTTGTTTTTTCCCCAGTACATTCACTGTAAAAATGGAAAAATGCAGGAGGTTGAGTTGACGTATTTTGCAGTTTGGACTGTCTGCTTTTTTATCTGCAACTGCTATTATATATTTTTATTTTAAGTTAAATTACTTGGCTTGATGGCAGTTAAATGACTTGCTGCCACATTAATTACTATATGAACAATAAGATATCTTTTACATTGTAATGTTATTACATTGATTGCATGATATGACTTTTTCCTCAGTTTAGAGGAAAACCTCCATAATAGTAACTTCACAGTACAGGACAAAAACATTCTATACTTTCAAGTTAAGTTAATGTAAAGATGTTTTATTGCACACATACATGTTTTTCTTTTGGCAGTGGTGATAATCAGAAATCTATCAGAATTCGTTACAGCCTTGGTATGGATTCTACAGATTTGTGTTCTTACACAATTTGTTCCCTCAGTTTGTGTTTTGTTGATGGTGGTGGAGAGCTCCACCAATCCACCAATCTCCTATAGGTGTTCTAGATATCTGATGATATCCTATGATGGGCCTATAATAATTATCATTTTTCATATTCATTAAACCATGTAGTGACCCCTCATGCTCTGTTAACTGGGGCACTGTCATCCTAGGACACACCACTCCCATCAGGATGGTTTCACCATTGGCTAGAGGTGGTCAATCATAATAACATGTTTGTATTGATTTGTAGTGACCCTTTCCACTAAGTGAAATGCATTCTGCAGTATTACAGGGGTCACTGTAGGGGTCAAGTTAGACGTGCACTTGTTAGACGTGCAATATTATAATAATATTAAAGTAATAATCATTTTTTTATGGTTTTAAACATATTGTTTGAGAGGGAAGTAAAGTTAATTTTCTGACTGTAGTAATGATACTTGTTCATGAGTGAATAGTCTTGCCTGTCACTCACTGTAGACTGCTACAGGATCACTCATAATATATCAGTGATCCAACCTAGTGTTTGTGAAGAGAAGGAACGAGTTGATGTGCATGTTTGTTTTTAATAGCCTTTTGCCCATCTACTTTTTCATTTCACAGAAAGCAGCTACTTTTCCTCAGGCTTGTTTTGCATAAACGGGAGCAGGGATGTCTCAGTAGTTTCATTGACAAATAACCGTTTTTTCTTGGGCCTCTAGGTCTTAAGCCCTAATACACATCTTGCTGTGTCCCACTAATGATCTGCAGGGGTCGGTGCTACTGTCTGCCTGCCTCTCCCTTCTTCATTATTGTGACCCCTCTCGCCTTTGAAATCTCCCTTTTCAGTCTGGGACTTGCATATCTAATGATGTGATTTTTGCAAGCTGATATTTCAAAGCATTGTTGTTTGACAGATTTTTATCTTGTAATGTGGAAGTAGTTAATTTCATTTCATGTGTGAGCGTTCAGTGTGGCAGTGCTGCATGCTGATCAATCTCTGGCTCTTTGCCTTGACTCTGCCTTATAGTCTATCTCATGTAGCAGCAACACAACAGCACAAGGCCGAATCAAAAACACACAAGCAGAAGCAGACCACTTACCATGTACATATTTGCTGATTTGCTACTTTATCTGAAACACCTCAAATTAATGAAAATAATATAGTGTTTAGTAAGTGTACGCAGAATAACTTTGCAGTGTGCTGTGCTGAGAATCTTTAACCACCCACACAATATCTGGTCAGTAGTGGTTTTAATGTAGAATACTGTAATAAACATTCCTTGCACAAAGTGCAACATCCTGCCTGGATGTTTCATGTGCAGTCATTGAATGTCTGAATGTCTGATACAAAAATACTCGAGGCGGTAGTAAGATAAAACCCCTGCTGAAGCCCTGATTAAACTTTGGCTTGCTTGTAAACATTGCTTATGCCAGGGGCACTAAAATTGCTTTTAAGTGTCTACATTCCCTCAGGGCTTATTACAACATGTCTGCCTAGGTGCAATTTTTATTACTAAATAATAAAATACTCTTATTCTTCACTCTGATTGCATTTCAGTGTGCTGAGGTATGTAGTAACTCGCGTTGACTCCGTTATATGGGAGTAAAATTGTGAGGGGTTTGTATTCAGAGGTTGCTAGGGTAACCAAAACCGCTGGGTTTAGTTCCGAAATAGACAACTTCCAAGAAATGTTTTAGTTTTTATGCCATATGTTGCCGAAAGTAAAATATTAATGCTGATTCAGTCCACATTTAGGAGAGAAATTTAAATGTTTTCAGTTGTATTTATTGCTATTATTTAAAAAGCTCTTATTAAAAATGTCATATGTCCAAAATTGTTACAAAAAGATATACAGTAAAAGTATTGTTATTTTTTAAATAGTAATTACTGAAGACAAAGTAAATGTAGGCCTCTAAATAATTAGCTAAAGAAGAAGCTAGGGAATGCTTGAGTAGAGAGTTACATCCTCAAGACAAAAACATTTTCAGACCCACGCCCACAACACGATCAATAGCAAATAGCAAATTTTAACAATCTGACTGACTCTTGAGCAATAAGATATATGAGATAAGATATAAGTATATAATGCACCTTTAAAGCAGTTTGAACTGCCACTAGTATGAAATGTGTTATTATTTTCTAGAAACATCAGTGTTAGAACAACTTATGTTTTGTTGTCTTTATACAGAATTTTATGTTCAAGTCCTTTGCCCTCTTACTTTAGATTCAACAAGTAACACCTGTGCCCTGTTGTAGACGAGCCAGAGAAATAATACAATGTCATAAATAAGATGATGGTGGGTTTCAGTATTAGATGTTTTCAATAGCTCAAGTCTCTTTTGTGGGAAGTAAATGATTACTGGCAGCCTGTTATTAAAACAATGTGACTGTTGGTTTTGTTAGGAAAATATGTCTTGAATATGAATCCATTCAGGGGTGAGCTTCCTTGGCAGCATTGCCTGCTGTCTCAGTCATTGTGGTGCCATGCTGTGGAATCAACGTTTTTATTTTCACAACGTAAGTTCGTCCTAACAGCTAGTTCACTGCATATGTGCGTCAGAGTGATATAAAATGGGCCAGTGAACAGCAAAGGCAACAACCAGGATGAAGTATATCTGAAAAAATTAAACACAGAGTTCACCCGACTCAAACTTATTGGTTTAGTCAAAAAGTCTGCATCTCAATTAGGTAAACAAGATACTGAAACTGTTGGAACTGCTGGGACTCTTTCTATCACGCAATCCCGCCAGGCATTTTCCCCTCTTGTGCTTCCAGATATAGACTGCTGTGGCATTGCTGGGATTCAAACACAGTCTCCTGATGCTGGCTTGAATTATTAGCCAGTTGCACCACATGATACTTTGTAAAGTTAGAACAAGAAATACTTTCTGCTGTGTTTTAGACATGCACACATACCGAATCTGAAGATACACTAAATAATAGGTGCTCCCTGGTGGTGCCTTGGAAGACAACATCACCCCAGCATGAGATTGTGAATGCTGTAGCTGGTCATAAGTGAGCACCAAAGAGGAACAAATACCTGATAGGATTGTGTGATGGAAAAAGTCCCAGATCAAAAAAGTTTAATATTGTTTACCCAATCAAAAATGGAGTAAACAATGGATATCTTTGAGATGGGTCTAAGTTGAGTTGCCTTATAAGTTACTGTGTAATTTTAAGTTGAGATGATTTTTTTAGTGGATGAGTAAAAGTATCCCATATTGAAATAAACCTTTATATTATTGTTTAATCCATAGTGTTCCTTAGATGCATTTAATGCTACAGATATAGCAAGTAAATACTTTTCTCTGTTTGTATTTCTGATTGTTTTCAAATAATAATAAATTTACTTTTGAATAAAGTGAACTACTGTTTACTCAGTTCCACTTTAGTTCTTCACCATGAGTTACCAGTTCTTTCGTTGGGTTTTGTTCAGTTCTGATTGTTGATTGTGTTTTAGAGTTTTAGCATTTTAATTTTACTTTTCATGCTGATAGATACAGAATGTACCACAGTGTTTCTATTGCTAAATACAGCACTGTAGGAGTAAAGCTGTGTTTCAGAAAGATACTTAACTTCTACTGCAGTCAGAATTTTTTCGCATCAGCGGTACTTTGATTTGAGTGTAGGCTGCATTTTTTCTTTCCTTCATTTTTTATGAAAGCTGTTTTTACCTCAGTTAAACTGTGCCATTACCAATGCAGAAATCACCTCAAATGTTACAGACTGTCGTGTTCTGTCAAGTCTAAACACACACATCTGTGTGATGCAACTGCACCCGCAATGAAATATTCATGAGAAAAGGCTGTCTTTTAGTGTAAGTGAATGTTCTTCAGGTGCACTAGCAGGTTGTAACTGTCATCGCAATCAAGGAGGTGCTAATCAATGCCATGATAATTTAAGCTTGCATGCTCAGTTTATTTTTTATTTACCCTTAATTTATTTATGTAGTTTAAGGGACCATCACTGAAAACTGAATTTTTCTCCCATTTTTATATAAAACACATGTACATGCCATTCGACCTCCAGACCTATATACAGTGTGAAAACCTGGCTGTTTTAATTCCTTGTTATCACAAAAACCACCAAATTTACACATACATGTCTATTCAGCCTACAGCAGTTTAGTCCCATCCATTCAAATTAAAGGTATGTTTCTGCCTGGACTGCTTTGTGAACAAGGCGTAATACAAGGCAGCCTTTCAGAACAGCAGTCTTTTATGTATTTGTCTAAAAGGCACAGTAACAGAAACAGCCAGAGAGGCTGGAACATGGTCATGTAACACATGTAACACATATACCTACAGAAACCTCACAGGTAGACCTAAAAAGAAAAAACAGGTCTATTTAAACAAATGCAAAACACTTAATAGATGTTGTAGTTTTGTACAGTGTAAAGCCACATGCGGATTCTAGCTTTGGATCTTTCTTCCTACCCTACCAGTCCTGCTGTCTTAATCTCAGCCTCAGACAACCTGTTGTTGTCCACCTGTCACTTTTAGTTCTGTAACAGCGAATGTGATCCTAATTAGTGAGCGCCCCTTGAAGAAGGGAACCGTGTGTGGTTAACTGTGATTAGCACGTCTACTGAACTTCAGCTTCCAGATGCTTTCCTTTACTTCACTGATTCTCTGGTAATTTTATCACTGAATACACACACTGCAGCTGGATTAAGCATGATTTTTTCATATTTTCGGCAATTCATGTTCGGTGAAATGAATGTCATGAATGGAAGTGTTTCTGGAAGACTCTCAAATAGGATAAAATATGCATGACACAAAATCAGTGCCAGAAGTTGGTAAGCCCACAGAGACTGACATTCCAGTTTAAATTCACATTCAAGATCATGGTTAACTTGGCCCACTAGTTAGTTACCTGACATGTCAGATCTGTGTCATATCTAGCATTGCTGTATTTACGAGTGAATGTTTATAAAGCATAGAATTTGTACTTGCAGTGCATGTGTAAAATTCAGCACATGTGTAGTCTTTTTGATTTTGCAGTGTCAGTAAAATTGTAGCGTGTTTTATTATAAAAATGGAGCGTGTAGCGTGTTTTATTATTTACATATTTTATTATGTAAAATACTTCCTAGTGTTTTGTACACAGTTTTGTTTGTTAGTTTTCTGTTTGCTGTTTCTTCTTATTTTGTCTTAGTTAACTTTTCTTCTTGAGGTTTCCCTTTTGTTTATGGTTTGCCCTGATTTCTTCATGTGTAACAATAAACAACAGACCCACACTTGCATCCTGATATCACATTTTTATCTCCCACTACAACAAACTAGGAAACTAGGCAACACAGTTGCAAAAATAAATGAGTATCTATAAGGCTTTGTATAGAATGTGATTAATCATTGTGGAAACTTCTTAATATTAATAAAATGTGTAATATCAATAGGCCAGATTAAAAATGTATATATATTTATGTTTTGTATTTGGCCTGTTAATATTAGACATTTCAGAAAAAAGGCATGAGAGACAGATGCCATTTTAAATGGATATAAACTCTACACTTGCCATTGTGCATGGTGATCTAAGTATCAGGCCTGCCTGCCCTAGAAAATCACATTAAAGTTGCTAGATATTTTCATTGGAAGGGGTATCTGGATACTTTTAGGTGCATAGTGTATGCTAGCTGACTGCTGCTTTTATGAGCTGAATTTAATATCTGTAGTCCAGAAAGGGGCCTTGCTAATCATTCGCTTTTAGGGTGTAACCCAGTGGACGCTTGACATGCAGGCAAAAAATCCTACCTTTCCTGACTGCTGGAGTGTCTGCCTTTTGATTCTACTTCTGGCACTCTTGCTCCAGACAGTGGCTCATACCAAATATATCCTCCCCCCTGTCAGATGGGTAAGAGGGCTTATAGTTTGGTAAAAGATCTTTTTTTTTAGTTGTAGTAGTGCATCTGAGACTTAAATAGTACCCAGAGTTTGCTTCCTTAGTCCATAATTGAAATGATTGGTTGATAAGTCAGAAAAACAGATTCTGGTTGGTTGCCAAGTCAGGAACACTGTTTCTGATTGGTCAACAAGTCAGGACCACAGCCTCTGATTGGTAGACAACTTGATTGGAATACAGCCCCTTTGTCATTTGGCAAGTTAGGAACAGAGCCCCTGGTTGATCAATAAGTCAGAAACAAAGACTCTGTTTTCTTGACAAGTCAGGAACACAGCCCCTGATTGGTCGATTGACTGAACCCAGGGCATCAGTGGACGACCATGATTACAACATATATTTTTAACCCAGAGAATTGGATAAGTAATCACAGGAGACAGTGTTTGAAATCTGTGTTGGATTTGTCATTATGAATTGATGTAACAAAGTCTCCAAAAGAACAGTGTAGTTCAAAGCTGCATTACAAAGCTTCTGAAAGTAATATGCTTGCACGAGAGCCCTCATTGGAACAGAACAAAGATACCCTTCTGGTAAAAAATAAATGTAACTCTTCAGCATGCAGCTTGCCCAAGATGTATTCTTTTATGTACGACATCCTTTGATGTTGTATACAACATGGTCAGCCTAAGAGGGTTAAGAGTTCATATATAAATTTAAAACATTTATTTTAAGCCAATTCAGTCTGTGTCATTGGGTTATGCGCTCTGCCTTGCCACAACAATGTATTTAGCTGTAAAAACTCACAAATCAGGTGGAATGATTAAGAATAAATGACATAATTTAAGTTGTCAGAGGAGCCGAGTTTAAAGGCTGGGACTTTTTTCTTTTCATGTTACAAACTATGAAATTATGAGAGGAAGTGAGGTAGCCAGTTCACCTGAAATATACCAGCCTGTCACATTCCTTCTAGTTACAAGTTTAGTTTAATTGGCTGTTTTTCTCAGCGAGCCTAAGATTCAGTCAGACAGTCATTCTAGGTTTTCTCAAGTGAGATTTGTTATTTGCATATTTTTTTTTTATTGAAATGGGTAAAAAAAATCTTGTTTTTGCGTGCAGGGTATAATATTTTATTTTTTAAACTTCACTTTCAAATTCTGCTGTTCTGCTGCTTTTTCATGTACTTTTTGTTTTGGTAAAAAACTGGCATACAGTGTCAGAAGCCACATAGGCAACTCTGTTTGAGAACACTCAACACAGTTTAGGGCAAGTGTGTGATTTGGTCTGCACCTGCCTAACCCATGAAGTGTAAACTTGCATTACTCATTAGCTACATTAGCTTCTTAGCTCCAGTGCAAAACTGAGATAAGAGATTTTGTTTTGCTAAACCTTTTTCCTTTATTTGCATGCCTACTTTTTACATTCTGTTTTAAAGCGGGGGAAATTACAATCAGCACAGATTTGTGGAGGCTTTTGAAACGTGTGAAAGTGATTGAGTGAGTGGTCGTTGATGCCTTGTGTTGGAAAGCTTTGACAATGTGTTGATCTCATTTCAATTGTGACCTATTTAGCTGCTCAAGAAGGAAGAGAGGAGAAGGAGAGATTGATGGATGAGGAAGCTCTAATTTTCACCAGCGATTTCACAGACATGCTCTGTAAACAACGAGCTGTTTGAATCATTGCTGAATCATGTTCAGTGAGGAATATCCCATTTCTGTGACTGATATTTGTCATTTTGCTGTTTCCAGTAATCACATACTAATAGATCTTTGAGCGAAGCTGCATAAAATGCAATTTTCCCTCAATAAAGCATTTGGATATTGATATGCACCACAGCATAAGCAGATTAATGTACCTCATGGCAACATTAAAAGATGCTCCGGCCAATATGAATGTACCCGTCTAAACCTGTACACCAAACTAAAACGCATAGTTTGTGGAAAAATCTAATTTAGCCCGTTTTGTCTTACCCCAAACGTTTAGTATCTGAAGCTAGCCGCTTTAGTATTGAACTAAAGCTAACTGAATGCTAATATAAAAAAACACGGAAGCTTAAACAGCATCCATTGGCACTATACAAACGACATGTCTAAATCATCAACAATTTGCCGTAAACCTTGTTGAGTTGTTAAGTGATGTCAAATATGTGGTTTTTAAACACTGTATGTCATATTAATGTCTATAAAAGGGCCAAAATACATTCATAAAACTCAAATAGCAAAAACAGTAATTGTACCTATATTGTAAATTAATTCATGCTTGTATGTAATTTTATCCTTTTTTTGTCCAACAATAACTAACAGTTAATGAGTGATGCACAGTGATGCCCTGTTTCATACATATATCTGTAGATATTAAAACAAAATTACACTGGTCAAATGTTTAGATTTAGCAGATATTTCAAAGCAATGTTTGATATGATGTATGTATTGTTCTCCGTAGAATGTAAATATGATGCCAATATGATGTCAATATTAGCTTTCTCGTTGGTGGATATGCACACTGTGTGTATCGGATATTGGTGCATTCTTTATTGTAACATGTTAAAAGTTACATTTAAATGCACTGGACATGGTTTTGTTTTTTTTAATTGGTTGGAATTACCAATACAGCCTATATTGATGTAATAATCTTAGCCATAGATGCTCCAGCAATACATACATGGATAATTTGATATCCTTAGTGTGTTAACCTGGCCGAACAGTCAGGATTCTGCCAATTTCATTCTGATTGGCTATTCACATGTCAACATAATTGCCCATTCCATACTTCTGTGTTACCCAAGCAACTGCTTATGTTGTGACTCTCATTCTATATGCCATGTCAAATATTTCCTGCAGTAGTACGCAGTTCTTGGTCATGTTAAATGGTGACCAGTTGTGCAATACATGACAATTGCTGAAATAGAGATTGAAATTCAATAAAAATCAGATGAAATGGCTTCCTATAAGTTGGCAAAGCTAAGCTCTCAGATGCAAAATTTTGTGTGATATTTACAATTCTGTTTTCTCACTAGACATATTTCAGTTTTATGGTCAAATCAAAGATTTTTACTTTACTAAACTGTGCTTCATGTTCTTTTTTGACAAAGATTAAGACTCAGCTCACATGGTATCACTGTTTTTTTTCTCTTAGTGTACAGGGCCATTGGAAACTTAAAGGATAAAATGGTAAGGCAAAGGAAAAACTGGTTTGCCTGTGTACCGCAGTTGTTTTCCACATCGTTACCTGAAGGGAACTCCAGCACGGGCCTAGTCTTGTGGTTTCAGTATTTTTTGCATTGTTTGTCTTGCATTTTGTACTTCTGTTCCAAGACATATTTTTTATCTATGCTCCAGTGAAGATCACTGTCGCTTACATCCACCCAACTCAAGCACATCTTCAGCACACCCTCTTTAAGGGTGTATTACATTAAAATCAGAAGGCTTGTTCTGGTGGATTGTTGTGCTGGTTTTAGATATTTCTGTCTCTGTGCTGTACTTGTATCAGATGTTTCTTTGTCCCTGTTGCAGACATCTCCTCTCTTTAGTAGAATATTGCATTTCTATTAGACATGATCTCCTCTAGTCTTTCTGATGAAGTACTGCACTGAAATCAGACATTTTATATTTCCGTGCTGGTACTTGTTGTTTTGTGATAGTCTGTTGCACTGATATGAAATACACTCCACCACCCCATCACTCTCCAGAGGACAATTACACTGTCATAAAAAGGCATCTTCTGCTTTCTTTGGTACTGTGTCACTCTGTGATCAGACATTTCCTCTGTGCCTACAATTCTTACTTGACAAAGTTGTTTATTTATCAACATCCATTACAGAAAAAAACCTGATGTGTCATTTTCTAAAAAACAAAAAAGCTTTTAATGTTCTCCAGTATTCATAAGATCCTCATGGTCATTGTAACAGTGTTCTACAGGAAGCAAATGGGGGTGAAATGGGCGATGATGTCAAAGAAAGTGTAGCCAGAATGTTTCAATTAGTCAGTTAATCAAATAGTCGATTAATCAATAACAGAAATTGCTGTTGCCATTTTTATCTTTTCCCTTTCCTTCTGCGATGTAGTATTGTATCAGTATCGGGCATTTCTGCGCTCCGGACAAGCTGAGTTTTCCACTCTGTGGCCGGAGGGGAAGTGGCTTGCTGGGCCTGGCTCTGCTCAAGCTTGCTGCAATCTGCTGTCTCGGTGGGTGGTGTTACCATCACGGCCTGTCGGAACTACCTCAAGTAGTGGACGCTCACACATTCTCTTGTGGGACTATGGTTTCACAAGTTACACTTTTGATGGAAAGCTGCTTCAGGAAAATGTCTGTCATAAAAAAAAGTGCCATACAAATAAAAACAAACTAGGCTGAACTGATTAGATGTCAATTTAAGGAAACAGAAAATATTGTAAATCAGGAAATACAACATTTAAATGATCAATTTACAAGTTTAGCACAGTAAATGAATTAATTTTGATAATTCAGCATAAAAAATATCTATTACAATTTATATTACATCCAAGAGCTTGTAGTTACCCACCTTTTATACAGTTCTGAAATCAAAGATCATCAAAAGTTTGTGCCTTTTTCCCACAAGTTACAGTCTCTACTCCCATAGGAAGACTACAGTAAATGTTTTGCCTTGAGGATTTGATTGTATTAAGCCACAAGAGCATTATTGAGTTCATGTACTGATGTTTGATGATTGTTTCTGGATCACAAACACCACTCCAACTTCTTATAAATGTACTGAGAACTAGTACAAAGAACACAGCTCCACAACCCAATGCTGGTGGGCTTTACACGCCTTATGCAATCCCTAGCATTGGTGTGACCTTAGGCTTGTTGTTCCAGCTTGTTGTTCTTGTTGTTATGTAGCTGTTCCAGAGCATCCCATTCAGTTGGTGATGTGTGGAGATTATACAAGCTATACACCTTTGACATTTGAATGCTTGAGTCAGCAGTGTAAGACATGTAAGGCTTGTCTCCAAACATGTGGAAACTAACCAACAGTGATTAGTTGGTGGCTTGCAAGATGATAATGCATATTTTTGGCATATATCTTCTTCTGGACAATAAATATTTGTTATGCTTTTTGTTGTGTGTGTGCATTTAAACCCAGTGTTAACAAATGAACCTGCAAAAGGCAGAACTTAATTTATATTGTCATGGTTATGTTAGCAGATAGCAAGTTTTGGGTGAAATGTTGAACATTTAGAAGCTCATCCTGTCACCACATGGCATACGTTAACTACCTAACTCTGTGATGCCAGTTAATTAGCTTATAATAGCTTATAAGAACTTTTTGTCAACATAATTTTAAAATCAACTAATTCCATCCTTTCATCCTTGTCTAGCATGTTAATATTTAACTAATAGATTAGTATGTTACTGTTGCAATAACAGGTGAGAGTATCAATCAGTTGTACAGATTGCTGTTATGTGGCTCATTACAAAATGATGGGAAACAGTGACTTCTAAACGTATATATATTTTTCCTGTATATGCATGTTAAATTGGCATGCTGCATTTACTGCCTGCCTCTGATCTCTTCTTCAGTTACTTTAGAGTTTGAGTGTAGATCAGAGTGTGATTGAGCGACACTGTTCAGCTTATTTGTGACACATTCGCTCAAATAAATTATACTGCAAAAGTGGTCAATCAGCCAAGACATGTTTGCCATCTGAACATTACTTATATGAAGCCAATATGGGTAAAACATAATGGACGCTTGTTTGCAACCAACAAGCATTTAAGATCTAGAGAGGAAAGTTAGAGAGGGAGAAACAGAGATAAAAGCTGGCATGTGAGCAATGGATGAAAGGTTAAAGAGAGAAAGAAACAGAGGGGTGTTGTGAGGGTTTGTCCATTATGGCTAGCAGCAGATATTAAGGACTGGCCATATTGCTCCGCAGAATGTTCAACACATCGCTGCCCAGTGAGCACAGTCCTTCCCCCAGCCTTTACACATGCGTAGTAAAGGACATATGCTGTGTGTTTATCTGGACAGTGACTGGAGAAGCTCTTTGATGAGGTTACTGCCTGCCGGCTCTCGCTCTCTTACTGACTGCAGTCCACGCCTCCTTTCAGCTACTTTTCAGAATAAGCCATTGTCACTAAACTGCTGTCAAGACTTTTTCAGCACCCTGGAAAAGGACGACATGTCTTTCATGGTCTGATAACGCAGGCTACAAAGACCTGTAAGAGGAAAACACATGAACAAACTAAAAACCATAACAGCAAATCTAAAGATGCAAGCGTGAATCTGACAGTATGACAACAGATGAAACAACAAAGAGACAAATCTAAAAGTACAAGAAGAAAAACAAAAAGCACAAAGCATATCGACAACTGAAACAGCAAGTCTACAAGTCAAAATACACAAATAAAAAAAAGCAAAGCATCTAAAATTTTTAAAACAAACAATTATCATAAAAAGCAAAACGTTTTTTGGTCAATAGAAAAATCAAACAGCAAACGCAAATCGGAATATGGAACACTAAAGCCTCAAAGACAAATGCACAAATTGCAACAGCTCCTACCTTTTTCTTAAGTGCCATTAATATTACTTTGTCTTCATATTTGCTATAGTTCACTTTATTCCTGCTGTATTTTTTTCTGCGATTGTTGTTTGGAAGCCTGTTAATTAGTATTAGAATCCAATTTACATGTGACCACATAATTCATTAGGTAATACTTTACCTGTATCCTGCTACATAGCAGTCATACAGTGTAATGAGTTGTGATGACAAACTGCACCCAGTAAGGCTGTGGTCAGATGGTGGAGCATATTCTGCCCAAAGCATCATTACATCCTATGGCAGGACGTTGATCCTGCAGCTCTTTCCACTGCAGATCTTGCACTCATCATATCACTTTTCACAAGGTACCCAAAAAAAGAGGGTTTAAAACTGAAGTGAAGAGTAAATGTGGGGCTAACCAGTAGAACAGTTTTGCACACATTTGTGATTAAAAACATCCTCTAAGAAAACTCTTAATGGTCTCACTGGCATGTGTAGCATGCTGTATCACAAAGGTTTTCTTAAATAACCCCTTAGAAATGGACGATGAATCACAGTCAGCACTGTAACATGGTTAGTAGATTACTTTAATGCAGAAATACGATGTTGTCACTTGTAAATGGTACTTTCTAATGTTGCTAAGGTTTACATGCGCTGATTAGGAAGAATTTAACCTGTTGGGCATTTTTTATAAAAGCGCAGTAAGTGCTAGTTTATTTAGTCTATCTATTTTGTGCAGTGTGATGTGTTGTTTAACTTTAAAGGAAACCCAAGGCATTAACAGAGATAGGAATGAGCTAAATAGATAAGTATCATAATTTATAGGGTTCCATTGGAGAATTGTCTGTCCCAGACCCTAACCCCTAAATTTCAACTTGTGTAAATAATACTTATTATTATTTATTAATATTATAAAGATTTTTAAAAAGTTTAAAGATTAAATTTAAACCGTGAATTGAATTTTTAAATATACTTATCCACAGTTTAGTATGCATAGACAGATTTTGCATTAATTATTATAACTTAGTATTCCGATACATATGTAATCAATGAATCAAAAACTGTAAATATTGAACTTTTCCCATTCAGATTGTGGGCAAATTCGTGTCAAGTATAGAGTGATGAACAGAGTTTATTTTCCCTTCCTTTCTTCATATTGATTGGTCAGCTGTGGGGTTGTATTGTGGACAATTAGCATCAGTTGACAGTGTTTTTTTAAACCACAGAATTCACTGCACAGGTGAGAGGAGTGCATTTTAGTCTCAGTGCATGTGGCTCCATAGGCAACAATAAGTGCACTCCGGAGAGTTTGAAAATATGTCGTCTGGAAAAATGAAAATTCCTATGTGGTTCTTGACCTGTATTTGAATATTTAAGGTAGGACCGTTAACTGGTATAGAAACAGTCAGAGATCTACTCTCAAGCGGAGATTGCTGCTCTTTTACTACAACAGAGGTATGAAAGCACCATTGTCCATTTTAACAGTGGTCATAAATGATTTAGGATGTAGCCTGATGAACTTGCAGCAACAAGTCTAATTCACTCTAATCAGACATTTGTTTTCTTAGTGAGTATTTCTCCTGTTTTTTTTCTTTCTGTCTCTTTTCTTTCCTACCCCATGTTCATACTTCTCCATCCTCTTCCTTTCTTTTTTTTTCTTTTGTTTCTCTTCTTTGTTGCTCACCCTGTCTTCCCCAATCTCTGTTTTCTCTCTTACTCTCACTATTTTCTTTTAGCCTGTCTTCTGCCCTGTGTTTTCTGTTCTCTCTGCCTGTCACCACTCTTTTCCATCCATCCTTATCCTTCTGCTGTTTGTCTTTTTCATTCTTTTCGTACAGTTCTCTGTGCTCTGTGCTCTCCCTTGCATTTGAGATGTGATGTAGAAGGTTGTTGAACTATATAGCACTGAATATCTTCAGGAGAGCTGGGTCAGCCCTGACTCCCACACCACCCTGTCTTCTTCCTGCACTCTCTGTCTCTCTTTCTCTCTCTCTACTTGCTATTCTGAACACTGCACTCTTTGGATTTGCCTAGTCGGTCTCTTCTCACGACCTCCTGAAATGTCCAGGAAAAATTTTCCAGAGCAGAAGATTCATCCTTGTTTTATCCCACACCATGAATTGTGGATTGTGTGCACTAATTGATTTCTTTGGCTTGGAGTGAAAGGTCACTACTGTGCTTCCTTTCATCAATGATTAGTGCACAGATCCATCCTAGTTCTCTGTAGGGTCTATATCTACATGCATACCTGCATTAAATAGACTGTACACTGGCCACGGACTGACCTACAGTCTGTCCAAAGTTGTGCAGAGTGCACTACAACATTGGTCTGAATTTGAACCTTGTAAATTTTAGTCTTCTTATTCATTTAGTAATATAAAAGAATTACAACAACCTTTTTCCACCCAATCCCCATCTGCCAAAGACAACAATCATAATAGATACCCGGAAAAGAACAAAAAGCTCATTGACTGTATCTGTGCATATCAGTATAATATGCAGTTGCTGAACTTCATGAATGAACTGTTGAACTGACTGAGCACTTTATTAGGAACAAATCATATCATTTAGGGCCAAATCTTAAGGTTGTAAATGGGCATGTAAAACAAGGAAGAGGATGGCAGTCAATGCAAGTCAAAGCTGTATTGTGCAAAGAAAAAGTCATATAATCAAGAAACACTGCTGTCTTCTCTGAGGCAAAGCTCATTTAAAATGGATAACAAATGAAAAAACTTTTTTTTTTCTTGGAAACCATGGACGCTGTCCTGTGGACTCAAGAAGAGAGGGACCATTCAGCTTCTTATCAGTGCCAACTTCAAAAGGCTCCATCATTACAGCATGGCTTTGCAGAAGAAGAGTTTGGGTACTAAACTGACCTGTATTTACCAATAGAAAACATTTGGTGCATCATAAATGAAAAATACCCAGTACTGTTGAGCATCTAGAATCCTGTATTAGATGAAAATGACAGCTCATCACAGGCTATTAAATGTACTTTATCAGTAATATAGTGTTGAGATACATCATGTTTTATGCTGCACTGTCTGGGGGGTGGATGCCTTAGAACTCTGTATGCAGAATGTTCCTGAAAGAAGGTTTTTTAATATCTGAGAGAAGCTGTGAAACGGGAGGCAGGCGGTGCCTCTGCAGCACAGCTGTAGGGAGAATGGAGGGTGTGTGTTTGTGTGCATCCTCTTACTCCCAAAGGGGACAGTACCCTCTTCTGTAAGATAAGGATGTGATTGCCACTGCTCGTTAAAAAGTTTGCAAAATATGTCTTAATATAAAATAGTTCTTTGTTTGTCTTCAAGTGCACATATTCTACATTTTCTTCCATTTTCTCTATTTCTTGCCCCCTGCATAAGTTCATTGTTAAGATGTGAACATAGCCATTTAGAGATTTGACATAAAGAGAAACTTACCAAGTCAGAATTGATCACAGCAGTTGTAATAGGAACCCAACCAAAAAAAAGAAGCTCACAGAAAGTTATTTTAGTTATTATTTTTTTTGGGCCCTTTCCAGGCTCGGACTGCCTATCATTACTAACAGGAAATTTTCTGGTACCAACTATCAATGCATAAAAGAAAACTCCACAGTCTTTCTGCCCCTGATCTCTCACACGGTGCTCTTACATCATAAACATGGTGTAGGAGGTGAGGTGAGCAGTAGAACTAGCTGGCTAGCTAGCTTAGTCAGCTAACCAGCCTCCTTTACAAAAAATAAGTATACTTAAAGTTTATTTAAGTAAAGTTGAAGTACATTTCCCAAGTATACTTTATGTAGTTAGTATACAAATATCATTGTACTAGAAGTACACTTTAATATGTACTATTTTAATACTTCTTGGGAATAAATTGGCCCACTTTTCTAAAAGTACACTTTAAGTGTAAGAGTAGTAGACTTTTGTATCTTTTGTACTGCAACAACCCTAAAAGTATACTCTCAGTATACCTCTAGTTTAGATGTTTTTAAACTGAAAGTATAGTTGTACGTTTTCTTTAGGTGAACTTTACTTATATATTATATGCACTTCAAAGTATATGACTAGACTTATGTTTACTTATGTTTACTATTTAATATATAACAACATTTACTTACTCAACAGTGGACACAAAAATAAACAAGGCACTGATTACTATCATATTGTACTGGGTGCCTTGTTGTGAAATACTTACTTATACTTTTCTTCAGTATCTCAATCAAAAGGTTGAGCCAAATTAGACTTTTCTATATACTTGTAGGTATAACCCAAGTACACTTAGCACACAATAACTGTGTTTAGAAAATCACTGAAATATACATAAAAAGTAAAGTGAAAGCATACTATCTTCTTTTTAAAAGAAGTATACTAATGGCACACTTGAATAAACTTCTTTTTGTAAGGGCTACTGTATCACAGATTGTTTTACTACTTCGCAAAATTAATAAGAGAAGACGAGAAAGGAGGAGCTGAGAGTAACAGAGAGAGTGTGTTGAAAATAACTATTCAGCAACAAAGAAACTGGTCAATTTTTATCCTCCTCCTCTCACCTGATCACCCAGCTAACTGCTACTGCTGTATACTGTTTATCTCTGTCAGGATGTATCAGACTAATCCATCACTAACCGAGATAATCTCTGTTACTGATTTTCAGACTCTAGCCAACCGATTACCTTAACAAGTTCACGTTCAGTTCACTTACAAAAATAGCCCCAGTTCTAACTCGCTCTAACATGTTCAGAAGGCAGTGTGAGTAATGCTTGTTTATTTATTAGCTTATCCTCATGTTTTAGCATGTATACAGAATTAAAGTTTTCTTTTAATATTTTACTTGTAAGTAAAGCAAGGTGGCTAATGACAGTTTGGCCAGTTTTGGCTACTTCATTGGATGCACTGTATGACAAATAGTCGCTCCTGATGTGGATAGCAAACAACTGCTTTTTGCTCAGCATTTTCTGGGCAGCCCACTGGGGATTAAGCAAAGTTTTAGACAAAATTACACATTTTTCATCACTTATTTTTCTCTCAGAGTCCAATTTATTAATTTATTTTACTTTTCATGTATGTGTAAATTAGTTTAACAAATTATTTTTATCTGGGACAATGTCATCAACAACATTTTCAAAACATTATTTAGTTTCAGGCTAAGTTTTTTCTCAGTTGTTTTTGTCTTGGTTTATTCTCTAAAATAAACATCTGAAATCCGTTTCAGTAAATTAAAAAATAGTTCGATTTTAAACAGAGGGAACTAATCTGGGTGGTTTGAGAGTGGACTAGCAGTGGCAAACAGTCAGCAGGATGCTGATTTTATCAAGCCAGCAGACCGATATATGCTGCTTTCAGGGGTCACGTAAAATGTCATGATCATGTCATACTTACATGTTTAGTAAGACGGAAAATTGGTTTTGGGATTTGAGCAATATGTAATCAAAACAGTGGAGGAGAAAAACCTCGGATTTCTTGATGTGTTTATCCATCATAACTACCTTTGCTGGAAAAGACTTACACATGTTGGTGGTTTCAACTATGAAAGGCTTTTACAACTCAACAGCTGTTACTGAGAATCATGCACCAGACTTTGACGTTCAGTCCAGCAGATTTTACTGCAGCACGAACCTGTTGTCTGTGTATGTCTGTGAGTGTACTCTGCTTCCATCCGCATGTTTGATCATGTCTGATTGCAGTTTGTCCAGCTCAAGCAGGCTCAGGCAGCCAGCCGTTCAGAAAAAAAGCATGTGTTTACCAAAGCAAAACGGCAGGGCAGGATTCAGGCCTGCCTCCTGTTTACCATCTGTTTTCTCTGAGCTAACTGTGTGAACACACCCCACTCTGAACACACTCCGCACACTCACGGTGGTTTTGGGGTGCCGTCAGCCACCTGTGTCTGAGTCCATTTTCTAACGTGATAGATTTTTATGGTGATGTAGCAATATCAGCCTAAAAGCGTGAAATGGGACATCCATTATTGAGTGTAATCAGTTAAGTACCTATTTTTATTATTTAATCTCTTAAACGGCAGGCTTATTATTCAGCTCTTATAGAGAAGTTCCACCAATTTACAAAATTTGTTTGTTAAGATAAATGGAACCAGATCAGAACCAGGGCCTGGATTCATGGAAGCTTTTCGAAGAATAAAGCAACCCTAAGGCAAACACTAATGTTATGTGTGCACTGCAGGCAAATTTGTTATTCAATTTATTTCTAAAAGGTTGTAGCAAGAAATAGGCTAATATATATTGCTGGTTGATAGCTGGTGTAGCCAACATATTAGTGCAGTTGGAACACTAAGTCTAATTACATCGGCTTATATTAAAAGTAAATAAAACATTTTGGGAATGACAGCAGCGATTTACTGAATGGTACAGAGTTTTTTTGTTTATGAGTTCATAAGAGAAGCTCAGTTGAGAAGACAATTCATTTGAAATCAACCCTAATTGACATGTTCATTCATTTTTGCATTGTAGACAGACCCTTCAAGTGGTGAGGCACTGGCAAAGAAGGCAGAAGAAAATTTTACGCTGATTGCAGTGGACCATATACATACCATGCATAAGTTCATAAGAACAAGGGCGTAGAGCTTGCATGGACTGAAGTGACGGGTCCCCACCAATATCCATCGATAATTGAATTGTCCCTACCAATAATTTAATCCCCTTCGAAAAAAAATGACCCTGATCGGTCAATGTCTCATTGACCTAGAGGTGCTGAAAGGGTTAAATTATGTTCTTTACTGGAGTCCTGCCTCGCAGTAATTCATATTGCCAGTGTGATTGGCTGTGCCTTTCACTGCTGTCACATGTTGAGACATTAGGACATTAAGAAAGATTTAATTGTGTTCTGGGATTTGCACAGAAGTTTAAACAACTTCTTTGTCAGTCATTAACATCATATAATTTATTAATTAAATTCTAACTTGATATTACTCAGTAGGTGAGTAGGTGAAAAGCATGTAGATTCATGGGTCCCCACCAATGTCAAGAGCAAATCTATGCCCTTGCATAAGAATGTTGTTAAATTCTTAAATAAAAGTATTTTTTCCATAATTGTATTTCCTGTGTAAGGTGTAGCCAGGCTTCACTGGTAAGGTGTAAGGTGTAGCCAGGCTTCACTGGTAAATAATAAGCTTGGGGAATACCATTTACTTCTTTGAACTGACCACAATGTCATATTGGAAATAAAGTGGAGGCGAAGCATTTTAACTGTAAATCATTGGCCAAGATTCAAGCCCAACTTCCATAGGAAGAAATGACTCTTTGAGGTCGACTTACCATTACTACATGTTGCCAAGTGGTGGCAATGTGGGAGTGAGTGTATGCACCTTCGCTAAAAACAACAGCTGGAATTTAAATAGGAAGGTGTCCGATTGGCATTACTGACCAAGGACCTGTTTGTATGGGACACAATTGTAACAGCAAACCTCAAGACCCTTTTTTATCAAGTAGTTAAGTAGGCTTACCTAAGATTATGTTATACCAGTTTGCACAACTAGTTTTATGTTAAAGGAATAGACTGATTACAGATTCTTTCTCTCCCAAGATTAAATAAATATAGCCCAAATCAGCTCCTGCCTTTGCATTTCAATTGCACTTTTTTTTCGCGGGCTGCATTTTTGTTTAGCTGTAGCTTCTCTGTATCCTCCTCACATTATGCTATTACAAATGGAAGAGATGGATCAGTGGTTATTAGTGTGCTGAGCGTGATACAGGACACTGTGAAGTGAAGAGAAGAGCTTAGAAGCAGCATTAGGAGGAGTATTGAAAAACTACACTTCAGCTGGAGCACTTATACTTACAGCAGCAGTGAGAGCAATAATAAAAGGTTTATTTTTGTAGTAGTATCAAGTACCTTAGAGGAAAACCCATTTAGATATATGCAAAAATTAGCATCTAATAATGAGCATCATGTTACATAAACAGCTGTAGTGAAAAATGCATTAATAAGACATTTGTTTATTTACACAATTTTCACCTTAATGTGGCCAATGAACCAAGATATTTGTTATCTGAAATTTGCTACCTTAGTTTTGCATTATGACTATGAGGCTAATGTAACTAACACATAATGAAAGCTAATGTCCCATATTATATTAGGTGCATGCCTAAATCTGCCCCAAATGACATATTTAATGTAGGTTTGCACCACAGGTCTATATTGTCTATTGTTCAGCTCTTTCAGTTTGTAACTGTTTTGCACAATGTAAACTAATACTGAAACAGAGGAACAGCAAGTAGTTTGGTAGTTTGTAATGCTGATTGTTCTACCAATGATCCACATGCTATGGCTCTCCACGGAAATGAATAGAATGTCAAAAGGACATGTTCCATAAATTTACACACAAGTAGAGGAGAGTAACTGGATCAGCAGCTGATTATGTTTTTATAGCACAAAAAAAGAAGTGTGTAAAAAAAATGACCTTCTTGCCCTGCTATTGGAACTAGTCCTATCTTTTATTCAGGAAAGCTAGTAAAGGCAGAAGTCTTACCCTGGAGGCTTCTTCCCCCAAGGTTACATGCATGCGTGTGTGTGTGTGTGTGTGTTTATGTGCGTGTGTTTGACTGCCCAGTATATGATGCCACAGAGGCTCAAGGCTGATGGAGAAGCAGGTGTATAGAGCTTGCAGTTTTCTAGGCTGTGTTCAGATAAAAGCGCAGTGGGGCTGAAGGGGACTCTATCATTACTCCTAATTTGGTGTGTTGTTTTCTGCAGGCCAGGCACAGTTTGACTTGAGGTCCACAGCTCCTCCTGCAGCCAAAAATGCTCCCTCCTTCCCCTTCTTCTCTTGCAGATCTGTCATAATGATAGCTGTGTGTTATTGCTAGGGAGCTGGGTGTTATTTGATCACAGAAAGAGTGTTGACAGGCTGTTAGTCAGGCAGGCCGGAGAGTCAAAGGTCACTTCCCTCTCCAGAGAAACACGTAGGCAGGGCCGGCTGGGTGACGCCACCCAAACACACTCTTACACATGTACACACATCGGCTAGTGTAAGGGAAGAGAGGAGAGAAAGGAAAAAGATGAGGGAGCTAAAACGACTTCACCATTCTCTCAGGAAAGTGTAGTGTGTGGATATGCATAAGCACCTGGTTTGTGCTTGGAATTAGACATCCTGTTAGACCAGCTAACACATCAAACTCAAGCGAAAACCAACCCTGTGCTGGTCATCCGCTATAACAGGCCCATGGAATTTGCAAACATTAATTTGACAAGAATTTATGATTACACTGCATGAAAAAGCAGGGTAGCAGGCACTAACAGTAAAGTTGGCAGTACACTGGCGTTTTATTCAGCGTTTTCTAGGTGGCCAACATGTGGTTAAGCAGAGTATTAGACAAAATGCCATTTTTATTGCTTGTTTTATGCCCACATTCTAATTTTCCTCCCTTTCTTCATTATCTTCTGTTAATTTTTAATTAATTCATTCATTCATCATCAAAACTGCCAATGCTCCTATGTCGTGGGGAACATAGCTTGTTTAATAAAGCTGCTTCAAGTTTTTGATTACAAGATAATAAAGGTGGCTGATTATACACACTCGGTTTAAGCCATAGAGAGAGAGACATTTTTCTGCATTGAGGTCCTATCATGTACTTTTTTCACACAGAGGGACACAGCAAAGGTCTAAAACCTGACAGCTTGCAACTGTTTATTTATTAATTTCTTTATGTATTTATTTATTGTAATACTTTTCAACCAAACAATCACACTGTCAACTTTCTCCCTATAGCTAACCATCATATAATTATGCACATATACACTCCTCTTTCACTTTAGCTTACTGAAGTACAGTTACACTTGGGCCTGTTGATCTGTTGATATTGGCCATCCTCAAGATCTTAATCACATGTCATGTTCTTATGATGAACTGGGTAACTATTAATAGGATAAATAAGCAGAAACAGATGATTTACAGTCTGTCATTGCACCTGTAGTAGAATCGATAGCCAAAACAACTACTCGCATATTTGAATAGTACTGCAGTAAAACACCCACAGATACCCATAATCCTTATGCATTTGGACTCAGCATTCACCCAATGACAGCCCAAGGTTAGTCGCCATGATTTTGGCCTGCCAAAGGGACCCGCACATTTGGTTCATACTGTACCATGGATATGCAAATGACTTCAACTCTATGCTAATGACTGCTTCCATCTCTATGATGGATGTTGTAATCCATGCAAATTAAGTCAGTAAAGATTATCTTTAATTGCCAGAGCCTGATACATATTATATCAGTGGAGAGGCCATGTATGCATATTAAATGTCTAATTCCATTTAACTGAAGAGTGAATGGTGAATTGATGACAGCACAAAATGTGTTTCCTGTTTCAACAAGATCGAAATCTTGCTTTGGACAAACTCTTGCAGCCGCGGTGCCTGTAATGAAGCCTCTAAACGTCTGCAAAAATGAAACTTTATCTCCTGGCTTTTCTCGCCACAGAGAGAAAAATAATCACAGTTTTCTGAGTGCGGATATTTGAGGGCAGCCCTTGAAAGACAATAGCAAAGATGGAAGTGGCCTGGTTAATTGTGTGTGTGTGTGTGCACGCTGTGTTTCGACTCCAAAGCAGCGATTCCAGACCGGAGGGAGCCGGCTATGGTAACCAGGACAAGATGCCACACCGATTAATCACAGTAGTATACGTACTCTGCTCCGGAGGCCATGTAGAGCCAGTAATAAATAGTAATAAATGCAGGGAAGCCTTTTTTTATATGCTGGTATAATTGAAACGTCTCTGTGCTGCTCTGTTGTTTGCTCTGAATTGTGTGTGGTCAGGGAAACAAATGAAATATCAGAGGGTATGTTGTGATTCTACCCTGTTAACCTTTCAGAAGAGTCAGTTGGTCAAAAAAAAAAAATCACATTCGCACATTTTTCCTCCTAAGATTGCCCAATCAGTCAAGACATGCTTGTTGTTAAAAAGTACATTGCCTATTTCTATCTATAAAACTGTATACAGATCTGGAAAAAGTTGAGCTGAAAAGGTTTTATGGCTGTATCCATAACGTAAAAGGGTACTGTTTTGTGGTGAAAGGAAGTACCAGAATTCAAGTACATTTCATGCAATGTTCTGTGCTCTTTTTACACCTGTTGCATAAAAGCAATAGAACACTCAAGGTTCACCTCCTACCAAATCAGAGCCACAATGTAATTTCATTCTGCTTTACTCCATTACCAAAATGCTTTAAATTAGTAGTCCTATTTTCATGTCCGTGATAAAGTATCTGTGACCAGAGCTTAGCCTCAATTTCTTGTCCACTGTAGGGCAAAGCAGTTCTGAGCATGGACAGTATGCATTTTAGCTGTATTGGCATTTCCACACAGACATGCTTTGACACAGTACGCTTACAAACCATGCTCAGCGCTGTTTTTTCAAAACAGTTAATTTTAAGGTTACAGAGCCATTTAGTGGAATGATGCCACCACATCTTGCCATCTTGCTTACATAGTCTTTAAATAAATGAAAGCAGTGCACAATTATCAATCCACTTAGTTAAAAATATGCCAAGCAACAATTGCTAAATAGTAAAACATGAAAGAGGAGCTCTTTAGCTTTAGCCCTTTAAAAAAATAGCTAGTTTTGTAAGATGAGCTTGGCAAATATGCTACCAGTCGGTATTTATACACTAAGTAGTGGTTTTACATGTCATTGGGCTTCTTCCAAACTTTTACTTGTGTTAACCCAGTGTTGTTTGCAGTTATTATCTAATACCTGTTTTGACTACTGAGTACTTCATTCAGCTAAATCAAGATTGCTGGTGAAGGAATTGAATAAATTAATGCAATCAAACTATCAATCAACCTTTATTTTCACTTGGGATTACATTGAGGGAGACTTATTTACAATGTTGGGGCGTCCAGGGGAAATCTGGAACTAAATGATCCATGGTGTTCTTACTTGTAAAAATGCACTTATTGCTATGATAATAAGCTTGGGTGCCTAAGATTTTTGCACACTAGTGTATAAAGAAAGTATGTATAATGTGATGAGATTGTATTATTGTTTTTTGAGCACTTCTATTCATTTGTCATGAAAGTCTTTAGTATTTAAAATGATGAAAGTCATTTAAACAGGAGTGCCCATTTGAGTGCTACTGTATTTGTGTTGACATGTGTGTCTGTCTATCTATCTATGAGCCAGAAAGAAAACTGGAGAAACAGAGAGGGAATCCAATGAGACATTTGACCTTTCAGTTAAAATGGTGTATACCTGAACGGGGTGTGTCTGTGTCTCATGTTGGTTCAGACTGAGGGGAAAGGAGGAATTACCGTAGTCTGACCTCCATCCATCTCTCCAATGACCTGTCACCTTCCATAAAACATATAAAAAATCCTTCTATAAAACATATAAAAAATCCTTCTACACACTCAGTAGACATCACACTGAAAAATAGATGAAGTTCCTGACACTGAAGTACCCTGAAGCTTTAGGTTTTTACCACCAGACTAAGCTTTTGGTCAATGGGCCTTTAGCCCAGTCGGTGATGCTGTCTGGATGATGATTGGAAGTTGACTAAAAGCTTTAAAGCACAAGACCTTTTTCTTCAGACACTTCATCCCTCATATAACCCTCTTTTTCCATACCTTTTAGTTGGTCTAGGAAAGATAAAGAAAATATTAATGACTAAAACTGGCTTGGGATGTGTTGATTGTCCTGGTCCTAGTCTGTTCAGTGTTTTCAGTGAGATCTGATATTTATATTTCTGCAAATGTGCAAAAAAAATTTCTGCATGTGAACAAATAGAATTTTTGGTATGGTATTCAAGGTTACAATTCATTTTAAATGCTACAGTACAAGACTTTCATTCTTAGTATGTGCATAGATTGCATACTCTGATCAGAATGGCACTACTTTATTTGTAAATAACCTGTTTATTTATCTTAAATGCTATTATATTTCACCGTGTTCTAAGAAGACCAAAATATTCTTTCTTACCTTTAACCACATAAACCTGACAAGTCCTGTACCAGGTCCAAAAAAAAGGAAAGCCAATAGTTTAAATCTACCACCAGAGCAATTATGCCGCAAAAATCTTTTATGTGTAAAAATTGAGCTTTCTGTCTGTGCTCCTCTATTACTGGTTGCATGCATTGCATATTTTTTCCAAAAAATGAACTAGTTCAGAACAGAATTCAGGTCACATATGATTACTTATAGAATTGTTTGAACATTTGTTGAATACAAATCCCTGTTTTTTTGGTTTGTCAGGTCATGTTCTCTACATACAACAACTTTATTTAGAAATCATGTCATCAACAGGAAAGGAAACATACAATGGCAAATATTATACCTTTTTTCCTTGGCTTAATGTTAACTTCTGAAAACATTCCTCACTGTTTTGGATGATGTCAGTTTATAGCACTATTATAAAATAGATAGTTCTGGGCCTAAACTCTGACTGGCTGAGCCATGTTCAAAGTCGTAAAATACACAACATAAACACACCTATGCCTGTCTTGCAACAACTAAATTATGGACTACTGTGGCATGTCCTGAAATCCTTGTGCTGAAATTATAATTATTAATTATAATTATTATTCATGCTGCTTTCAGGAACCACTGCATGTACTGATAAAAAAGGGACCTGTTTCTTTTGTGTGAAGAGCTTGACAAATGTTCTTTTCTAGAACTGGGTCACTCAACTAGCTAACTGGCTAAAAAAGCATTCAAACAAAAGAAAATTTTGAAGTACTTAAGTACTGTAAACAGCAATATGAAAGTTTAAAGAATGACTTGAATGTCTTACATGCTTCAGATGTCCATGTTTCAGTGAGAAGTAGCATCAAACCCAGGCTAAATCTCAAAAGGCTCTGTACTCCCTACCTATTGTGATATGTAAGTTTAGCTATTGCATCCAAATAGTGCAAGCATAATTGTGCCTAAATCCCAAACTTTTTTGGCTATGCTGTGCACTGTTGTGATGCAGGATCTAGTATCCAGGGTACTGCACTAGAAATTCAGCCTGTAGATTCAGTGTTCCTTAAACCACTCTACCCCTGACCAAATCACAGTTATGGTCACTCGAGGCTCATTACTTCATTCCACAGCAGAAAATAGTGCACAATGTGTTAAAATAGTCTTAATAAACAATTGGATTAACACATGATTGGGATTAATAAAACCAAAACCAGTACATTAAATGTACATCTATGTTTCAGATTAAATTAAGACATACCTGTTAGTTACAGTTAAGATGAGCCCCACATTGCCTGAATGTAACCAGTTAACCATTGTCTAATGAAATTCTTTTATTTACTTTATAACATTTGAAACAATGTGACAGCTGTTTCAGAGAAGACCACTATTAGCACAGCTCTTGGTTGACTCTTGGTGTGGAGAAAACCTTATGATGAATTTAATCCGGACTGGTGTAGTATTCTGTAAAACACAGAGGTGAAAGTCTTTTTTTCTTCCATAGGTGTCGGTAAGGTTGTGTTCATTCATGGGACCATGAAGTTCATTCATGGGACCGCAGTGGTCTTATGGTCATTGAGCTTAGATAAGGACTGATAAACTGTGCATATGGACTACAGTAATTGTTCACCACTGAGAGAGATGGGGCTCATAAAGTAGCCAGCGTGTGGAATTACAAGGCAGTGGGTTCTAAAAAAAATAACAGGTAGTGCACTCAACAATGCAGGTCAATTTTTTTATACCTCATGCTCCTAGGGAGTTACTCCTTTTGAGATTCAGTTCTTAATGGTGTCTCCCTTTTTCGACCAACTGCTGTTGGGAAAAGCACTATACTGAAAAAATAAAATAACATTAAATTGTGAAACCAATTTATTGTCAAACACCCAACATGTTTGACAATATCAGTAACATATCTGTTAATTGAAAGAAAAACATACATTGTGAATGTACTGTGAACATTGTACCAACAGGCCTGTGTGTTCAGATATCCAGTTTGGACAGAAGGACGGCTGTTGACATACGCAGAGGAGTTTCTCTTTGTAGGTGGGCTGAAAGTGCTTCATCTTTAGAACAGCTCCACTTTCAGCCCTGATCCTGCATGCACAGACCTGCCGCTATCCACACACTTGCACACAGGAGCTGCTGGAGGACAGAGGATGAGGGGATGAGGGTCTATTGATGGGACATTCACCAAAGGTGGTGCTGAGGACTCTTGTTTTTATGATCCGGCTAAAAGGACATGGCTAAAACAACAGGACTGTTTGTATAAGAAACCCACCACTGGAGCGTGAGTCAGTGGGATGGTATTACTTGCTGGACGTGACTTGAAACAAGCAAAGAAAATGGCTTCTGGAAAAGATGGCTCATAATACGTCTATTCTCATGACACACAAAGGTTTTAGTGAAGGGAGAATGAGTATCGAGTTTCAAACACTAGACATTTTTGTTCTGTTGAATCGAATGACCACAGATGTGTGATGAGAAAAGATTTGACAATGTGGATCATTCCTTATGAGATGGCTTATACAACTCTTATACAAACCTAATCAAATGACTATTTACGGTTGTAATAGTGATTTATTATTCAATAAGCATACATATGACCAGGCCTGTCACAGTCATGATTTTTTGTGAATTTGTATTCCACTATTATGTTGAAAGTCTGAAGTGGGAAAATTGACTGTTGATACTTTAGATGTGTGCCTCCTATCACCGCTACAATTCTGATTCAGTAATTCTAAATCGGATCATTTCACACCAAACCACTCTGAATGACTTTGACTTTGATCCTAATCCTGAATTCATGTAGTTCTTCTACTGTAAGAATTCATCCTTAAATTAAAACTACTTACTTCATTTTAATTGTTTGCTAGAAACTCTGGGCCATACTTTTAGAGGCACTTCGAAAAGAGTTATTAAGATGGTTATGAATGCACTCCCTGTAGAACATTATGAACTCTAATGACTGCAGTGTACATGCATTTTTTTTAATGGCTATGTTTGTGTTGTAGGCATTGTGACCCCTGGTTTCTATAACCATCCCTTTAAACACATCCAGTTAAGCAAGCTGGAAACCCTGAACTACACCAGAGAAGAAAGCAACCAGTATATAAACTTGCAACCAAAATCAAAACAACAAAAATTCTTCAGAAAGACTCAGGAGACAGAATGTCAAGGATACAGCTTGGAACTTGAGGGGTATTTTGCATAGGTCTTGTCCTCGGTTTAGGTCTTGGAGCATATCCTGCTGGATCGTGGCAACATGGGCAGAACCTACCCCCTCACATAAAGATGTCAAAGCACTGATATCAGGGAAGCAATGTGATCTTAGATAAATGCATTACATGTCAGCAGGTGTTTTAGTCCATGTTCATTTGTTATTCATCTTTGTACCTGATGGAATTGTTCATCATGCACTCTACATGCGAGATGCAGGTGTGGCTGTGTGTGCCTCATAGGGACACATCTTGTGATGCTGAAAAGACTAATAAGCAACTGGATGGAACTGAATTGGATCCAGAGACGTCCTGCTGGAGCTCAGCCTGGGCAGGTTTCCTCAGACCACAAACTCCATTGGTATCTTGTACTGGGATTGTATCAGATAGTGGGGCTACACATAGAGCTCAGCAAGGAGATGCAGGAAGGATGAAGCATGGTCATAGCAATTTTAGACAAACAGCCATCAGCTTGTCTTCAAAGGTATATACTGGCATCAAATAAATTCTTACACTTTTTAAATGTTATTATGAAATGATTTAAATATTTACATAGTTAAATCATTATAACTATATCAGTCCAATGTTAGATTTAAAACAAAATGACATTTGATGTTTTACTCACCTGACTCATATGTTTCTACTGTGTACTTGTCCATTTCAAATTAACTTGAGGCCAGAGAAACCAGCAATAGTTCTGGACATTGTTGAACATAAGACTTCCATTGTGCATAGTATGGCATTTCCCTGCATTTGTGTTTGCAGTGATGGACAGTGTTTATTAATAATATGTTTTTTAAAGTATCACTGTGCACATGCGACGATAGCCATCACAGAAATGTGCTGGTTTTTCTGCAGTGTGGACTGGGCAGCTGAAAGGCACAGGCCTTGATTTTTGGACTTATCCTTTGCACACTGAGATTTCTCAGTATTCCCTGAATGTATTGGTGATCTCCTGCTCTGTACAGGTTAAATACCATATATCACTGCAATCCCTGTCTGAATAATCTTATTTTTAAGCTGTTATGAGTTGTTGCTGATGTGTTTTTGATTGTAAGACTCAACCCACTTTCGCTTTTTGGGGACATGCTCTTTTGTTCAGTGTAACTATGGCCTTCAAATCATCATTTTAATGGGGAGAATTGATTACTCAAACATAAATTGCCACACCAGGTAATACAATAAGCTAAAACAAGCTAGGCTACTTACTACTTTACATTACATTAGTTAGCTTTTTTCTTCAGATTTTGTTTGACAGTGGTTATATGATGAATTAGCCTAAAACATATTGGGTACTGTTGTGAGAATATGAATTCTTTCAAACTGATGAGACTGAAGGATACTGCGCAACATGACAAATAACTAATTCAATTCTGGTTTAGGCAGGAATTCCCCATTCTATTCTATTCCACTTGTTTGAGGATTATTATCCTTTAGTTGTGGTCTGTTTGTTTGTTATGTGTAGTTTATGCAGACCTTATTTCTTTTTCCAGAGCAGAACTGAAACCCTGCTGCTGGAGTATTGTGGAATTACAGTGGTATGAATCATTAGTAGAGGAAGGCTCTTTCATCTCCTCTCAATGATAACATTTGGCTGTGTTATTCATAGTAGATCTAGTTTCACTGTACTGATTGATGTGTCTATAAGCATTTGTCAAAAATTTAAAGGGTCACTGTTTTATTTAAATTTTTCAACCCATTGTAAATAGGACCCACAGACCCAAATATATATTGAGCTACAATAGCTATGACTTCTGGTTATTTCTGGTCTGTTTGGAGAATGGTGGAATAGCAGTGGTATGAACCATTGGAGTAAACTCCAACTGATAACGCTGTGTTAGGCTGTGTTAGGCATTTAGAAGATGATTACTAGCTTTTGCCTTACTCACGTATTCCAGCAATTCAGCACCTGATGTCTTTTAGGACTACACATTAAGGACAAAATACCCCTATTCAGGAACTGACAATCATTACCATAAGAATAATGCCATTGACACAGGTGCTCAATTGTGCACACACAGCATACATAACATCAACAGAAATGCATTACTAATACAATGGAAGACTTGGGAAGAGGTGTACTCTAGCCCTTGGTCACCATGCCTAAGCCTCAGTTAGAGGGGTATAGGGCCCCCCAGCATTAGGCTGTTGTGCAGAAAAACTTTGTTCTTTGGAGTGATGAAGCTCCGTAGAGACTAATGGGGACAAACTCTCCATTAATTCTATTGACTGCATAAGGAATATGTTGTCATGAATTGCATTGTGTCTTAAAATGGTCAAGTCATTCTACCAAAAGGTGGTATAATAAACATCCTAAAATAAATACCTGTATTACACATATTTGCAGTAAAATGTTTTAAATATATTTGATTGAAGTTTGTCTTCTTTGTCCGATACAAACCCATTTTACTGCAGCGTTACAGAAAATGTCAGGATTAGCTCAACCTTTTCAGTTCTTCAGTACTTGCCAGATTAATTATGAATAACAACATAAGTAACACTAAAATGAGAAAGTAGCTAATTTAATGCTAGTTTTAAAAGAAAGACTTGGATTTTGTTTGGACAATACTCAAGGCTTTAATACTGATATTAAAAAAATAGGAATGCTAATAGATACAATAGTTTAAAATATGATTAGTTTTTAAGCTTCCATACTTCCATACTGCAGGCTTCTGATATCACCCTGCAGATATCACTCAGCAGTCAGAATGATCGTGGACTCTAATCTCGGACAGACGTTGAATTTTCATTGAAAGTGAAAATCGGGTTGACATCAAAACCCAACATTGGCTTGATTTCAGTTTCTAATATTGAGACCTTTGTTTTCAATGTTTTTCTTATAGATGAAAAAAGGAAGTTTGGGCAGCTTTGGCTCAGGCAGTAGCGAGTGTCAGCTGCTCACCGGGTTGGCGGTTCAAACTTGTCTTATCCATGGCTGAAGTTCCCACGAAAAAGATGCCCAAACACTACTCTGGGCACCGCAGCTATGTGGCGTTCTGATGTCAAATTGACATCCGGTGCCTGCTATGCTGTATTACAAAGACAAAATATTGCTTTAACAATTAACAAACAATACACTGTACAGCACAAATTTTCCCTGCCCTTTCTCTATGAATAGTGTGGTGAGGAAGTTGTGAGCAGAGATTTTAGTGCAGCTGATATTGTTTTGAAAGTCCTCTCGTTTGCGGAGTGTTGGAGCTCTTGCACGTCCTCAGATCAACACTTTCACAAACAAGGGACATGTTAGATTTTGTCAAGTGGTGACACCAGCAGAGGTCAGGCATGCAAGGGGCAGAGAGAGATGTGACGTGTGCTTGTGTGTGTGTTGGCAGCTGAAGCGACAGCTGCTTAATTATCCCAGCGCGTGCTGGAGAGCGAGTGTGTGTAATTAGACGAAGGGAAATGTTAATGCATTCTGTGGGAGCTAATGGCACATCCTCTCTCCACACCCATATCGCGCTTGTTTGTAGCGTCACACACTGTGTTTCTGTTACACTGATCTAGCTCATACACACACTTTCTGTAGTGGCAGCTCTAGCCCTGCCTAACCGTAGTAGTAGCCTCTTTGTAGTAATCATACATTTGTTCCAAATATGTTTCTACATTTTTGCCTAATTTTCTCCCCAATTTACTAATTGCCGAATCCAAGTGTGAACTTAATATACACAACGTAGTAATTGCAGAGAGGATAACAGGTGAGGAGCTGATTTTGTGTCTCCGGTTCACTGAGGGCAGGCAGTGCAATTTAGGCCTCACTGGAAAGGACATTTTCTTCGGTTGTCCAGAGCTCCATCTAGAGAAAGCAATGAGGTAAAGCTGCCTATGGTGCCCCTAAGTTGGATACAAATTTGTGAGATTTTAGGGTCTGTATCTCTGGTTCCCTGAAGGCTGATCCAGAGCTGTGTGCTTAGGGCACAAAACGTGAGGAAAGAAAACAGCTAGCATCCTGTTAGCATTCTTTTAACAATCTCGTAGTTTGTTAGTTCTAAGCTAACAGATATTTGCATTAATATTTTTTGGCCATTCTAGATTCATAGACATTTCAAGCTTTTAACAGATATTTCATGATACCACAGACACACCATGAAGAAAACTTAACAATGAAACACGAATAGTACTGTAGTATTTTTAAACACAAGTATAATTCTACTGAATAAAAAAAATCTAAAACTTACAAACATGATTTTTTTTTAATCATAAAAATCATTAGGCTTCTGAAGACATAGAAGCCCTGAGAGGTTACCTGCTTAGATTTCTGGCCCTAGTGCTAGTCAAATTTCTAGGGATGAAAGTATCAGTGATGATAGGGTTGTGCTAACTTCATCAGATCTCCAGACAAGTCTGTCCAAAACTTATCCAGACCAGCTGATACAAAAGTTTTAGATAAATCTGAATATCTGTTTTCTTTGCTAAAAAGTGGTATTGCACAGGTTAGGTGTTAGATGTGCTGCATAATTTGTGATGGAGATGTAGTCTGGAAACTGTTGTGAGAGCAAAGCCAATAGATAACAGGCTAATCAAAAAAATCCTGCTGTGCAACTATGTCCAACTATTGTTAATTTTTCACTAGGTGTGTGTGTGTATGTGTGTGTGTGTGTGTGTGTGTGTGTGTGTGTGTGTGTGTTTAGCTTATTTGTTCTTGATATTGTTAAGTGACTGTATATATGTGTGTGTGTGTGTGTTTATCTCCTATTGTTCTCACTAAGTAACTCTGTGTGTGTGTGTGTGTGTTTATTGTTTGCTTTCACTAAGTAACTGTGTGCATGTGTGTTTATTCTCTATTGTTTGTACTCTGTGTGTGTGTTTGTTGTTTGTTCTCACTAAGTGACTGTGTGTGTGTGTGTGTGTGTGTGTGTGTGTGTGTGTGTGTGTGTGTGTGTGTGTATTTTGTTTATTAACTCATGATTTCCCTTAGTGACTCTGTGTGTGTGTGTGTGTGCATGCGTGTCTATTGTTCTCACTAAGAGACTGTGTGTCTGGGTATGTGTGTGTTTATTGTTTGCTCTCTCAGTGTATGTGTGTGTGCATTTTACTTATGAATTCATGATTTCTCCTAGTGACATGTATGTGTGTGTGAATATCCTGGGCTCATTTCCCCTGTTAATTTGTCTGTTTAAATTCATCCCTAGTGTGTCAGAGCACACTGAAGGGATTTTAAAGGGGAATAATTCTCTGCATGCTTTTGCCCTCATGCCTGAAATCAGAGAGGTGGAAACATTTTATTCCTCCATCTTTATAACACAGAGTTGAAATCTCCTGCATTTTTTGCTTTCTTATGCCTAAATGTGTGAAATACATCAAATTGAAGACAACTTACAGCATGAAAAGAGTGTGCACTAGCAAATAGGAACTATAACAGGCTTGTAGAAAGAGCATGCAGCGTATGCAGTAACAATTTATTTGGACGATGTATTTAAAACTTTCTTTTTTTTTTAATTCTTTGCCAGATTAAAGTATTTGCTTTCCAGATTAAAGGGTTTTCTTGTGAAATGGTGCATTGCAGATTTAATTCAGTAATTCATTTTTTTACAGGTGGTGATAGACACCAAGAGTTGTGATGTCTGTAATGCTAAATTAATAATAATTTATTTACTGTCTCGTTATGTCTTCTGTTTTTTATGTAATGTTATTGTTTGTAAAATAGTGGTAAATATGAAAAAATAAGTGTTCTTTGGGGTATATATATTCTGGCTCACAAACCCCTGTGTGTACATCTCAACAATCACTATGAATTGATTGATACATTTGAAATCAAAAGCATGTAGCAAAATTTTGCCAAAACAATGTTTAAATATTATAACCATTTCATGTAATAATGTTCTGTGGGGTAGCTTATAGGAGCATTAAGCTCATCAGATGCATCAACACATTTAAATACTGTCAAAATTATAAACTGAAGGATTTTAAATTAAGGCAGCTTGATTTTCTGCTTCATATGGATCAGATTTTTTTCAGGTGATGTGAGTAGTCATTTAGGCATATAATGCTAATAGATGGGTTGTAGGCTTCCATTACTTGTTGCATACATAGGCCTCATAACTTAAGTACAAAATAAAAATTTACTCTGGTAAAGTTACCATTTAGGAGGCACAGTTTACTGTGCACTGTAACAAAAACAGCTTATTTAAGACATAAAAAGAGGTTGGCAAATGATAATAGCCATTGTTTTGAAGCATAAATCCACACAAATGGCATAAAAATGAAGGATCTTTGTTTTTGTTTCTGCAGACAAATGTGTGTGTGTGTGGCAGCTGGCGTAGGGGTGTGTGGGTCAAAAGTTTGTCAGTGTGTGGGTGAAATTGCAGCGAGGCTGGGGTTTCTTGAGATGGGGTTGAATGGGTTGGTCGGGGTAGTGGTGTAAATCTGGGTAGAGTTGAGTGGCTGCTTTTGAACTGAAACCTTTCATTGTGTTCACTACAGATTGAAGCTTTGTGAGAGGGTAGGTGGAGGAAATCTCTGGATGCTGTGATTTAAAGGACATTGGTATGCTGACACACCCCAATAAATATTTGTTTTGCCTTGATACGGCTTCATACACTCTTGACAAGCAGCTTCATGATGAGACACTTTTATAGAATAAGCCTTTAGATCAGAATGCCTTTAAGACTGTTAAAAGCCTAAATTAATAGTTAGTTCAAATCCAGCTCTTTCTAGGAAAATGTTCCTAATATCATTAGGGTTGTAAACTCAAGGGTACATCTTCAGAATTTACATTGTTTAAGTTTTATTGAGTCCATACACATTGCCATTTTAGTTGAAAACCTTTCATGTAAAGATATGTAATGTAATATACTATTTAAATGATTTTATGATGATTGTTGTACCTTTGAAGATACATTTACATATTTAACATAAATGGGATAAGTTTTTTGACAGTGTACTATATTGAAAATGATCAGTCATCACCAAGATAAATCATCACAGAGGTAAATTCTCACCGAGATAGTATAGCATTGTGTCTATCTATTGTGTACATGGTTGTTTAATGAACTTTTTAAAATGCTTATAGCACCACATGGAGTTCTGCAAGTCAAAGAACCTTTCTATGCACATTTTTTGCTAGGAGTATATGGTCAATTACCATAGACGATACTTTTAAAGCATTTCTATGTAACTGTTTATGCTAAACAATTTGTTACTAGTGTTTTGCGCAGGATATTTCCCATTGACATGGTATCTAAACAACAAAAACAACCTAAAATGTGTTGGCATTAAGGCCATGTTTTGTTGCATTAAAAAGTTACTTGTTTCTGTAATTCTGTAATTATTAAGTGTATTACTCGTTGGCTGACCATGTGAACAACATAGTAAAAACTGGACCAGAGCATCATGTTTTTAAGTTTTGGAATTTTTAAATATTTACAATTTTGCTTTGCACTGTTTTATTGAAAGTATTTATTTGTGTAGAATAAAATGTTTTTTAAAATTGTTGTTACCACATTAAATATTTGATTTGACACATATTTTTCTACAATGAATGAAAAAATCTCACTATATCATAAAAAAACATTCCATGTTGGAACAAATAAAATAAGATAGATTTGAAAAATCAGTACTTTACATTAAGCACAGATAAAAAATCACAGATACTATAAATACTGATTGTACCTGATGTGTTTAATTTCGTAACATGTTCTCAATCACATAACACCTGCTGTCTTCTATTACTCATACAGATACATATGAGCATGTGGTTATTATATGCTGGGCCCATAATCTCTGTTGTGGACAAAATAGCTCCAGAAGTCACCCATTGTTTAGCTGTAAATTGTCTATTCACCCAAAATCAGCAGTTCATCTCTTTAACTATAATGATTATAATTGAGACGATCTGCAAGCTCCTCTCCGAATGTATTGGGTCTTTGATTGTTGCCTCATATGGAATTTGTGATTGAATAAATTGATATGTGGTTTATGATTATGGTCATTATATATGGTATTATAATCAAATTTTGAGTCATCAGGTTTTCTTTTCTAAGTAAAACGATATGTTTTGTCTGAATGAAATCAATGGTACAAATGCAGCAATTAAGGATTAGGTTGAAGAATGAATCTGGTTCTAGCTGTCTACTGACCATATGAAATAGACCAAGCGGATTGTCTCTTTATTTGCAAAGAAACAGTTGTCAGATTTAATGATGTCTCTTTGTAGACTGTGTGTTCGATTATTTTGTTCTTGAGTAATTATGCGACACTTAAAGGCTAATGATTCATAGCAGTGTGAGACATGTTGGTCATTTTGGGTTTCTATTCAAGACAGTTATCAGTCAAGACAAACAGTGTGAACCGTGTTCAAGATCAATTTACATGCTCCATTTTTCAGCCCTTTATCTTAGCAGCCTCTCTGCTGCCAGTCTGTCTGTCTGCCATTGCTCAAACAAACACCCATGTTTGAGGTAAAGCCAGCAGGGGCTGTTCCCTTTACTTGTCCGTGTTCCACCTCCTCCTAGCTCCACACCTGGGTCCTCTTTCCCCTTACCCCCTATATAGTCTGTCAATGTGTGACTTAATATGTTTTAAACAGAGGATGGAGTGTATCATTATGCTTAGTTGTGTTTAACTGGTGACGTGTGTTTTTGTTCAATAATGTTCAAAGAGTTTTATTTGAACACTCAAGTGGTCATCAAAAATTGTGTTTTTGCAATGTGTGTTTACACAATAATGTAAAAAACTTGAAGTGTGGTGGACACAAACAAAAAAACAAACCAAGACACAAATAAAAGTCTTTAGAGTATGACAAGATAATGTAAGAATGTAGTGTATAGTGTAAGTATATAATATAAGAATGTAGTGTATAGTGTAAGTATATAATGTAAGAATGTAGTGTATAGTGTAAGTATATAATATAAGAATGTGGTGTATAGTATAAGTATAAAATGTAAGAATGTAGTGTATAGTATAAGTATATAATGTAAGAATGAAGTGTATAGTGTAAGTATATAATGTAAGAATGAAGTGTATAGTGTAAGTATATAATGTAAGAATGTAGTGTATAGTGTAAGTATACAATGTAAGAATGTAGTGTATAGTGTAAGTATATAATATAAGAATGTAGTGTATAGTGTAAGTATATAATGTAAGAATGAAGTGTATAGTGTAAGTATATAATGTAAGAATATAGTGTACAGTGTAAGTATATAATGTAAGAATGTGGTGTATAGTGTAAGTATATAATGTAAAAATGTGGTGTATATTGTAAGTATATAATGTAAAAATGAAGTACATGTAGTGTAAGTGTTTGGTGTATATTTATAGTGTATGAAGGCACCTGAACTAAAACTCAGGTCTCCGTCCCATTTACCTGTGCAGAAATCAACCACGGACACTCCTCTTCCTGATTGGCTGTGGATTGTAAATCCGTCCCCCCCGGGCCTTGTTGTAACCCAACACCTGAGAGACGGTTTGTGTGAGTGTGTGTATGTGTGTGTGTCTGGACTCGCCTCATTCTCAGTCACACACACCCCACACCCGTCCCGAGAGACACACTTTCTCTCTCTCCAGTCTTTTACTGCACACACGCTCTGTGCAGGTGGATTAGAGCGGCAGATTCATTCACTCGTTCGCTCACTGACCACCTGTAGCTCACTTCTTCTTTTACAGACGCCGTTCTATCTGGATTTAGTCCACTGTTATTCGTGTTTTTTTCTGGTGGAGAAGTGCTGTGTTTTTTTCACATTTCTCTTTTCTGGCTGAAGGATTTGCGGAGCTGATAACTACAGCAAACAAAAGTTTCTCTTGGAGGGTTTTTTTCTCGACATGGTAAGTGCTCACCCACACACTCAGTTGGGCTTTCTTATCTATGACATATAGTCAAGACCTTTTCTCTTTCTTTTCTCTTCTATGTGTTTATTTATTTTCTTTTTTAAACAGAAATGTGCTTTATATTATATTATAAGTCTGAATATTTGTAGACCTATTTTATTTTAGCTACAGAATGTTTACTTTTAGTGTTCTGACATTTAAAAAAGTCTCAGGTCTTTTTTTTTTTCGCTGTAAATAAAATAATACAGTTTGATTTTAGCTGGGGGGGGGGGTGGGGGGGGTTGGTGCTGGTATTTGGTCATCTAGCCTTTTTCTCTTTTGTGTTTGGTACTTTTCTTTTTGTCCTTAAGTACACTACCTGCTCCTTGTTCAAGCAGTGAACACACACAAATACTCAGTCATAGGGTAGTGTGTAAAGCGCTGTAAAAGTTGGTAGTAATATATAACAGTTCAGACGTGTGCAGACGCTTTTTACCTTTGTCCTTTGGCTTTAGTACATTACTGTTTTTAAAGAAAAATATAAATTTAATAGAGTTTATTTATTGAAATAAGTGCTCCTCAACAGGTAATAATTTCAAAATTATTTTGTGAATGTTTTAGAGATGTATGATGATTGGAATCATATATGTATTGGTGGATAGCAGTTTCTGAAACTATGTGAATAACTTTTTTTTTATTAGAATATATAACAGAATATTTTGCGATGCCTGATACTTAATTCATCTTGTGCATAGCAAGATTGCAAGTCTAATTCAGAGCTGCAATTTTACAACATTATCTTTTAAAGTGGAGAAATTGAATCTAATAACACAGAGCTTGTAAACTGCCTGTACATGAGTTAAAACGGTCACAAGCAACCAAACATGCGAGTGCTTCAACATTGCATCCACAACCCACAGGCAGTGTAGCACAGAGTGTTCAAGCCTTGAGCCACATGCCAAAAATTTAATATGCTGATTTTTTTTGGTCATAAAGACAGGCATGAACTTAATCTAGAGGAAACACTTCAATCGCAATCGCAGTATTGGATTATTGGATAATCAGAATTAGTTATTTCCCACAAATCATTTAGCTATGCTAAAATGTCTGCTTTAGAAATGTTTTCAGGTTTTTATTTGTTGAATGAACTGAAGAAACAGCTGCCAGAAGCTCTACCAGAGGAATTACATTTTACATTACATGACATTTTACTGGCCTTGTTGTGATGTCAGCACTCATCAGCACATTTAAACAATAGTTTGAAAGCTTTTGAATAATTTTTAGGCTGAACCTGCACTTGATACCAACAAAGACACTTTTAAAATTGTGAAGCTGTGTGTTGAACCTAAATATATCCAAAAAATGAATAGATCCAAAGGATGTTTTATTATACTTCTTTGACAAGAAACCTAATTTTAAGTAAAAAAAAAATCAAGTTTTGACAGATGAAATAACGATTTCTGAGCTTGTGCAGACAGTGTGCAGCAGTAATGTTGAATCTGAACATTATGGAAGTTAGTCTTCAGAGATGATTGCCTACTTGATTGCTGCTTTTTGGAATTCTGTTTCTGGAACAGATTTCCCCAACACACCGACAACAACACGCTGCAAGCCCTTGAGAGCTTGCATTGTTCCTCCAGCATGGAAGAAGCCTGCTATTAACGCTTAGAAGTCACAGTTATTACTAGTAATGACAAAAGCTCTATGACATGCTCTACATGCTCTGTTTTTTATTCTTTGTTGAGTCTTTTTTTTGTTCAATGAAACAAGTAAAGACATTCTATTAAAAGTGCTAAATCTGGTGGTTATAAGTAAGAATCTCAATTCAATTAAAGGTGACTGTGTGTACAGTCAGTTTACAGATAGAAAAAACACTCTTTCCATTTTCATTTGTTTGAATATTTGGAAAGGTGCCAAAACCCACTGTAAATGCAGTGACATAATTAGTAATGCTCACTAAGATTACGCAACATCATAGCAAAACGACAGTAGTTTGTGGGTCAGATATTTTGAACTAGAAAATCTTTTCACTGCTGTAATTTTGCAAGTCCGTCAAAAAAGAAGTGCCTTTTGGTGAGAAGTCAGCGTGAACAGGCCGGTATGTCTGACTCTGTCCATGGGGAGTGATTCTGTTTTAGTCAGAGCGCCTTTATATCTTTCAGAGTGCTTTTGTCTCTCCTAATCCTGCCATCCAGCTCCAAAACTCTCCATTTCCCCCTTTTTTCTTTTTCTCTGTCGCTCGCTCCCCCTCTTTCTGCATGTCCCTACAACTCTCACTGAGGGAGGGCCACTTACAGGACACTTTCATTCATACTCTCAGAGTGAGAGCGCCAAAGACAGTGACAGAAGTGTGTCAGTGTGAACAGGGTGGATGTGGGCAGTGTCTGGGGTCAGCCTCATTGTTCTTTCTACTTTGTGCATACAGTTTACTAAAGCGGTGGTGTGGCCAGAAAAGGAAGCTGTAATTCATTTGATTCAATGTCAACAAAGTTATTTGGAGTGGTTTCATGTGAATTGGCTCATTGAAAGACCTTACAGTCTATACAGAGGTGTTCATAGGAAACAGGGGACACATCATTTACAACACAGATAGAGTCATTTTATATAACACCTAAAATAAACAGTGAACCTATTAACATGTGTCTCCTGGGTTTTTTTGTTAATAATAAAATAGTAGTACATGTTTTCCTTGGGTTCTATTTTGCCTCACAACCACGCTGCAATTCCCTCTCTATAAAACAAGATTTTAGGCATCAGACAGTATATTCATAACCATTTCAGATGTCTGATATTTTTATACTATATATATATATATATGTATATGTATGTGTGTAAACAGGGCAGATATATCTAGTAAGCTTTTGATACCACATGCTTGAACATTCATGCTATTTTTTCCCTATTATTCTAGCATTAAACTGTTTACCTGAACTTTTGAGTTTATAGAAAGAAAATCCTTTATTCTTTGTGTTATACTTTTGTAATCATTGTTGATATAATAATTGAAAAAATGTGAAAATGTTAAATATGAAAACATTTCTGGTTTATTTATCATATGTTCTGCATAATATTAAGAGCAGTTGGTGTTTTTAGTAAAAGAAATCTTTGACAAAATATATGTTTAATTTTGCTGTCGAGGCTGTTGCTGAAGGTCTTGACCTTTTGGAGCCAAAGTATGTCCAGCTGGCCAGAATGTTTTACGATGGTGAGTGTTGCTCACGTTCGGGAGGTGTTTAAGAAGTGTTTGTCACGACTTTTTCAGTGCTTATCCCAACATGGCGCCAGAGCGGTGGAATCTGAGAACCTGCAAATTAACTCTTAGAAGTCTATGGTGTAGTTTTGCTATATAGCATAAATTTAAGATAATTACGTAAACCAACTTTTTAATTTTACATTTGATTTACATTCTTTATCAAGAGGGATGGATCGGTGCTTCTTTTCTTCAATTCAGTTATTTCCCTAATAAAGGTGGGATTAATCACAATATAGAACAGTAATTTCTGATATGCATATAGCCCACTGGCATAGACTTATGTCATGACGAAAGGGAAACTATTGAAACAGCTCATAATGTTTGAATTTCAGAGCTATCTTACTTATCATATGGCACATTCACCATTAGGACCAAGGGTCTGGAGTGCCGTTGCCCAGCACAGTATAGTGATTTTGTGCTCAAACACACCTGATTTCACTCGTATGTTAATAGCCAGATTTAACAGGTGTGTTTGAGAAGGGAAGTCACCATGTAGGTTTGGACTGGATTTGAAAAGTGCAGATTTAGAGCCATTGTATTTTTATCCTTTAACTCATTAAAGCATACGGCAGAGTAGCTTAGTGTATATATTAACTATATATATTTTTGATTATGTTCTTCAAATATCGAAGTGAATGATCCCATTAACCAGAAAGAAGAGATTAAAAGACAGAAGCACTTGCTTTTTAAATGGTTATTATAGAATTACAACAAGCCAGTCTTAACTGTAGTCCTCTAAGCATTAAGCTGGTCTATGAATGCTAATCCAGGCTTTGAGTTGTGTACTCTCCAGCTCTGTGCTGTTTGCCTTCTTCATTGTTTAACCTCAGGTTTTAATTGATTTCTGTTGAAATACGGCTCCTTGTGTTGGTGTATCAGATGTGTTCCCACACAGCCAGATAAAGACACACCATACACAACACCTAATTGTTTTAGTACATATCAGAAAGGCCTAATACACATCAACATGTCTGTACAATAACATATAACTGTCAACCTGTAATCATATTTTACCATATGGTTTGTTAATCAAATTCCTGCTCATATGAATTATCATTTTGTTTAAACGACTGAATTCATGTTTTTCTGTAAGCAAAGTGTAAAGACTCAGCTTCATATCTAAAACGTCTTCCATGAACGAGTGGTCAGAGAAAAAAAAAATTCCAATCCTATAATTTCTCATCTCCTCCTCCCACCATATTTATACATAAAAGAATGCACCCCAAATATTAGTAAGTAGATGGTCTATGTTTTGTTCGTGGTTGGAATGGTTTTTATGCAATTAAAAAGGTGTTGCACCACGTGCACAGCTGCTGAGGGGAATGCTCAGAACATGTCACTGCACTTGGATGTGGATCAAACCCAGTGATTTGCTCAGCTGCTTATTCCCTCTTTGATGGTGGATTTTGAGGCCACACTTCTACCACCAGTATCTGAAAACAAGTTGAAAATAAACTGAATTTAATTACCCATTTGAATGTCCTCTCCAGTTTTCTAGTGAAAGTTTTGAGCATGTAATAGCCCCTTTATCTCTGGAACAGGAGCAGTTCAGCGTTTAACAGCTTTATTCTGAGCCTCTGCGTTCTGTTTGTTAGTTTAAACATAGTGACCCAGCCTTAAACTGAGCCTCTTTTTCCCCCTTCCCACTTTTGAGCAAAACTTAAAACGCAGAGCCTCTCAAGTGCAAACTTTGAACTATTTTTATAGCCTTTCATCCTTCTTCTTTTTTCTCTTGACACACACACACTCACACAACAGCCTGTGATTTCAGAACTCTGTAAGAAGTCTGCTGGTTTTAAATGACTTGACTTTTTTTTTGAAGGGTACATAAACTGATAAACTGAACCAAGGAGGTCATTTGACTCACAAACTAAAAAAAATATTTGCAGACACTGAATGCATTTTATTCCTTGAATGTTGAGGTACATGCCAAATGGACTCTATTTCTTTTAATGGTAAAGTGTGGCATAATTTAAACCCTTTTCACACTAACCATAAATGCTATTTTCCCTGTTTTGGAAGTACTTCAGTTGAATTATGTATTTGTTTTCTGCAGTTGATAGAATACATTTGCATGATGTAAGTGTATGTGATTTACAGAACTGAATGCAAGAGCTGGATTTTCATCTTGCTATTTGAGCAAGCAAGCTAACATTCATAAGTGTTTCTATTGGGCTAAAACTGTTTGTTTATTGTGGCAGTTGTGTATAATTGCTTGATATGTACAAAGCAGAAGCTGTGCGGTGTGTTTTATCTTAACATGGCTGTCTATGAGGGGAGGTGTTCTTCATTGTTGTTAGCTAGCAGGCCAAAAACAGTCACAGCATTTCAGACTGAGAGAGCTGTCAGTGTCCTAGTTAAGTAGTCAACAGACAGAAAAAAATATATTTGGTTATACCAATTAACAATATCAGAGTCGTTTTTTATTCCCCTGCGGAATAGACAACCAGCAGAAAGAGGTTCAAATTCATGCGATGATGTTTTTTTGAGTAAATTGTTTTTAGGTTCATATCATCTACTTGTGGTTGTAGATAGCTCATATTTTCCTCTTTGACACTTTTGTCTGTATCATCCTTTTGTGTGTGTATGTGCCTATGTGCTCTCTTACCACAAGTGCTGACTTGCCCTGAAGCCTGATGGGTGGTGGGGTTGTGAATTCTTTTCTCTTCCAGACATCATGCCTGGAGACTTTTTTTTTCCCGCATGCCTGGAGATTACTCTTACAGCTTAGTGCACATTTGTGAACTTTAAACTGGTTAATTATTAATTGTAACTAGATGTGACCAATGTAGTGGTATGCTATTTTTATCATTATAACCACTGATTCCAAACTTAAATGCTAGTGAAGCTCATTCCAACACAAACATGCATAGTAAAAAATAAAGTTATCACAATCTTTTACTTTTATCATATTGCCCCACCCTTCATACATAGCGATGCACTTTCTCTGAGCCATCCAATACAGTGTACAGCTCTCTTGTGGCTAGCTGTTAGCCTGCATACCTTGGTTGAGTATGCTCAAGAATCTTATCTGTGTGCTGTGGTCAAGTGCATCTCTTTGCATTTCTATCGGCTTTATTTTCGACTCTGTGGAAGTCTGTGGAAGTAGTACCTTTACATAATGTTATTTTTGCATAGTATGTGCTGCTGGAGTTATATGATATTTAGTGGCTTACTCTATAGTTCTAACATTTAGGAGTTGATAAAAAATTGATATTCTGTGAGAAAGAGGAAAAAGTTATTGATCAATATAAATAGATAATTTGGGGGTAATTTGCAAAAGCAATGTAGTGCAACAATGAACTGAAATATTGAATTTCCAACTAAAATTATATTAAATGTCAACACATGGCCACATAAAGTGCATTTCTTATGTAACATAGTATCTTAAAACATATCTTAAAAGCATATATTAAAACAAGCAAAAGTGTCTTCCACAATAGTGAGATTAATTGACTTATATTAAAAATAATTTAATGATTAAAAATAAGAAGTTTTTTCTTATAATATTTATACAGCAGTCTCAAAATGAGAAATATTAGACATCAGACATTAGAAGTTTTATAAATGTATGAAAAACATAAATACCTAATATCTGTTATGTAATACACTCCAAAAATTACTGCATAAAATATGGCCTGTGTAAAGGTTATATATTTATGTTTAAAATTTGTTCCTTATAGAGGATTAAATTTTTTTATTTTCACTTTAAAAATCAACAAAACATATAATTGTAATGGTGCAAGATTGCTGTGCTATTTGTACTATTCATATTTATACAGATATAGTCCTCATTATAAGTGAGGCCCTTGCTTTATATTTTCCCCAAGCCTGACTATTTTTATAAATAGTGATGTTATATTATGATTATATCCATCTGTCCATCAGTCCTCTCATGTAGGAATGTCTAAGGCAAATCCATGTCATGAGCCCTTTTCGGTGTTCATGCAAGCGTGAAATATGCTGAATTCTCCACTGATGCCACTGCAAATGTCACCTAAACGCATCAGAAAGGAACGTCAACTGGTTCACTGTTCACTGATGTCTTCAGCCAGTTTTGCTGTTTTATAAAGGTGTAATTGTTTTATATTTATCAAGTTAAAATTGTATGAAGTTTTGTTTTATATTTAGAGTAATTTCCCTTTAAACCAATCACTCCAGAGGGTGGCATCTGTATTTAAGGTAGTATCTGAGGGTTAGTTTTTCAAGCATCTAATATTGTGTGATGTTTGAAACATAAGACAGAAAGAAAATGTTTGTTTAAAGTTTTAAGGAAGTTTTGCTAAAAGAAAGAGAAAAAGTGGTTCCACACTGGTCTTCTGGGACCACCAGGCAGCCTATATTTTTGCTCTGTGTATCTCTATGTGTTTTGAGTTTGGTTGGAGCAAAAAACTGGTTTGAGAACCAATGCCCTATAGAACCTTTCAGTGTGTGTTCAATGAAAGAAGCATTTCTGTAAATGATATGTGTGATGGTGGTGTACTGGTTAGAACTGTTGGCACACACCAAGACACTCCGGGTTGAATTCCTGGTCCGGGCTGTTTTGTGTGGAGTTTGCATGTTCTCCCTGTGCTTGAGTGGGTTTCCTCCGGGTTCTTCGGTTTACTCCCACACATCCAAAGACATGCATGTTAGGTTGATCGGTCACTCGAAGTTAGCCATAGGTGTGAGTGTGTTGTGGCCATGTGATGGGCCAGTGACCTGTCCATGGTGTACCCCACCTTTGCCTGATGATACTGGGATAGGCTCCAGACCACCGTGACCCCGACTAGCAGGATAAAATGAAAGATGATGGATTGATGAATATGTGTGAAGAATCTCTTTAAAGAACCTCCACAAAACTGAGAAGTTCTATACTACTTAAGATGTTTATAAGAAATGTATGTCCAAGTCAGAATTGTTAAGAAGCCTTGTGGGATCTTGGAAAATGATGTATTTTGATTAGAATTGTGACTGATGCAACACCCTGTTGGTATTGGGCCTAAGTATTGGTATCATGTCTGTTTTAGATCAGTAAAAAAAAAGAATGAATCCAGTTTCTTTCTGAAATAAATCTGGACTGAAAAAGCACAGAATTGCTCAACATAACATACAGCAAAAATAAGTAAATGCCCATTTGAAGGTTTCTTAGGGGAAAACAGTGTTTTCCTATGGCATCACTATAAAGAACACTTGGTGGTACCTGTTTTTGTAAAAGTGCTGCCCGACTCTCCTAATAAACTAGTAGCATTTCCTATTCAAACCTCCCCTCAGGTTCCAGCTTGTTTTTTTTCCAACACAGGGCTTGTTTGTAGGAAACTAACTCAGAATTTAATGTGACAATTAGGCTTAAATATGGGACAGCATGTCATTTATCAAGCAATCCTGTTCTGCAGGTAGGAGCTTGTCTTCTTTGGTCAAAAACACTTGAGTAGGTAACAAGAATCTAATCCATATTCATTTGCTGACACTTCACTCACTGGATGACCGTTGCCACATGCAAAACAGTCATTTCAGATTTGCCATGTTTTTTTTTTCCTTCTTCTCGTGTGGTGTTTTTCTACTGAGTAGTGGGGCCACACAGAAGGGTGTATGCACACGCACACACATACTCAGCCCCTGCACACAGTGGAAGGTTTAGATTAAAAGCTGTTTCTTTCTCAGGAGAGTCTCATGCTGGGACCACCAAGCTATTGTAAAATAATTGCTTTCCTTAGTTATCATACAGAACTATCTGTGACTCACTATTTGGATTTTAATGAGCAGAAAAAATCTGAAAAACAGTGAACAATTAACCTAGTCTTAGTTTTACTATATATATATATATATATATATATATATATATATATATATATATATATATATATATATAGTAAAACTAAGACTAGGTTCATTGTAAGATGTAGGTAAAAAGCAGTGAAATATTGTCATATGCAAATGTTTAGCCAGCCCTGGTCAAAAGTGGAAATCGTTTACACATCCTTTACAGATCTAAACAAAATTCTCCATTTATTTACTGTTTAAAAAACATAAAATCATAAAATCAAAATCATAAAATCAAGTGTGCCATCATTTTTGAACTTGTGTACATTGTGTTTATTTGTTACTTTTTCCTCTTAACTTCATCAACTAAGCAGTATTTGTGCGTCAGGGGTGCTCTAACGGTCTGTACTTCTAGTTTGGCTACATATTTAGTTCTTATTTGCTTATTATTTGCGTGGCATTAATCCAAAAGGCATAAACCAAAATCTTCCATGTTCGTCATATTATTTTGTAATTTTAGCAAGTATACAGTAATTGTGCATTAATATTGTGTCTCTACTTTTAATTTGGTTGCCTAAAGCAGAAAATGCAGCATGGTTGCATTTTAGTTCTGGTTTGCTAAACATTTACACTGACATCAAATGTAACCAAAAGTCATGCATATGAAATATCTGTATGAAAAAAAAAGTATGATACACAATAACTGAAAATGTCCAAACTTTCTCTATAATGTTGTGCTGTGTTTTCTTCTAGGCTGATTTATTTTGCTTATTTCCTGTTTTATCTGATGTAACACACAGATGGGTGGCCTTCTGCTTTAATAAGTGGTGAAACCTTGCCACAATATATGTGCACAATTAATGTGTGCACCATTATTATCCATTCTGTAATGACTGATTCTGAGGAGAGGATAAAACACATACACATAACAAAACAGCAATACAGAAATAAATTTTGTCTGTGTCTGAGAAGAAGTTATGCACAGTGGAAATTCTGCCTCTGTTTCAGCATCATACTTTAGAATAGGCCTTCTCAGGAGGTCAGCCTTGGTCCACTTATTTGGTTTGCACAAGGGAATTACTTGCTCTAATGCAACGAAAAACTTTTTTTTTTGTGTAAATCATCAAAACATTTTAAGTAATTTTACAAAGGCGCCCAAACATTTGCATATTGGTATTGACTGGCATGTCGTCAGGAGAGATTATTTAAAGCATAATCTTACATACAGGGGAAAAATATATGACTGTTGTCTGCTTCCTCTTCTTGAGGTTGTCAGATTAGTACTGGAGGATTTGAGGGTTGCACCAAGTTTAATTTTATTCCTGCCAGAGTCATTTTTCTCTTATGAATTAATTAAGTCAGGCACGGTCATTTTTCACTGTAATTGATTAGGATGTTGATGTTGGAGCTGGGACACTAATGAAATGATTGATATGGCGAGAGATCAATAGTGTCAGTTCCAAATCACATTTTGCTGCTTTATGTGCTTTTGAAGGGCAGAGACTGTTGGTCAGAGCAACTGGTATGAGTTACTATTACTGGCCACTTTATTAGAAACACCTCCCTTTGTAGCTCTGTTTAGCTGGTGTGCAGTTAGAGACAGTATTCCTTTTGATAAAGCACTTGTGTTAGTTGTCCTCTGGATCAGAGGTTTTTAAATTCAGGCCTTGAATCCAGTTTTCAGTCCTAGGTTTTGTGTGTATCCAATTGGTTACATCAGCTGGTCACTTAAATTAAGTTTCTAGTTCTATACTGGCAGTTAAGGTCTGTATTTGAAGACCTTTTCTGTAGCCTCTCACCTTCATCACTCTAGGCTGATTTTTTATATGTATATTATGTCAAGACAATTTTGTCTTTAATAGTGCTGATGTAATATAATTTCTGAATGTGTAAATGATGAAATGGTATACATTTGAATTAATTATTACAAGCTCTGGCAGCAAAATCAGTGATGTTAAGTTGAAACCATGATCTGAGGGGCGTATTTTTCCTTTTTAAAAGACGGAGCCCATCGGCCAAGAGTGGTGTTGAGTTCGTGTTGCATCTTCGTCATTCCTACAGCATGTACCATATTATAACCTCATTATATGGGGTTGCAGACATTCTGTTCATGGCAGGTAACTGATACTGCAGCATAATGTGCACATTTTTGCCGAGGGTAGAGCTTTGGGTCTTGAGCTCCTGAACATGAGAAAAGACTAGGTCCAGTTTTGAATCGAAGAGTCACAGGGTCAAAGGCTGATGTTAGAATGAAGTAATGGTGTAACAATTTATGGCTTTAGTATGTAACATGAATTTATGTCCATTCAAGTTCTCAGTTTCTGCTTTTTTAATGAAAAAATGGCCATTTTTTCTATGTCGGTTTGAAACTTACAACAATATATTCAGGAGGAAAACAATGACGCACATATATATTTGTAACAACAGAAAAACAACTCACATATACTTTTTCAGAAAATGTAGAACTGCTGCACTCAACAAAGATACTGTAGCACTGAGGTAGAGTAAGAAGACGCTTTTAAATGAGAGCTCTTTATTGTACACAGCAACAGGACAACAGGCATTTCATCAGTAGTCAAACAACTCTTGCTAGGCATTTTGGATAGTGGTGCTGGAGCCTTACGTTCATGTATGTTGCTCTGGTACAGGAGTATCAGACACAGCAGTGTTACTGCAGTTTTACATCTTGTGTTAAAGTATTTGTTTATCTTCATTAACGGGATGGTGAGACAGGACAAAGGCATGCAGCTTGGGTGGTGTTCATCTAACTTTCGGACAAAGTGTCCTTTTTACAATGAACTTCTCCAGCTTCATCTTTATGACAAAGCTTGCTCTCACTCTGCTGACTTCAGTACTTGCATGTGAGTCATGCCCAGCAGTAGAAGAGTGACTAGCTCAGCTTCTTTTTGTGTGTGTTATCTCAATGGAGCGAAGTCTCTGCCCTGGGCTCAGTAATAAAGCCCTTGCTGTGGTTACTACATTAACTTGGAGGGATTAGGGCAGTTCCCCCTCTCCGTCTCACAGCCCGCTCACGAACTCATCACTACACTGCCCTGTGCTTTTCACCGTCAGATCGATTAATGCCTCCTATTCGGCTTCCTCTGCCTGCCGTGGGCTAATCCATGCTCAGACTGCCCTGACCGGAACACTGACCTGCTGCCAGGGACGAGTTAAACGCTAGCCAGTGCTACAGACTCTCGTTATATACTCCAGGTCAAGCTACAGCAAAATCTTAAGGAGTGTGTTTTCAAGATTTGCTGATATTAAAGCCTTAGACAAGTTGGTTTAGTTTTAGCGGGGGAGGTATTGTAATTTAAGGGATTACTGACAAGATCTGTGATTTTCATACAGTTTGAATCTGCAATGTGTGTACATGTTACTGAGTCTGAGAGAGCTTCCAGTAATAGTAGTCTTATCCAGATCAACCTCATGCAATTGGAATACCAAAACCTGCTAACAGCCATGTGATGTGCTGTTATTGTTACTGATCATGTCAACTGTGGAGTAACACTGATGTAAAATTATACAGATAATTGTGGCAGAAGATACCTTAAAGTAGCTAGCAGTGCAAAAGAAAGTATCTTAGTTGGCTAATATGTATAATTCATGTAAATGGCATGTTTTATTTGTGACACAGAACATAGATTCTACCAAAATAAAAGCATTTTAAAAAAAAAGTATTTCCATAAATATTAGGACTTAGACTAAGTCATTTAGACTATAGTAAGTGAGTCTTAATAACGGTACTCGGTATCAGCCTATATTTTAGCTTTAGGTTTCGTTGCCTGTATCAAAATGGTAAACAACTGGTTTGGGTGCATCTCTGCTCATTAGAGGGTCAGTCATGTCGTGAATTCATTTGTGCATCACATTTACACAGTGAAGGCAAAGAGAGGGATCCCTCCCTTTTAAAGTTTTATTGGGACTTCACCTACGTTTGGTGCGTGATCCCTTCAGCATTTTTGTCCAGTTTAACTCATACACTGCCCCCAGTGTACATGTCCATATTGGTCAAAGTAAAATGGATTAGCATGTGGATCTGAAGAATTCTGAATTATATTCATGTTTATGTGCTTTACTGTCGAAAACAGTGGTTTCAACCACATCATTCACTTGACATCAGTATTGAGAACTCAGGAGTGGAGTCCTATCTGTTTAGGCATTAAAGTGTTGTCAAATGTTTTTTATAGTTCCAAGTTACTTAAATGTTGCTAGAATGTTGTTCTAGATAGTGTTGTTCTAATTAACTCTGGCTGCATCTAGAAAAACAATCATTCATTAAAGTTTGCTGGCATTTATCCTGAGTAAAACTATCCGGCTCATATCAGTTTTGGCTGAGACTCTTACACAGTCTGCCAGAGCTCAAGAACGTTTTGCCCTCTCTTGCTCATTTGTGTTGTACTTTATTCATATTGTTAAATAATTTCCTCTCTGTCCCTTTCCACACTTATCATAAAGTGCCCCTTCGTTCTGTCTCTCTCTTTCTGTCTCTCTCTTTCTCTCTCTCTCTCTCTCTCTCACTCTCTCTCTCCCTGTGATAACTCACTGGGTTGGATTAACTGCGTCCCAGAGCACTTTTTTAATTGACTTAACTTTTTGGAGACTCTCTCTTGTTCAGAAGGTGATTTAGCATTCGCAGTACACTAAGAAGGCCCACAGCTCTCTGTATATCACACATAGACAGATGCAGCAGCACCTACACACATACACACACACACAAACAAATGCTGTATCCTAAGGCCCTTTCCACACCCTCCAGGACAGATATAATGTGCATTAACAGCACTTTCTGCCTGTAAGAATGTAATTATGCAGTTTGTTTGATTCCCTTCTAGTAAACACAGTGTTGCCAGAGGATAAATCTGTGTGTATACCTTTTGACCTTTAAACATCTAGAGTTATTATTATTAATATGAATGTGTGACAATATCTGTATCTGCAAGGTGGTACTGTAAGATGATTGCTTTTATAAATTACAGATTACAGTTAATTCTAACCTATATTTGTTGAAAGTACATGGGGCTACTGTGCTAAAACATCTGTGCTCATTTTACTTTAAGTTAAACCATTGCTGTCCAATGAAAAACAAGTATCTCCAAAATGGCAACTTTACAGGAGAGGACAAATACTGTCTTCAGTAAATTTTGGGTCTCTGGTGGACATGCTGTCTTATGGACATGCTCTATGATGTATATGCTCTCTAGTGGTATCCAACAGTTTTGAGAATGGCACAATTGTTTTTCAAAATGTTTGCTGCCTTATTGTCAAATACATCCAGTTTAAGCAAAGACTTAATCTTGACAGTGTTGACTCTTCTTCTTTAAGACTTCTGCATTTCACCTTGACATGCTGGATATCAGCAAATCTTGAATGATGGCAACCCGTTCTTGCCTAATAAGTCCTTGGAGTTGATCACAGTTTCTGGGTTTTTGTTTGTCCACCCTCTTTGTCACCCACTGACCACAGGTTCTCAATAAGATTAGGAACTGGGGAGTTTGCTGGCCATGGACGCAAAATTTCACTGTTTTGTTCATCGAGCAACTTTTATCACTGTTATCACTTTTGCCTTGTGACATGGTGCACCATCATGCTGGAAAAGGCATTATTCATCTCGAAATTGCTTCTGGATGTTTTAGATGTTTTGATACCATCTCTTATTCATGGCAATGTTCTTTAAAATGTTGAGCAAACCCACTCCCGTGGATAAGAAGAAACCTCACACATGAATGGTCTCAGGATGCTTCACTGTTGGCATGACACAGGACTCATGTTAGCGCTTACCTTTTCTTCTCCGGGCACTCATTTTTCCAGATGTCCCAAAAAGTCTAAGGGGGCTTCATCAGAGAAAATATTTTACCCCAGTCCTCTGCAGTCCAATCTCTATACCTCCTGCAGAATCCAGTCTGTCCTTGATCTTTTTTTGGAGAGAAGTGGCTTCTTTGATGCCCTTCTTGATACCAAGCCATCCTTTAAAAACCTTAATTTCACTGTATGTTCAGATGCACTCTGCCATTCCCAAGCAAGGTCTGGTAGTAACCCAATCTTGTAGCTGCATCCTCTTTAGGAGATGGTCCTGACACTTGCTTGACTTTCTTGGGTGCCCTGAAAACAGAGTGATATCAGCTGTATTGTCCTCATTAACGTTTTATCCAGAGCCAACAAGATCATCACTGAAATGATGTTTGCGGGCCATTCTGTAGGGCTGAAATACTGCAGCAGTAATTTTTGGGATGAGGTCATTTTTCATGGCAGGAGATAACTTTGCAATTAAGTGCAATTCCTCTGATCACTCTTCACAATCTAAAGTTAATACAAATTGCCATCATAAAATTTTTCGTCAGCAAATGTTGTCAAAAAACCTATATTTGTGCCATTCTCAAAACCTAACTGTAAGTTCCAGTGAGTGGAACCAGAATTTTTTTCCAAGTGATTTTGGAGCATCTCTGTTTGTCCATTTGTCATAAAATTGTCAGACAGTATAAAGGGCAGCTGCCATGTTCTAATAATGTAGAAAATGGAGATATGTGTTTGTCTTTGGACAGCGATGAAATATAATATATTTCTATACTATATACATTATACTGAGACATTACTATATATATTATACTAACCATATACAAATGAATGCTAACAATAATGCAGCCTTTTATCACACAGTTTGGCAATTTCTTTTAAAAAAAAAAAGCGTTAAACACAGAGCAATTGAGTAGTGCCTTTTAATTTTGTTTATACAGAAACATCAGCCCAAATGTTTGTGGACAAATGCTAAGATGGATTTACATAAAAAATAGACAAATTCTGATCTGGCTGTTTATTCGCATTGCCATATATTGGATTTGAATGAGTTTTAGACATATAACATATACAACATATGAAAGTGTCATAAATCAGATGTGAAAATGCTAAATTCACTGTTTTTTACTACCTCACAGCTGTGTCACGCGAATGAAAAAGATCTGCTTTGTAAACAGATCCTCAGAGTTTATAATCACTTAAACTATGAGTAAAATAACAGCATGCTTTTTTGACAGCCAACAACTGCACTTTTCTGTTAATAGAGACATTCAAATGTGAGCTATCTGAGCTTAAGCATGCTGTAATTAATTCCTGTTGTATGAAAGTACCAGTACCCACTGAGAAGCATCTATGATGCTAAGGGTAACCTGCTTGGCAAAATGGACCATCATGGCTGCAACACTGGAAGTGCTCATGCGTGTGCATGAACATAAATGTCAAAATGTTACACGCCTTTTTAAAATGTTGGATTACTAAAATTAAAATTTACTTTTGCTATTGATATCATCGGAATCTAGAAGCAGCTACTATTTTTCCACATCCTATTGATGACATGATATATAGTATAGATGTGTATAGTGTCTAGTATAGTATCTAAAAAAATTACATTTAAATAAAGTTTATATTTTACATAATTTTAACAAAATAAATATGCATAAATGTATAGTTCTAAAAGACATTAAACGTGGTTTAAATGTGGTGAGGTAATGTAATTAGCAATGTTGGAAATCTGAATTTTAAAAATCTGGTGTAAGACTGATGTGTTTGACATAAAGTAGGTGCTTGCTGTAACAGCATAGTGGCTGTTTTAGAGCTTAGTGGTCTGTTTTATTAGTGTGTGTATGTGTGTGTGTGTGTGTGTATGACAGAGACAGAGGGAGGGCGGCAGAGTCTTGGTATAAATGCAGGGTTCTCACAAGAGGATCCTGCTATGAGCAGTGACCACATTGTTCTAATGGATAGATTTATGAGCTTTGGGGAATATTAACATTCCCCCTCCGCTCCTCCTCCTTTTACATGGCTTCTGTATAATTAGGGAGTAAGTCTGGGTATTAGCAGTGACTTCATTATTCGAAACAGTATGGCACAGTGCACCAGGCGTACAAAATAAATTACTTTATTATTTTTTGTGTGTTTAAAATTTCATTAAGCCTTTGAAGTCTAATGTTATTTATATATTGCTGTAATTTGTTAAAATTTATTGTTATATTTCCATTCACCATATAAAATAATAATCTAGGAAACTAGCCTTATAAGTTACTACTATTGTTTTGTTACACTGCCAAAATGACAAAGATGGCCAAAATGTAGATGGTTTTTTTTTCTCTTTAAAATAACTGAACACATCAATATTCTACAATCAATACAAATCTTTTTTTAGTGTGATATTAATTAATTGTTTAGAATCTGTTCTTTTTATGCAAGTTCTCAACGTATTTCCTTTCAAACTTTTATTATTTTAAGGCCAAATAACTTAAATATTGAGGCAGCCCAGACATTTTAATTAAAACCACTTAACACTTTTACTGTGGCAATATACTTATTTACATATTTACATCAAAACTGTAAAAGAAATGCAACTCAGTAGCCAAAAAGGTTGCTAAAAATGTACATATAAACAAAAACTGTTTACAGATAAAGTTGGCAAAATAAACTGGTCAGAATAAAAACACAGATTTTTATTGAAATGTTTTATGCATTTTTAGATCTTTTTTTATGTCTTTTTTTTTTTAAATACTCTTTTAATCATCAGACTCATACGCTCAGAGAGAGAGGTCTGAAGCACAACTGGTGTTCTGAAATGTAAGAAACTGTCCACCAAAGAGCATGTCCACAAGAGAGCATGTCCACCAAAGACCCAAAACTTGCATATTGAAGTTTGAATATTATGTGAGTGAGAAATATCTTTGTCATGGCTGGTGATGGCTGTGGTTGCTGTTCCACCTTGCGCAGAGAAGCTGGGGTGTAATGAGGCTTTAATAAGTGCAGGTGTGTGTGTGTGTTGAGTGGGAGGACACAGTGTGTGTTTGGTTGGTGACAGTGGCGGTCACTCCCAGCAGCTACTGATAGCTAATATCCATCTGTGTGTGTGTGGGTGTGTGTGTGGGTGTGTGTGTGGGTGTGTGTGTGAGCTTCACTCTGTGCTCAGTCTCTGGGAGTGTGTATCCAGACAGTATGTCTGTTAGCAGCGGTGTGTGTGATTGGCAGTGGTGCATGCTGGGAGATTTCTCTAGCTGTCTCATTGTGCCACTGGCAGCCTGATATTTGTGTCATGTGGCTTTATTGTTTAGGGTTTGACAGGCACACAGAGCTGTATTTAGTTTTAATAGAGTGTAGACTCGAGGGAGGCGCCAGGAACTACCTGCGCTCATAAACCGGCCAACTACAGCAGCTCTGACAGCCACTGTAATTAAGCTATCATTTAAAGGAGCCAAGAGTAAAAAAACTCTACACTGAAAGTTTCCGGCATTGTGTTTACTACTTTGTCATTCTGTTTATGTTGCATGCATTTTCCACGATTTTAAAATGAAATGTACACAATTTTGTCTTTACCCAAAATGTATTCAGTCAACCGAGACATGTATCTGGAGATTGTTTGCCAGATGTAGATACATAATGGGTTTTTTTTTCAGCACGTTTGAGAATATGACTGTAGTAGCCACATATGCTGCTTTTGCAGCAGAAAGTCCCTCAACATGTATTATAGGAGCCTAATGCAAATTTAAGGCACAAAAAATAATAATATTAAATTGACCAGAATGTATGTGATAGGCTTAGTACATCAAGCCTGTCATAGTAATCCTTTTGAGCTACTTCCTATGGGGCTAATATAGCTGACCAATAATTAAAGCTCATACCGACTCATTAGTGTTGTGTAAACTGCATACCAATGTGATTTTTGACAATGCATGGCATAAAAGAAAGCTAAAAACAGTAGTAGAAGCATAAAATGTATCCACTCAATTTTGGAGATCTTGGCTAAACACGTACATAGAAGAAAATTGTGCTAATTTGTTGTTTTCTTCCGCCAAATTGCTTCTTTAATCAAGCTCACTAATTGTGACAACTAATCCAATTTCTTTCAAATTTGCCAGTTGTCATTACTGATGAACCAAAAAGATGCCATTAAATTGTTAAACTAACATACAGAATGCTCCTGACACAGAAGCTTGTATAAAAACATCCCAACGTTCTGGCTGTTTGTCATCACTTTAATTGCGGAGTTGATCCAAAAACGTCTGGCTTGGCAGTCTCGGCCTCAGGGGCCATTGATCGCTGCATTTTGATTAATTGGAGTGTCAGACATGTCTCGTGATCATGTGTGTGATTAAGCTCCGAGAGCCAAAGTGCTGTCAGCGAAATTAAATATTACTGTCATCTGCCAATCAATGCAAAGACCCTCATGGCTTTGGGCAAGTCAACTTAGATAGTAATGAGTAGAATGGCTTTTTGCAGTGAGCCACAGAAAAAATGGTTCTCGAGTAAAATGTTGCACACAAATATAATATCTTAAATCAACCCCATTGTTTTATTTAAATTAGCTTGTTTTGGAAAAAATATATTGCACTGATATGGAACTATTATTAATCATGTAAAATATAAGTTGTTTTTTATCAGCAAGCTGCATAGGTAAATGTTAGGGCCTTGCCATAGTTCTGAATAATGTTTTGCTGTTCTGATTTTTACTTTTCTTTTGCTATACTATTCAAATCTTAACTACATGATTAGTTATAGGCCTGTAACTTGACTATAAACTCTGTCTGTTAATTTTTATATATGAAAAATTACAATAAACTTATGTATTTACTTGGCCTTATTGGCATCTTTTTTTCTAGCTCTGTTTACTTCGAAGCGAGAACTAGTTTTACAGTAGTGTCACTACACGTATCAAATGAAATTACACAGTAACAAAGAATTATGAGTAGAGTTCAGAAAAGCTGTTTTTCATGAGAGAAAAAATACATAGCGAACTATGAAACATAGTTAATACTGGCCTTCTACATTTTCTAATCTAGAATTGTGTTTCAATAAGCCCCATGCCATCTACTGCATTTATCGCTTTCATTGTTTTTAATTTCATTGTTTTAAATTTCATTGTTTTTCATTGTGCTTTTATTTGCCTCAACCTGTGTTTGTCTGTGGTAAACTAATGACTGTGAAACATGATTGCAATCATCTAAAATAATGGTGATTAGTTGATTATCTAATAACCAAGAAGTTATGAATTATACCGAATCCCATTTTTGGGAAAAGTTTGAGTGTGCGCTATAAAAAATAGCAGAAATATAAAGCTTTAAACAAAAATAAATCTCTACATTTAGAGATAGACACAGGTAAAAACACAAATAAAGGTCTGAGTACTTAATTGTTTTTAGAGGGGTCTGCAGTAGAATGGTAATTAAAATGCACAAAATTGTTTTATTCAAGTGCATCAGTCTTAGATAACACATGCACCACACATTCACACAGGCATAAGGAGTAAATTCAACACTTACAAACTAAGCAGTCATAATAAATCAAACATCTAATGCAGAACAGATGAGCTGAAACAAGGAAAAGAATCAGCACTAAAGTTTTTACAATTTAGCTTTTTTCACAGCTTAACAAACTTATTCTAACCCCATACACGGTGTATTTCTTGTGTTTTCCTTGCTTTATTACACCTGACTCAGCTCATGGCTGGAAGATTACCTAATGAAACAAATCTTACAAATCAGGATTTCTCAGTAAGCTGGATAGTTTAAGTTAATTTTTGGTCTTTTATTGTCAGTTCAGTGCACAGCAGTGTTAACTCCCGTGTAACAATCTTCATACACAGTCAAGTTCATTATGACCACTTTCTACTTTCTATGGCGATAGCGCGTAGGTGGCAGCATTATGGTCTGAGGAATGTCTGACGCTTGAAATCTTTTTAAAACATTTTACTTGTTTACATTGGTGTCAGGGTTAGCAAGGCGCTCAGCTCTTTATTTGTGGAGTTGAGAGAGCAATACAGAGATGTGGGTGTAGTGCGCCACTGATTATAAATCTGGATGTTGAGTATAATTTACATTGGTGTTGGAATTCTGATGGCTGTATACGTGCAGTTTATCACAGTCTGATGTCTAGGTCACCCTTGGCTAATCATTAACTCATTATTGTGTATCAGGCTGTAGATCAGAGTTGGTTCTGCTGCATTGAGTTCGCTGACAGCTTTATGGAGGCTTCTGATACGACTGAATGGGGCAGTAAAACACTCAGACGCTGGAATGGTGCCGAAATGGCATGAAGCTTTTGTGCATAGGCCGGTGCCATTGGCAGATGCAGCTATTCAGTAACTGAGTGGCCACCCAAGGTTCGTTATTACATGACATGTGTATGTGCATTGTTGCAGGGCATCTATGTCATAAAGGCTAAAAGTCCTGGTCTAAGGTCAAGAGTTTTTATTATTTACAAATGCACGATTTGCAAGACAAAAATGGATACTAGAGTGCACCCTAGATCACATCTGTTCATGTTAGGGAAATACTGAAAGCTGCATTAAGATGTTTTTTGCAGCAGCATAAAAAACATGCAGAAATGTGTTTACATGCTGCTGTAAGTCACCCTGTAAAAAAGGTGGAAATTTTAACTTTTTTAAGTCAAGTCAAGTCAAGTCAAGTTTATTTGTATAGCGCTTTTTACAACAGTGTTGTCACAAAGCAGCTTTACAGGAATTTTAAAGCATGAAAAACATAAAATCACACACTTTATCCCTTGTGAGCGAGCCAGAGGCAACAGTGGCAAGGAAAAACTCCCTCAACTGGAGGAAGAAACCTTGGGAGGAACCAGACTCACAAGGGGAGACCCATCCTCCTCTGGTCAAACAGTACTTGAAGTATAACTAAAGCTGAGTTTGAAGGTAAAAGCTTTAAAAGCTGTACAGGTGCTACATCAGGTGGGTGATACTGTGATGCAGTCAAGGTGGAGCAAATGGCACAAATGGAGAGGGGCGTTGGTTGGAGCCAGGTGACGGGGGGCCCTGGTGGTCTGTCTTTTACAGTTTTCGGCGGGACAGGTGGGTGGTTATTACCTCAGAGAGAGAGAGAGAGAGAAAAACGAAAAACAAAGTTAGTTCTGGTTTGGGTTAGTACAGAGGAGTCGAGGTGTAGCAAAGAGAGCTGTTTGGTGCCAGGTGATGAGGAGGCCCTGGCAGTCGGACCTCCAACAGCATTCGACGGGACCGGTGGGCGGTTATTACCTCAGAGAGAGAAAAACAGAGTTAGTTCTGGTTTGTGTTAGTACAGAGTCTGAGTTAGTTCTGGTCTGGGTTAGTATAGAGGATATGGAGTGTTTAGAGTGCAGCTGGTGACTCTGACAGATCTGATTATAAACAGAATGAACTAAAAGGAGAGAAGCTGCACACGTGCTACATTTGGATGATACAGTAATGCAATCAAGGTGCAGCAGATGACAGATGAAGAGGTTACAAGGTAACAAGGGGGTACTGGTGGTCAGTCCTCCAACAGTATTCGGCAGGACAGGTGGGCAGTTATTACCTCAGAAAGAAGGAGAAAGAAAAACAAGGTTAGTTCAGGTTTGGAGTAATACAGTGGATGAGAAGCATAGCTCAGTCTCCAAAAGCTAAACTGAACAAGTACGTTTTAAGTCTGGACTTAAATATAGAGACTGTGTCAGAGTCCCGAACATTAACTGGGAGATTATTCCACAATTTGGGGGCTTTGTAGGAAAAAGCTCTTCCCCCCATTGTAGTCTTCTGAATTTTTGGAACTATTAGAAAACCAGCATCCTGTGATCTGAGTGAACGTGGCGGTTCATAATAGGAGATTAGATCTTGTAGGTACTCCGGTGTGAGACCGTGCAGGGTTTTATACGTCAGTAAAATAATTTTATAGTCGATACGGAATTTAACAGGAAGCCAGTGTAGTGCTGATAAAACTGGACTGATGTGATCGAATTTCCTGGTTTTAGTTAGTACTCTAGCTGCAGCGTTCTGAACTAACTGGAGTTTATTCAGGTTCCTGCTGGAGCATCCTGACAATAATGCATTGCAATAATCTAGCCTTGAGGTTATAAAGGCATGTATCAACTTTTTTAGCATCAGACACAGATAACACATTTCTTAACTTTGAAATGTTTCGTAGGTGAAGAAACGCTGTTCTTGTAATATTACCTATGTGTTGATTAAATGTCAGATCTGAGTCAATTGTTACACCAAGATTTTTGGCTACTGAACCAGAAACTACAGAGAAGTCAGCAAGATTTAACATTAAATCTGAACATTTAGTCCGAGCAGCCTTTGGGCCGAGGAGGAGAACTTCCGTTTTATCTGGGTTTAAAAGAAGGAAGTTTTGTAGCATCCAAAGTCTAATATCTCTTACACAATCTTCTATCTTCTTTAATCTGGATTTATCATCTGGTTTGGCTGATATGTACAGCTGTGTGTCATCGGCATAACAGTGGAAACTAATTCCATGTCTATTTATAACTGAGCCTAATGGTAGCATATATAGTGTAAATAACAGAGGACCTAAAACAGAACCTTGTGGAACTCCATATTTCACTCTTGTATAATTAGATGATACATTATTTATCTTTACAAACTGAAAGCGATCACTAAGGTAAGATGTGAACCAGGATAACGCTGTTCCTGTGATTCCAACCACATTTTCTAGCCTGTCCAAGAGAATAGTGTGATCTATAGTGTCAAAAGCTGCACTTAGATCTAGTAGCACCAGTAGAGATACGTGGCCCTGATCAGAGGCAAGAAGAAGATCATTTGTTATCTTAACTAAAGCTGTCTCTGTACTGTGATGTGGCCTAAAACCAGATTGGAATTTTTCATATATGTTGTTCTTATGTAGATGAGAACAGAGTTGTTGAGCTACAGCCTTTTCTAAAATCTTAGAGATAAAAGGTAAATTGGAAATGGGTCTATAACTGGACAGTTCTCTGGGGTCAAGATTTGGTTTCTTTATCAAGGGTTTTATCACAGCTAGTTTAAAAGACTTAGGTACATGACCCAGACTAAGAGAAGAGTTGATGATATTTAAGATGGGTTTAATAATAGCTGGTAATACTTGTTTCAATAGGCTTGTTGGAATCATATCAAGTGTGCATGTAGCAGAATTTGAAGAAGAGATAAGTTTTTCTAATTCTGACTGCTGAAGTGGACAGAATGTTTCTAGTCTTTCTTCTAAAATCACATTTTGTGCTGTGTCAGCCAAACCAGATGAAGGATAGGTTACTGGTGTCAGTTGAACATGTTGTCTAATATTCTCGATTTTGCTATTGAAAAAGTCCATGAAATCATAACTTTATAAATAATTTATGCCCAGGCTGCCAACATTGTGCTTCCAACATATACAATATCAACATAACACTGATAAAAATATGATGACAGTATTAGATCATTCACCTGGGAGTCCTGGGAAGACGCATGCATGCAGTCAACAGATTCATCCACTCAGGGAAGGGATCAGAATCACAATCGACAAAACTGTTGCAAAATGTTCTTCCGCATTACTTATTTCTATCACAGAGGTCTCTAAATCCCTAAATCTTAAATAGTGTAGATTTAAACAGTGCAGCTGATGTGAATAAGTAAAATAATAACAATATGTTACTGCAAGTAATTGAATATAAATAAAAAAATGCTCATAAAACAAGTAAATGGCAGCCTAAACAATTGTTTTTATCCCTTACATTGAATGAGAGTTCACGTTTCAGTGTCTCACTTACCCATTAGTTTAATTAGTTAACCCTTTAGTTTAATAGTTGTTACTAAACTATTAAATACCTACTATTTCTGATTAATAGGACTTAAGATGAGTAACCCCATAATAACTTTGGTAAATGACAAAAAGGTTAAACCGTGGCTCTTTGGTTTACTTTCTTTAGTTTAATTTGCCTCCCATACAGAATTCCCTTATTGATGTCCTTCAAAGTCTTCAATAAAAACTACCTAAGAACAGTCTAAATCCTGACAAGGGTGTTTTATGATTATACAACTTTCCAGTAGATCTTAATCAAGGTTTACTGACTGCATGTGTTGGAAGTAGAGAGATACTAACTCACAGGTGTATGTTATTATGTTTTGTTATTTATATTTTGTATTGCATTACTGACACAGCATATATTACACATAAATCCTTGTTCAGAGGTGCAATGTTTATGTCCTGTCATCTTTTCATCTTCTATATGAGGTTCATCATGAGGATACTGGGAAGTACAAAGCTATGCTATTACAATTTTATCACAAATGTATCTGATTTAAATTTGTATATCATTTATAAAATATAGTTACACAACCATTGCCATAATAAGTAAACTGCAAGACACAAACATGTTTGCATAATATTATATTTAATTAATGTTGAAAGAAAATTTAAGTCAATTCAGTGCTTTTAGTATAGGAATTGTAAATACATAAATAAATATGTATGTTTTTTAAATGTGCCAATTAAAATCATATTATAATAATGTTTTAATGTAAATGCTATTATCAGCACAGATACCATTTTTACATGAGATTGGCAAAATAAAGAAATACAAACACTTGTGTTTAATGGTTTAAGTCCATAAGCTCAAACACAGTCAATAACCTCCTTTCTTAGAAATCCACAATCTCTGCTCAGCTATTGTCTTACAGCTTCATTATATCTCTCATTACACCATTTCATGTTATCTGATATCTGATATCTGATTAATAATTAAACCTCATTTGCCTGGAGTTGTTTAGTTATTCATGTTCTTAACCTTCATTACATGTAAATCATTTTCTCTGATATGAGAGTGGCCCCACGTCTCTCTGCGTGTTCTTTATTTATTAGTTTGAGTGGCATTAGCAGTAAGCCGAGGAGTAAACATGTCAAAAATGAGTGAAATGTGTTGCTAGTTCATTTGGCATCACTAATAAACCTGTTAAATAAATATTTACAGCATGTAGGAATATTAACAGCGGAATGGCAGCAGCTGTCAGAGCAGCAGTGATGCTATAGATTCATGTGAATCACACTGTTTCAATACAAACAAACATATAATGCAGAAAAAATCAACACAAAATTCCTGTTGACATTTTGTGAGCTAAATAGATTAGGTTCCTCCTATTTCTTCTCAAAGCCTCCAGAAGACACATTCATCTGCTGAAATCTGTAACTAGCACCCTTGATTTAATGTAATAAGGCACTGACTAGCCAAAAAAAAAAAAACAGGTATTGCATGATAACTGTGAATAACAATGCCACTTCGCAAGTAAGATGGGTATCATTAAGATTTCATTGATACTGATAATGACACTGCCTATCAGATCCAGTTACTTAACAGTACTCTTACTCTTCATAATTTGTTGTAAAAAAACCAAAGACATGACATGAAAAGCTGTGTAAAGGCTGTGGTCATCAGAATTAGTTGCGCTGGATGTCAGGACAGCTCATATTAAGTTCAAACTAAGGCTAAACTTATAGTTGCAAAATAAATTAGTTTCCTTTTTTAAATTACACACTATAAATAAAATGTTTCCTCTTCTAAGTACAAACCCAATGTATGACAGTTTAGCACGCTTTTCACAGAAAGTCTCCTCTTGTTTCAGTGAGCTGAGTGGGAAATGTGGGAAATAATTAATAGAAAGGTACACACGTTTCTTGTTTTAGGCGTCTTTGAAACGCTAAAGCATATGCTGTACCTGCTGTCTGAGAGAACCAGTGACAGTGTTTCTGAATCAGTTTTTCTTTATCGCTGTCTATTCCTCTCATTATGTACATCTCTTTTTTTCTTATTCAGTGTTGTTTGATCCTATCTTTGCTTTTTCTGGCCTTATTAGTGTAATTGTACCATTAACTCGATACTTTGCACTGGGGGGCAAAGTTATTTCATAAATCTTTTACAGCCACACCACAAGAGTGTGTTGTGATAGCATGTCCCTCTGGCCTCGTCTCTTCCATCAGGCAGAAGTTTTAGGTCTCTATTCCTCTTTCCTCTCTGCCTGTCTGTCTTTCTCTCTCTCTCTCTCTCTTACTCTCTCTATCCTCTCTCTCGCTGTCTCTCTGTTTTGCCCTCTCCTTTTCTGTGTTCTCTCTCTTCTTCTGTGCCTGTCTCTTTCTGTCTCTTATTCTCTCACTCCTTCTCTCTGTCTATCTACCTATTTCTTTCAATATCAATATTTTATTAATGCAAATGGAAATACACTATATGTCCAAAAGCATCCACGAACACCTTTAAATTAGTGAATTGTACTACCATTGCTGGTACAAGTGTTCACTTACTTATACACTGCTTACATAATCACCACAGAATGGGACACTCTGGAGCAGCTGCACTGAGCCTTATGTCACCGTGATCAATGGCAAGCGTAGTCTAGAAAACCACTGGGCTGTGAAGCTCTGGAACCGTGTGAGAGATGGAGCTCCATTCAATAACAAGAGGATTGAACAACAAGAGGCTAAGTGTGGTGCTTTTGATTCTACACTGACCAATCAACATACATGGTATACAATCAATTTCAAAAGCAATGTCTAAAAATGTTTGGACGTATCATCTGATACGCTAATATATATATATATATATATTTATTTATTTAATTGTGGTACTGAACAATATGACTTGCACTATCAGTGTCAGCAAACTGAAAAAGCCTTCTATTGCTTTGGAGCCAAGGTCATACTCTTATCCCTCTCACCTTCATGTGCTTGCGTGTCGATGGTGCAGATCGTCCAGTGTATGCAGTCCTGGGGTCTTTACAAGCTGCATAGAAACGACTCATAGAGGAGTTATAAATGGAGCTTGTTGGTTAAGTGTCAGTATGTTTGGTAGGTCGTTCAGCGGTGGGGGTAAACAGAGTGAGCTGATAGCAGTACAGTGTTGACAGTATATAAATGGCCTACTTTCTTTCTGTTTCTTCAGAAGAACAATACAGTCTTACTTTCTAGAGAAAGTCATTATAAAGTGCTGCGCTCTGTTAATGGATCAAAAGTCATCAGTTTGGTTTGTTTTGTTGATTTTGAAAGAAAGTTAAAATGTCCTGTACAGGGAACAAAAAAAAAACAAAAAAAGACAACAAAACATTCTTAGCTTTGAATATGAGTTTTCTTCTGGTCCATTCATGAGTGCATTTTCTCATAGCACATGTGTCAGATTCTGTTAGTAATCTATTGTGTTAACATGCACTTGAGAAATCAGATAAGGGAAAAACTCCCGGTCTTCATGCATCAGGTGGATTTCTGCTTTGTCACCAGCAAAATGTGACATAAGTGTGTTCAGCTGATGAATTTAATAATCAAATATCTACAGAATCCCGATTATTGTCAAACTATTAAGTGTAAAAGACAGCTGTAGTTTAAATGATGTAGAAAACCAATGACAAATTGTTCAATTTAACCTTGGAAAAAAAAACATAAAGAAGTCTCAAAACTTTTGCACAGGCAACATTCTTCTTATTCACATTAAGTAATTAATAACCAGTAATTGTGCACCAAAATATGGAGAAGTGTGTTCTCTGCTGTGTGATGTGTTATTCTCACTTTAAAAAAGCAACAAGACATGTAATTTGAGCAAGGATGCCCAAATCTAGCTTTTCGTGTAGCCCAGATGTCCTCAGGATGAAAAAAAAAAAAATGAAATTAGATTGGTTTAATATGACCCCACTCTGTCTACAGCAGTGGTCCTACTAAACCTTGGGAGTCCATAGCACAGGTGTGTCTGTGTTTCTTTTCTAATATAAGCCAGTAAAACACACTTTAGCACTCTTTAGTGGCCAGGATTGAGGTCTGCTTTAATGTAGCAGTTTTCTTCCATGCAATCAGTGTCCCACCATTCCAGCCCTTATCCCTATAGCCCCAACATACACACACACGCACACATTCCTGCTGCCACAAATCTCACTTGATTGCACTGCACTTGAAAGCCACAAATCTGGCTGCACTGTAGCTAGAGGGGGCAAGTCAAGTTGAATTGTGCACCTGGCTGCTAGTGATGAACACTATTAGTTTTCAGGAGAGACAGATCTGTGTGTGTGTGTGTGTGTGTGTGTGTGTGTGTGTGTGTGTGTGTGTGTGTGTGTGTGTGTGTGTGTGTTTATTTTGTGTGTGTTGCAGTCTGAAATAAATAGGATACACCAGATAGACATTCTTGCCCTCTTTGCTTTGGTGAGGCAGGCTCCCCCCATAGTCTCTAGGTTGTAACATTTAACGATATACTAATTAACCTGCATGCAAATTGTTGCTGTGTATCTGTGTTTTGTATTTGGTGTGCTGTACAGTGTCTATTATGTTAATTTAGTCTGTAACCTGCTCAAATTTGTATACTTGCTTGCCAAATTTGTTGAATAATTGAATAATTAAATAATTGCAAGACTAATGAATTTAATAAATAATCATTTGTTTCAGCTGTGTTTCTTTAACATGAGCACATTTACATTTGTGTTGATTAATGTGCATTGTCACTGCTATATAAATTTGCAATTAGTGAGGCTACACAGCAGGTATAGAAGTCGGAGTGGGTTTTATCCTCATTTGGCATGTCCTGCATCTCCTTCCTGCTGGGGGAAATATAGAAGGGGGAGAGGAGAAAGAGATCTTGCTGTGGGAGAGTGGATCTCCTTCAGGACAAGAAATTCATCTGCAGGGAGGAGATATTGCTCTCTCATCCGGTGAGAACATGTTTGAGAGTGTGCTTCAAAACAGTGCGGCAAGATATGAAACAGCGCACTGGACAAATAAACTCTACGTTAAGTGTATTGTCCAGATAATTAGAATCCCAAAACATAAAAAGCATGAAAAAGAACCCGTGTGCAGAGCTATAGATAAAAAAAATAGTAAAACTTAGTAAAACTTGCAAAACTGCAACAATGTTGGGAAGTTTTTTCTCCATGGCTGTAATATCCATAGACAGGCTGTTCAAGACAGTAAACAATCTGGGCCCATTTTTTTTTCCAGCAATCTCTCATATTTACGGGACCCAGTGGATCACTGCAGTGTTTCATCTCTGTTACAGTGTTGCAGGGAAGTGGATGGGAAGTCGACGAAAAACACATTGTTATGTGTTCATGTTCATGAAGCCAATTTAAGACAACTACTGCTTTGTGACATGGTGCATTACCATGCTGAAAGTAGCCATTAGAAGATTGTAAATTGGCTATGAGGCGGTCAACAACAGGTTGTGGCAATATGACAATGATTGAATGGTAAGAAAACACTCCCCACATCATTACACCACCACCAGCAGCCTGGCCTATTGACACAAGACAGGCTGGATCCATGGATTCATGCGGTTGATGCCAAATTCTAACAATCTGTGTCTCAGCAAAAATCTAAAATTTTCAGACCAGGCTACATTTTTCCAGTCTTCAGCTGTGCTTTTTGCTCACTTGTACAGAGTGGCTATTTAAGTTACTGTAGCCTTTCTGTCAGCGCAAACCAATCTGACCATTCTCCTTTCACTGCTTTCATCAACAAAGCCTTTCCGCCTACAGAACTGCCACACACTGGATGTTTTTTTCTTTATTGCACCATTTGAGGTTGTTGCTTGTGAAAATCACAGAAGATCAACAGTTATACATAAAATAAAAAAACTTAAAAGAGAACGTCTTGCACCAACAATCAAGCGACAGTCAAAATCACTAAGATCACAGTTTTGTCAGTCCACATCACAATTTCACTACTGTCCCAGTCATTTAAAGGTCAGTGCCTAAACCAGCCTGACTCTAGGATGCTGTGAATTTTACAGATCTTTCTAGGCAATTGTGAAATAGTAGATTTTTTTCCCCCTATTTTGGCCTTGGCTTTTAATTGAGGTAAATGTTTCATTCAATTTGCCTTAAGCTGAGTAAGATGGTAATTCCTGGCATGGGCATTAACCCCCATTCTGAGGGATTTAAATGAAGCGAGTGAGTGACAATAGCAGAGGAATAATGTTGACAGGATTAAATAAGCAGAAGGACTCGACTCTCTCCGCCCTCGGCTCTAGTTTGATTTCATTCACTTAATTGAATATCTGACATAATTAAAATAAAATCTTTTGAAGATTATTAAAGGTATAGGCGATGATGATCACACGGGTGCATCCAACTGGCAAAAATGGAACGTGTACACTTTAGCATTCACTGAGCACTGAGTCTTTAATTGTGTCTTAGCACTTTCTGCCTATGGTGAATTATTTTCAGCTGAAGCAGAAAAGAGGCTGATGTGTTTAGCACTTTGGGGATTATGTAAGATTATACATCAATCCGTTGGTAATGAATGGAGTGCAGCCGAGCGGTCTTTTTGAGCTGTCATCACTCTGAAAGCCACACTTCAGTACATCATGCATTGTGGTGGATTTGGATTACAATCAGTGAATCATGTAAACACATCTCAAAACACCTCTGGCCACTGATCAAATCGTCAGGTCTTCTTCCTAAAATGCCTTATTCAGCATTTCAGAAAAAAGATACTACCCCTTGATCCAACAATACTTTCAAAGCTTTGAATTTCTTTTATATATTTTATACATCATATATATACATTGAGTGACATTTGGTCTTACAGGCTTTAATGGACGGTCAAGGGCTACAGCTTTGACCCATTTATTGTATTTTCCTGAGCTTTTCCATTAAGCATCTCTTTCGATGATGTGGCCACTCTTTGGTATTTGATTTTGGATCTGAAGCAGGACGGATGGAGGGTGGATGCAGATGGAAGAAAAGTAAAGCTGAACAGATGAAACTGTCGTTTAATAGTTCACTTGTTTTTCCTCTCAGAGAGGCTTCTTGCATCCCTGGCCTGCCGGGAGACATTAGCACGGATTTGAAGCTGTGTTCTACACACACAGTCTTATTGTTGTGCTCTCCTCCTTTATCCACTCAGCAGCTGTTCTCTCTCTCTCTCTCTTCTGTTTGCTCTGTTCTCACAAGACCAGGAGCTGCCAAGGTGCGGCTTAAACCCAGCTTTACAGGGAAATAAGGAGGGTGTAATGTTGTTCTCCAGAACCGTGACGTCTCGTTCACTCTTTGTTCTGCTTTTGTAGTCTTAGCTGTTTCCCAGTGTGGTATGCCAAAGCCAGCAAAAGTTTGGAGATACATTGCTTTCTTTTCATATTTGAATGTTCATGCTGTGTCTTTTCAGTTTATTAAGTAAGAAATAGGGAATGTAGGTATTGTGGGCTGATGCAGATATCAGATCATTTTCACGCACAGGTAAAAGGTTATTATTGCAGTAGCCCCATGTCACCCAATCTATCTGCTCTTCTAGAGTGGAATAAATATGTAATAAACTATTGGTTGGAAATATTGTTCAAACCTAAGCATCTGTCGTATACTGGTATATATATATTTTTTAATAAATGCCAGTATGCATGATGGTTCTGATGCCATTGTGCAATCCATGCAATTTTCCCTGTATATTTCATATTTTGAAATATATATATAGACATTGAAAAATGAATACAAGTACAAGTAATTATAAGGTCTTAAGATTGATAGGTGAATAATTAGCCTGCAGTTTTAACATGGAATAGCTCTTTTTAAATGAGGTCCTTGTTTTTTGTCTGCTCAGCATTGCTGAATAAATCACAACACACACCCAAGGCAAAAAGCTGTGTTTTCTTTAGCAAAGCGGAGAGACAGCAGGCAGACTTCTGAGAGTGCAGTGTGTTCTCAGGCAGAAAGAAGTGTGTGCAGGGTGAAAGAGTGTGTGTTCTTACTTTGTGCAGGTGTGTTTTTAGGGCTGCAGTGTTTGCTGAAGCATGTACATGTGTCTGTCTCTAAGCTCATGGCCTAATCTAAGGCAAGCCAGTTCCAGGTGTATGATTTCCCACAATAATCAGAACTAAATAGAACATCCAGCGCAAGAGCTCCTTTAACCCTTTAGAGGGCAGTTATTTCTGGCAATGACAAATGCATGCTGTAATTTTATTAGTTTATTAGTTTTTACTCAAAGCTCATTGAAAGTAGAAGAGAAACTCTGTAGAAGAGCGACACTGCAAATTCTCAACTTCCAGCCCATTTGTGTTTGGTTATTGTTAAAGTTATTATTGAATGTAGATTGTGATTTTATGAAAGGAAACAATTCTTTTTTCATTTTTGCCAGGTTTCCTGTCATTTTTTGAAATTGTAAGCAGAAAATGGCCAGTAACACAGGCTCAGTATTGACAATATAGAATGACAATCAAATAAATAAAAAAATATAACTAACACCAGGAAAATGTATAGATGTATAGAAAAACAGAATATTAGCACCATATACACTGTAAAAATCTTGGTAAGTGAAGTTTTAAATCTAGTGTACATATTTACTGTTTCTCTTTTGTTCAAATTGAAAAACACACTAAAATTGTTGTTTAACAAGATTTGATTTTTCTTTTTTCTTTTAATTTTTTTCTAATACACAATTTGATTTATCCGCTTAGGGAAGGGATCTGAAGCATCAAAAAACGCTCTTCCACATGTTTCTTGCAATTACACTGGAAGAACAAACATCAAACACCAAACTTGACTTGATTTGGGCTAGGGGAAAAATTGTGTGCATCTGATTTGTGGCCAAACTATTTGAACCTACTTGTTTTCTAAAAGGACATTTTCTGGATAGGTCTTAACCCAAATCCTGGACTTCTGGGACTAATTCTGCATTTAAAATCTTTATTTAGGCAAAGGCTATGTGTAATCATCCTAAAGAGAAAGGAAAACAGTGTGTCAAAGCTTTGTCTGAGTCTTTGTCTGCATCAGACGGCGGCTGTCTGCTCAGTGTGAGTGTATGAGTGTGATTAATTCAGTGTAGGTTGGGGGTTTGGCACTTAGACGATTAGAGCTGGTGGTTAATAGGTATGAGAGGCAACTTAATAATCTGCCATGTGCCTAAAAGGCAGCGACAGAGGGTCCCTCGAGGGTCACATCCCTCACTAAATGACCTATTAGCACCAACAGGTCCCTGGAGACACACACACACAGCCCTCTTAAGGCCAGAGGTGTGAAGGCTCCTGCCAGCTGGGTTAGAAACTTTCTCTTGGGACTCGTTTAATGGCCGACTCATTCAGATATGCTCAGACCTACATAAAGCACTTTATCTGATTAACACAGACATCATTCACTCACAGCATTGTTTTGCAAAAGAACAAGCATGAGTAATTTAATTAATTTAGCAGCTTCAGTCAAGACATGTTTGGTCTCTGAAGTTTGCTTCTTTAGTTTAACATTAGAGTTATAAGAATAACATGGAATAACTAATACTTAGTCAGTCACACTTGCCTTAAACTATGTTCCGTTATTAAATATTTAAGGCTTACACAAAAGGATGGAGCAACTGATTCTGCAGTTTAATCTCTTTTAATAAAATGGTGTCTCCTTGTTGCCTTCATTACCAGCATGTTCAAAGTTTCTTGGCCAGAGATTGCACAGATTGTAGTTAGTTTATCCTCTTTGGTAAATAATATCATCAGACAATTCAGGGAATGTAATCCTGCTATAACCTGCAAATAAATGCCCATGACCTTCAACCCCTCAGAAAGGACTGCCTTAAAAACAGGCATGTTTCTCTGATGGTTATCACTGCATGGGTTCTAAAATACCTTGAAATCATGTTGCCAATTGTCACCGTTCCATCTCTGTATCCACAAATGCAAGCTGAAGTGCAGTAGAAGTCATACATAAACAGCATGCTGAAACTCTAAACCCAAAATCATCAGAAATAGGCTTATGCATGTTGAAAATGTGTACTGTGGTCAACCTTTCAGATTGTTTATGGAAATATATTACATTTTTACAATAAGCAATTAATTTTATTCACTACAACACAGTGTTATTACAGTATTGTGTTTTGTGCCATTTTAAGTACTGCTCAAGCAGAATTTACTAATCGCTGTTTTCTACTTTTATTAGCATTTCATGTACTTTCCTAACATTTTTGGAATTAGGCATGTATGAGTATGAATATAAGTTACACAGTATTCATCTTTTGTTGTGTTTTCTTGATCTCTCTAAACAAAACAATATTAAGTGCTTACTGATCTAAATTGCTTTCTGTATGGACAAAAAGAGAATCAAACAAACTTCATGCATCTTTTATACAGTCATATATACATACATATCAAAACACTGATCTGTTTTATTTACAACATGTTCCATAACTGCAAAGCAGTAGGTTTGAATTAGTTAAAAAACGAAAGTCTCTGAATTAATCATCAGTGGGATGTTCGGTTTAAAGGGGTTAAGAGGGCTGAAGTTGGGGCAAATTCAGGCTTCAAGATAGCTGCTACTACTTTGCAACATATATTATACATATGTTAACATTTCTATGCATTAAATTTAAATGTACATATGATGTGAATTATTAGCCTCATCTCGAATCTAAATAGGCAAACTTTTAAAGAGGAAATTGTGTGCATTTGTTTTTCAGCCAAAGAAGATAAACATTACATCATATATATGACTGTTCAGATTAGCCACTTTTACCAGATTAAGTTTGTTAGAGTTATTACATTAGTCATACTTACGCTCAGTCTTCTGCACAACAGTGCTGTGACAGAATGATGTCACCCTGTTAATTAAATAAAGTGCTTTATGTGGGTGTAGGTGTAGCTGAATGAGTTGGCCTCAGAATAAGTCCCAAGAGAGTGTTCCCGAACACTGTTGGGGGCTCGCACCTCTGGCACAGAGTGTGTGTAATGGTGTGTCTGTAAATTTGTGATTTAGGTGGACTATCACTTTAAAATTTACAGAAGAAGATGCTTTTTTTCTAATGCAAGTCTCTTTTTGTCTGTAGGTTCCTGTAGATGGTAGTGTGAGCTGGTAGCTGAAGTGTGTGTTGGTTGTATGGAGTGGGAGCCTCAGGCCATGCTGCCGCCTTTCACACTGACGACTCGTCTGCCCAGAGCGGCTGGACTGCTGCTGCTTCTGCTGGCCACACACACGCATGCCGACAGTGAGTATTACTTTACACACACATATAGACCCACACACAAGTCACATTTACATGCAGACTAATAGTCCGTTAGTAATCCGACACAGAGCTCTAATGGAATAGAGTGGTCCGATTGAGGACATTACGATTATAATTCCTATCCGATTTAACAAAGTGGGTAATCCTTTAAGTAATCTGTTAACAAGAAGAATAACAGCCATGTAAACACCTCTGGATACACTTCCAATTGGAAAGTTTAAATAAATCCTGCTCATCCTATCTACTCTAACTGGTATGATTTTGGTCATCTCATCAACTGCAAGTTCTTTTGGTCTAAACAGCGTTTCTCTATAGTGGTTTTAAAAACTGCCCCAAAAATGAAGTTATGAAATAACTTAAGTTTGGCAGAAGGACCATGCCCAAACTCCTTCCTTCCATCATTACACGCTCTATAAAAAACCCTCCTCTGCCCCCGCCTTCTCGTGATGAAATTACTTTTGCGGTAGTAAAGCTATAACACACAAGTATGTACTCTGGTGATTGTATTCTCACATAACATGTACAGGAGGTTTACAAAAGGCGATAATGCCAATATCGATATTTTGAAACTTTTACACTATGTGGTATGATACTGCAACATTTGTAAAATAAAGTGCAGGGCAAACATTCTCTATACTTAGGGTTTTGCCATTAGGGTTTTATTCACTGCTGTAAATAAAAAGAGTTAGAAAAATGTTAGAAAAGAAAGCATTGCCACACGTTCAGCAGTAACATTCATTAGTTCATCGTCTGCTGTTGTATTCATGAGTGAAGTAAGCATCCTTTAGGTCTGGTATGTTTTGTTATTGTATAGTGATGTATGTATTGTGATACTTGTATAGTAATGTATGTTGTCACAGCTAGGCTAAAAGTGTTCCATCGTCATATCTAGCCAAGAGTTGCCATGTGGTTAGAAACAGACTGTTGGTGAAAGTCACGTTTTGCAGTTGAGCTATAGGCTCTAACTCTATGCCTACAAAGTACAATTAAGTGAGGTGTGTCTAACAAGGAGGACACTAGAAAACCTCCATAGTGCTGTGCTGTCTACTACACTCATACCACTACAATAAACACTACCAGGCTATTGCCATGTTGGTATCACTGCTGTGCCATCATACAAATAACAACTGGTGTAGTGTCCTACAGTAGTGGTCCTACATTGGTCTTTTTCCTTCAGTGACTGGTGTGGTGGTCGGGGTGATAAATAATTATAGTCTGTAGTCTGTAATAATAGGCCAACAAAGTGCACCTATGTGGTAGGTGTTTCTGATAAATGTAAATGATTAGTTCAGTGCCCACAACAAATGAAGTACACACTCATGCATGTTTTTACACACTCGTTCACCACAAAGTCACACTTACAAACAAACACATTCATGGCCTCAAATCCTAACACACACTGCTTTATATGCAGAGGCAAATGCATGTCAGTGTTTTCCATGTCTGTTTTCATCTGGAGAGCGTTTATCTCAGAGCTGGAGAACAAACTGCTGAAGAGTGAGAATCTGCCTGTGCTGGCAAAACAAACACAAATAAAGTCAGCAGCACACTGTGTTTAGGGAAAACCCAATTGCTAAGTACTTCTACCCAGATATACAACATTTATTATGGAAATCTGCTTAGTAGCACAGGCCGTGTTAAAGCCTGCTTGCTATCAGATGTATTTCAGTAACTGAGGGAATATACAGACGTCTGAGAATGAAGCAAGAGAGAGAGAGTAATCAGTAGTGTGTTTGTTTGCGTATTATCATGCGAAGGGCGTTTAGTGCAGCTAGCTCCAGTCTCATTACTCGCCGCTGTCCTGAGGGGACCGGTGCACGCCGTAATGAACGCGACATGCTTCACGTCAAATTTGGGAGGATTTTTAACGGTGGGGAAATTAATGAGTCAGAGAAAAAGGACGGCCTACTGCTTTCTGTTGCGTGTCAAAGGGGAATTGGCAGTGCTAGTGAAGATCAGGCTGATTTCTCTTTCTGTCTGACAGCTTCTTTTTTTCAGCCTCTGAGTGTCAAGTACTCGAAGCAGCACAGAAAAAGCAAACTGTTCACTGAACGGTTCAAGACATTTAAAGGATATGATAGGGATTGTGGTTTTAACAGTTTCAATGTTGATAATAAAGTCAAAATTAGTTGCTAAGTAGTTCAAATGTCTAACATGTCTACACTTAGCTAACCAGACGTCCCCTCTTTCTGGGGAAAGTCTCAGTTTGGTAGCCTGTCCCCAGTAAGTTTTTAACTGTCAATAAAAATTCACCACAATGTCCTAAGAAAGACCTGACAGCAAAGCAGCAAACAGGATGATGTCTCGCATTATGCTGTTTTGGCCAGCAGAGAAGTCTGCTGCTGCTATCAGCTAATCAGTATTGCCACTTACACACCAAGTTTTAAAGAATAATGCTGTGTGTAGCCCCAACAGAAGCTAGCAAGTGTCAAGTTCACAACCACAAACATCTTTTCAACATGAGGTGACCAAAGGATTAAAAACAGGGGTGGTGTTACGAGACTTGAGTTGTGCCCACCGGGTGATAGGTAGTATGTATATATCTCTTTTTCAAATTTTGTGATCTTTAGTTACACTCACTAGCTACTTTAAAAGATTTGCACCTCCACATTGCCGGTGGTGTGCATTTAAGAGATGGAGTGAATCCCGCATCACCAGTTTTTGACCATAGAGCCACTTCGAGAATTACATAGGAAGTAGGCTGATGCTAATTTAACATTTGAAAGCTGAAGGCTTGATACTTCTCAAAGCAAAAGTTTCTATCATCTTTACAAACTACAGAACTATCAGAGCTTTCAGACAAATGTAGATCCATATCTGTCAATGGATGTGCTTCAATTCAAAAGATTTTTCAGTGTAGACACATGGCTGTTAAGCACAGCTGGCAAGTCTGCTGGAGCGCTGCTTTTGATGTTAAGCTCACTGTGTTATTGGAAGATTTCTGAGAAAATGTGGCAAATTATGTTAAAAGAGTTTGTTTCAGATTAAGCTATGTTAACAGATAACAGAAACTATCAAAAGATAGATTATTAGCGAGCAGTTTACTGCTCGTATTTTCTCCTAATAAAAAGGGATGCTCTTTTTTTATTTAAAACGTATGCACAAGTATGTTGTCTCATGTTTGTTTATCTTTTTATTTAAACCATGTGTGCTTAAACAAAAATCCTTGTAGTTCCACTATGCTGGTGTACAAAAATGCAAACTCACTCAAACTATAGCTTGTGCTTTAAATTAATATATTTTTCAATGTAGATACAAGGCTAGCACAGCTAGCGACGCTGCTGGAGTGATGCTTTTGATGTTAAGCTCACTGTTATGTGAAGATTTATGAGACTGAATCTTCATTTCTATTTCTGGCAAATTATGATGAAAGAGTTTGTGTCATATTAAGTTTTGCTACATGAAACTTTAAGCAGATAAAAGTATCAAAAGCTACTAAAAAGGATTAGCAAGCAATTTAGCATGCTTCCTTTCTTATAAGTAACAGAGATCTTTACAGACTGCAGGACTAGTTACATTATTTAGTTGCATTTACTTATAGTCTCTTATATTTAAGGTGGAGAAAGGTAAAATTGTGAATTTTTGTGTATTCCCTGCCAGAAAAAAAACACCATATATCAGTATACCTAGTCACCAGCAAGCATGTGTTGTTTTTTGGATGCTGGTATTTTGGTCAACCAGCATGACCATTCTGGGCAGCGAGTGAAATCAGATACTAGGCCAGCATAAACGAGTTTTGACCATCTTAGATATGCTTGGAATTTTTGTCAGTATAGGGTTTGTATTTATTTTAATATTTAGCTGCTCGTACTTATTTTCAAGTGTGTTTAACACATTTAATAAGAAGCTGTGCTGTAATTTTTGGACCTGATACTGTTTTACTTAACAATCAGCGGCTTTTAGTCCTACTAAAGTTGCTATTTAAACGAAGTAACAGTACTTGTGCTTAAATATAAGTGTTTCCTATCCATTCCTATTTGAACTGGAGTCTGATTAATGTATAAACCTGAAGACTGCTTCTTTAAAGATGACAAGACCTTGTTATTGCAGCAGTAGCTCTGATTCTTAGCTAATCATTTTGTCATCTAGTTCCTGATCCTTAGGTCACTGAACACGGAAGGCTAGAATAGTCCCATCAGTGAATGCATGATACTTCAGCAGCTCCTTATAGGGGCTGCAATGCATCTTACATTAAGTCAAGTCAAGTCAAGTCAATTTTATTTATATAGCGCTTTTTACAACGATGTTGTCTCAAAGCAGCTTTACAGAGTTTTGAAAACAGTTATAACATATATCCCCCAGTGAGCAAGCCAGAGGCAACAGTGGCAAGGAAAAACTCCCTCAACTGGAGGAAGAAACCTTGGGAGAAACCAGACTCACAAGGGGAGACCCATCCTCCTCTGGTCAAACAGTATTTACAGTTTGAACTAAATACCTAAGAAAGGAGCCTCTGTTTGAAATCTGGATAGCAAAGCTTTAGAAGCTGCACAGATAGAGGCAGTGTATGACTGAGGCAGTCTCTGGCTGAGGCAGTCTATGACTGAGTCTTTATGTAAAGTGGGCGTGAGCTGAAACAGTCCCATCCTATCTCATTAATGATTTACCAAAGCCTGCAGTCACACAGTGAGATTCTACTGGGTATGGAAGTACAATGAGGAAAAAAATATGTGTGCATGGCAGCTGTGCTAGTAGACTAGGTGTGCAGACTAAGCCTTGGTTGGTTTATTTATTTATTTATTTATTTATTTATTTATTTATTTATTTATTTATTTATCATTATCTATTAGTCAATGGAGAAACAGCAAAGAAAGAATTTAATTGTACACTGTAACTGTATGTTTCTGCTGTGCATATGACATTAAAACTCTTGAATCTTGAATCTTTGGGATGTAAAGCAGTGGGTTTTCTGGAGGGATGGAGTGTCAGCCAACACTTTTGGGATACTCTCACAGTGACTATCTCTGATGAAGACTAGCAGCAAAATGTGTAGAGCATCCATGTTATGAAAAGGCTTTTTTTATTTAAGAAGAATTGCATTGAGCATTCTTTTCTGTATTTCCTTGGGGATAAGATGGAATGGTGCTTGTGATCCATTCATTTAACTTCAGCACCTGACCTCACTAATGCTCTTGTGGCTGAATGCAGTACTTCTCTGTTCCATTTTAATTTGTCCTTGCAGTGTAAAGACATTCAGGTATATTCATTAGGAAGTTATCAAACCAGTTCAGTTGTAAGAACATACCATACATTAGTCATAACATAACACTATAAACTTTATTCTTAACACTGTCACAAATCAGTGTCAACTGAATTGCCATCCTATGCTGCATTTACAGGTTGACATTGAATAAACACTATGCCTTACAGCAGTACGCCTTCAGTAATGGCATGTAACCATAGAAAATGTTGCAAAAATGACACTGTCATGGCAAATATGGATGACTAACACAGGAGAGCTTAGCAGTTTTGTTTATTTAAGATTGAAAAAGGTAGGAGGATGGCCACTGATGGTGGTACAATGGAGTATGTTTGTTTGTCATTGTCTACCACTGACATGTAAACACAGCACCACAGGCCTATAGAATCTCTCTCTTATAGACAGACATATGTGGTGATCCCAAAGTTTTTATTATAATAATATCCTAAACCATTAACTTGCTTACAAGCACCAACTTGGCCGAAACATAGCATAGCGAGTAGGAAAGCAATTTCTATTAACATTTTCCTGAAGGTGATTTTTAAATGTTGGGCCTATTTTCTGTTTGTTTGTTTTTTTGTAGTGCCTTAAGTATTCCTCTAGTACTGAGATTCCTCACATGTTCCCTTGGTGTACTGGCTTTTCTTAGCTTTAGCACACAAACACTTTTGTTCTTGGTTCTTCTTCTCACTCCCTCCCTGTCTCTCTCTCCTGGCTGTTGTGGAAATGGCATGAAGTCTTTATGTTAGTGGTTCCCTGGGGTCACTTTTGCATGATGATTTGCAAAATAGAAGCCCTTTTTTCTCCCTGTCTCCTTGTGTCTCTGCCTCTCTTTCTCTCCCCCTCTCCCCCCTTTGTCTCTCTCCCTTTATCTTTCTCTCTCTCATTCTCTTTTTCAGTCTCTCTCTCTCTCTCTCTCTCTCTCTCTCTCTCTTTCTCTCTCTCTCTCCCTTCTTGCTGGTGGGAGAAATGGTGTGAAGTCTTTGTGTTGGCAGTTCCCCAGGGTCACATTCGCAAGATGATTTGCAAAACAGAACCCTCTTACTCCTTTCTCTGTCTCTGTCTTTCTCTCTCTCTCTTTGTTTTGCTCTCCTCTCTTTTCCTTTTAAGTCTCTGTGTGGCTCTTCCTCCGGACTGGCGTAGGAGGCTATTTTGAAGGCTGCACGCTGCGAGCGAGGAAGAGCCATGATTTATTTATGAGAGCAAATATGACCGGCGTAGCTTTAGCATGCAGGACATAAGCGACATGGCGAAGGGGCGCAATGTGTTTCTCCTACACTGATTGATACTGCACTGCGTTCATTTTTTGGAGTCTGATTTTGGAGGTGATGTTAATATGAGATTAAAGCCAATGCTAGCAAATGAGAGGCTGTTGTAAGGAGATTTAGCTTTTACACTCTCACACTCATGTACTCACACTCACTCACACAGCTTATTGTTGTGGTGCCAGGCTAAATCCACATATAGCTAATTAAGGAGCGACGTTGCAGCCACTGCATCACCCTCTAGTCTCTTTTCCCATAATACACCCTGCTGTTCAAAACCTCCCAGCCGCTGCAGCACCGGGTTTTACACAATCCGACAGATTCTGACAAAGACTCGGCTGTGTTTTTTAAACCCCTCAAATGGCAAAACCTGAAACTTTATTTTAAAAGTATACTTTATTTATTTTCTGTTTCTGTTAACTTAAGAACATTGCAGCCGATTTTCACAAAATTTCATGTAGTTACTGAATAATAAACCCAGTCTTGCTTTTACCTGCAGATTTTTCACAAGCAGAATGACGTTGGTTATAATAGAATGTTGAGCAGTTCTGGAACAAATACATTCAGCATGTAAAACTTGACATTAAAGTAAACTTATTGAACTTTATTATGTGAACTCGTAAGCAACTGGCTACTTGCGTATAACAACATCCGCTAGTGTCTAAGCTTGTATTGCATATTACTGGTTTACATAAGATTTTAGCAGGCTCTGCCAAAATCACAATCACAATCACAATCAGTGACATGTATCCCTATAAAAGATCAGGGCTTTGGAATGTAGTTGGTGATTTATGTACATAATTACAAGAAGAAAAATTCTATTAGAGACATATAGCTATTGGATCCTCGCTATCCAGTACAGTCAGCAATAAATGTATCTAGTATTACAGCATTTCCACACCAATCCTGATACCAGTAAACATTACCACTAATGCTGAGCCATTTAAATGCATTCATCTTATCTGCACATGTTCACATCTTCCACGAAAAAGGCTTTGGCGTCCTCAGTTTCAACGGCTTCAGAGTGTGTACAGAACACACTTCCTTTACATTTTTCTAAGCAAACTGGAAAACAAGAAACAGTTGTTTTGCCTGCGGTACTGTGCTAATTTATGCAGGGACACATGAATGAGATTCTTTTGATCAGTTTGTCAAGGAATTGTACAAAACATGGCCTGTCAAAACAAGATTGTTTTTTATATGTAATTCTAGTAGCACACCACTCAAGACAAGCTGCAAAATGACACAGCGTCTGCAGTAAACGTGTGTAGAATAGAATACTGTCTAAATGATGCAAGATTCTCCCTTTGCTCATTTGTGTTGAATGGCATCTCAATGATGTGATACACACTACTGAGCATGATTTTTGGCAAATCCTACGAAAATCTCAGAAAGCCAATGTGTGGTAAAAGCTTATCCACTAGCAGATGTTGTTATCCCCACACTGCTTATAGCAGAAGTTAAGCATCTTGTGCAATTAGCCAGTGGCGCTACTGCTTTGTCTTTGTTGACCCCTGAAGTGCTGGCCCTTAACATAGCTGCGCTGAATATAGAAAATGGCTACAGAATTGGCTACAGATCAGTGTATAGCACTGTACTCCTACAAGTATATTATTACCTGATATTATTATGTTCACCTTTGGCTGCCTGGTTAAAAACAAAATATAGTTTTTTTGGACCATCTTCCAGATCAGTCACAGTCCTGCCCATTTTGCAAGGCAGCACAAACTGTGTACGCATTAAAATATGCGTCCATATTTAGATCCACATTTTAATTCCTTTTTTTAATTTTAACTCTCATGACTATAATCATTAGTTTCATAGAAGTTACAAGTACTAAACTAATCCTATAAAATTATTCATTGTAATTAGTATTCATAGTAATCATAATTCATCGTAATCATAGTGAATATTTTAAATAACTAAGTAATATGACTGGATTAAAAGGAGTTTATATTTGTGGTATGTAGACCACCCAGTAGTTCAGGCCTTCCGCTTTTATTTTCTTACCCTCTGCCTCTCTCTCTCCATCTTTCTCTTTCACTCATGGATGGATGGATTGTCTTCTCCAATTGTTTGCATACATGATGCTTGCAGAAGATGAGAAACGATTAGCAGAAAAAAAAATCCTTTAACAAGTTAAAGGGGGGTTGGCTATCTCTGTTACATGGTTGGCTTTTGAAATGCAGGACATCAAATTTTCCTTTACCACAGATGTAGAAGATCAGCAGAGACAAACAGACCTCTGTGATTTCTGAACCTGTATAGTCATGTCTGACAGTCAAGGCTGCAGTCGAGGTAAGAGAGGCCTTGCTAGTGCTGGTATATCCAAACTTATATTTCACTCTTCTGCACTGAGACTTCACAGCTGTATTGGTCTACCAAATAAGACACCCTCAAATCTTATGTTTAAAAATCTAAAATAAAAATTTTGATTACACATTCTGGTGCCAGAGCATCTTACCACCTGCAGCTGCTTGCTGCAATTGCTTTTGAGCTAATGAATTGTCAATGATCGAAAGTCTGGAGGGATACACCATTGGAGTCCTTCATATTCTCAGTAATTAAGGTTGGCATTTCTCAGCCACATTTGAAGAATGTAACAAAATGAAACAGCTTTCAATGGCAAAACAGCTATTTAGCCTTGTATTTAAATCTCAGTAGGCCTCATTTAACAACTGTTCTGAAGAAATGTCTTCACAAAGTTTTTGACATTCACCAAAGTTTTCTGCTTTAGGATTTCTGCTTTATGAAACCACCAAAACACAGAGCTTTAATCCATATACGCACCCGTTAGTAATTAGCTTCTATGTTTTGCAGTAAATGTGTCCCAAAGTCTAAAAAAGTGTGTAACATTAAGCAATGTCACTAATGAAACCAGCTAGTGTTTTTAAATTATTATTTTAGCTTAGAATTAAATAACATTATCTTAACTGAATGGTCAATTATTTGTTTTAACAAAATAAAGTTAATAAAGATATAGGGTCACTTAAGGTAAAATTAATTTTAGTCTAAAATGCAAAGACTGAAATTTGTTCTGAACTAAGACTTGTTAGTATATATAATACATAATGTTGTAATGTTATCTTTTAAAATTACAAAAGATATACATATACATGAACATATACAAAGCCCAATTTACTACCGTGAATCTCTTTGTTGGAGTAGTGTGTTTTTCTGTATCACTGAGACTGCAACAATGATGTTGTGAGCTCTTCAATTTCTAAACTGTGTTGGTATTGTTTCTACCAAAAGTGCACAGGCCTGAGTGGCTGGAAATAGTAGCACACACGGCAGGGAGGCAGAGTAGACACAATACAGCATGATAAAGCACCACAGCATTAATGTTATTTAATAAAAGGAAATAATTGTGTTTGTGGTGACAGAATCACTCAGGATAATACAGTTAGTGACACACAGCTGAGAGCAGCCTGACCTGCTAAAGAGCAGAGATTCTCCGGGGGTTCACACACACTCATATACACACAAACACACACACACTCACACAAAAGACACATGTTCTCCCTGTCTCTCACATACACATACACACATACACTCTTGTGTATCTCTCTGAAGTGTCTGATTCCATCCTTCCATTGTTGACTAAGTAAAGATTAATTCCTTAAAGCACACATAATTAGATAACAGAAGCTGTGTGTCAGTGTAAAGTGCATTAGCGCTGTCCCTCCTCTCTAATGCTTTGATGTATGTGTGTGTGTAACTGAGTTTGGGTTTCAGTAGATCTAATAATGTTGCACAGCTTTTGTTCACTCGGATGTTGGGGAAAGTAGGTGAGATACAGGCAGTGCAGTGTATCGATGTCCAATGGACTGATGATGTGAAAGGAATAGTCTTAATTAAAACAACCTCAGGACCCACACACACCTTGTTTTAATATGGTGTCAGGATATATGTGTGTTTGTGTGTGTGTGTGTGTGTGTGTCTTAATTGGAACTAAGATTCGGAAGGAAAAAATGATAAAAGAGAAATTTCAAGATTGCAAGAAACAGAAAACACACACTTTGTTTTAATACAGTGTCAGTCTCAAAAAAGTTTGGGGCGGGGCAACAAAAGGCTGGAAAAGTAAGCGACACTAATAAAAAACAGCTGGAGGATCCATTTCCAACAAAGTCACATGACCGAGCATAAGAAGAGCATTCTAGAGAGACAAGTGTCTCTCAGAGACAAAGATGGGTGGAAGTTCCCAAATCTGCGAAAAACTAGCTCTAATAAATGTTTCTTTATGAAAAATTGCCATCTACAGTCTACAGACTATCTATAGTACATAATATCATCAAAAGATTAAAAGAATGAGGAGAAATGCCTGTGTGCAAGGGACACCAATAAATGATGTGATCTTTGGGCCCTCAGGCAGCACTGCATTAAAAACAGGTACTATTCTGTACTGGAAATCACTGCATGGGCTCAGGAATAGTAGCAGAAATCCCCGCAGTTTCTCTGGGTCAAAATGGAAAACTGTGGTTAGATTTCAAAATTCAAAATTGAAATTCTGTTTGGAAATGTGCCATCAATTTGTGAATAAAATATAGGTCTATGAGATTTGCAAATAATTGTATTCTGTTTTAATTTATCTTTATTTACATTTTACACAGCTTCCCAACTTTTTGGAATTGGGCTTTAAGAATTGGGATTCTGATGTAACCAGAAACAAAATGTAACCAGTTTCTAAGACTGAGCTATCAATGCAGATTCTTTTGAAAAAAATGAAAATGTAGCTAACAAAAAATGGTAGCTGTAATAAAGGCTTCTTCGTAATTTTCTGTTAAATATATGTTAGTTACTGGAATAAGAGTAACTTCATGACTGAAATGACTAGAAACTGAAATAATGTGTGCCTTACGGATGGTTATGGAAGTGCCTTTTTGTAATAATAATATGTCCCATGTATGTGTTATGTAAACACTTGCATGTGTAATATTAATATAAGGCCAGGAAGGAATTGTCCTGTCAAATTTCACAACCAATAGCTGAAAAGCTGCACTTATAAAAGTACTGCATTCGCACTGAATACATTTACGGCACCATTGAAGCTAACTGTTTTTGTTACTGTGTGTGTGTGTGTGTCATTTGCAGTCTAATTAGCAGATCTCAGTAATACATTTGGAAACTCATTTGCATATCAGAGGCTTTGAGAGGAAGGAAATGATCTAATTTAGGGAGCGTGTGTTTAAACGGATATGCAGTGTAATTTAGGTTCAGGTACATGATTACCTGATTATCTCAGTAAGAACAGTCATCAGTCAGAAGAGAGATGCAGCGCTGTGAGCTACATCAGTCAGCAAGGAGAAGTTATAAATAAGAGAGGGTTGAATTGAGTCAATGACTGTTGAGCCAAATACCCAAGTATGTGCAGTGGTATGTTACCCATTATATAAAACTGACTTCTGTAATATGAATTTATAAAAAATCCTAGTTAAGAATTGATTAAGAAAGATTAAAGGAAGGTTCTTTAATACAGCCCCAGGTTCTCTGGTGCTGACTAGTGCTGAGCAGAGGAAGAGAGGGAGCAGGGTTGTGCAACATGTGTGGTACGACTTTATAGAAGAATCGGGTTGCGTATTTTATTTTTCAAATACAGACAGGAAGCTTTTATTTGAAAGCCTTTTATTTGCTTAGTAAAACACTTGTTACAGTGCAAAAAAGAACGAGGGCACCCATTGAAAACGTTTGTCTTATCTGTCTCGTCAGATATTTATAACATATGGATAGTTAATCTTAATTTAAACAATATAGAGGGATGGATACAACTGAACACATACATCTATAGTTATGTCTTTTGAAATCATGTTAGTACACATTAGAACACCCTGCATATTTATTACAAATTAAAATGCCTAAAGTGTAATCAGAAGCAGCACATCAGCTGCAGATGATCAGAACATCTTCAGAGCGGATATTGGAGGACTCTGTCTCAGACAGAGGTGAGTGAGATTGCCATGGCCAGATACAAAGAGCTCTCTGAGGCCTTCAGAAAGAAGGTTGATAGATACTGTACTTTAACATCAATTGTGGTGAGAGCTACCTACTGCCATGACATTTTGGGATGTCAGACTCGTCTGCATCTTCAACCTTCTTTCTGGAAGCCTTAGAGAGCTGGTGATTATGATGATTCCACTCACCTCAACAATCCAGAGCAAACTAAATGTGTGAGGTTTAGATTAAGCCCTATTAGAATGGGATTAGTATTAGCGGGCGAGTTGGAGTAATATATTATTACTACAGGACGACTGTAAAACTTAACAATTCGCACGGGCCATGAAATCTCTGCATAAATGACTCAAATGGTTAACGGCTGCTCAATTTACGCTCTACCGAAACCTCCTGAAAACCCCTAATGATGGCCAATCTTATAAGCCTTATAGAGATATTTCTGTTTGGAAATTAGCAGCTACATAGCACATATATATGCCAGGCTACACAGTGACTTGCCTAAAGCTGCCTGCACATCTCTCGCACCCGGACTCTCCTCTCTGGTTAAACAGCTTCAGCGCTGTACAATTACAGATGTGTACTGCATAACCTGCTGCTTATCATACAGCAGAAACACTACCTGTGAGTCAGCGCACTCACATACCAACAATTAAAGAATTTAACTCAGAGCCTAATATTTCTCAGCCCTGCACTTTTCAAACTTCACAGGGTATAAGAGACTTCTGTCTTGCTCAAACGTAAACAAACGCTGGTGTGTTCAGCTGACTGGTGAACACTGAGGCGGCTGATTATAAGAAGTTATTAGTTTATTAATACAGAACTTATACGTTAAGTTAAACTAAATCTAAATACTAATGGGGAAAATGGGGGTCTTTTTTGGCCACAGACATAGTTAAAAATTGGAATAAAATTAAACATTAACTCTGGAATTGCAGACAGTATAGCTAGCACTAGCGTTAACTTACTAGGACTCAATTATAAAGTCTTTTCATAATGTTAATGTTCACCACAACACACGAACCAAATCATATCATTCTGCCCTTTTACTGAAGTCAAATTGTATTAATATTCGCTGTTTTGTATCTCGATAAACATTTGCTAATGATTAATGTCAGCTTAATAGTCAGTCATTGACCGCTCTGTGGGTTCTGAAGTGAAATGATGTTGATGTGGTGGTCGTGTTGCTGATTTTAGAACTGCAAACCTATGGAGTCAAAAAAGGGTCATAAAGATTTTGTGTTTGTAAAACAATAGTCACAAATGTACTGAAACTTGCAGCTGTGTTTAAACAAATACATGCACATAAAATCTAAATCCACAAATGAACTGAAATGTGCAAACTTGAAACAAAAAGTAATATTTATAATAATTCAAATGTACAAATGTGGAAAAATATTTAAAATATATAAAATTCTATATTTTTTAATTTGTAGAAAAGATTTGCATTTGTAAATCCAATATTGTGAATGTGTGAATAAGTACTGCTGCTGTGGAGGTAAAAATCCTCACATTCACCTGCACGGCTGCTTGTGTGAAACTCTTGCTGCAGTTGCAAATTTTGACCCTGTTTTGATGGCTAATTGATGGACCAATAGGAAAGCTTAAGCTAGACCAATCAGATTGCGAGGTTTGTTTAACCAATCAGAACACTGATTTGGTGCTGTTACTCAACTTCTGCGCACTGAAAATAAATGTAAGAAATAAGTATCCTTTCAGTGTGTAAAAATACACACATTTAATAAAAAATACAAGCCATATCGACTCATCTGTGCTAAGTCTCATGTCATAAATACCAAGGCAAAGTCAAGTCGAGTCTTTTATCAATGTTCATCAAGCAAGTCTCAAGTCCTTAAAATCGCGACTCGAGTCCGACTCGAGTCAAGTCATGTGACTCGAGTACCTCACCTCTGATATGACTTCACAAATATACCACTGCAAGAACAAATACATCATGCGGACTTTTTGGGACAGGTTAAGTTTTAGGTTAGGTTAAGGTTAGGCTAGCATTGAATTTGTTTTAATTAAGTCTCCAGGAAATGTATAAAAGTCTATCCAAGAGCATCACAGTTCACAAAATATGTGTATATATGTGAACAGGTTTTGGGCCCCACAGTGTGACATAAACCTGATCCACCCACCCACTAACACAGGTAAAAGGTTTTGTCAGTGACTGAATTTAGAAGATGCTGTTTCCTGAAAAATGAGGTAATCATTTGTGACTGATTTTCAAATGCGAGTGTGTGAGAGCTGGGGTCAGACTTTTTAGAGGAAATTGATCAGCAGTGGTTTTGATTCAGTGCCCACAGTTAATTCTGCAGAAATCAGAATGTACAGCCACCTCAAAATTACAGGCATTCAGTTACTTCAACACAGGAACTGTGTAATGCTGAGCATACTTAAATAAAGGTTTCTCTTTGCGTAGAATTCAGAGTATTTTTGCTCCTCCTATACCTCTAACATATTTTATGATGTTACAACAAGACCCATTGTTAGTACTGGGAAACATTACATCCAGGAGTCTGACCTGTCGTTAGGCAAAAATAAAACTAAACTATATCACAGCGCAGCCGCATCCACCTGTATGTGAGAACACCACCCCTGTCTTTCTGCTCTCGATCTCTCAGGCAGAGTTCTTACAGCACATACAAAGTAAATGTGCAATAAAAGATAGTACATCAGAGGTGAGCAGTAGAACTAGCAGGCTTAGTCAGCTAACCAGCCTGTACTGTATCACAGTTCATTTCACAACTTCACAAAATGAATAAGAGGAGAAGAGAAAGGTGGAGCTGAGAGGAAAAAAAAGTGTGTTGAAAATAACTATTCAGCAACAGAGCAACTGGTCAGTTTTTATCCTCCTTCTCTCACCTGATCACCCAGCTAACTGCTACTGCTGTAGACTGTTTGACTTCGTCAGGAGGTGTCAGATTAATCAAATACTGACCGAGATGATCTCTGTTATTGATTTTCAGACTCTAGCCAACAGATTACATTAACAAGGGCATGTTCAGTGTTCACGTACAAAAATAGCTCCAGTTTTGCCTCCCAGCCATCTCATAGATGATTTTACAGAACAGTCTTCAGTCATGTGGCACTCTTTCTTATGCTTGCAGGTTTTTTTTTTTTTCATTTTTAAAATGAATATTTTTAGAGACATTCCAGAGTACTTAGGGAACACAGACATTCAACCATACATACAAAAATCTGTTACATTTAAATTATTAAAGGCATCACTGAGCTTTAACTTCATGTGTATTTAAAATACCATATGTAATGCAGCATAATGCAGCATCCACCACAAAATAAATATTGCTACAACACAGTCTCTCAGTGTGCGCTTAGCATATTTAACCTCTAAACCTGTGATATTTGAAAAGTAGTAAAGCTCAAGGCACAACAGAACATTGCTTTAACCTCAACATTAAAATTTGTGATCTCAGATGTCAGTAAATCTGACAAAGTTGAGCCTGGTTTTAAAGCATTCCGTGTTAAACTGTGTCTGTGTGCCACTGAAACAGTTACCTATGCTCAGAATTGTTTAGCCCTACAGAACGAGAACGAAGTCAGGAAACAATCCTGTGTTCTTCTAACAGTATTCATGTAGCCTGTGTAATACAAATTAATTGTCAAACAACACATTCTTTTTATTTTATTCTCATCATTTTACGTTTTGCAATACAATTGGGTTGATTAACAGAACAACATGAGTAACATTATTTACTGGTCTTTGCGAAACTTGCTTTTGTTTACAGCTCATGTGATCAACTGATCAACTATTTGCAACCAACCAAGAAGCCTATGTCTATATTATTTGCATGTCTATTATGGATAAATATTATAAACAGGTTTAAATTAATTGCAGGAGGCTTTACATTATGGACTGCAAGTGTTTTATTTATTTGTATGTTTTATCATGTAAAGCCAGCCAGGGGGAAATTATTGTATGATCCAAACTGCATCAGGATCTTGAAAAACAAAGAAAAAGGTAACAGAAACCATGACTTTGCCCTTTAAGACAATTTTAAATTCATGTAGCAGTGTGTGCCACACCTTTCTCAGTGAATCCAGCAGACACATTCCCCACACAATGATGATGGCGACCTTTACATGACATGCTAAATTGATTCGCCTTACTTTCCCCAGACTGTATGATCAGAAGACCAGTCAATTTAGAGAGAAACAGTGTTCCCCTCCTGCTGTAGCATACAGACGAATATTGCAGGCTTAGGAATCATTTTATTCTTTTAATTTTATAAGATTCACTTCCTTACCTGTGCACTGTACAGATGCCTTGTGTGTATGTGTAGAGTGGTAAGTGGATGTGTGTGTGTTGCTAAAGTTAGCACCAGAGTTTAGGTTTTTCCGACATTGCACCAAAATCATAAATAAAGATGTTCATTGATTTGTGTGAAATTTTGCAATGATACAAGCGCTCTGCTACTCTTCCATTGACCACCATAAAAATAAAAGAATATAAAAGAGAGATGCATAAATGTCTGTGTATCTTTCCAAGCAAACTATTAAAGTATTAAAGTATTAATCTATCTGTGGTGTTCTTTTATTTTATTATATGAAAGTTACAGGAATGATATGAACAATTATTAGTTAAGTGTTAAAACGGACAGATTATGCAAGGTTTACAGTGCTGATGTCCTGCTAGAAGAAGTGAAAAACATGCTCCGTTGTTTAGTTCTTCTCTTTGGTGTGGATCGACAGCAATAAATCAAACCACAGACAGACAGGTGGAGTGTTCATACTTGTCAAAACAGATCAGTTTATAAGAGAAGTTTGATTGGTCCACTCCAATCAAGGCTTGAAATCAATCTAACTGAACTCATTTTGGAATGTTAAGGCTGCTGAACCAGTTTTTTTCATAATGCTTTTTTTTCACAGTAAACAAAAAAGAACAAACAGCCAAAATGTCTTAAGGTGACAATACTTTTTTAAAAAATTTTTGGACGCAGTTCTGATGTGTGTAACTCACTTTTAGTTGCTTTTGGAGATGCAGCACCACTTGTGATGTAGCGGCAGACAGATTAATCCTTTTAACATTTGTCAGAAAGTTCTAGATGTTAGGATGCAGCCAATCAGTCGTTTTGGTAGTTGGCATGCCAACCCCAGAGACAATCAAGTTTTTTCAAACATAAAAACAAACAGACAGTAAATAAACCAATGGCATGTTTTTGGCTTCCAACAAATTACATTCGGGGTGCAAGATATGAGTTATAGGCATGTTTTCAATTATATGAAATGACTGTGGGGTGTACAAACCTTTAGGGTGGGTTAAAATGTGTTCTTGTTGGTCACATAAAAATTGTTTTAGACTCCCCAGTGTATTGTTTTCTGTTGTCTATATGTCTGTCAGTCACAAATGCAACTTCAGTGATTCTGAACTGTCCCAAAACTGCTCACATGAAACCACACTGAAATTTGAGAATTGCCCGTTTGAAAAATTCCCTCTTCCCTGTTTGCTTCCCATGGCTCCCTGTTACTGTTACCACGCAGGAGCTCAGAAAACTTATCATTGTGTTGCTCTGTAGCATTATGTATTGTTAGCAAATACAGTAACCTAAACGTTTAATGGAACAGTTTTGATACTGAACTGTAAGTGTGATCTTCAAGCCAATCCAAAGCATTCTCTACTTCTTTCAAAACCCAGCACCACCTTTCAAAGCACCATGACTGCATGTCTGCATTACATGTACCCTAGGAACACACCATTCTCACTGCAGGAAAAAGCGCTTGTGGATGGTTGTGATTGACCATTATTTTGCAAACGGTTAATTGTTTTCTAAAGATTTATCACCAGACTTGTGTTAGAATGAGTGTGTGTGTGTGTGTGTGCAACATGACTAAACTAACAGTGGTGCTAACATGAGCTTTTTCCAGTGGAAGAGTTGCTGCTTTGTTTGAAACTTTTGTCATTTGTTATAATGAATTGCCTGTGCACACACACACACACAAACACATACGCACACAACATATCTGCCTAGATGCCATTATCTGCCTAGATGCCATTAAATCCAGGTTATTTGAGCCCAAATGAGAAAAGGGCCCTGTAGGACGGGGTGCTGCGCTGCATGAAGATGAGGTTGTAAAGGGTCTCAAGAGGACTGTGCTTATGCACATGCGTGTGTTTCTATTTGGTCGAGTGTTTTACAGTGCTGTTTTAACATGCCATGTCATTGCTTTTGCATGAATATTGGTGTCAGAGTTGATTACAGTGCAGCCAAAACACTGTCCTTCAGTCACGTTCCTCAAACCCCACAGAGAAAGAGAATAGCATGAGATAGATATAGAATGATATGGAGAGAATATGAGGGAAAACTAGAATGAAAGAGAGAAGTCTGGAAAGAAAGACAACTAGAGAGAAAAAGGAGAGGGAAGAAAAAAGAAGAAAAAATATAATGGAGAAAAGGACAGAGAGAACTAGAAAGAAAGATAGAGACGAAGAGAGAATAACAACGGGGTGAAAGAAGAAATAGAATGAAAGGAAGGGATGAAAAAGAAATGTAAGGTAGGTAAGAGAACATGAAACTAAGGAGAGGGAGAACTAGAAGGGAGAAGAGAGGGATAGAGTTTGAAGGTATATTTGGCACCCAGGACGACCTGGTAATGGATCTACATGTCAAGTTGGGAGCTGTTTAATGTGTCACTATGTGCAGTGCCAAAAGAATTGTGTGTTTGTGTGTGCGTGTGTGTGTGTGTGTGCATGTTAAAACTTCATATTTAAAGGAGGAGGCTGCAGCCGGGAGCTTCATCTCCCAAACGCTGTATTGACACCTGGTTTTTCACACCTTCCTCCTACTTAGATGTTCCCCTCCACTAGCCACCTTATTAGCAACCCCTCCCTTTCACAATGTGGAACCGTATGGAACAGTGTTCTCTGGCATGGGGGACCATCCAATTGGGATCGGGTGAATAGGGTTTGTAATACAGAAATAATCATCCAACATCAGCACCTGACCTTCTTTATGCTCTTGTGGCCAAAAGCAATAAAATCCTTACAGCAGTGTTTCAATATTTAGTACATTGGCAAAGCAATGAGACGCTGCCGGTAGACCTTTGGGCTCTAGCTGATCTGTTTGGGTTTAACATCTTCTTTGTCAATGTTCAGTTGCTGGCTGTTTTTTGTGTGGTGGACAACATATTAATACTTTACAGTTAACAACAATTAACAATATTTTCTATAATCATCATAATCATTGCTGTGATCTTTAGTCTGCTACGTTTCTGTTGACTAACTAAAACAACATGATTCTATCATCCTAAATGTTTAATTGGAGATTGGATTCCCATCTTTCCCCTCCGCTTTCAAAGTTTTTGCAGTCCTTACCACCACCCTGTCATCTCCCTTTATTCAGTTCAGACAAAGAAAAGGGGGATCCAGTGTTGTGACTTCAAGTCGAAGGAGAACTCAGAGTTCTCTTTTCTTCCTCCACCAGTTTCCCATCATACTGCCGCCATATGTTCAAGGCATGGTCCAAAATCATTATGAAGTGCTGTATCTGCTTAGCAGTAGGCTGCTATACCATGCTATAGAATTAGTTTTCCAACTAAATAAATTCTAGGGCTGGAACAATTCCTCGAGAAACTTGAGTAACTTGATTACAAAAAATCATCGATGCAATCCATACAACCATATACAGCATACTATTTTGCACGGATGACTTTTACTGTTGTATGCTTACGATGTTGCCAGGTGACACAAAGATGACGAAGAAGAAGAAGTGGTTTGATGGCGCGGATTGCAAAATAGAGAAAGAGACAGAGAAAAGGGAGAGGCGAACAGGCCAGAGAAAACCAAGTGTCCAAAGTCTACTGCAAAAGCGAACTAGCCAAGGGAGCTGTTATTGAGTGTAAACCTGAAGACGTGGCTTAAGTTAGGTTCTTATGTGAGTTCCGCCATTTCACCTTACAGGCGCCAGAATGTAACTTTTGCACCACTTAAGGTGTAACAGGGAATTTGAATAAGAAGCTAACTTTAGAAAGCAACAACTGAGCTTTTTTTAGCAAACTGATAGTGAGTTTTATGGGAACACCTAGCCGAGCACCACATCAGTGTTTCAGCATCTGAGCAATAAAGCAGTTCAATCTACATGTCCAGTCCACAGAGCAGTGCGAAACACAGTAAAGATATCCTTCAACATAATTCAGTGTAATAATTGAGATGAAGGCTAGTAAAGTGTGTCTGTTAGTTGTGGTTATATGTAATGGCTAGTTAAGAAAGTAAACCAGTGTGATGGTGAGTTATGTCCATAAATTATCTAAGCTTTGCTTAAGAACAACCACAGAAAATAACTTTACATTATCGTTTTAATCATAGCTACAAACAAACACACACCCCTCACAACAAAGTAAATATTAGTTGGTGTTTGTAGCAATTGGAGCCTAAAATGCACCAATCCAATACAGCGAGAATATTCAGTTTAGTTTGTTTGCAGCAAGTGGGTCAGCAAGTATAGAACAAGCTTTAGCATAGTAACTGAGTGTACGGTAGCTAGTCCTGTGAACTTATAGAATGATATATAGGTTTAGTAATACATTTCTATACTCGTAATTATTCAAATGTTTTCTTTAAAACTTTATAACATGCAATTAAAGCAATACAATGTTAAGACACCTGTCTTATTAAATACTAAATCACTAAAATAATTGATAGCTGCAGCCCTAATAAATTCTTATGAATATTATTAAGTGGAACACTTTGCACTTTTATTTCTTTATTTATTATTCTTTTATAATTCTGTCATTGACTTGTCATTGCAGTCAATATGTGTATAACCCTCAACAACCACACTGTGTCTGATGTAGGGCTGTCACAATACAAGAATTTTCACAATACAAGTGGTTTGCTCTCGAGACACCGTTTGCTTACTGGGTTTGTGGTGTTGGTCCCGTCTTCATCAGAGATGTAAGCAAAATATGCCCACACTTCACTCCTCAAGCCCATTTTGTCAACAAGTCGCAGACGTGAGAGAACATCTTTCATTTTGGGCATTGCCATGCTAAGCTGAGCGGCTACTGCTTTCCCGTTGCTACAACTGGCTTGCGTGTGTGTCAACGTAATCAAATTAGCAGCGCGTTTTGATTAGCTTATTCAGTAAACTGATTCAGTTGCTTAAGGCCACCACACACTGGACACACCGCAGTGCAGTGAGTGTTATACACGGGAGCTAGTTATTGGGCTTCATACAATATTGAAAGCATCCAACCCTAAAGAATCAAATTGTTTGTGATGTTGCATTGAATGTTCGGTGCATCGTGCAACTCTAGTCTGCTGTACTCATTCCAGCACCACACATTCTAGCACCACACATACTGCCATGTTACTATGTTAGAGTCACTGCTGTGCTGTGAGGGATTCCCCACCATCTGGTCAGCAGCAGTCTTGTGATCAGAAACTGACGAGTAATTAAGTAGATGGAGTGAAGTGGTGCTGTGCAACCACAGACAGACTGCCATCTGTAAAGTCCTTTCACAATCAAAAGCCAGGACATTACCAGGATGTTCTTGCTTTGCGTAATTCACACATGCATTTTTTTTCCCTAGGATTGCACAAAATCATGACTGCCATTAGAGTTCCGTTAAAGAGGATATGACATCCTCAGCTAGAATTGCTAACAACCCCTTCATTTATTTTATATCATGTAAAGCAGTGGCTGTTACAAGCAGCGTGCATTTTTGGTGCTTCTAGAAATCCCAGTGTTTCCCTTACAATGGAAATAGACATTGACCTGAAGAATAATGTAAAAGCAGCCCAAGACCCTTTTTAAGACAAAGAGGTGGACAAAACACTCTAAAACAAGCAGAAAATTAAAAAGTTGCAGTATAATCAGGGCACTACATAGGAAGAAACCCAGTGCCTGATGATGTGTCTGGGTTACAGACTTAGGGTAGTCATTGATAGCAGGAGATTCGCAACCAAGTAATAAGAAAAGACCATTTTTAAGAACAAGCCCCTGCATGTTATATATGAATATACTGATACATTCTTCATCATTCAACCAGTTCTCTCAAATAAAAGCTGAACATCTGGACTTTATTAATTAGTTTATTACTGATTATTATATTAATGACATGCTGTGGTAGACTTAACAGTATGGTATATATATGGACTATATGTAGTAGATCTAAAGGATAAGATAAGCTCAGGAAGTGTCCAGTTAGTGGAAGCACATGTAACCAGTTTCTAATAAGGTGTGCAGCGAGCGTCCACACTGTCTTTACTGTTTCTTAGGAAAACTGACCATGCTATACAGTGGACCGTTTTTAAATGTGAAGGAACAGCAGCTCTGTAATAAATCTGTTTAAGTCAGGCGGTGAATGTGTCATCGGCAAACTGCAGTGTATGATTCATGCCTCTCTGATGTGGTGCATTTATTGGTGCCGTGTAAATGTCTGTGTGTGTGTGTGTGTGTGTGTGTATGAGAGAGCATTGTGGTAATGACACACACTGTGCTGTAATCGCTCTCACCTCTGCCGCTCACTGGAGGTTTTTATGCTTGTCCAAGCATTATACACTTACTTACTGAACAACAACTGCAGTGATCCAACAGAGAACTCACACACACACACACGCTTACACAGCATGACCACCTGCTAACATATTCACAGGCTGAGAGATGATGAAGGTGAAGAGAGACAGGGACAGAGAGAGAAGAAGCAATCTAAATCAGCACGCCCAGAAAAGAGATAGGAGTAAGAAAAAGAGGTAAAACGGTGAAAAAACAGTAAGAAGGAGAGATGAAGAGGAAAAGGAAATAAGAAATAACTAGAAGGAGAGAGAAGAAGTACAGAGGAAACTTATAGAGTTGTATAGAATGAGGTAGAGATGGTGAATGGCTATGGAGAGACATAGGGATATATATATATATATATATATATATATATATATATATATATATATATATATATATATATATATACGGAATGATACGAGATGAGTACAGGAAGTGCTAGAGAGGCAAGTAAAAAAAGAGAGAAAGACTGAAAGAGAAAGAGAGAGATAGATAGAGAAGGACTAGAGGAAGCACTGTAGAGAGAATTTAAAGGAGTGCTAAAAAACCTAAAAAAAAAAAAAAGAGCTAAAAGGAGAGAAAAATGTATAGAGTGAAATAGAGAAGAGAAGGAAGTGCTAAAGAAAGGTAGAGGAAGCTAAATAAAGAAAAATAAAGACAGAGAGAGATGGGCTAGAGAGAGAACTAAAGAGAGAGAGAAAAAGAAAGATAGCTGGGGAGAGACAGACAGGTAGACAGAGGAGAAATAGAAGAGAGGTTAGAAAGGGAACTAAAAGGAGAGATGTGTATAGAGTGATATAGAGAAGGGGTAGAGAAAGGCCTAGAAAAAGAACTAAACTAAGACACACAGAGAGAAATAACGACGGAACTAAAAGAAGTTAGTGAAAGAAAAAAATGAGAGAGAGAATAAGAGAGGAAAAAAAATGATCTGTCATTTAGTTTTTTTCTTCTCTTATTCTCTCTCATTCAGGATTTTTCTTCAGGAGAATCAGGAGATGTAATCAGAAGAAATAAATTAGGAGATCTGGAAATAGGGGGAAGCACTAGAATAACTAAAAGGGGGAGAGAGGTAGAGGAATTAGAAGGAAAGAGAAAAGGAAAAGAACTGAAACTAGTAGAGAAGAAATAAAGAGAAAGGAATGGAACGAGAGAGAGATGGTGAGATAGCAAGAGAGAGAGGCATTAGAGGTATCAGTATTAGGGAATGATGTGAATGGTGGTGATAATGTGCCTTTATTGTGTGCGTGTGCTGCCTTTTTAGCAGAGCAGTGGGGAATAAGAAAGAGGCAATTTCACTCAGGCTTTATCTCACTCTCCTGTACTACACTGAATTATTCACACACACACTCTGACTCTCAGACTCAAACGTTACTGTCCCTCTAACCTTACTCAGCCCTCAGCATGCTCTAAACAGCCAGGCTGACCTCAGCCTTGTCCAGAAGAAGAAGGATCAAAACTTTTTTGCTATCATGAACAGACAGTTTATTTTTTCCCTCAGTTTTGGGTTTTGAAATCTACAGCATAGTCAATGGGTCACATTAAAATTAAATTTTATATAGGTCCAGTCAGTATGTGCAAAAAACCATCTTAAACTAAGTTAAAATGACTTAATAATGCTGCTTTCGGGAACAAAACCTCAAAACTGATAACTCCTGAAGTATCTCCCCTTCTAGTTTGCTAATGCAAATGTGGCATTGACTGAAAGTGTAAGACCTGCTTTTTTCCACTGCATCTGTGACATCTGAGTACGAAAGGATTTTGTTTGTAAAAAGCTCTCTCGCTCTTTGTTCATGGCTTTAATTGCTGTAGTCTCAGTTATGCTGGAGCCAAATGGACAAACAGCAGCTCCATGAAAACCCACTCTGCAGCAGATGAGGGTAAATGGTGTGTCCATAATGAATCAGATGGATATGTGGTTTGGGATGGCTCACTAATGGCACTGTGGAGTTCCTGGATGCTGCTTGGTCTTCTCAGACTGTGTGTTAATTTAGGTTTTTTGTAGAGCTCTTGTAGAGAGTTTAGCTCCTAGAAGTTGCAGTTATTGCTAGTTATGATGCAAACATGGTATTTCATTTTAGGAAATAATTAGCTTGTTGTTGTGTACAGTTCTTTTTACTTGGCAGACAAAGAGAAAACATTGAATGGAAAAAATCAGCACTATGTTATAAATTATACAGTCTCTATGGTTTATTATGGGTGGCATCGTTGTGCAGTGGGTAGCGCTGTAGCTTCACAACAAGTAGGGCCTGAGGCTGATTCCCCTGGGTGATAAGGGTCCTTTCTGTGTGGAGTTTGCATGTTCTTCCTTGTCTGTATAGGTTTCCTCCAGGTTTCTTCCAAAGACATATAGTCTATGTCTGTGAGTCTGCGCTGTGATGGACTGGAGGCCGGTCCAGGGTGTTTCCAGTGTTTTGTTTCTTTTCTCTTCCCCTCATCCTCTCCGTCACTATGCTGTTTTCTTTTTCGCTCCTTTATTCCTCTGTTCTCATCTCTCTGACTGTTTGTGTAAGTGTGTATCACTGTCATGGCCTGTGTGCTCTTCTCTGCGCTAATATCCTTGTGTCCACCGTGCTGATGTGCGTTAAAGCCGTATCTCTTCTGCTGCGCTGATAACACACACTTGGGCTGGGGGGGTTTTGGGTGGCATGTTTGCTCTGGAACTTAAAAACACTGTCATCCTCTTATCCTGCGCTTAAAGACAGAAATCAGCCTGTCCTGCTGCTTGTCCTCCACAGAGTGATGTGTTTATCACTGAGTGGCTCTGATAAGTCTGAGCCAGAAGCATCCTGAATCGACACCCGGAGCATCCACAGACACACCCTAGTCACACACCACCGCTGTCATTTCTTTGTTACTCTAACTACACAAATGTTTTAAAAAAAGAAGCTGATAAATTGTGCACAATTTCACAATTCTGTGTTGGATCTATTGGATCTAAAATTGTGTAGATTTGCAGTACATAATTATTTTTTCCCAAGAACACAATGATAATTTGTGTTTAGTCTCTGTCTGAAATGCTCAGTTAGAGCTCCTGTGTCTAAGTTTCCTCCCGATGAGTTCAGTGTGCTCTGATTGGTTGGCTTGTCCACTCCTCTGATTGATGAAGAATTCTACTCCCACAATGCTGTGGCTATTATTATAATGACATTGGTTCTGCTATGTCAGTATTAACCAGAGTCCGATCTGAAAGTCAAACAAAACAACTGAGATGGAAAAATGGTTTCTGTGGCAGAGAGTTGCTCCCTCTGGCGTGTACTTTGTATCTTTTAATTTTGCAGACCATTTATTTGCACAAAAAAGCCACATATCACACTAAAGGAAAAGGAGAAACTAGAAAGGCGAAATAGGTCCCCTGTAGTAATCTGAATTCTGGTCTGAATCTACAGTATACACTACCAGTCAAAAGTTTTAGAACAGTTTTAAACGTTTAACAAGTAGTGTTCTAAAACTTTTGACTGGTAGTGTACTAAAATTGTTGACCAGTAGTGTTCTAAAACTTTTGATTGGTAGTGTACTAAAATTGTTGACCAGTAGTGTTCTTAAACGTTTGACTGGTAGTGTACTAAAATTGTTGACCAGTAGTGTTCTTAAACGTTTGACTGGTAGTGTACTAAAACTGTTGACCAGTAGTGTTCTTAAACATTTGACTGGTAGTGCTCCAAATGTTTGACTGGTAGTGTATGTCCAAGTGTATTCAGAACCTAATCAAACCTAACCTCTAATTAGTGAATTCAGCTAATTCAAGGTGCTTTGATTACTTACACAGCTTGCACACAACTGTCACTTTATGCTTCTTGATTATGTCAGAATTATTTTTGGACATGACTAAGTCACATAAAATTGCAGAGGTTATCGCATGCAAAACACAGTTAAAACAGATACACATCTAATCACTCAAACCAATTTAGAGGGTGTTCTGAGAATTTGATCCATATGTTATAGAGATGCAAATGCATAGATTTCTTTAGAACACATTCAACAACCAAACCCCTCCGAGTACAACCAAAATGGGGTCTTTGAGTAGTTTAAGCTTGATAGCCAGGATGCTCGACTTAAGTGATGAGGTTAATCTAAAATAGCTTATTTTAAAGATTACTTGTTTTTTAAACAAATCACTATTGACTGAATCTGCCCCTTAGAGTATGTGCAACCAGTTAAGTATTATCACTGCATTTAAGGCTCTTTGGCTCAAGACCAGCAGCTCATGTAGTTTAGCATCTTAAAGTAAAGACACTAGCATCTGCACCACTAGAAGAAAGCTGCTCTTCACTTTCTCTGTGACCAGCGTCCCTTTGCAGGGGAGGCGAAGTTAAGCATTTAAACTCCATTTTAATGTGTTTATGATTAAGTGATGATGGCTTTGATAAAGTATTTATGCAGCATGTTCGGAGCCATCCCCACCCCTACCCCTCTTTCCTCTTCCTCCTCCAAGGCCACACACTTCAGATACAAATGAGCATAAGCAGAGCACATGTTGCATGTGATTTCTTCCAGCATGTTTTCCCGCTGCTCTGAAATGCACTGAAATATGCATGGGTGTGTGGAGGGGCCATATGTAAGCGCTTTTGGATAAGAGCGTCTGCTAAATGAATAAATGTAAACGTAAATGTCAGCCTATCCATTTACAAGAATACATTTTGAGCGAATCACCATTTACCAAGGTTTCTTACTGCAATGCAATAAGTACAGTGCAAGGTCTGAGAACAACCACCACAGAGCAGGTTTTATTCGGGTGTTGGATCATTATCAGCACTGCAGTGATACTGACATGGTGGTGGTGTGTTAGGGTATGTTGAGTGAGAAGATGGAGAGTCTGTTTCTGCAGTGTTGGTCATCCTCTAGTCCTTCTTTGGTGGACACAGGACAATGCTTTCAGGACGCTGCTGGCTGGATATTTTGGTTAGTGGACTATTCTCAGTCCAGCAGTGATACTGAGGTGTTTAAAAACTCCAGCAGTACCGCTGTATCTGATACACTTTTTAATGCACACTAAAATGCCATCACCATGCCAGTGGAGTGCTGAGAATGATCCACCACCCAAATAATACCTACTCAGTGGTGGCCCTGTAGGGCTAAAGGTGGGATACAAAGTTTGCAAAGAAACAGATGGACTACAGCCTACACTACAGATGGACTTGTTTGTAAAATTACAAAGTGCATCTGTATCATACGTGAATATAAATATATTTATGTGTGTGGAGCAAGGCACCTAACTGTCAACTGCTTGCCAGGTGCTGTGGATAGGGTTGCCCACTTCTCTGGGCAAGTGTGCTCACTGCCCCCTAGTGTGGGTGTTTTACTGCATGGTTAGATTAGACCAGTGTGCTCTGATTGGTCAGCCAGCCCTAACTGTTCTGAGTGGGTGACAGTGGAAGCAACATCCTGCCACAACCCTGCCTCTACAGGTGGCTGATAAAATTGTATTACAAGATGATGTCACCTTGTAACAGAGAATAGGGCTAGAAATCCATCAAGGCATTTCAGGAAGCATTCAGGAATTTCAGGTTTCTGTGGTAGTGAGTATCTCCCCTGGTGTGTACTCTTTAACTCTGAATGCCATTTATTTGCACAAAAAGCCAAATAACACAGAAAAGCATAAAAATCTAGTTTGGCCGTATAGTTTTGCATAGTTTGTGATCCATTATGGTGGGTGAATCATTGCATTTGTCCTCTTTTTTTGCTTATGATAAAATGGATCTGCCTCAGGAGCTTTTTGTGTGCTAGTTTTCTATCACTATTTAAAATAAAATGGATACAATTTCACAACAAGCATTCAGCATTGTTTAATCACATTATTTAACATTTTGAAATAAATCAAAATGTAAAATAATAAAATGTAAAAACAATTGTTGAGAAACAAGAAGAGTACATTGACCAGCATAATACTCATAGATTCCCTGAATGAAAAGTTTTTACGATTAATAACATTAATAGCATGTGGTTTAAGAGGAAATTAAAGCCTATATCCAATAAATTAGAATCTAATATGAGGAGCTGTTAAGAGATACATACGAGGTTATGTAAGAAAATTACATTGGTGGTGTTTGTTGTCAAGTGTAATAATGGAACAGCTGCACTCTAATTATAATGAAGTGAGAAGAGAGTGTTTAATTGACTCATTCTGTTTATGTGTGTGTCTGTGAGAGAGAGTGAGAGAGAGGGAGTGAGAGAGAGAGAGAGAGAGAGAGAGAAAGAGAAAGAGAGAGAGAGAGACAGACAGAGAGAGTGATAGTATGGTTTGCCCTAAACCTCCATACAGCATAAAAACTTCATGGCCATGACTTCATAATAATCTGGTAAGAAAAAATAAGAAAATGAGAGAGAGCAAGTGCAAGAACAAAGAGACCATGTGAGAGTGAAAGAAAGACAACAGAAAAAGGGAGAAAGAAGAAATAGGTAGATTAAGAGGGAGAAGAAACCAAGATGTGAGAAAGATGGAGAGGGAGAGAGAGCAAGAGATAGGTAGAGTGAGAGAGAGAAATACGATATTACTGCTTTCTCTCTCTCTCACACACACACGCACTCAGTCCCCACCAAGTCAGGCTGCAGGTTTGTATTATGTATTTGTATCCAGACAGGGTTGTAAACAATGCAGTATGTGTGAGTGTGTGTGTGTGTGTGTGTGTGTGTGTGTGTGTGTGTGTGTGTGTGTGTGTGTGTGTGTGTGTGTGTGTTTGTGTGTTGATCTCTGTTTGTTCAATGCTGTCGTTCTGGACATGGCTGGAATCTTTAATTACATGTCATCCTGCTGCACCACTGTGCTTTCAGGGCTTTGTTTGGGTTGCCATAGTATTTTCATAATATTGCACAGCATTTAATTACGCTTTTGATAGTTGCTGTTTCTCCAGATCAGCTGAATTCAAAGACCTTAGACCATTCACCCTTATCTGGCCATTACTCAGCTATCTGTTCATGTTCAGCACCATTCAGCATAAACGTCTGTCATGTGACCATGATACAGCAGTAAAGCATCATTTATTCTTTTGTTTTCTTTCAGAGTTTCAGACACTGCTTCTGTAAATTCTGAGGAACTTTGATATTGTGACTTTGTATAGTGGTTAATATAATTGCAGTGAATAAAGCAATAAATTGCATTTATTTGTATTGGAAAATGTATACTAATACATTTATATTTTATGTAGTTTATATTAATAAAACCTCACTCACTGAATTAACCACAAATTTGTATGTTGTTTCCACAGTTAACATATATTACACCAATTTTCAGTTTGAACTTTGATGATGTAAATTCAAAGCATCATTATTTTGTGTGCAGAAATCACTGCATGTAAAACTTACAAACTGAAATTTTTACTACACAGACAATTGTTGTTTATTTGCTGATTTGACAGCTTTTAAATGGTAAACAATGTTAAAATGTCTGCGCAAAAGTCACACTTGTGTATTGATTTTTTTTAATGGTTAACAATGTTAAAATGTGCATCTGCACTGATATTTTCAGAGTTCACTCTGAATGAATAAAACATTAAAACATTTTCACCACTAGCTTTTAAGGATGACATAGTTCGAAATGTATTTGCAGACTGGTGATCTAAAGAATTATTCTCTCTGTCTCTCTTTTTCTCTCTCCCTTTTCCTCTCTCTGTTGTTCTCTCTTATTCTTTCTTTCTCTCTGTCTCTACTAGGCATGCCTAGTTTCATCAAGTCTCCAGAAGACCAGATAGGTATCTCTGGCGGTGTGGCGTCCTTCGTGTGCCAGGCAGTGGGCGAGCCAAAACCTCGCATCACCTGGATGAAGAAGGGGAAGAAAGTCAGCTCCCAGCGCTTTGAGGTGTGTGTGCAAACTTGTCGATAAAAACCACTCACCATCTGCTTTGTTCCAAACACCAACCTTGTGCTTCCACTCACTGGGCTGCGTATATTGGCTGCTTTTAAACTAAGAGTCAATAGGATTCCTAGAGCTGCCCCACTGTCATCAGACTATTAACATGAAGTTGTTACTGTGTCTTGTGGTAAATGTTTATTAGGGCACAGAATGGTACACAGAAGTCACGGTTTGGTTTGCACAATGGTTTAAACATCACGATTATGTACAATAAAAAAAAGCAAGAACACCCCCCAATTGCAAGAGGCTAGGTTTCTTTTTATTTTAAACAGTCGGCAGTGAAAGCTTGAGGTACTTGGTACAGCCTGTAGTGTGGTACTTGCACTTAACGAAAGACACTTATGTTAACTACTTTGTGTGGTGATTTGTCAGTTATGATTTAATAGTTAAGATTACAGAAAACTGTGTGCACTTCATCTCTTCACAGGCACAAATACTACAAGCTGTAAATAGGAATAGAAGTCTTGTTTCATTCATGTTTCATTCAATAATGTGACTCGATGGTGTATAAATGAGCTCTGTTAAGTTTGCTGCCCTGTATTATATCTCAGTAAAAGTACATTCAAAAAATAAATGAATGGTGTATGTGAGTGCAAGAAAAAGTGAATTAAACCTCATCTGTTCTTGCATATATGGACTGTATGGACTGGAGCATAAACCTCATGTTTTGAGCTCTAAAAGTCAGTTTACAGTCTAAACAACAAACGTCACATGCCAAAAAAAACAACTGCAGTCGACAGACTTCTCAGCGCAGTAGGCTTTTGTAGTCCTGTGCCTGGGACAAAACATCAGAAAAAACACAGCTGCACACAGTGTCAACGGCAATACCCCAGACCTTTGAGTTTCTTTCCAGTCAGGGTTTGCAACAACATCAGTTTATTTGATGTACAAGGACTGCGACACCCCAGCACACACAAATGTCTTTTATGTTATTTTTTGTCATGAGACACTTGTCACAGGGACTATACAGTGGTCTTATCAGTGTTTACATACTACATTAAACTTTTAACAAAAAAAACTTTTTCCAGGGCATATGCCCTATAATGTCTTTTATTTGGGTGATCTTTATTATTAGCCTGGAGTTGATTGGGCTAACTACTAGCTGAATGCAAGTTTGCTAGTAGGTCAGATGTAATTTGTATGCTTTTTGTCAAACACATCAAAGTGAGTGTGTGCGTTGTGTGTCAGCTGACTGATGTTGGGTCTAAACCCCAGTGGTGTTGCACTCTCTTGTGTGAACACCAAATGAAGAGTAGCAGAAGATGCTGCTCAGACGTTTTCCCTCTGTGGATTGTCAAACAGTCTGTGTGCATGCACTATGTGCCCTGTCAAGTGTGTACTGTGATCAAAGGAGAGGGATGCGTGGTGATTCAGTAAATGTGTGTGCACTTGTTTTCTACTTCTTCGATTGTAAAGCATGTATATAAAGATGCAGATGGGCTTTTAGCAGGTTTTGTTTGATATCTAATATTTTGTGTATGTGTGTGTATGTGTGTCAGGTGATTGAGTTTGATGATGGATCAGGCTCGGTGTTGAGGATCCAGCCATTAAGGACACATAGAGATGAGGCAATTTATGAGTGTACAGCCACTAACAGCGTGGGGGAAATCAACACCAGCGCCAAACTCACCGTGCTGGAAGGTAAAGCACACTTTGCTCTCTTTCTGGACACTTTTATTTCTCAGTGCTTCCTCGCACCTTCTAGTTCTCTGTCTGAATTCTCATTATCCCCGTCCCTTCCTCTCTCTTTATCCTTCAAGGTCTCTTACTCTTGTCTCATTCTCTCTCTGTTTCCCCTTGTAGTTACTTGTCTTTAGTTTAATATTTCTTTATTCTCATTCTTTTCCACTTTCTGTCTCTCTGTATATCATTTTCATAATCTTTTTCATAAACATTTTCTCCCCCTCGTATTAAAATATGGCTTACAAGTGGCAGCAGTTGATAATGTTGGGATTTTATGGTGTAACAAGTGCAAGTGTCTTTTCTCAGTTTCTCTTTGTGTATTTCCCATAGTCTGTTCTTCTTTATCCCTTCCTCCATCTCATTTGCTGTTTCTTGTTCTTTTTTTTCTTGTCTTTCTCTGTGTCTCTTCATTTCTATCTGTCGTGTATAGGGTTTGACTGAGGTCATTTGATAAGGTGTGTGTGTGGCTAATTTCTGTGTTATTTTTAGGTGTTTGACTATGCTGTGTGCAGATTACTGATGGCTGGGTAGAGAATAATCTTTGAGCATAAATGTCTTAAAATGGATTTGCTACCTGTTTGCTGCAGGGGGAGAAATTCTTTTTCTGTAACCTCAGTAGTTGCGATGACAGACAAGCTCTTGTTACGAGTACATCTGGAAACAGCCTGGAAAAATTTGGTTGGTAATGGGTGAAAAATGTTGACAAACATGAGTTTAATGTGAAACTCTAAATAGCCCAATACTTGTGAAGGCGGCGCTCAAAGTAGAGTGCAAAATTTGCCGTGCATGTCCTCAACAAGCCTGTCATTAGCCAGTGGATATGATGTAATATGCTGAGAAGCTTGTTGTGTGTGGAGAACACATAACATGTAGTAATATAATAGACATAACACTTAAAAGACAAAAACAGGTTTCTCACTTGTGCTCCCTGTGTTAAAAGGGCACAGACAATAGGTAGTTTTGTTGGTGAGGGTGTTGATGTATGATGTATGTCCTCGAAAATTATGATATATTTCAACATATATGTTGAATATGTTGCATTTATGTTACAGCAAAGCAAGATTTTCTGTGTGCATGTGTGAGCAGTAGCAGCATGAGCATGTAAAAAGAGCAAGAGAAAGAGAGAAAAAAAGAGAGAAAAAAAGAGTTTTCTGCAACCTATATCTGAGTTCCATCATAACTGCATCCTATCAGATGTTCAAATGTTCAAACGTTGTGTTACATCATGTGTTATTTGCTGAAATCAAAAAAAATAAAATAAATGAGTAGAATATTACACAGTTTTCAGCTGCATTTCATCAGAGAACATAACTAGCCTAGTCTCTAGAACTTTTTTAGACTCCCACAAAGCATCCAGTATTTGGAAGGTAGGTATTGGAGTTTGCTGTAACAGAAATGCAGTTTCACATCTCACTTTGGTACATTTCCGTACGACATGTGCAGCACTGATGTCTCTATTTGATTATGGTTCCTGAGTCTGAATCTCTAGGAAATGGTTTTGTTGTGCTTTCTGTGGGTGGGTTTTTTTTCTTTCTCCTCAGCGGAAAGATTAAAGATGAAGTCCAATAGAAATTATTTCATCCCCTCTCAGACTGATATAGAGTTTCCCCTCAGAAATATGTTTTCTTGGTGCTTCTATTTCGAGTATGTGTGTTGTGTGCAGTGTGTGAGATGTAGGGCTGATTTCGTCAGGGCTGGTTGAGGATCCATGGCTGCAGGCTGTCACGCTCTATGCCTTTTTTAAGCTTTTCTCGTTAAGTGCAGCTCTAGCACTCAGATAATTACTGCCTGCAGTGGAGGGGGTTGCACTGGAGCTGGATTTACCCTGTGAAAAAAAATCATAACATGGGAAAAGCTTAAATAAAAGAAATGCATCTAAATTTCAAACCTTAACCTGTGATTGTAATTAGACTATTATTACTATTAGTAGTAGTACTAGTATTAGTACTATTATTACAATTATTATTATTATTATTATTCAGTATCTGCTATATATATATATATATAAATATATATATATATATATATATATATATATATATATATATATATATATATATATATATAACATGTATGTATGTATGTGCAGTTCTGTCATAGTTCTGTAGAACTGTAGAACACATTTCCACATGGAGTTTAAAAGCGTCTTTTTTTATATTGATGAACTAAATCTGTATCAGTGCAATATTGTGTATGTTGTGTAAATTAATATTGCATAAATGTAATCAATAGAGTACTTGCACTTGAGGATTGTTTCCTTTTATTGTTTAAAACATCTGGTTAATTCCACTGTCGCCAACAAAATATAAGAAGTTGGTACAAAATATTCTTCTGACCACCGCAGATCTTTGAAAATAATGGGATATCTGGTTTGCCATCGTCTGCCTACTTCTAATTAATGCAGTTACTCATCCACTCATTTTCTAAATCACTTATCCTTCTTGGTCATGGGGGCTGCTGGAGCCTCTCTCAGCACAAATTGGGCAGAAGGCAGGAAACAGCCTGAACAGTCTATCACAGGGCAAACACACATACCTACACATTTACACACAAAGACTCACCTGACTTTGGACTGTGTGAGAACACCAGACCACCCGGAGAAAACGCAGACGCAGGGACAACTTGCAAACTCCACATAGATAGATAGATTTATTGATCCCCAAGGGAAATTCAAGTTCTCCACATTTAACCCATCCGTGCAGTGAAACACTCACATATACACACACACACACTAGTAAACAGACACACTAGGAGGCAGTGAGCACACTTGCACAGAACGTTGGGCAGCCCTACAAAAGTGCCCGGGGAGCAGTCAGGGGTTAGGTGACTTGCTCAGAGCATTTCAGTTGTGTTCTGTTGGTTCCTGGGGTCGAACCAGCAACATCCTGGTCACAAGGCCGGCCGGCTCCCTAACCTCCAGCCCAGAACTGCCCCAGAGGGGCAGTCTTAGAAGGGACCCTGGTCACTCAGCCGGGGAATTAAACCCAGGCCCTTCTTGCTATGAGGCCACTGTGCTGCTTTAGTGCAATCAGTTTTATAATCAGTGCAATGTTTTATAATGTTTCTTTGATCCTCCTCAATAGGCCAGTATTTATTATTAGTCAGCAATGCTGATTTTATAATTTAACATGACTACTTTGCTCGTATTAATGGAAGTATGGAAGTATGTATATTATATTGTACTTTGCTACTGTGAAGGGGAAGTGCTTTTGTATGAACACATTGCTCAATACATTTTTAAGAATGTGAATATGAAGTAATTTTTATATTGTTGGTATCAGATTGATATTCTGCATTGATCTTCAGTCCTGATATTAAAATCGATAATGGTAAGGAAAAGGCTGGATCGGCAAATCTTCAGTTTTAAAGTCTGGTCAATTCACAGCATTTTACTTTGATTTTTTTTTTTTTCATTTTTGTTGATTTCCTCAGTATTAAGTTTTGTCCTATATAAGGCGTTTCTGCGGTGTGTCTGTGCTGTGGCTTTGTTGGAGTTTGAGTGCGCAAATTTGTCTGTTGCAAAGCTTAGGCAATCTTAGACCTTACTCTCTCTCTCTTCTTTTTTAAAAGCAGCCACACCCCTAAATTTTCAAACAGTCATGAATTATCAGTCATTACCTATCACCTGTTTGATCTGACCTGGAAAAATTGCACTAAATCAGTATTAAATCAAGTTTAACATTAACTTGACCTCTGTGATTGCTAACATGACAGCTAGTGGCAAATTCTTTCTAGAGTTTTTCTTTTTTCCTTGTAGTCTCCTGAGATGGCTGGGTTATTAAAATATAACTGAAATACAACATTTTTCTTAATCTGTACGTAAACACTTAATGTGCGTAAACACAATGCAATATTAAGAAAAACAAGAGATGGCAACAAAATATCTTTGGAGTGATTCTGAAGCCAATTACATAATTAATTAAATGAAGGATGTAAATATCTTTTGTTTTCTAGATGTTAAATATTTATATTGTCTGTGAAAGTGACTCAATGTTAAAAAAAAAAAAATGGCATTCTGTTACATTTATGTTACATTTTATTGGCTGGTTGCAAAGCAGAAATCTGAATTTTGTCAGAATTTCAGAATTTCTGTAATTGTCATATTATTAACGCATTTCTTGCTGAACCAGCATGGAGCAGTCTCCCCTCTATAGTCAATAGCTTTCACTACACTTTATAAATCCTAATGTGTGTGTGCGTGTGTGTGAGTATTTATGCTTGTATTTAGAGCTTGATGGTGTGATCTCTCCATGTATTTTACTTTGACAATGTAGATTACACACACACATACACATGGCCCTCATGCAAGAGATATCTCTCAATGTGGGGTCGTGTTGTATGCTGTAGTAGTGCATGTTTAGGCGTGTTGCATATGGAGGTGCTGATACTACATGCTGATAAGCGTCAAGCTTCTGCTTCATTGCCAAGTTCAGCTCCAGACAAAGAGCTGCCAGACATGCCTGATTTAGCCCAGCAAAACACACCAAAATCTCATCGCTGTGCAGGCATACAGGTAAAAGTGCCTCCGGTAAGGGATTTCAGCCATCTCCAGCTAACTCAAATGCTTGCTTGGTATGCAGTGCACATATGTGACTGTTGAGAGTCTCTACAATGTTATCAATCGTATATTTACCCTTTTTTTAGGAAATTGTGCCACTGAATACAAACAATAACATATGTGACAAATATAGACAATATAATACAAAATGCATTGAAAAAAGCACATTTCAAAATGAGGGCATTATGTTATGTGTCTCATATTTGTGTCATGGGCCTAATGTGCTGTGTGTTAGAGGTCTGCGCTAAGTCTGTTTTAAGGGTGCGATTTGCTCTGTGTTACCAGTGTCATATTCTGTGTGTCATGGGTCTGACACAAGTCTCTGCAGTAGGGCTCTGACATGTCGAGTGTTACAGGTTTTAATTTAACCTGTGGTATGAGTCTGACACAGGTCTACACAGTATGTTTGGTTTGAGCTAGTTCTATTTAACAAGTCTTACACTGCCACATGCAGATGAGCCAGTGCAATTTCCAAATTATTCTTATGTCAGAACACCCTTCCATTGATTTATAAAAAACATATTTGAACAGATTCTAGTCCCTCTCACACCATTATTTGGAAGACAGTCATTATAGCCTATGGAAAAACAGTTGAGTCTAAGATTTTCACTGCTGTTCATTACTGCTCCTTTACAGTACGTAATCAAACAACAAGGGCAGAAAAAGAATGTGTCTTGAGGGTCATTATTGTGTGTGGGTGTGCTTGTTAGTATAGGTTGATGTGCCTGATCTGGAGCCTAGGGCACCTAAAGCAAATTAATTATTAAAACTGTCACTATCAGTGCATGCATGGCAAGACTGACCTTTGCATGTGTAACATATATTCTACATTTATTTATTTTAAGCGTAAACATCCTTCTTGTGTGCTTGCATTTAGAGCTTAGTGTTTGTTAGTAAACAGATTAGTCACTAAAGGATTGTGGGTGAGCAGTTCCTCTCTCAGAGACATTATAAATGTGACAGTGTAGACTTTTGTATTGCTGCCCTTACTGACAGTCATAGTGTACTTCACAGGCTCAGTTATACTGTCCAGGCAATTTACTTTATGTATACATTTAATGTTTATTTAATAGCAGCACTTATGACGGTTTTCCCAAAATTATATTTTAAAAGATTGCGAGATATATCGCCTTGTGTACAATGTTGCAGGTTCTTGGCAATACACAGTCCTACTAATTTGCAGTTCTTCTCCCTTTATTTCCATTTAATAGAACTCCATTGCGTAAATGGGGAAGAGAGAAATAAATAAATACATAAATAAAAAGAAATTTTACTAGAAATGCTTAAATAGTGGCCAAATACAATGCCTGTTTACTCATACTTATTCTCACAAAAAAGGCACTGAAACCAATATCACCTAATACCATATGATGTAAGCTTAATATACACTGTCATGCAAGCAAACACACAACTGAAGCTGGCAGTAATTGAGGGCCTCCCCTTATAGTAAAATAATGGGGACAGTGCGGTAGTCAGAGATCGTTAAGTCATTACTTAAAACCTTCTGCCTGGCCATATTCCCACCAGGGATACACTGCAATTTTAGACCATTTTTAAATACACACAACCTTTGATATTATTTTAAATGTTTTTATTTGTTTTTTAAAAGTGGGCTATAGAGAGAATGTATTGTCCTGACATTTGTTACCACCTGGTTTGAGTTTCAGAATGCAGTTTGACACAAGTTGCTGGTTAATTTCTTAGCCTTTATGCTCAGTCCTTGGAAACACAGCATGCTTTTTTTGAATGAGCAACTTTGAAGACATTTTTCATTAAAAAAGCTGCCTGTTTCACTAAGCATATCAATCACACTGAACATTTTTATGCAGTGTAAGCCTACGTATATTATAGGCTTTGTCTGTACATGAGGGTCTATTCAAACGTACAATATAAGTCACTAAGGAGAGAAATTCTAAAATCACACTATATATGTCTGGCTTTAGAGGACTAGTGTGACTTTTATATAATCTTTTCAAATAACTTTGGATATAACAAGTTTTTGAAAAGAAGAAAACGTACATAATGATGTATAATGGATAAAGGTTGTTTTTTTTTTGGTACTCTTAGCCCACATAAATGATCACAAAAGCTTTCGCAGCCCACAAGAACAATTAAACAGCCTTACCACTTTTAATGCAAGTAAATTTAACACAAAGTAGCAAAACTGAATTCCACTTGACTGTATAGTCTCATATCATAATCCATAGCAAAAATACTGTAATGTTCTACTGGTATCCATTTATCCATAATGAATTAATTACATATCAGTGAACACATAAATAAAAAATATACAATATTTTATAAAACATCTTTAGCTATTTAACTATGTCAGCTATATCAGTCATTTAATTTATCAGGCCAGTCACTGAGCTTTATGTATTTTTTTTAATGCTGTGTGGCACACTGTGAAGCTTTTCTCCTGCAAGTTCCTCATCCAAACAGTGCTGATGGAGGACTGGTGAAGTGTCTGCACCAGTGTGCATAACTCTATTAAAAACAGTGGTTTCAAATTTTTAGATGTCAGTGTTTGGTAGCCTTAATACTAATTGCAAAGGCTGTGCAGCTGCAGCATTTTAGCATAACAAACCACAACACTAGTGAAACCTTCTTGCTAGCAGTGTGAATATGGAAGCCTATGTAGGTCAAAAGCACAAGCAGGACAGAGCATTAGATATAAATAAAATGAGTATCTACCATGTCAAAATGTTCATTTTTGGTATAAATATATCAATATTTTCTATGCAGAATTTTCATTTAATGAATGCTTATGATATCCAGATGAGATTTCTGTAGCAATTTAATTCGAGATTCATTAAATACATGCATTTGCAGCAAGCATTCATAGCTTTGCACGAATGTGCCATATTTGCAAATTTTCTTAGCAGTCCATATGTCTGTTTATGCTAAATGTTGTATGTTTATGCTATGCTGTTTATGCATAACAAGAAGAAAAGTGTTACAAACTGTTACGACTTAATTACTTAATGCGGTCTATCACACACTCACACGTCCAAACACTCACACAGTATTGCTGATCAGTGTCATAGGTTTAATATCCAGAGGCTGGCAGAGGCTTAATTCCCTGCTGAGCTTAGTAAGAGTTTAGCAAAATAACAATTAGCCACCCAGCCATCAGGCATGGCTATCCCTTTACCCTAACACACGCTCACACTGCCGTCCCACACACACCTGCTGCAAGCTGGAAACATTAGGCACAGGTTTTCTGCTGGCGGAAGGGTTTATTGTACTTCCAGAAAGTTAACCAAGGCATATGTGTGTGTGTGTGCACGTTTTCATGCATAACTGAAGAGTGATGTATATTCCCTTTCACATATGACAAGGGATGCAGCTGGGATCACGGCTGTCGTTTTCTGTCTGTATAACATTCTGCTTGAGAGAGAGAGAGTGGGGGGGGGGGGGTAGAGAAAGAAAACGCTCAAGGGAGGTGTGGAGGAGTGTTGGCTGTAACGAATGAGTCCAGCATAATTAAATATAAATGATGAGGAGTGTTCAGCAGTCCTCTCTTTGCACACGAGAGGAGAGTAGAGGAAAAGAAAAAGCAAGAAGGAAGGCATAGGACAAGAGATCAGATGATACACATGCAGATATTGAATCAGACAAAATAGTTAATATAGGTAATAGTTGGAAATTAATTGATCACTAATTTACTGCTATCATCATTACAAACATCTAGGTTTGAAGTTTGTTTTGAATAGTTGTTAAAGTCTTTGTATTTGCAGTGTAGACATCTTAATGCCAGGAACCACCACCACTGTCCCTGCAATGCACTACCTCACACGAAAACACTCTGAAAGACTGTAGTTACATTTTAACAATTGAAAGAAAGGAAGAGAGGAGAGGAGACACTTCATGAATGTCAGCCAGTCACGTGGAGCATGTTAACATGGGCATGTGCGCACACTCTTACAGTATTCATAGCTCACTCTATTGGGTTTGCATCTCCAGTAAAATACATACATGAATTATCCACTTGTCTTTTTAGAGAGCGTTAAAGCACAGTACTTCTTAAGCTTTCCATGTTACAGGAACACACACACACATCCTGAATTTGCATGGATGATTCCAATTTCTTCATTGATGGCTTGCTGGCATATTCTTTTAACCTTTTTTACTCACACTGTGTACACCATATGAGTACACACTAGCACAGGCGCTCCTAGTTCCAGTTAAAGCAATACAGTTTTTTTCGACATGCTGTATCTCCATTTGTAACAATTTTGATAGGAAAGTGCCAAAAAAGGATATGTTGTGATGTTGTGCGTCGGACGAGTCCAAGGGCGTCGGAACAGGTTTGACATTGGGGAGGGACACATTTGCTAATATAACTTAAATATTACCGAGAATCTGATTCCACTGTAGGTAAAGTAGTAAATCACTGTATGTATAGTGACGTAGAACCACATTTGTGGAATTACAGTAAATTGCAAACAAATAAACAAAATACAACATTATCTGTACGTCTGTTTATTATTAGATAAATCCAATTAAAGCTCGCTTTACAAACTAAACAAGAGACTCCACATTACATGGTACTGTTGTCAGAAAACGTTTAAATTATACATAATCAAAACAATTTTTATTTTCTTTGGTGGCATAGCGCTAAAATGAATTGACAAAACAAGGCATGTTAAGCTTACCTGACTAGACAAGATTTACATTAATGTTAGACAGTAAGGCTGTGTCCCAAACAGCACCCTCTGGAACATTACATACTGCACCACTAAAAGCACTTGTGTCCTAACGATGGACACCTAACGATGGTGTCCTTTTATTTATTCATTAGTTTATTTATTTTATTTATTATATTTTATTTGTTCACGCATTTAGTGTAGTAGCAATCTTCAGTTTAGGGCGTGGCCCGAGAGTAATGTAACTTTACGTTTCAGAGTACTTTCTGACAAAAGTTAATATAAACGTTAGCTAACTAAAACCCTCCTAGTCTGTTACCATAACAGCACATTATACTAAAGCCATTTTACTGCAATATATATGGTCATTGTTGCTATTTACTGCTTTCATCACTGACCTCACGTTTAAAGCAAGCTACCTGTCAAAATGTATTGCCCTGTCTGTGGCTTCAGATTGGAGCAAATACCATATATATGGTCACAGCATATGGTCCCACGTCCTTTAAATGTCGTCCTGATACACTTTTGCATGTTGGGTCTTCTCTTCCACCGTATTTTGCCTATTACTTTGACTATTAATTTGAATGAAGTGTAGTGGATTAGCATGAAAACGTAGAGGTTCCCAGCTTTCTGGACCTCTTAGGCCGCATAACAGATTCCAAAAGTTTTCGCAGCCCACAAGAATCATCCTAAACACTAATTTAATTTGGTGTAACAAATGTAACAAAATCAAATTTTACTTGAATGCACAATCATGCAACTACACAGCACAAAAACACTAGAATGTTTTATTTGTAGTCATTTATCCATAATGAATAAATCCATGCAATAAAATACAAAGCAGTTATGTATTTTTGTTTTATTTTCAGCTTAAAAATACTGCAATGTCAACATAGCAACAACAGAGGACCACGGCCCACTGTAATAATGCTGAGTAAGATTTGCATGTGTAAAGCCCACTCCCAGCAATATCTATCATAAAAAATGATCACTCTTGAAGGTGGTCTGTAATGTGTTTTGACATTATAGCCTTTTGATTATGCTGCAGTGTATTGGTGTAAGTGTAGCAACAGCATTCAAATGCAATTTTACCTTCCCCAGGTCTGCTAAAACAAAATAATACATTGTTTTATTATTATTATTATTATTATTATTATTACTAGTAGTAGTAGTAGTAGTAATAGTAGTAGTTGTTGTAGTAGTAGTAGTTTATCAATAATTAGATGTTTGGTGTAGAGATCATCTAATTATTCCAATCTTGCCTGATTTTGTGCTTTCTTACTTTCCATACACACACACATTGTTTTAGTGCCGTGTGTGATGTGTTTTGCTTAATACAACTGTATTTGAGGCAGCTGCTCCTGCAGGAGTGGGGAGAGGAAAGCAGGGGAAGAGTGAAGGCGAGGGGGGTATGAACAAGTTCAGATGAGAGAGGGATGTTCAGAGGAGATAAGGATGGAGGATAAGGAGGACATACCAAGAGCACACCTGCAGGAGGGAAGGAGACAGAGAAAAAGGGCAGAGAATGTGTGTGAGGTGTATGTGTGTTGATGAAGTATATTTCACTGCACTCCAGGACCATGACAGATGCACTGCTGAATAAGTTCTAACATGCTGCTGCCAGGGCCGCATGCATACACACACACACACACACACACACACTCAAGCATGCACGTACGCGCATGTATGTCTGCACGCAACATGCAAGATACCACAGATGTCTGTCATCTCCTTTACTCTGCCTTTTTCATCACCTTATTTATGTCCATGTGCTTATCCTTTCCAGGTTGTTTTACTTTACACACACATACATCAGTGTAGATATACATTACCAGTCAAAAGTCTAAGAACACGTAGCTTTTCCACTGTTTAAATGACCTTTTTTTCGTCTATATGTCAAAAACATGATATGCGTCAGCATTCAAACATTTGGAACCACATTTCATTAACAAAAGCTAATTGCAATATTATCATTTTATTTGTATTTAATATTTCAAGAATTCTGTACTTTAATATTACTATATATCTGTATCTCTCTGTTGATAGTACTTCACAGTTAGGGATTTGGAGACCACGCTTGACTGCTGTTCATCTTTTCAGACCCATAGTGTTAAGTTATCTTCTAACACTTTTTCAAATCCTCAGCTAGACCACATATTTCTCTTTGACATTTGCAAGGGCATTATATTATATCTAATCTCGTCAGAAATACCTTGTACTTGTCAATTTTAACAGAAAATTTAAAAAATGTATAAATGTAAAGTATGCTCTCCATCTATAGAGACAGATATTCAGTCATTTTTAATTAACAGTCTGGTCTGTGGCTTTTCTAGTGTCTTCTCTACCCTTGTTGTAGTCTATATTGATTTTACTCTTTGGGTTGATAAGAGGGCAAGGGTTGTGGTATGTTTCTAACTAGCCAAAATCAACAGAGGGACACACGCTCACACACACATGCCATGGCAAGATGTCAGTCGGTAAACATGTTGACTTTACGCTCTGCCTTAGGCTGCCATATGAATCTGGCTGCTGTGTAAAAGCTGCTAAATAGCCAAACAGATATTACAGTCATGAATATTGTGCTGTAGCTTGAGCACTTTAGTTCTCCACAGATCAGTTACTCCTCAGGCCTTATCCACACATTTGTTTTTTCCACTGTTTTCAACACAAAAACAGATGGATTTACGCAACTAAAAATAGACGTTTGAATGTGTAATACAATTAGTTACACAATTAGTTAAATTAGCCTTACTTTAGAGTTGTTTTTGTAGTACTTTAAGACATAGCTGTTGTGTGGTTGCATTTGAAACCTGCCATTAATTCTTCTCTATGGATTTGTGCTCTATATGCCTGTAAATTTCCTCTCAAATAAAAGTTTCATACTTATCATACTTGTTAACAAACAGGTAGTCACACGCATTTAACGCTGCATATATAGCAGTATTATTATCAAACTGAGCTGTTTATGTTTAATTACCAATGGAAAAGTTTTTTGTTATAGCATCATAGCAGCCTAGTTTTTTTCCCTCTTTCAAGGCTTTCCCTCTTCTGTACTTCAGTGGGCTGCAGGAGCTCCAGCACAGAGAGATTTATTCTTCACTAATTGATCATTTGCATTAATGAGAGTTGTGAAAGTGAGTATCTCCTTTAAGGAATAAGAGGCTGATGTCTTCATAAGGACAGTTCTGCATTCTGGAGAGAACAAGAGAAACCACACACACAAAAGTACAAATAACCTATATGTAATATTAATATGTCTCACATGTAAATACCCTATATGGAATATTCTGCTTAATTAGTTGAACTGCAGTCCCAAAGAGCATACACATGTTAGATATTGACAAGGATAACATTATCATCAGTTTAAGCCCAAAGTATCAATTCAGGTTTCAACTTGCAAATGATACATACATTTCTTCTCTTCTTTTCTTTTCTTATTTGGGGTATTTAGGGGATGCAGTGTGTCGAAACACTGAACCATACATCCAACACACTGTGTCTGTCCACTCAGATGATGTTTCCATATTTGTCTGCAGGTCAATGGATGAAACATTTATTCTGATTTTCAAGTGTATGATATAGAGGGCTGCAGGCAAAAGCTCATGTGTTTGAATCCAACTGATTTACCTCCTCAAAATGAATTGATGATGATTGGTTGGATATTAATAAACTGAAATGATGTTGACAGCAAGTGGTTTTCGATAACCTAAATACTACCCAAAGTTAGTGTAACATAATGTAAAATAATGATGCATATTACAACTGGACAATATGACACTAATATTGTTATTGTGATAAATTCTGTCACAGTACAATACAAAATACTTTTCTGAACATTGGTGCTTAAATCGTTGGTGAATACTGACCCACTGCCTTCTTCATTGTACAAATATTGAATGAAAAAATCATTGCATTCACAGTTTTGAGAGTATTTCTTAAATGTACTTCTTTCTGACATGTTTTATATCATAAACATTTTCTGAAGTATAGTGATATTATCGTTTTACCATATTGAACACCTCTCATGCATGCTATGTTGCCTTACCGGTACAAAAAAAATCCCAATAAGTAAAAATTTATTTAGTAAAACTAAATTTCAGTTGGAATTTCCCTCATAACAGCCACACACAGCCAACCAAAGAGGGAGGATTCCTTCATGTCTGTTGACGTGCTGAAGCAGCATTAAAGCAGTTAGTTGTGAGAGACTAAAAAGATGAGATGATAAATGATTTGCTGATGATAGTTGGCTGATGAGCTGCTGACTTGTAATAGGTGAAATGTATGACTCTGACAGTGTTTTGGCAAATCATAGAAGTGCTGCATTTGGCGGTGAAGTAAGATGTGATGCAATGTGTGTTTGGTTGTGTACAAACATAAAACTTTTTCACCTCACTGTATAGACTCAGCATGTTCAAGCAAGCACATATATTTGACCTGACCAAACACAGGCTAGCTAAAATGGATAAAGGATGTTTTCTTTCTACTTACAAAAACAAATGTAATGTAGACTAATTGGAATCTGAACCATCTGTTTGCATCTGCACTAAATTTCTACAATTTTTTTTCAACGAGCAAGAACAAAGTGAGAAATAAGTCATACAAAATTACAGCATGCTTTTATCACCCGTCACAACTGCAACATCTAAAACATAATCAAACAGTTAATTAAACTGCATTCGCTGTCCACTGTTTTAAAGTGGCCTTGTTTACGACCTGTGAAGGTTGCTGAAAGCAGGTCACCAGTAATCAAATACAAATCATGTTCAATATTTATGGCTGCTTATCACATGCTTTTACTTAATAGGCCTCTTTATGGCAGCAGTGGCACGTTGGGAATGTAATCCGCGATTTTAACGCACTTCATAAATTCCTTGTAAGTGTTTTATTGCTCTCAAGAACTTGTCACGCTTTTCAGTTAATTTAATTTAGCCGCTTAATCCAGGACACCTGTGACAGCAGTTAATGGCAGTGAATTAAAAACCTGTCACATTCTTCTTCTGTCCTCCTCTTATTTTATGAACAGACTTGCTGCATTTATTCCTGCACACTGTAAAAATCTCAGAAAATTGACTCTCCAAATTTCCAACTTGGTCTAAATCAGATCCATACAGCTACCTTGCTTAAAAATCTTATGGATTTAATTGTCCTTTACATATTGTCCCTCTGTCACTGTTTACAAAGAAGACAATCCTTAAAATCCCTTTATATTTGTACTCTGAAGCCCAATAAGCACACTCTTACCTATGATCTGCTTTCAGTGACACCATCTTGGATTTGTATTTTCCAAAAAGCTTCTAGTTAATGGCAGTTCAATTCATTTTTGACAAATGTACCATAATTCATTCTTAAGGGCAACAAAAATAACTACAATAAAGGAAGTTTATTCATGTCTCTCTGTCCCTGTTTTTATACCTTCTTCATTGGCAGCTACTAGAGCTGTATGATAAATTGGATCATGATAGAATTTTCCTCAATAAACACATTGTTCAAGCAGCGATGATAGAACAGATCACCTCATACACGCAGCGCCAGAGAGTTATTGCATTATGAGTGCCATTCGGTCAAATGGGCAATTACAAAACACACATGTGCACAGCTAAAAAACTACTTCACCCACTACACAATTAGCCTCTGAAAAAACTAATTCAGTCTCAGGCTTATTTACACAACCACTTTTGGTTGTGAGAAAAACGTATGAACAATGTGTATGTCCGTAACTAAATAAGAATAATGTGAAACAAAAATGTACTTATTCTTGTGTGTGTTATTGTGTGTAAAAAGAAAAAAAGTATATTTACTTGTTTTTTTGGCCCCTTAAGAAAAAGCTGTTGAGATAACACTGACTTTTGTCTTTTTTGGGCAGCCCAAACACTTAGCTTGCCAGGCGATTATCATTCTATGCAATGAATGTAGCTAGTTTAGTGGCACACCATGTCTGGAGAAAAATAACATCTGCTGCTGGTAAAGAAAATAGAGAAACGATGAGGCCACTATATGTTATGGAAAAAAAAATGTCAAAACACTTGTCATTAGAAAACAAGTGGAGCGCAGTTTGATGATGAAATCATTGCTTAACAAGCAATGAGGTTCATGGACATGGTAAGGGACAGGCCTTGGCCCTTCCCCTTTTATACAGAAAATGATTTTGATCTTCATTTCTTTTATCACTCTGTGTGGACTAATTAGATTGGCAGTCGCCCATTTCTATGGAATTCAGCTCTTCTTCACTGGAGCCCTCATTTCCACCAGGTTTTGTTTCAGAGCTTCCAGCAAAGAGAGGAAAAAAGAAACTTCAAAGGAGGAGAAATGTGAAAAGAGGAGAGGAGAGTCAAGCAAAAAATGTTAATGAACCTGCAGCTCTCCCACACACACATACTCAGATACGCTCACACTTCTCCCCCTAGCAACAGATAGCCGTATGTTAGGTAACCACAGTGGCCAGGCCGTAATTTGCGCTGCTGGAGGTGGGACTGGGCAGCAAGTCATAATTATGCTACCCAAATGTGAACACTAACTTTTAAACTAATACACTGAACTGAGCTACTTAACCACAGGTGTGCTAATCTGGTAAACTTCTGGACTACATACATTTGTGCTAATCTACCGAAGTGTATAATCAAACACTAAAATAAGCACTGTGGTGTGGTTAGCATGTAAAAGTACTCAAACTATGATATAAATAAATGGCCCTTTATTTCTTTGGCCCCTTGAACACATCATACATAATTTCCTGAAGGATTGTCTCAGACATTGGTTTCACTCTGCATCCATCCATTTTAGATGAGTCCAGAGGAGTTGGCAGCATTTCATTGTCAATAGTACTTAGATGCAGAGGCGGCGGACAGTGTTTATTAAAATTGGTGTTTCAAAATATTTTCAAGCCCATGCAGTGATATCCATCACACAAACATGCTGTTTTTAATGCACTGCAGTCTAAAGGGGCTGAACGCCGGGGACATTCAGTTGTGTTTTGGCGATGTTTTTTGCGCGCAAAGATTTTTTTTAGATTCCTTATATGTTTAGATGATGTTAAGCACTGTACAGCATAAAATACATAAATTACTTGTTACAATTGGTTTAATTAAGCAGTCAGACTATTTGCTAGTGCATTTTTTGCCAATGTTGATTAGGTGAAACATTAAATATCTTCTCTTAATACTACAAAATACGGAGTGATTTGTACTACAAAATTAAAGCGATTTATACATTTCTGCTTTTTTAGTTTTAATTTACATATGTAAATTTAATTTACGTAAATTTTACATATGGCCCAACTTTTTGCAAAAGGGCTTTTGCACTGGTCACTGTCCTGCTCTCTTAAGCATATGCTGTTTTTACCACAAATTCTTTTTTTTTTTTTTTGTCAAAATAAATTAATAGAGCAGAAAAATGCCTTTCGGATGCTGAAGTTAAGCTTCGGGGTTTAGGTGTAGGTGCATGTTAACTTGGCTACGGTGATACAAAACCAATAGAAATCTATGAAAGTCTTCACAAGGAATGCAAGACAAATATATGTGTGTTGGTATTTGCATGGCATGATGCTTCTACATTACGAAGCCAGGAGGTGGCTGCTGGGCTGCCAAGGTCACAACCTCTGACATGATTTTACGAAGAGGTCTATCATGATAGAAGTCTATCATGAAGCAAATACACCTGTTTGGAAGACAGCAAGCAAGTAAATGCTCCACTGTCCTGTTTATTTGTGGGTCTGTGTGTGCACGTGTTTTGTGTGTTTGTGTGTGGGCATACGTTCATGAGTGTGGGCTGTGAGTTCATGCCTTTTCAGCCCTCTGAGGTCCTCTTCTTCTTACATGTGCTTAACTATTTTGAACTAATGGGAGGAATACTAAGGAAAGTGCAGTTTTCAATACACATCACATTTGTTTATATAAGTTGAGGAAATATAAGTTTAGAATTATGTCAATTCATAACACCATCTTTTCCAGTTATTATAATGATAATTATTACAATTATTATTACTATAATGATGTAATAGCGAAGGCTTAGCAGAATGACTATAAGGATTATGTGTGTGTTCTGTGTTTATTTCTGCTTCACCTGCCTCGTCCCGTCATAAACCTTCAATGGCTGCCATATTGCATTACCTCACCTGTTTGTTGGCAGTCTATATTGTTTAAATGTGACAGGCCTTCACATTTCTGTTTGAGGCCTGTGGCAGCGTGAGTCTAAAGCTGCAACAAAGCCTCGGACCCTCTGTCATTATGTCTTTTTCTCCCCCACCATGTGTGTTTTGTTACCTGGTTACTGCACACAGATTTTGTTACTTGCATAAGCACATCCGCACACAATGTAACAGGGGCCTCTTATTCACTTAGTCAGAAGTGAAGGTAACTCTATATTATACCTTTGAAATTCCAGAGAAGGTTTTCTGTCTCGCTGTGTCTCTGTGCTTCACTGTCTCTTTCGCGCTCTTGCTCCCTAGCTCTCTCGCTCTCTCTTATCTCAGGTAATTGAGGTGTCCACTGCTTGGTTTACACCACGGAGATGGTGTTGTGCAGTGTGAAATGATTTGTCTCAATTCATTCTAATGCATGACTAACAAGAAAAGCTCGGTCCGCCTGCTTTGGCTGTTTGCTTCACTCTAAACAGACAAGGCAGTCAAGGCTTAAGGAAAAAAGCAGCAGCTTTTAGTTAGCATAGAAACTTTATATATACTAAATGTATACAGGAGAGGTCTAACAATATACTTAGTATATGATACTAATATGGTAATCAAATTTGATCTGGAACAAAATTTGGATGAAGAAAAATTAGGATTATATATTTTATTGCTTATCTTACTAACAGCACTAGAGCTGGGAGGCTGGAGGAGTGCTGGAGTGAGTTGCTGATTGGTGCCAATCAGTGTTCGTTCTCCATACACAGTGATATCGGAATTATATCTACATCTGTAGAGGAAAAATACACTATTGAAAAATGCAGTATTGCTACCTTCTCCATTCCTGTTTATTTTATTCTCATATATTTTATATATTTATGTTTATTTTATTTATTTAAGTACTGCTGTCTGGGTAAAACTGGGTCCTTGGGTACCACAATTTCGTTCCACCCCATGTACCACATGTGATGCGAATGACAATAAAGTCTCCTTGAATCCTTGAATCCTTGAATCCTTGGTATTGTTTGGATGCATAGATTTGACTAGATAGGGTGTGAGAAAAATCCCAATGTTGTTTAGCATGGGGGAGTTTCTGAGCTGGTCATGTGTGTGTTTTGTACTTGGTTGTTAAATGGAAGAGCAAGTTTCAGTACCAGGGCAAAAAAAGCAATCATTAAGGCTTTCAATGTAATGACGTCTCACTGGTGCTGCATGAAAGAGGTGATTTGATATGTTCTGTCATCGCAGCTCTTGACCATACTTTTTAAGGTACCAGTATGCAAATACTAAAATCATTATTCAGCTTCTTGGTCCATTTCAGCACAGGACGATGGAGAAATATACAGACTAACAATTCAGTGAAACATGACTTTTATATTATGCCATATTATGTGTGAGTCTAACTTACATCATGCTTTGCCTAAAACACAAGTGCCTGAATGGGAATGTGTTGCCATAGGCATTGTTAAAGACATGACTGAGATGGCAGACATAGTACATATGTAGTCAGATGTGTCAGCTTCTAGCTAGAAACAGTGGGAATGCACTCCTCTGACGCACCGTCCACAGACTGTTGTAAGGTTTAACTGTAAAAAGGCAGCCTTCTTTACTCATCCGACATAAATGCTAATGACTTCCCCAGGCTTTTGTAAATAATGAAAGGGTTTTTATTGTGTTTTCTACTCCATTTATGTGCTATTTGTGCTTATAAGCGTATTCCTTTTACCCCCACATTGAGTAAGTACCCACCTTAGTCAGGGTGGCTCTAGTATCAATTTTTTCGTCTCCACAGTTAACTGGATATCCATTCATAAACAGAGGCCCTCTGATGAAAAATCATACATAACCTTTTTTTGGATTAGCAATTTGCTAGAAACTGGGGTGCAGACCCTTAATGAGCATCACTGAGAGAGTGTGTCAAGAAGAGCTCCCTAAGAGTATGTGGAATTCATATGATTCTAAATGTTTGTATACATATTTTTTTATATATGGCTATGAGCTCCACCTACCTCATAGGTCCGTTGTATAATTATAAACAGGCTGCAGCCTGCTACTGCACATTTTATCAACTCTCTGATTCATTATTAATCCGTTTCTAATCTATGTTGTCCAGATATTATTTGGATGGTGGATCATTCTTAGCACAGCAGTGACAAGGTCATGGTAGTGTTTGTGGTGCTGCTACAAGTGTATCTATTGCAGTGGTGTTTTATATGCACATCAGTGCGTATTAGTGTGTACTGCTAACTGAGAGTGGCCAAAATATTAGCTAAAGAAGGGCTAGAAGTGTATGCATACAAATATGTTTGAAATAAGAAGTAAATACCTTAATTATACAGTATATCAACTAACTAGGGTTTTAACCCAAACTAATGTGGTCTGAACCTGGGCAGTCAGGAAATATATATATAGTGCCGTGTATATATATATATATATATATATATATATATATATATATATATATATATATATATATATATATATAGCGTCATCGGGCGAAGGGTGGGTACACCATGGACAGTTCGCCGGTCCATCGCATGGTCAACACTCAATTACGTACTCACACCTATGGGCAATTTAGAGTGACTAATCAACCTATCATGCACGTCTTTGGACATGTTGAGGAAACCGGAGTACCCAGAGGAAACCAACTCAAGCACGGGGAGACTCATACTCAATCACTGCTGACTCATGCTCTTTTAAAATAATCTGTTGTTTTTGTATTGTTTATTTTATGAATGGACTAATATAAATGGTCCATATTACATGAATAAACTCTTCTGTTAGAACATGTACACTTTTCCTGTTGCTGTTTGGAATATACACGTATTTAGAATGTACACTATGTACAGCTCTTCTTGATGGTACATTAAAGGGGCTTGAGGTTTTCTGGAAATTACAGAACAAAAACACCTCAACAGAGAACAGCAGGTTATGGAACATCATTAGCAAATGGCAGTAAAGGGGGTGGTGGAGTGGACGGTTATTAGCTCTCCATCCAAAGAGAGATGTTCGGACTAATACTTGTCTTGTGCAGATTGATATGTATTCATATGCTGCCTATAAAAAATTGTGGACACATGTAGCTGGTCAGAATATTTATTTTTTTGTTTGTAACCAATGAACATTTGGTCATTTAGCATATTCATAATTGAACTATAGTTGAACTATTGGCCTATTCATTATTACATATTAATACAATGCAAACAGTAACTAGATTTTTTTTTATTTATGCAACAATAACTAACATATATAACTATATACATGTTATGTGTGTGTGTGTGTGTGTGTGTGTGTGTTATAACTATATATGTGTTTTAACTATTTTATTAGCACAGTAACTATGTTTAACCAATTGTAGGCTAGGCTTGTGAAATCATTATGCCACCTAGCCGTAAACTAAAAGCCAAATTTCAGTTGGTAAAATTCAGCAAATGCCTGTGTATTGTGCACACAGTCAAAGTGCGTTTTCAGCGCATTCAGGGGATAGAAATCATGAATATTCCCTGAGAGGATGCTCTCAACTCTAATATAGACTGAGAAGCTCCTTAATCTTAATCAAGCTTCTTAAACCTTTCGCCAAAATCCTGTTTTAGCACAGCTGGTAATCTAGGAACACCCCAGAGAAGCCTGCTTAAACTAAAGAAATCAAGCATGTCAGAACTTTTGATACTAAGGCTTTGGCCATCATTTGTTTTGATAGATATAAGATATAAGAAATCATGTATTTACAGTTTATATATTATTGCAGTATTAGAGATGGAAAGATCGATCTGCCATATATCGGTATCGGCCGATTTTGAATCAAAATATGTGATCGGCGATCGGCCGATCTCGAGAGCCGATCGATGGCGTTAAACAAATGAGCCTTATTTCTGTATTTCCAGCTAGTGTTTCATCCAGGGAGAGGAACCCTGCGTGAAACACCCTCTGGCCAGCTTCCTGCAATTCCTATCTGAACCGCTAGGTTTCCACAGACTGACTAAAGCAGCGGCCTCGAGAGAACAGTTTAAGCGTTCACCTCACGTGTGGAAAGAAAACATCGTCCGTCTGGCAGTTCGTTACCGTATGTGACTCAGACTCATCCAGAGCAGTTTGTAACATCTGTAAAATTAGTAAAATCAGCGTCTCTCGTAGTGGAACCAAGACAAGGACATTTAACACTACGAATCTGATATGGGACTTCAGAATACACCAGGCGGCTGAATACAGTGAGTATCAGCAAACAGCAGAGCTAGCATGCGCAGCTAGCAACCCAGAACACCGTGCAGACCAGATCTGACCGGTACAACAGTACAGCAGCAGAAACAGCCAAAGAGCTAAAAGTGATTGAGTTTATAACGCTAGATAAGTAGTCCTTCTCGGCTGTAGAAGGCGTTCTGTGGCATTCTTGCGCTTAATATTCCACCTGGATCCACGCTCTGCTTTTCAGATGTCGCTCTTCCGGTGCTGTATCCAACGGTTTACGCCCACATAGACCAACTTCTAATTTTGTTAAAAATATTATGCTGTTTCACATCAGCTTGTTAAAAATGATAATAAACCAGTTTTCACCTTGTTTCATGACTTCCTTGTGCTAATAATATGTAGCCCTGCCGTGTCTAGTAGCCCCGCCCTCTATCGGTATCGGGCGATCGCGCTGAAAGGTGACCGGCGATCGGAATCGGCCTCAAAAACGCTGAACGGTCCATCTCCATGCAGTATTGTAAAGATGAACTGAATCTGGTCAGAAGGAGTCTGTTTCATATTTGTACTGTGTTGGAAAGAGCAGCTTCCAGCAGCACAGTGCCATTCCTGGATCTGGCACCAAAGTACACAGTCAACAGGGGTGGTGGCGCAAGAGGTATGAGCAACGCAGGCGGTCCAGCACTAAGCCGCTCGTGCCCTGCTGCACTACTGCTTTAATACTAAACATAGGAATTTTATAGTAGTTTATCTATAAAACCAGTAAGTGTTTCATCATTATCAAAATTTACTCTTCTCTATACTAGAGAATAGGTGTTCACCTCAGGAAAGTATTTCTATGAATAATGCAGCACACATCACAGAGAAAGGCACTGTTCTTCCAGTCGGAGAGCCGAGGAGTGTGTTTGGGTGTGTGTTTGTGTAGTGGAGCTCTACCCCTTGGGCTGTGTGTCGTCTCCCACGGTCTCGCCATGGCTCAGGATCAGTTTGTCGTATTTTTTTGTGGAAGCAGGAGCTCTGGAATCCTCTCAGCTTTTCCCATAATGCCGCAGGGCACAAAGAGTCTGACACTCGATCAGCACGGCCTACTGCTATTCATCCCCCTCTCTGTCTGTATGTCTTTCTGCCTCGGTCGCACTCTTGTTCTGTCTCTCTCTGGCACACACACACAGTGTGCTATCTCTCCAGGGAGATGTACCTGATGACACACTCGATCTCACGCTGTTATTACCCCTTGTTACACAGGACAGCACATGCGTGCCCAGTTCAGTGTTGCTTGTTATTTGAAACTGTAATACTGCTATACAGAAAATTATCTACCACCAAAAATAAGTCCTGTGGTCAGAAACTGACCAATGATGAATGGGATAGAGTGGGACTGTTAAATTGTGCAACAACAGATGGGCTGTGGTTTGTAATTGTACACCTATATAGTGATCCTATAGGCATGTATGTGGAGCTCATAAGATGGACAGTGAGGCCATGTTGACGCTGATACGGATAGACTTGAAGACATTGTTTTCATGTATATATTTAACATGTTTTCAAAAAGTTTTCTGTTAGACGAATGCTGTGCTGAGCCCATGCATGCTACCCGAGCCACAGAGTATATGCAATTTCTGCCCAGTGGTTTGTTGTGTTATTTGCCAGCAAAGAAGATTAAGCAGGTTAAGAGTCAAGGCCAGGTCTGTAATAGCACTGAGAATGCACAGGTCTATTGCACAGTGGTGAATACAGAGAGCTACAATATGGTCAAAGCTGACAGTTGCATTCAAATTAACTCCTGCTACATTCTAGTAGTGTTTGGGATTAGCGGGTAGCGCTGTCGCCTCATAGCATAAAGGGCCTGACTTTGATTTTGTGGCTGGGCGACCAGGTTCCTTTCTTTGTAGAGCTTGCAGGTTTTCCCTGTGTCTGCGTGAGTTTTCTCCCACAGTCCAAAAGCATGCAGTCAGGTGAGCTGAAGATATTAAATTGCCCCTAGGTGTGTATGTGTGAATGTGTATGTCTATGTGTCTGCCCTGTGATGGACTGGCAGACACAATGTGTATGTCCAGGGTGTTTCTTGCCTTCCGAACAATGAGCACTGGGATAAGCTTCAGCACACCACTCCCAAAATCATCCAAGACCAGGAGTTCAAGACAGCATAAATTACTTCGCTCTCTCTGAGCAGGTAGGATAGCGCTCCCTCTCCTCCATTACTTAGCATGTTGCTGGCTATCATGGGCATCTAATAGCTGACATACTAAAAATGTCCGTCATTGTTCTCTTTTAAACACATTGAGAAGTCCAGTGATGTGTCTCACTTCATGTGAGTCAGCAGGGAAGCATCATGTGAGCGAAGTGTAAAAATCAGGGGCATGCTGTGTATTATTTTTCACGCTTGACTGGGATTTGACAACAAGACACGGCATGGCATGGATTCATGGCAAATCCCAAAACAGTCAACATCTGCTCTATTTCACCAGGGCAGTTTAACTTACAACGCATTGTTACACTAACCACTACAGTCTGTGGAAAAATGTCACCACTTCACTGAGAACAAGGAAACATCAAGTTTGTAATTACAGCTGCAGGATTTATAGTTCTAATAATAAAGCCTTTATATTTTTTCATACGTCATGTTCCTGTGACACTGAAAACTGTGTGTGTGTGTGCTCACTTGATTGTTGGTGCTTGCCGTTATTCATTTCAAAGAAACGTGAACCCCAATTCCACTACCGCTACATTTCTGCTTCTGGGATTTCACAGCATAAGATAAAACTGCTCAGTGGTTTCTCCACTTTGCTCCAAACACTGTTCTTCTAAGCCAGGAGGGGGACCAAAATGCAATGCTTATAGTGATAGACCAGAAATGTTATGCCATTTTGGAACCTTGTTATCTATAGGCCAAATCATGTCTATTCACTGTACTTCAGATGGATAGTGCATCTAGTCAGTGGTAAAAGCAGTTTTTTAGGCAGCGGTAAATACAAACTGGACAGACTAAAACCAAAATAGCATCAATGATGGTAAATATTGCTGTGTTTGAGGGTGTAATGTCAAATGTTTTGGGGGTAAATAGGGTCCACATGCTGTTAAAAATGTGAAGGTGCATCATTTTTTCCTGCTACTGCTGAGGAAGACAGAGCGAGAGAGGGAATGAATGAAAAATTCTATCAGTAACCTACCTGCGCTCTGTATCTCACGGATCCCCCAGTTCTGCTTATTTTATGTTAAGTTTATTTTCAGTGCATAAAACCATGAATAAATGCTGTTGTGTTTTTTTGGAGCTCTGTCATTCTGCAGTGTGATATTGCTGCAGTAAAAACACACTAAAAGTGACTAGAGATGTAAAAAATATTGGAACACTTAAATATCACCATGATATGTTTTATTGCTTTGATATAGATTCTCAAAAACACAGCATTGATGGCCGACAGTAGTTTATTTTGTGTTGAACGCTGACCGGTGGATAGCAGTTTTGTAATATTTTGCCCTTGTGCAGAGCTCAGCAGCGAGCTCAGTATTAAGTAAATTAAAGTATATTAAGTATATTGAAACTCCTGTGTTGCACATCCCTCATGAAAAAATGCCCTTTTCACAAAGCAGAGAAGGAGCACAGCATGTCTTTATGTTCACCATAAAGATCCAACATCATCCCACAGATCCCAAAGTGGACAGACTAAAGAAACTAGCAGTTACTGTGCTTAGCGAGCACCCTGTATTTGGTGAGCATTCTGCGTGAAAATAAACTACTCACCAAGCTGAGGGCTCTTGAGGTCTGTAACAAAACCTTGCTGATAACAATTTCCAGGATGGTACATACGCCAGTGAAATTATATTTATCTTAGAGCTGAGCATTTGTAGTTACAAGTGCAAGGTAAACTGTCCTGTTGTTTGTTTACTTCGTCATGGCTGATGTTGTTGAGATGTAGAGCGAGTGGTTAGAACACTGTGTGTGGGTGTGTTTATGGTTCCAGCGATTCTGTGTCAGAGTGATTCCAGATTTGGGTATCAACCATCAGTACGTGCTTTTTATCTTCTACTAAGCAGGCCTCTCTCTCTAGCACATATACGCACAAACCCGGAGGGATGCTGGCGTCTGACAAAGAAGTAATTAAAGCAGCAGGAATGATTCTTTTAATAATAAAGCTATTATCAAAATTTCTCTCTCCTCTACATTATGTTCTTTTGACATTGAAAACTGTGTGTGCTCACATCATTATTTGTGTTTGTTTCTGAATGTTCGCAGTTATTCATTTCAAAGAAACTTGAACCCTAATTCCACTACCGCTACATTTCTGCTGTTGAGACCACCCATGACATTAAAACAAACTACTGAGAGTTTCTTCACTTTCTGTTTGAACTAGTTGTGCATTTTTTTAAACAAATAGAAACAATGTTCCACTCTGTTGTTGTTTTCGATTCCACCAAATGAAACATTTTAAATGAGATTTCTCCAAACACTGTTCTTCGAAGCCAAGAGTGCCTGTAATGTTTTGTCATGGTGTCCAAAAAAAACCCAAAAAACGTTTGTTTTACCTTTTTGCCCATGGTTGAGATGGGTAATGAAAGTATTGGCCAGTATTTTATGAATATACATCATCTTTTAGAGGGGGATCTGTTTTTCTTCCCTTACCCTTTGTGAACCAGCTAAATAAAATAGCTGGTACAATTTGTGTGTGTTTATGTGTCTGTATATTGGTGTGTGCGTGTCTGAATGTGTGTGTGTTTGTTATACATGTGCTACCCTCTCTAAGTCTGTCAGGATCAGTCAGAATATCTCGTTTCAGACCAGGCTTGGGCCGATTTGTCACGTTAAGCACTGAGCTTGGTCAGTCTTGCATTTGTTTCCTAATGAGTGATTTTTCATGTGGCTTTAAAGCAATATGCCAATGTAATTTTGCGCACTCTCACGCACATTCTCTCTTGCGCATGCACTGTCTCTCTCTAGTATGATCTATAGCCATGTGGAATCGCTCCCCAAAACCATATCTGTGATAATCCATCTCTGTTGGAGATGTGAGTGGGCTTTCAAAAGGTTATTTATTTTGTAGGCATGTTAAAGGTCACACAAGGTATTTGTGCCATATAATTGAAATTAGGATAGCTTGCTGGCTCATTTGTTGTTATTATCAGCAAGGTTAATTATAATTGCAACAATGTAGTCCAGCTTAGTTCCACCACAGGTTGAACCAAAGTTTTTTCCAACATTTGACCATTCATGCAAAAAAATAACAAGAAAACCAATAAACACATTTTAGCTGTTTATTTTCTCCATCTCAGACTTATCTAACCTTCCAGTGAAATTCAATTATTTAAAGAAATCATTCCAGAGGTCTCTCTCTCTCTCTCACTCTGCCTCTCTGTGGAAAGGTGTCGGTAATTAAAGTAGCTCTGAAGCTTTGATCTGTAGCCCAGCAGGTCTGTCCAGTCTGCCTGTATAATAAACTTCTCTCATAGTGTTGTACATATGGCATATAGACATTAAAGGCAGAATAGAACTTCTTTTATGACTTAACCCTTTAAACGGAAGGGTTACAGACACAAAATTACTCCAGAATTAATATTAATTAACAACTCATGTTAGTAAACAAATGTATAAATGTGGTAGTTATGAGACCGATGAACTGAAATGTGAACCCATGAAATGTGAGTTTAAGAGGGTTTTTTTTTTATTTTAGCTCAATTTAGAAAAGCATCCCATTTACAGTGTGCCCAATTGTTATATAGTGTTACGGCCATATAGGACTATAGGCCAGTGTGCAATTTCTTTATTACGCTGTGAGCATTCTAATCAATCTGTAACACTCTAGACAGATATTCTATTAATGTTCTGATGAATCACATGATCCCACTGGTTAAATGAAGCATTCAACAGTTTTAATATTTTTGCAGGACAATATATACTGCCATATGTATCGATAACATGAATATGTTAGTATTTTTGTATTGTACGACTGTAGTATGATCCATGTATTCAGCAGCACCCTGTTATACTGCATACAAAACTGCTGGCTTTTGCAGAAATGCTGCCTTATAGTGTATCTGCTTTTTTGTAGATTCTTCACCGGAAGTCTTACAGGCATAATTGTTCCCCTGTCAGTACACTATATAGCAAACCTTATGTAGTAAATAATGAATAAGTAAACGAGTGAACCGTTTCAAACACAGCATTGGTCTCACGTTCTGTTTCATACCTTGCGGGTGTGGAACATAGTGGAGCCGCAGAGCATTATCTCTAGAGGCGTCAGGGTGTAAGACACTAAACCCTGCGCTTGTCGAGCTCATGAGAATGCAGCGTGAGATCCCAGTTACACACATACACACACTGTCTCACACACACACACAACGGTCTGAGGCTGTGTGGGAAAATCCTGAGCTGTAAGCGATAGCAGCCTGGAATTTGCACAACCACCTGTCAGACCAGAGTGTATGGAAAGCTTAGAGGTGTGGAAGGAGTGTGTGAGGGGAGGAGTGCAGCTTTGATGCAGTTCAGAGAAAAAATGAATGTATACATTTTCCAACCTTACTCAAAATGAAGTTGATCAGACAAGGCATGTTTTGTGTCTGAAGATTGCCTCTTTAGTTTTGCTCTGGAGCCACACATATAATGTAGCTAATAAGGTTTGGAGGCTTATACCCCACAGACTGTCCACCGAAACCATTACAGACTTACCTTAGAGTGTGTCGAGTCATTAAATATTCTCAGCTAAACTTGCTTATGTGGTTTCTGACACTGACCTACGGTTATTTTTAAAAATTGGTTCAAGTGTCAAGATCATCATTGCTACTGGTTTAATTATACTTTTGTCACTGCTGGTTTGTGGTCATAAGCTTCCATTACTTAAATAAACAAACAGCAATACTTTAAATTAAAGACAACATTTGTGTAAGTGTTGTTGGTTTATCTAGTACTATAGGTTTGAACTGGTGCTGCATATCAGAGTTGTCCAAATACTGACACTTAAAGTTGCTATACAATGCATTATTAAGCTCCATGATTTGGCGCTAGAATGAAACAAACATTCTCCCCTTTTTTTTGGTAAGCTTAATAATAATTTGATGGACTTTGGTCCGATTTGCTTGTTTAAAGCCACCAGAATAATCACACAGAAGCAAAATTGTCATAGGTAGGAAAATAAAATTCCATGTAAATGAGCCTGGACGTCATTTGTCATACCCTTGCTAAAGGAACTGAACAGTCAATAAGGCATGGTTGTTCATTTTTAAAGGCTGAGGTTGCTTTCTTATTCATCAGCTTATTAAAACGAGTGATCGTTAACAGGTTGCTGTTGGGGTTGTGATACTAATAAAGGCGAAACTGCTTCTCTTTTCAGTTTAATCAGAGTCAAAGGCTGAGCGAAGCTTCTCGATATTGTCCGAGGCTTGAGAAACTGGTTTAAGTCAGATGTGCATAATAGACTAACTGATATTGAATTAAAGTTATGCAGGGTCTTTTTAAAGATGTGGGAGATGTAGTTGGCTTCCTATTTATGAGAGTATTTTGTGAATTTTCCATTCTAACAATGACACAGTTAGATATGTCAGCTGCACAAGCTGTAGAACATTAAGTTAAGAAGCTGGTGAATAGGAAGCCAACTTAAGCCTCATTTAAAGATGAACATCAGCTCATTAACAAAGCTTTCATGAACAAACCTTTTCTTAGTTGAAGTGATGTGTGTTAAAGCAGAGAAAGCACTAAAATGTGCAGGACCATGGGCCTACAGGTCCAAAGTGGGGAAACACAGGTGTTCACATATATCAGGATTTATAAGCAACCTCAATTTTTAGGTTAAATAGATGTAGGATCAGGAATCCATTTTAGTTTTGACATGGAAAAAGTGGCTTCTTAGTTTACACGAGCAACTGGCGACTATGACAGCCCAGTCGGCTATTAAGAGTGTTTCTCTGACTGTTTTGTAGAAGCTTTTGTTGCGAGGTGAAGTGTGTAACCGCAGTTGATCCTCCTCTCAGTGTAAATGTGTTTTGGCTGGTAGACGCACAATAAACTGGAGTGCCTCATCCAATCAGTCAATCAAGCCAATTAAAAGTGTTGACTGGCACCAGAGGGGACAGACACTGGCCACTTTAGATAGCTCTGGATGCGGTGTTAAATTGTTTGGAACATGGAGTCGAAGACATTAGACCCACAGAGCATAAGCCAACATTCTCTCGGGCTGCTGTCAGGATCTCTCACATCCACAGTTCAGCTGAATGGCAGCATTTATCTCCTTTTCTCTCACATTCACACACACATAGTCTGGGGATCTATTGGCAGTATCACAATATTTTCACACTGTATCATGGGGTGATGATATGACAAGTTTGTGTTGATAACAGTAATGAACCAGTTAGAGTTAATGCATTAGTATCACATTATCACAGTTATTTATTAATTGCACATTTTTTTCAGGCATTTACCTAGATCGCTTTAGACCATCTTTAAAAGTTCAGGCTGAAACCCAGCTGCTTGTGTGCTGCATGTAGTTATGATAGTATTCATGATTACAATCCTCTTATTCCTCTTATTCATCAATATCTTCTAAACCATCAGCAGACTACACCGGATTAGCTCATGGTACAACTAATTTGACCAGTTTAATTCAGTTTGACCAACATGCAGCATTTGGGTTTAGCATTGATTTTCCCCCAGCATTTATAATCCCGCATGAATTTGCACTAGGCTCTTGAAAAGCATGCATTAGGGCTTTGAAAATGTCGAAACAGTGGCAGCAGAGGCAGTAATTAGACAGACACACGCCTCAAACACATATTGAAAGAATTCTTTCTATTAAAGTAACACTATTTAAGTATGACCAGACATAGGCATGACAGGAGCATGTTATTGTTTTTTTTCTAGAGCTAATAAAATCTTAAAATTGTTGAATGATTAGGTGGGAAAAATGTCATTAATAAACTGCAGTCTCTTCATCATTGAAATTTTTTGTCATGAACATATCAATGGCTCCATTGTTCGGCGGTTCTGTTAAAAACCATATACTAAATGAGTGTACAGTTAGGGGCTACATGCAGATTTCGGATGCATTGTTGGAACATATTGTTGTAGAATCAAAGTGCGTTTAGAGCTGTGTCTGCTGTCCTATGTACATCTGTTCCACAGCCCCATTTAATTCCAGACCTGTTCAGTTCAGGTAAGAGTGCTAGATCTGCATTGAAAGGACATTGCTGGATTACAAAGTTTACTGATACATTAAAAAAAAAAAAGGAATTACTGTCAGGTCTGGCCTGACAGGCTAACCAGATGTGCTCATCAGCAAAGAGAGACCTAACAGTAAATTTAAAAATACATATGGATGTATGTCTGTGTGAGAACAGGTGAGGCCTTCCTCTCTCCACACCTGCTGTGTTTCTTGCATGTTGCTATGGCGGCGAGATTAGCGGGGCAGGGAGAGTAAATCCCCCGATTTTACAAATTCCAGTGTGCAGCAGCCCCAGAGTTGGTCTCGTCTTACCGAGAGCTTGGTAATTCCTCCCTGCCAGATACATCTGAGGGTAGCTATTAGCTAATAACATTGGAATACCATTTTCAGTCTGCCTTCAGTGTCCAGATCTGGTTACACTGGGAAAATGCAGACACAGTGGTGCTTGTTTGGCTCAGTTTAATGATCAGCCTAGTTACTAGTTACTGTTTAACTAGGTATTATTTAAAGCTACACTCTGTAAGGTTTAGGGATTTAGGGTTTGGGGGATTTGGAGACCTCTTTAGTGGAAAGGTGTAATTGCCCCCTTCCCTGATTGGATGAATATGACTGTGTTGAAAGAGAACTCAGTCAAAACTTCTACTAAGTCACATGTTCTGAATATCTACATGAATTAAGTTTGTCATCATATACTTATCAGTATAATGTTGATTTTGCGTTTAAGAACTAAACTTCAAGCCTCTGTGTTTGATATTAATGTGTAAAGACGGATGACGTGGTCCAAAAACTCTGAGAAATCTGACCCACCACCTCTGACTTTTAAATAGTTATTTCAGGCTTTATTGGGTGACTCCCAGGAGTGCACAAATGCCATATTGTATTTCTTCTGACTCAATGATGCCACAAAAAGAATCTCTTTAAGAATCTTGCTATTTACACTAACTTTTGCACAGTGCATTAGGGCTGTGCAACATTTGCTGTCACAGACATTTAGTTGCACGTGTAGCATTTGTTTTTTCTCTGTAGTGTTACTGCTTTACTCTTACAGTCAGTGGGTCATACTATACTACTACTTTTTGTCATTTGCTTTCTCTAGTCATCCTTCTGTCTCTTTGTCACTGTCTTGCGCTTTCTTCATCTTTTTACTATGTCATTTCACTGGAACACTTTTATTTTTCTCTGAGTGTCTGTCACTCTGTCCCTCTCTTTTTTGTTAATCTGATTTCTCATTCTCCTCCTCTCTCCTTTATTCTCTATTGCTCTACTTTTTGCTTTCTGCTTGATTTCTACTTCTCTTTCTTTCTCTCTATCTTTGTCTTTCTCTTACTCTATACATGCATGCTTGCTTTTTTCTTCTTTTTTCTTTCTGTCTCATGCTCTTTTGTTTGCACTCTTTCTTAGTCTTTGTCATTCACCTGCTTTCCCCTGCACTTTTTTCTTCCTTCAGTCTCGCTCTTTCTTTTTTCTGTTACTTCATTGTTTCTTGTATATCTTTCTCTTTTCATTGCTCTCTTTCTTTTTTTGTTGTATATGCTTCCTATATGCTTCTATCATGATCTTCCCCTTTTCTCTTTTTCTTTCTGTCATTTACTTGCTCTATCTATATCCATATCTCTTTTTCTTCCCCATTCTTTAATTCTCTACATTTATTCTTCTTTTTGTCTGTTTTAAATAGTTCTCTTTTTTATTTACTTTCTTATGCTCTTCCTACATTCTCTTTGTTTTGACTCTAACTCTTCTATCACTCTCTTTGCCATTCACTTGCTTTTTTATGCTCCCTTTTTCTTCCTCTCTTCTTCACTCTTTTTCTCATTCTTTGTATATCTGTTGTATATAACTTCGTCCTCCCTCTCTCTCTCTCTCTTTCTCTCTCTCCTTGTTCTATAACAGTGGTTTTAAATTTTTTCAGCCATTAGAATCAACAAGGTTGAGGATGAAGTGTGTGCGCGTGTGTGCGTGCGTGCGTGTGTGTGTGTGTGTGTGTGTGTGTGTGTGTGTGTATAATCCTCTGGAGAGAGCAACACTTCACTGCCTCTCTGTGGCTGCACTGGTGAATACACACTGCCGCCCACGTGTGTGTTACTGACACAAACCTGTCATCTGTTTCTCCACCCTGTCACCAACGCGCATTTTAACTCACAACAAACCTCCAGTGCCTTGTTTTATAACACTCGAAAAGCCACGCACCATGCTGGATATCCTTGCTGTCAAAAGGAAAAATCGAGACTCCATTGGTTTATTTATTTATTAACATTTTACACAGTTTCAACACAACAGCTTACACTGTTAGGCTGGACCAGTGGAAACTTTGGAAAGCAATACATAGGTAAAAATAACTGAAAGGGCGAATCGTTAATATGAATTACAGCACTGTGTAAAACTCAGAGACCACCCTTTTCTGTATTTAGTTTCTAGTCATTTTTCATAATCAGAAAAAAAAAATATTTAACATAATTTACACAGAAACCTTAAAAACAGCAAATAATACCTTCTGTCAGTAGGGAATATGCCTTTATTACAGCTCTTTGCTTTCCATTTTTCAAAGAAATATGTAGTGATATTTTTCCAGACTTGCATTTGCAGTTTTAGAAGATGGTTGCATTATTTTAACATCTTAAAGTCTAAGTGATTCTAAACACATTGAGTGATGTTGAGGTCTGATCTCTGCGGTGACTAGTGTATTTTTCAGAAAAACCTGCAGCTTTTTTTTGTTCAATTAGTACTTCTTGATCTTCCCAGTGTTTTGTGTCATTATTTTGCTGTAGAACAATTTTCTTCTCAATTAAATACTTTACGACAGTGTATGTGTTAAAATTGGTTTGGACTTATCAGCATTTATGATGCCTTTAATGGAAAACAAATCACCAGTCCAAATGTTGTTGTTTAGCCATGTTGGAAATGGCTGTAAAATCTTTCTTTGCTTTGGCAGGGTTCATACTCCCTTCTGTTATTTAAAAAGATCTCAAATTTACACTCATAAGTTCGTGAAACTTTACTCCACATGTTATCATTATATTTGTTTTTTGTTCTGTTAGAAATGTTCTTGTTTTTTATCTCGCTCCTTTGGGTTTTTTGGATTTGAAAACTTAAGGAAAACTTAAAGGAAAGTTTTTCCTTAATAACTGTTTTGTCTAGTAGTTTAAATAAATACAGGATAATCTCTTAATGTATGCACAGCACTATGTTTCAAATGTCTGAATAAAAATGATAATACAAATGTATAGCATAAGTACAATAACAGAAAATTACATATATCACATTTTTCCCAAAGACATTACATGTACATTAGCAATGTAATCCAGAGTTTAAGATATTAGGATATATTAAGTCATTTTTTTCTTTTCCCTTTAAAGTTACTGTTGAGAGGAAAGATATAAGGTTATCCAGTCATAGTGAAGATATTCAAAATAGACTGTCTGTTGTTCACTGGTGCAGGAACTGGAATGTGCCCAGCACACATTCTTAGATAAATGATTCATCCTTTTCAACAATGTTCATATTACACCTTTGCACCTCGAGACCGCTTTTATTCAGAGTTAATGGTTATCATAAAAAGCAGCGGATGCCCATTTTGTTGAGTCGTTCTCTTTTGTACCAAGTGTACTCTGACCTCCCACTGCTGAGGTCTAGAATAGCTGCAGCTCTGCTGCCGAGCTGCACATGTGCAGTAAGGCTGCCATTAATGTGCAATTCTGTGATTTATTATAAGCCTTATTCCAAAAAAAACTTTGGACATTAACACAAAGATTAAAAGAATGTAACAAAAGGCAAGATATCTAATGTTCTATCTTTTTAACTACATTAACTACACAGGGTGTTGTGTTCAGTATGGTGTCAGGTTTAGGTGATCTAGTGAGTGGTAACACAGATAGCTAGAGACGTAAATGCTTAAAGCCCCTTCTCCTGTCGCTGATCAGCAGGGCTGAGTTTATGGTGGTGTTGATGGTGCAATCCCACTGAGCTCTATTACCTAGACTGTGTGTGTTCTCCTTTCTCTACTAAAACACTCAGCATGTCCCTTTGACCTCATTGTGACCTTTTCATTAACCGCACACACAGTGGCCTTCAGCACCAGCAGGAAAACAACACAAACAGCAGAACAACAAAACCAGAGCCTTAGCTGAACTCTGAAAACAGAACAGGATGTTCCTCAAAAGATGGCCAAGAAGAATAGAGAGAGAGAGTGAGAGAGAATCATGCCCTCCAGGGAGTTCCTCAGGCTTCATTTGTGCTGCTCTCTGTGGGATCCTCTCTCCTTTCCATAAGCTTTTTATTGAGGGTTTCCCAAACTTCTCACCCCCACTGTTACCTCTCAGCTCTAATACCTTACAATAGAGACAAAGCTCACTGTGAAAAAGAAAAGGAAAGTTTAATGACCCAGCGGAGTCCGGTTTCACACCAACACTGGGTCATTACCACCACTTCTAGAAATCTCGACACCACCTGTTACATATGAGGACCATTACATCAGAGTAGTTAAGGCGGAGGTGAAGCCTAAACTTTAATTGTGTGTTCTAATGTTATGAAAAGAAAGAATGTGGCCAATTGCATAACTTTTTTTTTTCAAGCCTGACTTAAAAATAAGCCTGACTTAATAATAATAAAGTTGAATGAATATGTTTATAGGGACTTTTGTGTAATACATTTTTTACTATTGAGTTTTATTCCATCATAGTTAATTCATAAACTTCCACTGAAGTTTATACATTTGGACAACTTTTCTGATGTTGAATCTTATTTCGGTAGTACTGTTGATACCGGGTGATTCAACATAGAATTATCTCTTAGCTAATCGATAAGCTAAACACATCAGGGTCCTTATGCACTTTAAGGTAAAGCCCACATTCATTAATGTCTCTGGTGCTTATCTCCACGGATAAATGCTAGATGGCTAAATGCTTTCTTTGCATCCATGATGTGCTTTTAGACCTCATTTTCCACTCAATAGTTTTTTCCACACCATCAGTTGGCAGGGAAAGACTGATAGCATGCCTGCAGCTGGATTTTGTTTAGGTTTCTCACTAATTATGCTAGTTTCATGCCACACGCAGAAATTTGTCCAGACATCCAGTCATCTAGACTTTTGTCGTAATGAAAGTCAACACTGACTTCTTGCCTGACCAGTTCTACCTTCCAGTATTTTATCCATTCTGCCTCAAACATTTGCTGAGAGTGTGTTCGATCTGCAGGTTTTTTCTCATGTGTTTCTCAAAAATACAAGAGAATTGAGAAAGCGATTGCAATTCGTAATATCGACTACATTTGGCCCCTAAAGCCGCTGTTTGAGAGCTGTTTGGTCCCTTGCACACGCCAAACCGGAGCAGGTCAGAAACTGGCCATTGATGAAGGGCTAGAGGATCAGCACACTACAGTCTCAAACCATACACGAGCAAGTTTGAGCTTCTGGAGACTTTGTTAAGCTGTATCAGGTGTGCTGGAGCTGAGTTTGAACTAAACTCTGAAGGCTGGTAACAGAGTTAAAAATAAACTGTGCTGGGTGTTAGATTACTGGGATCAGATTTGGAGAGGGCTAGATGATCCAGGACTAGTCTTGAGCAGCCATCTCTTAGAGCCTATATGCTTGAGCAGATCTTTAAGAGAGAAAGCATGCTTCTCTCTATCTCTCTCACTCTCTCACGTCCATGACCAGAAACACCCTGGGTGGATTAGGCATGCCTCAGCCGTATTTACATTCCTGCAGGATTTCACACCCTTACTCCACTCCGCCTCTCCTCATCACTCTCACGCCTCTCTGCTCCATTCTCACATCACACAGCTCAGATGCACAGAGGAGCAGGCCTAAACCATCTACCCCCTACAAATCTGATCCCACATCTTGCAGGGTTTATTATACTCTTCTGAAATTTGGGATCACTGTTTAAAAGTTTGGGATTACTATAACACTGGTGTGTCTAAAAACTCCAGCAACACTGATTTGCCAAATATATACCAGCTGTTACGTCAATATCACTTCTGTGCTGAGAATCTCCAAATATTTGGACAACGGCAGTTCTATGCTCAGAAACTGACTTGTGATAAATATGCTAGAGGAAGTAGTTGTGCATAACAGAGTTTCTAAAAACATATGTAAATGTGTGTTGTGTGTGTGTGTTTTTGCAGAGGACCAGATTCCACAGGGTTTTCCCACTATAGACATGGGCCCACAGCTAAAAGTAGTTGAGAGGACACGTACAGCCACCATGCTCTGTGCAGCTAGTGGGAATCCCGACCCTGAAATTTCCTGGTTTAAGGACTTCCTGCCCGTTGACATCAACGGCAGCAATGGCAGAATAAAGCAGCTTCGCTCAGGTAAGAGGAGCCACACTACTTACCCCACATCATTCTGACACACTCTCAGGAAATGCAATTACACTGCAATTAATGTCAACACGTTTTTTAGTAAGTAGGGTGAGCCCTTGGTTTATATCTGTATTGATACAGCATGCATGACTCCAAAGGCTTATCTGTTATTGGAATAAAACTATTTTTGCAGCCATTAAAGTTAACACCCGGTGGATGCACATGGCCAAACACAAAGTCTGAAATACTGTGGTCATCCAGACTAGTTATGTTAGTTTAAAATCACTGCTGTGTGTTTATTTAGCTTTTGTGTATTGGCTATATCAATAAGATGTGAGTATATGAATAAAAGGAAATATAGTGCAAGACATATAACCAAGCAAAGAGAACCAAAGCAGAAACTCCAGACATGAACTCTACAAAGTAAAAGGTTGCAAAAATCAAGACTAGCTTAGCCACCTTCCAGTACTTAACCTACCTTCCTTACATGCAGATACTTGTATTTAATGAAACAATTCTTAGCAGATGAACCTTAGGACAGCTGTAGTTATCATAGAGTATTTCATTGTTATATGACTTTATACAGAATCATCCTTGATGTTAAATAAAATGACTGAAAGTTATTATGCTAATTATTATGCAATTATCTGTAAATGCAGTAAATGCATTTGCATCTGTAAATGCAGTAAAAGGAAAGTAGACTTCAAAGAGTTAATAACCAGTAAATCTTGTAAAAGGGTACATTACATTAACCTGAGGCCTAAGGAAGTTTTAGACAATCTCTTTCTCTGCATTAGGTCTGCATTAGAACAGTTTAGCTCAGTGTCCTTGCAAATGTGGCAGTTGTTAATGACCGTAACCCTACAGGCTGGAACACGGGACTAAGCGTTAACATGACTTAGCTAGTTCTTCTGACCATCTCTATCAGCCTTGTCACCAGAGAGAGCCAACAAAGCGAAACTGATGAACAAGTTCCTGTTTACTTTATCCTTCACACATCCTTCACACTTGACATTTATGTAATTTATTTGTTTTGATAGAGTCCATTATTTGATCCCGAGATTAGAATTGCTTTCAAATTATGAGCCTGTGGTAAGAGACTTTTTCTATCAAAAAATGCTAATCAGTTGTGGGTTTTTTTACAACGGCCTTCTCTGCGCTCCCATAAAAATATAATAATAATTCAACATCCTTTGTATCTAATAGGGCCTTATCGTGGCTGGAACATGTCTCTGCCTAACAGTAATTACCAGAGTAGTGATTCCTCCCTAGCAGTCGATCAACAATGCAGCACATGTGACAAGCAAGCAGAAAGAGCAAGAGAAAGAGAGAGAGGCAGCTTTTGCTCCAGATGCTTTTAAGCTTGTGATTTTCGCACCTCTAGTAAACAGAAAACATGAATGCAGAAGGTAGATAGATAGATAGATAGATAGATAGATAGATAGATAGATAGATAGATAGATAGATAGATAGATAGATAGATAGATAGATAGATAGATAGATAGATATTAGGTTTCCTTTTTATTAATGAATTTACATTTAATGCATCGGATCCAATGGATACCATTTAGAGAAAACTTAATGGTCCTACCTTATATCTTAAAAAAAGATGAACAGAAATGTTGTCTGGAAAAGGGAAGCCATGTTGGTGTTTCTTCTCCTCTGGCCATGGTGAAAATATAGTAAAGCTCTGCTATTTTTTGCCATGTCCATATTCAGCACTGTAGGCTCTACCTAAAGCCTCAGTGTGCCTTAAAGCCCTCGGCAAACTGCTGATGCCTTTAGCTCTTAAGCCACACAGTTTCCGGCGGCTCCCCCAGCATCTCTGCCCCCTTCCCTCACAATCTAAACTCCTGTTTTCACACCCTAAAGTGGTTGGATTATCATCCAGATTTCACGCATCTGCATAATAATCTCCAACACACTATTTATAAACTATGACCAAAAATGAATCATCTGCTAAAGATATGGACATACACTACAGCATAAAACATTGTCCTTACAAAACTTTTCTGTAAACAGATCCACAGGAACCAGATCCATCTGATGGCTTGATTAACTCAGTAAGGTGTATATAAATATAAAGGACTCTTATCAACAGTGTAAAGAAATCTTTTCCTATCGAACAGCACTGTAAAGCAACAGACTATTCTGATTATACTTCTTTGGATAAAGTGGCTTCATATATTTAGAAATAAAAACAATAACATAATATATGGTTCATTGTTATAAAGTATGATGATTAAACTTTATTATGTATCATATTAATTTTTGTGTACTTTCAGTATTGATATATGGAGTGTACGTGTGAAGCGTTAAGATGTGTTAAGGTGTTAAAACATGTTAAGACATGGTAAAACAACAAATGTCATAAAATAGCTTAATTAATGACGATTATTATAAATAGCTGTTTAATCAGTGATCAGTGAAACTCAGACACTATTTCAAAAGTATACATATATATTCATATGTTAACTAATAATAACTAATAACAATAACACCTGAACGTTTTTTAAATAACACCTGAACATTTTAAATAGTATATATATATATATATATATATATATATATATATATATATATATATATATATATATATATATATATACTGCTTCTGCATATTTGCCCTGTAATGTAACTTATGCAAGGTAGAAAACAGTGCAACGATTCAGTGGCTTGAACTGAACAGCTGATAAGGAAGGCTTTCTTTCTTTATATTGCGTCAGATTTGTGTGGTTTATGCAGTGCAGAGCTCTGGTAGGATTTAAAAGGCCACAGTTGAGCTGGGAGTGAGAATATGGTGCACACTAAAAATAGCCAGAGATCAGCACTGAGTCACTGACTGAAGAAACAGCACACTAAGTGGGAAAACAGCATGTACAGCATACGATATACAGTCTAAAATACATACATGCACTACACTCACTATATAATCACAGAATTCAGCTTGTGATCCAGAGAACCAGTCAGATTGTGCCATTATTTCTTCTTGGACTTCTTATTGAATGGGGAAAGATTGCACACGTTAAAAAAAAGAAAAAAGAAAATTTTCTCGTTTCTTTTTTCTCTCTTCGTTTTTCTTCTCTTTCTCTCTCTTTCTTTCACCTCTGTACTAATGCTTCTCTTTAATCTTATTTGCATTCAAATTACCTCACCAGGTGGTACACCAATCAGAGGTAAGAATGCTGAAAACTGAAAGTGTCCAAATGCCTCATTTCTCAACCTCCCTTCATCCAGTTTTTTGTCTTTCTCCGTTTGTCTCTCTTTATCTCTTCCTTTCTCCCTCTCTTTTGTCTCTTGTCTTCTCTGTGCATGAACCTTAGTTCATCTCATTTATCCACTTCAAAAGCACTACTATATAAGGACAAATTTAAAGTTACAGAACAGAGCAGACTTAGCTAGTGAAATAAAAAATGCCCCTTAAGTACCGGTCAAAAATTTGGACCCATCTTTTCATAGAAGAGTTTTTTTTGTTTATTTTTACTTTAGCACATTTTGCAATACTAGCAACACAACAGAAAACAGAATTATACAGAGACTGAAAAATGTTGTGCAGTACATCCACCAGAGGGCAGTCTAGAGGCCAGTGTTTCTGACAACAATAAACATGGTGGCTGAGGAGGAAGTAGCGAAGCAGGGTTGATAGAGGTAGCATTGTGAGCTGCTCTGTGAAGGCATACAATATTTGGCAACATGTGGACAGAGAACTCTTTTCACTTATGTTACCAATAAGATGAAACTGATATTGTGTCTCACTTGAGCTATATCCAAATTCGTATTTAACATTGAGCATAAAAGAGCCTTTATTGCCCGCCACATGCACAGCTTTACAAAGAAGGTCCAGTTTGCAAAATGCAAAATCAACCAGGTGGGTCTAAAGTGTTGACTGGTGTTGTACCTGTTAGTGGATAAATAAAAATCTTCTCAGGACCTAAACACTTATAGATCCATCATTTAATTTAATCAATTTTAGGAGGTTTAAAGTGACAGTTTCACAGTTTTCCTCTTGACCCTTGACGCAGTGGATCAGCCAAGTCATGTTTGGTGTTTGACATTTGTTTTGCATTTGTATCTACAAAGCTAATGTAGCTAACATGTAACAGGAGCTTAGAACCCACCAATAGCATTATGCATACTCCTTACTTAAATTATAACACATTCCTCCAAGAATTAATTACATTTACATGCACATAATAATCTACTAAATACAGAAACAATTTATCAATAAGCTTTCAAGGCATTTACATGCACTTAATCAGGTGATGAGAAACATTGGGTCAACATGAGTCTGTCAGTAATCGTATTTCTGCTTTGCAACTGGCTAATAAATTTGCTAATAATAAATAATAAAGATGTGACATAATCGCAACGTAAAACTCAAACTTGATGCCACAAACTTCAAGTCACAGTCTTGAGGATTAAGTATTTAAATCCCATATTTTGCATGTATCTGGATCTGGCACCACCTTAAAAGTGATTTGTTGCCATCTTGCAGTTGTTGTATTAACCGCTTGCTTATTTCCAGTTTTCTTAGTCTGTGCATCGGTGAAAACAGGCCACAGTAGGCCTGATTTCACCGATGCACAGGCTGAGAAAACTGAAAGAAGTCTGAGTAAGGTTTTCTAATCAGATTCATGGGTCTTAATCCGATGTAAGAAATGAGAGTATGCTGTTTGCAGAACAGATAAGCAGATAACTGCAGATTATTATGTTCATGTAAAGGCTCACTTTAAGCTTAAACTTAATGCATTCTATGGTCAAATGGATAATAGAATATTTATAACAGGTTATACATAACAGCATGTATCTATACATTAACAGACACAGACACACAGACACATGCTTGTAAAATCAGTAGTAGCAGATTTCTATAAGTCTGATTCTATAGAGAATATTAGGGGGTATCAGGAAAATTGTGTATGTAACATTTTTTATGTAAAATAATTTATTTATTGTCTCATTTAATTAAACCACTCTTAATCATGAATGCGCTTAGCAGCCTTGCTAATTCCTTCCTAGAGTGCTAATAACAGAACTGCTATCTTTAAAGTTTTATAACCAGAGCAAAAAATATGGCTGAAATATCACCGATTACATGACGGCTAGCAGAGAGGATATATTGAGAAAGGATGGGTAGAAGAGAAAAAAAAGAGAGAGTAGAGTGGGAAGATGGGAGGGGAAGAGAGAGAAGGGGGAAGAGAAAGGTGAGAGGAGAAAGAAAGAAGCGAGAGAGCATGGAGAGAGAGATTTAAAGAGAGTGAGAGGAGAGAAGAGAGCGAGCAGAGGGTGTGCAGAGAGAGGGTAGAGAGAGAAGGGAGAGGGGAGTGTGGAAAGAGCGAGAGAGGAGAGAGAGGAGAGAGTGGAAAGAATGGGAAGGAGAGGAAAGTGAGGAAAGACAAAGGAAAAGGAGAGAGATAAGCAGAAAGCTGTTCTGTCCTTCAAGATTATTGCAGAAAGTGAAAGACAGAGAGAGAGAGAAAGAGTGAGAAGGAGAGAAAATGAGTGAAAGAGAGATATGTAAGGTGTGTATGTGTGTGTGTATATATATATATATATATATATATATATATATATATATATGTGTGTGTGTGTGTGTGTGTGTGTGTGTGTGTGTGTGTGTGTGTGTGTGTGTGTGTGTGTGTGTGTGTGTGTGTGTGTTGTATAAAGGCAGTAAGTTAGTGTTGAGCGATGATCTACTTTCTCTCTGATATGTCCTCATACTTCCATAGTCCTTTGATTGCGTTTCAGTTTCTGATGCGCCTCTCTAACCCGCCTCATGCTGCATTTCAGGAAACCTTCTGAAATACAACTTTGTAACTTCTTTTTTAAGCGTCGCACTTCCATTAATCTCAAACTGCATGATGTATGTTGCAGTAAATCCCTCCACAGTAACGCTATGCTGAACCATATGAACAGTCTCAGGATTAATTGTCTGTCCAAGTCCAAACTAAAACATTCACACCGTTTTTGGCTCTTCATTTGTTTTGAGTGTTTTGTGCACTGTGAAATCTAAATGTCAAAGAAGAAAATTGCTCTGCGCTGGAAGCAGGTGGGTTATTGTGAAAGAGACTTGATTTATCCTTGTTGCAGGAGCCAGGTCGGAACAAGATATGGCGATGTACAAAATTAAAGCCATACCATGTTGGTCCTTGTCAGGTAGCAGAATTCATCTTATCCTAGCTTATCCAAGAAAAACACATAAATAAATAAAAATAACAGAACCCCAAAAACATGGAGATAACCTCTAAACCTAATGTCACATTCTGGATTCAAATCAACTAATTTCTAGGCTCAAGAGATCTATCCATGTATCGTCCATGCTCTGTTTTTGTCTGGGGATGTGATGTAATTTGATTTATTATTTGGGATACACTGTGTGTGCTGAGTAATAATTCCTTTTATCATTCACTGAACTCAAAGCTCATTTATTAATAGTAACCCAGTTTAAATCATTCTCACAGTGAAAATAAACAACATTTAGTGATTGGGTTTTTTTTGACTCTTTAAAAAATGTAGATTTTTTTTGTGAATGTCTAATTAAAAGAGGATGGAATCTCTTACAAGTGCCTCCTGCAGGGCAGTACAATATTTTGATGTGTTGGCTGGCATTTAGTAAGTTGAATGAGCCTACATTACTAGCCTGATGCCAGTAACTACAAGTTGGTTTGGCTGCATTAAAAAAAGCCTGAAGCAAGTTAATATGACAAGACTTACCATAAAAGCTAAATAGTTAAGACAGTTATCTGTTCTGAGTGTGCCAACATGCTAAGCACAGTATGTTCAGTAATACTGTTATACAAGTGTGCTTCAAATTTTTATGAAAGTTTAGTCAAATGTAAACTGCATGTATGCAAACCTCTACTCCCCTTAACCTCCAGCTACTCCAGGGTAATTTGGGGAATCCCACAAATACTTCATCCTGAAGAAGTCTGTCAAAGACCTTACACATCACGTTAACCTTTTGGCCAAGCTTCACTAAATAAACAGTATACCAAAATTTCTTAATTTGCTGCCAGCATTCTGTAAATCCTATTTAGCCTTGCAGTACTACCCTCGAAACAGAGCATATGTGGGTGAAGCATAGAAAGAGTGTTGGTTACTTCACTTAGTGACTGTAAATTCTGCTAATTCTGTAATAAGCGTAGCCCTCTGCAGTATCTTCACTCTAGTCAGGTTTAAATGACCGTATCTCACAAGTGTCACATTAGCAACTCTTAGAGAAATTGTTTGGAGTGACAGAGTGACTGTTAAAAGCCATTAGAGGCAAGTGGAGAGCTTTTATTGATCAGTGTTATGTGCTTTGCTTATGGCTTTCGCTTTGGCTTTAAAGAGGACAAAGACTGATGACAATATCACTGCAGGATCTCCATCGCCTTTTAGTGTTTACTCTTCTTGTCACTGGCTGCGGATTCCTGTCGATGGCTCTATAAATAGCTGAATGGCAGTAATTTCTGCCCTTTTGAAAAAGCTTCAAGTGCCTTTGTCCTTGAGCCAAACAGCAGATCCAGACATCTGGCTGATAATGAACGAGACAATAACAGACGCAATAGTAACAGACACTCATAGTCACACTTCAAACCTACAGGATTATTTTGGATCTATACCTCTCGTTGTGCAGCTGAAAGTCATAACCCAAGTTCTTAGATGTTTTACTGTGAGGTCTAGCTGAGTGGTTCTACATAATTAGTAATAAAGAAGCACTTGCTGTGTCCTAACTGTGGACAAAACACTAACTCGGACTAGTACAGTATATAGTGTTACATTGCAGCCTTATAATAAGTACATTCGCATATATAAATGCCATATTTCTTTTCAGACACCAAAGATTATCAGCATATACTGATTCTGAGCATATACCAGCATATACTGATTCTGAGCATATATCAGCTTATACTGCATATCTTTTAAAATTACCAAGCTTTATTTATTTTGAGCTATTGTATATTGGTAGGTTATCATTGTCTCTTTTTGTAAAAGAATTGAATCACATCTGATATGGCCAGAAGCTAATACCTGGTATGGGATTGATGCCACCTCTTTTGACAAAATCATACATGTTCATTTCATTTTCAAGACAAATTACCACGTTCGTATTTTGTATACGCACCTGCTGCAATATTGCAGTACTAGTATTAGTGTACAGTATATAGTGTTAGTATTTAGTATGCATTTAGGACACAGCATCTCATTGCTTTGTTGAACAGATTAAGATGCTGTTTTCAATCGTTAAGTAGACTATATCGATGTTATAATCAGAGCACGAGTCTTGTCTTGTTTGTTTTATCTGAGTGCTTCCATGCTGCGTGGCTGATGTTATAGGTGTGTGCATGTGCATATGTGCGTATGTATTTCTTCACCGTAACCCGCTGTGTTGCATCTGCAGGTGCATTACAGATAGAGAACAGCGAGGAGTCGGACCAGGGCAAGTACGAATGTGTGGCCATGAACAGCGCAGGAACTCGCTACTCCGCCCCAGCCAACCTTTACGTCAGAGGTAATAGTCAAAAGCGGTAAAAAACAAACAAACTCTAAATAACTTTTTAAAAACTATTTCTGCTCCCAGGAATCAGGAACACTCAGGACCAGGATCAAATTTTCTGTCTCACTCTTGTGTCTCTTGCTGACAAAATCCAGAATAAATAACTAAAGAAATAATCATATGAGTAGAAACATCACTCACTGCTTCACTTTGTAAGGAAATTATTATTTTTTTTTTATTGTGTTGTTTTACTGTCTGTTTTCAAAGTTTACAACAGGCATTTTACAAAATGATGCAACACTACAACGCTATGTAATTTTCAAAAGATTCACATGGTCATTCCTTCAGAGTAATACATTAGGGCCAGAGCAGCTTCTCTCGCCATGATGCACCACAAAAGAAGAGATGACTTCTTACACAGTTACAGCTTTAAATGATAGTGACAAGAAATGGAAAAGCAAAGGAAAAGGAAGGCAGAAAGCTTGATTGGTTGATTAGTTGCAGCTGTAATGCTGTAAGAACACACCAGCATGAACAAAGCTTGCTAGAAGGAGGTTAAGTGCATTATTATAAGGAGGAGGAATAGATGAGTTAAAGGTCATGTACAGACAAGGGTCATCAGCAGATTGGTAAGGTAAGGTAAAGGTTACAAAGAGGTGAAATGAGAGTACAGTTGAAGTGTAGGGCCAGGAAAAGGTGAAATTAGGGTAAGTGTGGTTTGTGTCAATAAGATGTGAAATGAGAGTACAGGGTACAGGTGAGGTATTGGTCAGGTACAGGTGGTGATGTGTGTGTGCGTGTGTGAAGCAGCAAGCTGAGACCCGCAGGCTATGTGGAAACGGTTCCTGTCAGGCTGCTGGAGGATGAAGGTGAAGGTGGAAATTCCCCTGTGCACAGGATGAAGTTTCAAAGGGAATTCTGCCTTCACCTCTCTGTTTCAACTAGAGTTCACAGTGCACTTCTTAGAGGAAATGTGTAAACCACTGCGGATCTCCAGTAACCCTATAGGGAAGGAGTTCCCTAATATTTTGAATCTAAATTTCTCAGTGTGGTTGCAGAATGTTTAAGGATTGTTTAAAGGGCCTAATCACTGGCACATAATGTACACTGGAGTGAATGCCGTTGTTACGTAGTCTTTGATACATAATCTACATTTAATTATAGAGAGTATGTATTGATGTCACTTTCTGCCAGAATATGCCGTCACACTGAGTACACCTCACAAGAAAAGCAGGGTTTGTGTTGGTTACCTGTCTAAACACACGCCTCCCTATCTTTGTTTGCAGAACACTCATCAAGGCTCATCATCATGGATGTTTTTTATACTGTTTCTTACTGTTACCCAGCACATATACGAAAATGTTCAGGATTCTAGTTGTTCTAGTAGTTCTAGTAGAACTGTTGCATTGCTTGTATTGTATAAAAGTTAGCTGCCTGTTTGCCAGTTTTTTATTTAGATTGTCCTATTCCATTATAAACAATGCAGCAGTTACATACTGGCATCTCGTGTTATTGCAACTGCTGCACCATTTAAGGTGGAACAGGAAAATCTGGCAAATAGGAAGCTTAATTCTCCCTAATGTGATCAATTTGCTTCACTTTTCTTTAGCTTTGATCTGTCAATATAATTCTTCAAGAATCACAGTCAATGACACAACATGTGTTTCCGACTAATGCTAACATTGCCACTCAGTCTTTCTGCTGCTCAGTGGGTGTAACCACCATCACTCTCGCCAGCTGTGACATCATGTGCATGCAATCTATATGATATTGATACATAATCTGGTAAATAATATTGTAATATAATAATATTATAATATACAAACCGGATTCCAAAAAAGTTGGGAATAAAAACTGAATGCAATGATGTGGAGGTGCCAACATCTAATATTTTATTCAGAACAGAACACAAATCACAGATCAAAAGTTTAATGTGAGAGAATGTATCATTTTAAGGGAAAAATATGTTGTTTCAAAATTTCATGGCGTCAACAAATACCAAAAAAGTTGGGACAAGGCCATTTTTACCACTGTGTGGCATCCCCCCTTCTTCTTACAACACTCAACAGACGTCTGGGGACAGAGGAGACCTGTTTCTTAAGTTTAGAAATAGGATTGCTCTCCCATTCATGTCTAATACAGGCCTCTAACTGTTCAATCGTCTTGGGCCTTCTTTGTCGCACCTTTCTCTTTATGATGCGCAAAATGTTCTCTATAGGTGAAAGATCTGGAGTGCAGGCTGGCCATTTCAGTACCCGGATCCTTCTCCTACGTAGCCATGTTGTGATTGCTGCAGAATGTGGTCTGGCATTATCTTGTTGAAGAATGCAGGGTCTTCCCTAAAAGAGATGACGTCTAGATGGGAGCATATGTTGTTCTAGAACCTCAACATAGTTCTCTGCATTAATGGTGCCTTTCCAGACATGCAAGCTGCCCATGCCACAAGCACTCATGCAACCCCATACTATCAGTGATGCTTCTGAACGGAGCGTTGATAACAACTTGGATTATCCTTGTCCTCTCTGGTCTGGATGACATGGCGTCCCAGTGTTCCATAAAGAACTTTAAATCGTGACTCATCTGACCACAGAACAGTCTTCCATTTTGCCACACTCCATTTTAAAAGACCCCTGGCCCAGTGCAAACATCTGAGCTTGTGGAGCTTGCTTAGAAAAGATCTTAGAAATCTTTCGGCACAACAATGGTGGAATTGGTGATCCTCTCACCATCTTGGCTTCAGAGAGACACTGACACTCTGAGACGCTCTTTTTATACCCAATCATGTTGTCAATTGACCTAATTAGTGTTAATTGGTCTTCCAGCTGTTCGTTATATGCTCAATTTCCTTTTTCCAGCCACTTATTGCTACTTGTCCCAACTTTTTTGTTGATGCCATGAAACAACATATTTTTTCCTTAAAATTATACATTCTCTCTGTTTCTGAACAAATCATTGCATTCAGTTTTTATTCACAATATGTTTATTGTCCCAACTTTTTTGGAATCCGGTTTGTAATAATATAATATATTATTATAATGGAGTGGATGGTGTGTGTAGATAACCTTTGGTACATTGGGAGAAGTGAGATTAGTACATGTTGGATATATATTCTACACTGAAGAAGATGCTGTTGGTGCATAATCTTCATATATGCACCATTGTGGACATATGCACCATTGTGGACACGACTGTGCCTATTACCTTTGAAGTTAAGTGGTTTTGTGGCTCGTTGTGGATTGTTTTGAAGAAAACTACAGTGATGCAGGTTTTTCCACATCTCAGAAAATGGAGACAAGCACCACCGCATTTCCATTTATGAATAGATAGATGTCAGTGCTCTTTGTTTTCTGATGTGAATATTCCCATCTCCTGGCCTACATGCCCTTTTTTCTCCTGATAAGAAGATCTGAGCAAGCAGCTCCAATAAAAGATGCAGAGAGAAGATCATATCCACCCAATCCTCTCTGGTGTCCTTCGCCTTTGATCTTAACTTAGACCACACACACACACACACACACACACACACAGACACACCTTCAGACTGCCAGCGGATGGAACACACACTCAGAGCTTTGCCTTTTGATGAATGACATTTAATATATATTTATGAATGTCTGTAATCAGGACCCACTTCCTTATTTGTGACCTTATGTGTATGGGTGTGTTTAAGTGTGTGTGGATGAGTGTGAGGTCTGAGCTAAAAAGAGATTCATCTGATGCATGTGCCAGTAATTTATTTGTTTAATCTTTTATGTAACTTTAGATGCAATTCCCTAGCACAAAGACGAGTCCTGTTATGGCCTGTAAGGAAAAATCTGTGGTTAAATAATCATAGAGCAGGTACTTTACATTAGATGTTTGAAGACATCTACTAATATATCAAATGGTTTTAAAACAGATGAGCGTGTTTTCTTTGATGACTTGTGATAACATATTACAAACCAAGCAGATATATTAAGAGCATGTTTTTACATGTTTAAATAGTATTGTCAGTGCTATGTTTTGAACAGGTAGCAAAGTTTAGGCAATTTATCTCTTTGTTCTCACGTCATAGCGTCCCTACATGGTTAAAATCCTTTATGTTTTCCAACTATTAAATGCAATTTCACTATAGCAGCTGTTTTCCCACTGCTCTGTGCTGTTTTACTGCTATAGCCTTTCTTGAGGTTTACACCCCCTACTTTGCTCAATGACTCCGGCAGTTGTCACCTATGTATATATCTGTATATAAGACTATATATCAGTTTATTTCTGTATTTAAGACGATATGTCTTTAATGTCTTTCTTGAGCTTTTTCTGTGTAGATTTCAACCCTCACATCACCTACAGGTTTGTGATTTAGGTGTAATATAGAAAAATCAGTTTTGGACATTATGACCTTTCCTTAGTGTAAATCAACCAATGTTTTAACAATAACTTGGAAAAGATAACTGTTGAATCATAATTTATACAAAACCTCATCTTTATACCAGGAACATACTTTAATAAACAAAAGGGTTTAAGATAAATATAGCCATATATAGAGTAATGCATGATAGATAGTTGTATGTATTTGAAGCCATTGCATGCTTTATTAGCTAATTCAAACAAAACAGTGAATATAAAAATTAAAAAGAAAGACTATGTTTCAAAATAAAGCTAGGGGTGCACAAACCTTCGATGGACATTATACGCTTATTTCCGCATGGTACAAGAAAGAGGTTCTGCATTATTCTGTGTTTCACCTGTCTTTGGGAAAGAAACATTAGTCATGTTTTCCTGCAGTGATTTTCCCATGGTTCAGTAGATCGTGTTCTCGTTTGAACTCGTCTAACATCCTCTCTTTACAGGTGTGTAACATTTAACCATCACGCTCAACCTTCAGGACTGTTCGTACTGGGTGTTCCACTGTGTGTGTGTGTGTGTGTGTGTGTGTGTGTGTGTGTGTGTGTGTGTGTGTGTGTTTCGGGGGTTGGCTGGGGGGATCTGCACCGCTCTACTGCTCTGTGTGTTTCCTCTCTTTCTCTTTAGTAAGTGCTGCTGGTTCAGCTTTTTTAGCTTTGTGTAGGTGTGCAGGTGTTCAAATGTTTGAATTCATGGAACAATTGTGTTAATCAAACGTTCAATCAATATGTTATTCTAATGTGCTAGTCCTGTTGCAGGTTACATCACTGAAAGTTTTTACATGAAATGGTTATGAATATGTTGCTGGATTGCTGAAACATGATTGCAAATTTGAAAGTAAGATTTTGGCCTAAAATGACTCTTCTTTGTATATATACACATACATTTAATAAGAAAGAGAAAGTAGAATGTTATATTGAAAGTAGGAGGAGGGCGCGATCCTTCTTCCAAACTTCAGATATTTCGTAATGCAAAATGAGTTTTAAAAAGTCTGGTTATCATAAGAAATTATGTCCCATTACATCACAGTATGCTGTTGGCAATTCATAATACTTTGTTTCATTACAAAGAAAGCATAATTGGGCCTGATTAACTGGAGTTAAGTGCAGTGCAGTATGTGAACCAGGAACTGGAATCATTGTACTATTTTTGGTTTTTTGTAGTTTTTTTTAAAAATACAGTTCTAAAGTTTCCTTTCTAACTCTTGGGTTTGTATTTTGAAAAATACTACACTACAATACAATACAAGCACTTGTATTGTAACAAATTTAACCAGGTATATACACACACTGTATATGGGATTCTTCATTCCACAAAAGCTTATCCTGGTACATAAAACACCCCAGTGTGATCACACATTCACTCTCATCCCCATGTGCCTTACCATGGTGAAACCCAAGTGGCCACCATGACGATTCCTACCTCCACAGTGCATATATCATTGCTTATGCTGATAATATGTGTTTGTCAGTTTTACTGTGGTCTGTGTGTGTGCTTTTCTGTGTGTTTGAGTGTGTGTGTGTGTGTGTGTGTGTGTGTGTGTGTGTGTGTGTGTGTGTGTGTGTGTGTGTGTGAGCGTGTGTGTGTGAAGATGGATGAACAAGATAAAATGTAATCTCAGGGCATCTAGACTGACATCCTGTGACCAGACACGGCTGTTATTATTATTCAGATTAACTTTGATATAGAGAGTCATTTGCCAGATTAAGATGTGTGTGCATAGCTGTGAGAAAGGTTAATTATTGTTAAGACAGGTTTAATTTAAACAGCACTTTTAGTGACTTTATTAGCCACCGACAGTGACACGTTCCCTCTAGTTAGAAAAGAAATCAGAAAACTGAGACCACTGTGGGGACCACTGTGGGGTCTACAGTAGTGTCAATCAATCCTGATCCTGGAGCTCTACCACCCTGGAAATGTTTAGATCCAACACACTTCACCTTGTTATTCCAATATGCTACTGAATGCCTTCATTACCTGGGTCAGGTGTGTTAGATTATGGATGGAGCTAAACTCTTCAGGCTGGCAGATCTCTAGGTCTAGGATTGGGCACCCCTCATCTAAAGGGATTATATGTAACCACACATTAGGTTGAATGTTTGAGATCCTTTTAAATCTTACTATACCTGACTCAAACCCTAATGATTTAAGCATCTTTAAATGATCTATATGGAATCATCATGTTACAGTGTGTTAAGGAAATTAAACTTTACAAAAACTGCCACAACACAGTAAACAAGACATTTGGTGTATTTTTTATTTTCTCAAAATTTTATTATGCATAGCAATAAGTCTGCACCTCTCAGAACTTCAACCACATAAGTAAACTGGTTACAAAAAACTTCAAATTTTTCTTTCTGGAAAATTAGTCACATTTCTAAAGAGATGATTAAATTTACATTTTCTTATACAGATACCTTTGAAGAATGTATGCTAGTTTTCTGCAAAATAATACATTTCACACAGATGTTCTCTGACAGTTTAGCACCTGCCCATTGGCTTAGATTATGAATGTGTTTTGAGTCGACACCGAAGCGAGTTAAATTTATTCCCCATTATAATCATTTTACACTACAGATTTGACAGAATCCTTAGGCATATTCTAGCAGAGTGTTATATTTGAATGTGTGTGTATGAGGGTGTGTCTGTGTGTGTTTCACCTCTGTATCCTTATGTTCTTGTCGCTCTTCTCTTGTATGGATAAGCAGAAAATTTGCCTGTTTCACTCTCTCTGTTTCTCCTTGTCTTCTTGCTTTTCTTCCTCCTCCTTGCTCTTCTTCTTTTATTCCCTCTCTCTCTCTCTGTCTCTCTTTCTCTCTCTCTTACTCTTTCCCCCCTTTTTCTTCTTTCTCTTTCCCTTCATCTCCATTGCACCCTGCCATCCAAATATCACTCCACTCCCCACTCTCAGACCAGCGGGAAGGTGGGTTCTTTTCTTTTTTCTCTCTCTTTCTTCATGGAGGCCCTGAGGATCAGAGCCACAGCGTTCTTGCCCCAACTCCAGGCTTTTGTTTTTTTTTGCCCCAATTGAATTTATACCCAAGTCTTTCTGCCCCCTGTGTTTGCTGCTTACCTCACTGTTTTCTACAGAAGCTCTGCATGCTGCACTTTGCTGCAGTGTTTTTTGTGCTTTCCTGCTTTGTCTGTTGGTTCAGTGCTGTGCCACCATTCATGTTTTGGATGCATTGTGTTCTTTCCATCTTCACTTATTTTCTGTAAAAAGCTTCTTATCTTTTTGGTACATTGCATTCGAATACATCCTTGATGTATCTAGATCATGGTAGGGATAACATGTAAAAAATATATATATAAAGTGTCACAACAGCAGTATATATATATATATATATATATATATATATATATATAGTTACAGAATATTTTAAAGGTGTTTATTTGGCCCTTGTGCAGAAACTGTGGCCTCTTTAAAGTACTGTTTACTTTCTACACTCTTCATTACCCAAGTAGTGCTATGTAGATTTTGTAAGGACCTTTAAACTATAGACAGATGCAGATAGTATAATGACCTGCACCCTGAAGGGTTTTAGTAAAGAATTAACAACTCTTTTTTAAACAGTGCATTTTTAAATACTGATTTTCCAAAAGACACATCCTTTACAGGGAACAAACTTAAATACTGTACTACACAAAGCTGTTTTTGCTAAGTGTGTAAAATAACCTTGTGGAGGCAGCTGTAGCATAGCTGGAATAGCACCCACAAAAAGATCCTTTTTCTGAACTGTAAAAAACCTCATAAGCATTCCAATAATTCTTTAAGTTTTCATGTTAAGTTTTATCTATATATTTGAAAGAATCTAGTAAAAGTCTTGAGTGTATGTCGCATTACTGCAAAGCTGTAATGCTCAAGGTCAAACTACAAATACTGGAATCTTTAGCTCAGCGGCTATGAGCTGTTTGCGAACGAGTCCAAATTCCAGTGAGTGTATTTGCCCTCCCTCTCCAGCTCAGAGCATTTCAGGAGGGTTTGTGCTGTTATCCTGTGAGTAACAGGCGAGAGGCTTTTTAGTTTGGGAGTATTTAAGCTGGTTAAAGCAGCTTTGATTGTTTATTTTGGAAGGAGACATTTCAGCTCTGGTTCCAGCTTCGCTGTGGAGAACAATCCAGAGGCGAGTGTAGTGAGGCAGACTTGCTCTCTCACTCTGCATGTTTTGCTTAAAGGAATAGTTTTTAGACAACTATAGGAACAGAATTCACACAAGCTCTTTTATTGCGAAGGTAAAAGCCAGAATTCTGACCTTGAGATAGCTGCTATTAGTTATGCAGTGTATGTTTTCCATTTTTATATTGAACAGTATGATGTACAGTGTCAGAAACAGGATTGAGAAGGTTACATTAAAAATGTATTCCGTTACAGATTACTGATTGCCATATTTTTTGCCCGAATACCTGAGATGTAACTGTAACCTAATATAAGGGTTACTATATTTAAATAATGTAATCTGATTGATTTCTGTTCCTTTTGGTTTTACAAACCGGATTCCAAAAAAGTTTGGACACTAAACAAATTGTGAATAAAAACTGAATGCAATAATGTGGAGGTGCCAACATCTAATATTTTATTCAGAATAGAACACACATCACAGATCAAAAGTTTAAACTGAGAGAATGTATCATTTTAAGGGAAAAATATATTGTTTTAAAATGTCATGGCATCCTTGTCCTCTCTGGTCCAGATGACATGGCGTCCCAGTGTTCTATAAAGAAACGTCTGAGCTTGTGGAGCTTGCTTAGAAATGGCTTCCTCTTTGCAATGTAGAGTCTCAGCTGGCAACAATGGAAGGCACGGTGGATTGTGGTCACTGACAATGCTTTCTGGAAGTATTCCTGAGGCCATTCTGTCTTTTTTACCGTAACTGTAACAGAATACATTTCTGTACCCTCATTACATAACAATGTTACATGTATTCTGTTATCTACCCAACCCTGGTCAGAAACCACATGAACAAGTCTATTTTGGATTACTCAACATCTCAATGGAAGTGCATAATTATTTAGGCATGCAGATTTCGCAGGGCTAGTTGGTGTTTATTAGCCTCCATTATATATTATAAGCTACACTCTAAAACCCTCCAGGTTAAAAACAACCCGATTTAGGTCATGTCCATGTGCCAGTGCTGGGTCACTTTATGACCGAACATATGCTTGGGGGAAGTAAACAATCCAACACACTGGATCATAGTTTATAAAGAAATATAAGATTACTTTGATCCAGAACTGGGTTAGTTTTAACTCTTTTGTTGAGTTACTGCTTGAGATAATCAATATAATTAATGTACAAGATCAAAGTATTGCTGCAAGTTTAATGAAAAACAGGTCTTAATCTAAGTAATGTACATCATGATAAACTGACTCTGTGGTAATCTGCTCTGTTTTGATTTAATAACCTCTGGCTTGATATTGTGACTGTCACTAGCACAGCAGCTGGCCCACCCTAAAACTACCTAAAAACTATCCAGAACAGGCAAATAACCAAACAAAATAAAGCGGCAGGCTCAGCCCAGCATTTGACTAGAAAAAATAACCAAACATTTTTTAGTGTAGGGTTGCCTGATTTCAAGTTTCTGTCAACACGAAAAAGATATGTCTTTCCATCTTTTCCCATGTTTTAGTTCTAAATAATATATGAACATTATGGATTAAACTTGTCATACAAGTAGTGCACCCGCCCCTGAAAATCTCTGAACCTGCATTCCTCCGTGAACCTGCAAGCAAACGAACAACAGAGACAGTGAACCAAGCTAGCTTCACTGATCAAATACATAGAAATAGGGTTTAAACTTTGTAAATTAGATTTTTTAGATGCTGTTTAGTTTCTGTCCATCACGGTAGACCTTGTGGTGTATTACAAGTCTTTTATGCACAGCTTTACATCTCGGGTCTCGCTTTCAGAAGCAGAGTGTTTGAATCAAGGATGGTTTTGCTCTGCTTGCTGAGGAATGGCTTTCCAATCAATGCTACTTTTAGAGAGAAACCCAGTCAGAGTTTCATTTGTATCGATCAGACGAGAGCCAGAATTGGATTGCTTTTACCACCCTGTACATTAATGGATAGTTTTGTTTTGTTTATTTATTTATTCATCTATTTATTTGTCTTTTGGTCACAGGAGCATGCTCTGTTGGTCGTGGCTTGATGCTGCTCTGCTGCCTGCTTCTACTGCTGCCAACAAACTTGAGAAAGAATGTGTGTGCGTGCATGTGTGTGTTTGTTTTTGTACATTTTATAGACAGAAAAGCAATAACTGTGTTGGAAAAACCAGAAAAAAACAGAGAACTCCAGGACCAGCAAAGCAGAAACATGGTTAGCAATACACTGTTAAAACACGTGCTGGCATCTGCAGATATTAGCTTTAAAAATCAGACAGATGTTTAGATTTTACTGCTATTTTTAACCAGTATTTAATGATTTAATGAGCGGCTGATTACGTAAGTTATATAAGTATGTTTTGACAGATAGATTCATTACTATAATTATATATAAATAGCTATATAGCTCTATTGCAAAATATTTAGCCACATGACACAATGCTAAGAGAGGTTACAACTGATCCCTGGGTCATATTATTATTACATAAAGCTATTTATTAAATATCAACACATATGATTCCACATCCTGCTAAAGTACAAAAGCAAACTTGATTGTATGTGCATGTGTTCTTATGTTCATAGACCACCTCTCCCTCCAGCTTCCCGGATTAGAACCCTGTTGTCCCTCTGCATCTTTCTCTTTTAATCCAATCTCTCTCTCTCTATGCCCCAATATCACCCCCCCTCCCTCCGCCCCAAAGTTGGCATGCCAGCAAGACCAGTGTATGTGTGTCTGCATTTCTAACAGCTTGCTTTACAAACAGTGCTAACTCTCCCAGAGCTCAGGAAAAATGGGCTCGCTGTCTAATGCTGGGCCTGGTCATGTCCTAACCACAGCTGCTGCTGCTGGGGCTGGAAAAATAGCCCACTCACACTCTTGACTCACAACGACTGCTCCATGCTTCGCCCACAAAAACATTTTTTCAAACTTTACAAAATTGCCATTCGACCTAACAAGAAAGTGTGTTGGAAAATGTTATTAACCCTTTTTTACAGCAGCCTTTGGGGTCTACAAAAAAATTATTCATTTCAAATTATATTTTTGTATACGTGTAATTATCCAGCGTCAGGATAACTTCTGCATACTAAAGCATTTGTGGGCAGAACATGGATAGGTCAGTTTAACTCAGCCATCATCGTGTTGACCATCCTCCATGTCCATGGTGTCCATAGGTAATATCGTTGTCCCTGTCTTATAATGTCTAACACAATCTTCTTGCTCACCGGATAGCACACTGAGACTGTTCCTATTGAGCGATGTATTTATTTTTCTAACACCCTGACTCAGTAACTCCTGTGTTTTCTTATGACTTTGAGGGTCTGCCACTGGCTTTAACATCCATAACAAAATAAAGCAGCTTTGTCCAAATATGAATCAAATTTGTTGTCAGATAGAGCAGCAGTCAAAAGTTGGGACATGCATAGGATTGTTGTTTGATGCTTTTCCAAGGTTTGTTTTGGGAAAAAAGTTTTACACAGGCATCAAATTTAGTGTTTATGTTAATATTATGTTTTAAAGCTATTTAAAAATTTAAGCATACATCTTTAGGTCAGAATGTCTTTAAAAATATGAAAACATTCTACAAATATGACAATATGACAACTACATTCAGCTAACCTACATTCAGCTGATGACATTCTGACCTACAGCTTCAGGTCCAAGCATTTCACTGCTACAGCAGGACAGTTAAACGCTGCAAAATGTAAACAAGTCTGACTTAAAAAAGAGCAACAGATTTTGAGATGAATTAATGATTTGCTTATGAGACAGACAGGATGCTGCATAATCACCTGCTGTGGCTAAAACGTCCTGACGGAGTGATATTTAACAGGCCAATTTTCACTTTCTGAATGCAAATGGAGGTTTTTGTATTGTGCACGACCAGGTGCATTAGATAAGGTGCCGCAATGTCTCGGGCCACTGTGCTATCTAACTGTTCCCTCAGGGACAGAAAGGCGCTTCCATTGCCTCATATCCAGAGTGGCATTCGAGTCACATAAATATGGAAAATTCATAATCGCCTCACTGCTCGAACTGTCTAAAGCACAGCCTGGTCAATTCGCTATCAGTGTTACTTGTAGCTGGCTTGGTCCCTGGCATAAAACTGTAGCAGCCAACATAAATACATTTTACATATCAGGACACATTTGACTGAATGTATGCTTCTTATAATCTTAAATGCATTCTGCCTACAGTACTGTTTAAAAGCCAGAGACAGTCCTTTCAATTACTTTATGTTCGGTATTTTTTTAGCATTAGAAAATGTTATTGTACAATTATTATTTTTTGAATCATTTTTTGTGACATAATTTGAGAAGATCAGGCTTCTTGACTGCACCTAGGCTTAGGGTTCTGGACTGCACCCTTAGTGTTGAGTCTTGTCACAGCAGAAGGTCACCTGTGGATTCTTTTTTAATCTGAAGCCAGAGTAGAGCTTGATTATCTTTTTTCTCTTAAAGAAAGCGAGAAAGCATTAAGTACTGTTTATGTGATGGTGGCAGTTTTGGTGGCCTACCAGGTTGTAAATGGTAATTAGGAGTCCCATTTACCCTGTAGCTTTTAATCATTTTGTGAAATTTCAAATTCCAATTTTGAAAATTCCTGTTTTTATTGTAATATATTCCATTGACTTCCCGCTTATGAAGTTGGATTGCCTTATATCTGATCTCCGCAGAAATAACTAAATTAAAAATTTGACAGAAAATAAAATAAACAATGGGTGCAGTACAGTGAATAACAATGATGCCTGCATGTGAATTTCTTTCCAAATCAACAATTATTTATTATTCATTATTGCACAAGATATATGTTACATAGTTGGTGTAAAGTGAGCTGTGCATATTTTACTCATATCTGTTTAAGAAGCATCTTGAACGGCTCCTCATGAGGTTGCTTGAGAATGCCTAAAGCTGCATCAAGGCAAACTGAGGACTACTTTAAACATTCTGGAATTGAAGACAGTTTGAATTCTTTAACACAGTTTATGGTCACTGCATAATTCTATACATATTATTTTACAATGGTAAAAATAAGAATTTGTTATCTCTTACTGTAAGTCATGATAAACATTTACATCATTTTGGTGTGTTTTTTTCTTAATAATCTTTAACAACACACCTGTAGGGCATTCCATTATAAACTGTGTGTTGGCACCAATGCAAGCTTGATAAATCTGCACATGTGCAGCTGCTATAAAAAACATGTTATTTATAGCTCTTTCACTAGATGCTATCAAACAGCTGCTTAGTTGTGAGTGGAAATCACACGGAAAAGTGTGAAAGGGCACAGGTTTTTAAAAAGCTCTGCAGATTATTGTGTGTAAGGACTCCTATGGGAAAATGAAACAAGAAAGGTGGCTTGGTTTGGACCTCAAGTTTAACGCTGTGAAGTGTCAATAATAACATATGAATTTTTAATAGCATAAAAACATTTGCCATGATGGCTCAATACGTTTACTCTGGTTTAGAAACTTTTGAGCCAGAATGTTTATTACTTGCCTAGAAATGCAGTCCTGTTTTTTCTGTTTCTTGAACTCTACAAAAGAAAAGAGACTGTGTTTACATATAGGATAAATTGGATCTTTTTGTAGTCTTGACTGCAGGGCTCAAATCCTGGAGGGCCAAAACATTGCACTGTTGTTTTCAGTACTCCAGCTTAATTCAACGTAATAATCTAGTGATGTCAGAACGTGCTTTACTGTTAGAGAGACCCATGGAATGATGCTTAAGCTGCTTCTTAAGTTTTCTTATGGAAAAATGGCAGCTCAACAGAATTGCCAATGAAAACCAACTGAACAAAAGGATACTTACCAAACATAAGGCTCTCTTTCCTCACCAGCCGCTTTATTAGAAACTCTTACCTTGTATTTCCACTCACTGACCACTTTATGTGCTCTGCCTATTTTACAGAGCCATACCCTCGGGTTAATCAAATAAAATAAGTTTTAAGCATTGAAAAAATATATACAACACATTAAATATGTCACAGCTTTTAGACAGTCCACATTTTCAGCAAATTTAATTGTTAAATTCAGCAAAGCAAAGCAAATAAATTCAGCAAAGCAAATATGTAGAGTACATATGGCTCTGCATACCTGGAGACTTGAAGCCAGAGGTGTTCTCACGTGTAGTTAAGATAGTTTTACTGTGCATCGGCACACTATGCATTTTTTATGCTCGGAGAGTGCAGTACTGTTTATTTAGATACTGCATGGAATGCCTGGAAGCACTATAGAGGAACTTGAGTGAGATAACAAAAGAAATCCACTCAGCAAAATCCATACCTGCAGACGCACAGCAAGAGAAGGCCCAAATGCATTTACTGCAGTATTTTCTATTAGCATACAGCCCATTTGGTATTGCTGCGTATGACACAATTTTTCCTACTTTTAAATTTGCATGGTGATAGTCATTAGTTTTTCAGAGGCGCTGACTAACAGAATAAAGTCTAGACAAATTGAGCCTTTAAGTGCCGCATCATTTTATAAAAAGACAAGTGACAGCACTTACCCCTAGAAGAGTACAGATATTATTTCATTTCAACAGATTTTTTCACTTTGTATACTGTAATTGGTCATGAAACACAAATCAGAATGAAATATCTTCTCGTCTACTTACAAATGTGGAACGGATTGATAGTATAAGATTTTCACAGAAATTTCTCTTGTGTCAGTGATCAAGTGAGAATTCATTCACGTGAATTTAGCGTGACTTTTAAAAATATCCTGCAGGCAGTACAGTGTCATCATACTTATAAAGTTATTGATAATGTAGCTTTTTTTCTCTATATGGTGCAGTTTTGTGCAGGCAATGCTGTGCCTGACTTGTTAGGTATGTATTCCCTGTTTTCTGTCTCTGTCTCTTTTTCTGCTTTTAACACCCTCTTATCCTCCAACAGTCCGGCGCGTTCCACCGCGCTTCTCTATACCCCCCACTAACCACGAGGTGATGCCTGGGGGCAGTTTAAACCTCACCTGCGTTGCGGTCGGTGCCCCCATGCCCTACGTCAAGTGGATGACTGGAGATGTGGAACTAACAAAAGAAGAGGAGATGCCCATTGGACGGAACGTTCTGGAACTGACCAACATCCGTCAGTCTGCTAATTACACCTGCGTGGCTATTTCCTCTCTGGGCATGATTGAGACCACTGCTCAGATTACTGTAAAAGGTAAGTTAAAGTTCTAAGTTAAGGTACAGTATGATACCAACAACACCAAGGTGAAGGGTTTTATACCCTGGAAGCAAATGACTTGAGCTCAAACCAAATAGCCCATATTTATTTGTTTGTAAAATACAATCCCAAAACGTCTCTAAAACCGTATCTGAATCTTAAGTTCACGGAGACCTGACGATTTGGTTTAGAGTAGGACTTGCTGTTGACTATAAAAATGAACAAAACTTCACCACTACGGGCAGCCATTCAAGACAACACCAAGATTAGTATTCACAAAGCAGGACTAGTCTAGGATTACATTCCTTAGTTTTTATAAAGGTCATATGCCTTTAAGGAAGGGTCAAGCAGAACATGGGTGGAGATATTATATATTCTATTTAAGTTTCATGACAACCTGTTTAGTTTTTGCTTTGGCTTTGCCTTTTTGGTGTAAAACAGATGTTAGTTGATACTAGGATTAAGAGACATATTTAATATGTATTTAAGGAATGTTTACCTTCAAAATAACACTCTTCACTTTTATGACCAGATGTATGTGAAAACTGTCATTGTTATCACTGAACCTTTTAAACCCTGCATGTCATGAATAAGCAGATAGTAGGTTAGAGCTAAAGGTAAATTAAGCAATAAATTGATTATAATATCATTATATTATGGTCGCATTAAGGCATAGTTTGCTCTGCAACATCACTCACTTATATCTGTTCATGAGTATAATCGGTACTGCAATACTATGTTTTGTGGGTACTGTGGTACAGCATTTCATTTTGTGTAGTATGTTGTAATTATAAGATTAAACTCTTCTACTCCAACATAAACAAGTAACATAAGCGTGTGCCACTAACATGATAATCATGAAGTGCTCATGGTTTAAGAGATGATGGCATTTTTTCAGCATCTTTATTATAGCTCTATCACCAGATTCAGCACAACCGCAGCAAATGGAAAATAATAAAGACACCTGTGTGCTACAATAAGAGAAATTACTCAACAAAATCAATAATAATTTTTTTATAGGCTATTATAATTGGAGCTATTAGCTCATAAAAAAGTTAATTAATACTCATGTTTACTGTAATGGAGACTATGAGTACATAAAAAACATCAGTGCGCAAACAAGCTCAGTAAACATTTCATACAATAAAATAGGCATAGAAAGTGCTAAACAAATGTTATATTTATGGTATAAGCTTCCTGGACCGCAGACAGGCTAGACCAGCACCCACACTCTCTGATTACACAACTATGCTGTTAAAACACATGCACGTAGCTTATTATTGTACTGCTGAAATAAGCATGCACAACCATAAAAGGCATCCAAATGGCAGCATATGCTGCTCTGAAGTAGACCCCCATACCATGACAGATACTGTCTTTGGAACACTGGTAACAATCTGAGTGGTCCTTTTCTTCTATGGCCTGGGGTTCACAATCTCCATTATTTCTGTAGGCAATCTAAAAGGTTGACTCATTAGACCATCATCAGGCACGTTTCCACTGTGCATCAGTCAATTTCAGATGAAGTTTCCAAAGAAGTTGGTGGGGACATTAGCCAAACCAAAACTAGGACAGTATAAGAGATAAAAGAGAACACTGTCAATATGATTCTTTTCAGGCATATTTTTTCTTTTCTCATTTACAGTGAAAAATATATTTTTTGAGAAAGGTCAGGCAAGAGAGATCACATTTCAGATAGATTCATGGATGTGAACATGATGCCTGACCGTGATGTCTGAAAGTACTGTCTGGTTAGACTCTCTGATCTGCCCGAAACCTCTGATGTTGTTTTCGTCATTCTATAAGACTACGAATCCTATCTGCTGAAGGAGGTCTCATTAATAATGAAGGCGAGGGTATCCCCACGGCCCTTGCCACACACTGCATGCAATCAGCTCATCAATCTTTCATCAGAGTTGAAATGTGATGAATAACTCTCTGCATCCTTCTCACTGCCACCACAGAGCTACCCTACCCGAACCCGTTTGATGGAACAACCCTCAGTGAACCCCCCTAACTAAATTAGGATTTATTTCAGAGCTGTTGCTTGATGCACTCAACTCTGAAAGACTAAATCATCATTGCCTCAAACTGAAATGAGTTGTTGAGTAATTATTTGTTCTAAAATTCAGGATAGTAGCTTTTGTTATTTTTATTTATGCAAAATAGATCCATATTCTGGAAAACCAAATCCCCCTCTCTGAGGTTGAAGAATTAAATAAACATTGTTAAAGTTTCAAAACGCACTATTCACTACGCAGTGCAGTCTATATATCCAAACTAAGCGGCATAAACAAAAAAACTGTTTTTTAATTTAGTGTTTCTGTAAGGTCACAAGGACCAACATACACTTACAACAGCAGCTAGCACCTTCCACTCATATTGAGGTTCTAGGGAGTGATTTTTGAATGAAGCAAAAACATCAGTCATACCAGAGCTTAGAGTATATCAGGCTTACAGGTACAGTAACAACAACAGGCTGTTTAACTATATGAGATAAGGAGAGTTTGCAATAGGTTAATGGAAAATAAACTAAAGCCACCATGGTAAATAAAACAACACAAATAGTATAAGTGGACCTCAAAAGAAGTATATAGGAAATGGGCCCTTTAGCAACTGAACTCTATTGCAGGTAAGTGAGAGATGGTTTAAGCATTCAAATGACTATGAGCCTCTTACATCAAGTACACCATTACAAAAGGGTCAGCTGTTTCTGATCAACTACAATTAAGGAAAGCTAATTAGTTTGTTGCATTAGTTATTACGTTTTATGCTCTGACGTTATTGTTCTCGTCTCTGATCTTTGTGAGTTCATCTGTGTGCTATCTGAGGAATTCGACACAGGAGGCTGGAGCACACTGGATTGGAGGCTGTTTATCAGTTCCGATCTCACTCTCATAATTATCTTAATCCTGGATTATTACAGGGATCAATTTCGGATATGGAGTCATATAAGAAGTTTTAATCAGCGGTTTTAATCCGTCGGTCTTGGTTAGAAGATTGAAACTATTTATAATCAGAATATTATTTTGAGCTGCAGCTTAGAAATAAAAAAATGAGCGTTGTATGAATACATATGCAGATTTTCATCCGCCATTTTTTTGTTATTCAAAGCTTTTGTGAGTTTAGTGAGTTTGCTGTTAGTGTGTTAATGTACAGAAATGTTCTTTTTTAGTGTGGGAGCATTTATTGTGATAGTTTGTAGACTTTTAAGTTGTTGAAGTTGAAGTTTAAGTTGTTTATCAGCTAATATGGTCTATAGTGTTGTATAAGAGTGTATATTAAGGTTATATATGTGATAAAATCTGCTTTTCTGTTTTATATGAACTGCTATATGTATCTTATTCTACTGTATAGGAATGTTCAGTGAGACTAATTTATGCTATTTAGTATATATGAGTGTTTATTGAGGTTGATTTTTGACTAATATAATATTAATTATAGTGCATAAGACTCAGATATAACAATATGAGCCTGCAAAAACATAAAGATATGCAAAAGCACTATTCACTACCCAGTGTGTCATTTATCAGTTTAAGACACTAAGTTACACAAGGTTTAATTTCTTTTAGGTTAAAAGGAGAATGTGATAAAATATTATTTTTATACAATGTTAAAGATGCACTGATCATGAATGGTGTCTCATATACTCCGTATATCATCAGGGTGGAGGTTCTTCACAGTGACTGAGAAAGACAACAAGCTTGTAGAACAACGTTTTAGAGACCTTTTTCCTTCACTTTATGGACGAAGTAGATCTTAGATCTTGTAATTGGCTGAGGTGCATGTCAGTCATTATTTTGCAAGTGGTCTATTATCTGTCTTTACTTGAGTTTTACAAACAGCAACTATATTTATGATATAAGCTTGACATGATTCATTGGAATAATTAAGATAACGATATTATCACATGGCCCACTCTTACTTGGTTGTAAAATTGAGAAATACTACACAATGAGAAGTGAACTGTATAAAGAATGAGGGCTTGGAGAATGTGAATTCTAGATAGTCTTGCAAGTTTAGTTGGACATTTTTTTTATGTAGTGCTAATCCTTTCTGCACAGTTTTGTATACATAGAGCTATTGAATATCCTCCTTACTCACCCCACAGCTGCCTGTCAGCCGCCGCTACACTCTTACTGAAGCAGAGGAAAACCAAGCTGGTTTTGCAGAACTTGGACGCCTTGCGTTTCTCCATAGCAGACAGGGAGATTTAAGCCCCGTAAAGCGGCACAAAGCCGGCACTTCCCGTGCCTTTTCTCCACACTGCTGCATTGTTCTCTCACAGATCCATTTGGACTCTGACAGCAAGCACAATCACATGCAACACAAAAGTGGTTTAGAGTCATTTTCTGCTGCAATTTTATTACAATGCAGGCACTTTACTGTTTGCCTGTGGAAACAGAGCAGCCTGGGAGCACCAGTCCATTATATGGAGGCAAAGTGATGATAATAGTGCTGTTTGCTGGGGAGAAAAACACTCTGCACACTCTGCATTCTGGTAGTGTCAAATGCCAGGTCACTGTCACACAGCTATTCTGGGTGATTTACAGGCAACGGCTTTTTTTATCCTGCCCATATAAAGAACGTAAGGATGTAAGCATAGCAATTAAACTAGACTTCCATATTCCTGCTGTGAAAGGTAGGTAATCAAAGGACTTTGTTGTCCAAGTGCATGCAAAAATGACTTGAAGCCTGACAGCTAGTTTGCATCATTGTTATTGTACAAAATGTTAAGTAATTTTAAGGTACTCCAGACTCCAACGTAGAATTTCGTCATGAATGGTCAGTTCTGTGCTTTATTCATGTTAACAAGAGGGTTTCATATTAAGCCTGAAAATGTACTTATTCTAGTGAGATTGTATTTTGGCTGCATTTTGCGTACCCCATTCATCATTGGTCAGTTTTTGACGAGTGATTCTCAGCAGAGCAGTGGCACTGATGTGGGTGGTGCTGGTACGAGAGTGTCCAGCAAGTGTTTTACTGGATTTTTTACACACCTCAGTGTCACTACTAGGTTTAGAATGGTCTACTTTCCAAAAATATTCAGTGGCTGTATGGTCAAGAATAAAAAAAAGTGGCCACTTCAGTCTGTGTGCCTAATACCTTATGCATCTAGCAGTAATTTAAACAGATATTACACATTTGCCTTAAGATAAATATTTCTGTTAATATTAATCCCATCTTAAAATCAGTCTGAATTGGAAATCAAAGCACATTATTTAGAGTTGGCGCAGTGTGTAGAGCTGTTGCCCCACAGCAAGAGGGGCCTTGGTTTGGGATCCTTTCTGTGTTCAGTATCTGTGTGTGTTTCCTCTGGATGCCCTGGTTTCTTCCCACAGTTCACAGACATGCAGCAGGGTGAATTGGAGATACCTAATTGCCTCTAGGGGTTAATGTGTATGTATGCGGTCTTCCTTGTGATGGACTGATGGTTTGTCCCAGGTTTTTCCGGCCTTCTGCCCAGTGAGTGCTGGGGTAGGCTCCGGCAGATGAATGAATGAACACATTATATCTAAAAATGATGTTTGTCAAACTGAGACATGGTTTCCGGGAGGGTCTGTGAGCCAAATTGACATTTTCAATCATAGCATAGGTGGGGTGGATCATAATAGTATTGGTAGAGCACAGGTCTACATAAAAATAAGCAATTTCTGCTGTTTTACTGTTATTCCTTAACATGATTGCTCAGCAGTGTTTATGTGAAAGATTGTCAGAAATTAATAAATCCTTATTTTGTTTGCTGTGCCAACTACCTTTTTGATCAAGGAAACACGTAAATAGTAATATAATTTACATTCTGTGTGTGCCTGGGTGCTCGCAAGGAAATGGATGGAGCATGTTTCATACATTGATAGAAAACATAATAGCACATAAAAAGCTCTAAAACCACGGTCCTTTTTACTATGGCCAACATGGATAGGTCAGCTGCCTAGCCACTCTTTTTTTCTTTCCTTACCAAGTCTCTGAACATATCACCATTAAGTTCTATAGGTTTAATATTACTTTCTCCACCAGCTCAGAGTTTAGGTGCTGTTTAAGTGTCAAAAGCCTTTTTTATGGAAAATTATGCAAAACAAGAAATTTTCCTTTAAAATGGTGTGACATGATGAATTAAATAAGCTAAACAACTATGACCAAGAACATTAACTATCAACATACATTTGGTTTAGATTCACTTAAAAGGAAGTCCAGTCAAATAAGCCAATGTGGAAACAGTCTATTAAAATAGCATTATGTGAATAATCTCAGTTGGTAGCTGCTATTATCTATTAACTATGACTCATTTCCATCTAAATCCCTCTTAATATTATTCTAATAGCCCAGCTGTTTAAATGATAAGTGATATTCAGCTGATTAACTTAAAACTTAGTTTGAGCAGAGAAAACACCAAAATATGGGTCGTGCCTTTTCTCTCAGAGTACTGTAGGACCAAGGTTAGGAATGTTATATAACAAATTATTCAGAAGTAAATAAAAATAGCAAACAAAAATGATAAATAATCATATGTGTGTTTCTAGCCCTACCTCGGCCCCCCACCTCTCTGATAGTCACAGAGACTACAGCCACCAGTGTGACTTTAACATGGGACTCAGGTAATCCAGAGCCAGTTTCGTATTATGTGATTCAGTATCGGGCCAAAAACTCAGACAATGGCTTCCAGGAAGTGGACGGAGTTGCTTCTACCCGCTACAGCATCGGAGGCCTCAGCCCATATTCGGAGTATGAGTTCAGAGTGATGGCGGTAAATAATATAGGCCGCGGACCCCCGAGTGGAACCGTTGAGACAAGAACAAGTGAACAGGCACCGTCCTCACCGCCCCTTAGCATCCAGGCCCGAATGCTGAGTGCCACCACCATGCTGGTGCAGTGGGAGCCCCCCGAGGAACCAAACGGCAACATCAGGGGCTACCGAGTGTATTACACCCCCGATCTGCATACTCCACTCAGCACCTGGCACAAACACAACACGGATGACAGCCTCCTCACCACCATCTCTGGGCTGGTGCCAGACATCACGTACAGCCTGAGGGTTCTGGGCTTTACTTCAGTGGGGGACGGGCCGCCATCTGATGTGCTACAGGTTAAAACTCAGCAAGGAGGTGAGAGGAGTGTGTTTGTTATTTGTGTGTGTGCCTCAGTGTATATGTTTATGTGAGTATTTGTGCACGGCTACCATTATACATATTCGGTGCAAAAACGTCTTAACTTAGCCTGAAAATGTGATAAACAAGCATTTGACTAAATGCTCTGAAAAGGAAAAAGGTTTTTATAAATTTATAGATATACTTGCATATTTTTTCTGTCAGAATAAAATCTTTAAAAAAGTAGCTTTACTTTTTATTCTTCTACTGCATGCACAAGTAAAAGGCAGCTGGCATTTGCAGAATCTGAAAAAACAGGAAAACTGTGACAATCAACATTTGAAACCTTTCTGCTGTTTGTCCTGTCTATCCTGAACTTTTAACAGCATAAACAACAGCTGGCATTTTCAAAGTATAAAAAAAAATCTGAATGGAGGAGTTGTATTTTTCTTTTCTGTAGTTCCTGCCCAACCCACTGATTTTGAAGCTGAAGCGGAGCTAGACACTCAGATCATGCTGACCTGGCTCTGGCCCGTTCAGGATCAGATCATCAAATATGAACTCACATACTGGGAGGCTGACTCAAGCCAAAAGGTATGCACACCACTATCGACATGCAGGGAGTACTGATTAAATGCAGTATGCTCTAAGTATTGGGCTCCATGCATTCTAATAACTATATAGGGTTATTCAGAGCCTCTGAGGATAACATGCCCCTTGTTTGATTAGTTGATGTTATTTTTTTGTTAGTGCCATAAAATAATTACGTATACATTTATACTAAAAAGTTAAACACATGATTACTGGAGTTGTGGTGAAGCAGCGCATTTGGTTTTGAGAGGAAAAAAATCTTTTGGAGTAAGATATTCCACCAGACAAAAGACAAAAGGCCTCCTTCAGCGTATTGCTATAAATACTATTTCGTTTGATTTTCCTCATAAAGTATACACACTAACCATAAGAAAAATGTGTGTAGCAATAATACTAATGCGTGAAATTATCATCTTCAAAAGTCAGATTTGTGTCTTCTTTAACGTGAACATATACCCACTGAATCTTTCCTTTGCTCCGCCTTGCTGTACACACAGTTGAAAGTCTGTAGCACGTGTCATCGTAGCATATGTGTCAATGCATCTAAGCTATCCATCCACTAGCTCTTTACTACAGGTATAAAAACCCTTAAAAAACGCTACTGTTCCTGATGAGCACATACCAGCACTACACACACTACCATGGCAGTGTCACTGCCGTGCTGACAATGATCCATCACCCAAATAACAGAGGGGGGATTGATAAATTGTACAGCAACAGAAGAGCTACAGTCTGTATTTCTATCTTTGTAGTGCATCTGAAAGGTAGGTGGAACACATAAAACTGCCAGTGAGAGGATGTACAGGGTAGGAAGTGCAAAGTGCAGTTGTGGTAAGATAACTAGTTATTTACTCTATCTCCCTCTTTCACAGAAACATGTGAGCTTTGACCCAGCCGGTTCTTATGCTGTGGAACACCTGAAGCCCGATACTCTCTATAAGTTCACCTTGGCTGCGCGTTCTGAAATGGGTTTGGGGGTTTTCACACAGCCCATCGAGGCCCAAACTGCCCAGTCCAGTAAGTATAAAACCAACACAATGCACAGTCCACTGATAATATCTTTCAGTCCAATATTTCAGTCATACCAGCAATAACAATTTGGATCCTTCCATCAGTCATTTCCAGTCCAAATATTCAGCACAATTTCTTGACGGCTATAATTAACAAAAGTTCTGTCATTTTTTAACAATGTTGCCATCAAGCATTTACTGAGATTTAGAGTTGTTAGATGTATAAAGACTTTAAAGAAACATACAGACTTCTTTAATATGGCGGTGATGTGAATTAGAGGGTATGGTGTCTAGTATAGTTTGACTCAGATATTGCTAAAGCATTGTATTTGCCACCCAAAATGATGGAGATACTTAAATATCACATTTTATGCAATTATTGTACAAATGTACAGTAAATATTAACTAACTTGTTACAGGTCACATTATTATTCCCCTACTATGTTAAATTCAGCAAATAAACAGTAATTGTGCAAAATGCACAGAGGTGTGTTTACTGTGGAAGATGTGCTTATTTTACTTGAACAGGGTCACGCAAACATTTGCATATGTCTGTATGCGGGTTCACACTTCAATTCTTCACTCTCATAACTGCATATAATGAGTCTTATTAGTAACTCCTAAAACTGAGCGCTTTATTAAAAGTGTTTTAAGGTTAAAGCAGGCAGTTCACATGATGCTAACTAGCAATTTAGTTACATTAGCTCTTGTGCAAAACTAAAGAAGCAAACTTTAGATATCACACATCACACATGTCCTGAATGATCAACATTTGTGAAGAGAAATAGTTTTATTAGTGTCTTAAAAGCATTAAGTACTCACTCTCACAGAATCTTCTTTCCTTGTTTAGACTGGCTTTAGATTGGCTGGATCATATCTATTTTCCAAACCCCAGCCACATCTCCTTCACTCAGAGATGTGTGTTGAAAGGTTTATGACAGCTCTTCGGAAAATTGCAGCTTATTTGGAGGTGTTTGTTTGGCTTATCAGCTTAGAATGCTTCCGCCAGCCGTGCTAACTTGCTCTTATTTGGCCTCCATATCATACAGTCAGTGAGACTGAGTCATCCTCCCCACAGACCCACAACCTCTCTCTCTCTCTCTCTCTCTCTCTCTCTTTCTCTCTCTCTCTCTCTCTCTCTCTCTCCCTCCCTGTGCATGTTGTATGTTCCTCTGTCTGTTTCTTTTTCCCTCTTGCACTCTCTTTTTCACTCACACAACCTCTCTCCTTCACCCCTCTGTCACTCTCTCTCCTCTTCTTTGCTTTTTTCACACTTCCTTTCATCTAGTTTTTTTAGTCCCTCTATCTCCCACACATGCTTTATCCATTTTTTCTCTTTTTTGCTTTTCACCACCCACTCTCCCTCTCTTTTTCTCTGGCTTCATTCGGTGGCTCTGTCTCACTTCTCTCTTCGTTTTGCATCTCAACCATCTCTACTTTATCTTTCTCTCGCTCTTATCGTCTTTCCATCCATTTCTCAAAGTCTCACCTGCTTTCCTTACACTCTGCCATGAGAAACTCATGCCCCATCTCTCTCGCTTTCTCTCTCCTTTCAGTCTTTCTTTTCTGAGGGTCTCATTTATCATGGCTCCTCACACTCACATGGGCATGGCAGGACAACCGTGCTTTGTCTAAACCTCCATCAAAGATGGTGCTTTTTTATGGTCTATGATATTCATCTGATAAGCTGAACAGTAGGAGCCTTTTCTCTCTTATCAGTTTAAAGCTTAGATCGGGATGAACAGGATACCTCTGAGAGCTAAACAATAAGCACTGGCAATAGGTTCAGTCCATAAACTTTGTTAAAGTTCTTGATCATACCATTGCATGTATTGCAAACTACAAGAAAGCAACTAATTTACATATATTGTCCCTTCAGCAGTGTAACCCCTCCCACTCATACTGAACTTATAAAGAAGTGTTTCAACCCATACAGCTTTTTAAATGAAGGGCAGCAAAGGTGTCATTTACATACATTATATCAGTCTTAAAGTCCCAGGGAACTTAAATCTGTGTTCTCTTTTTAATGACGTATCTTGTTTCTCTGGACCACAATATACATGTACAAGTCTATCTTAGCAAAACCTTCCCAAAGTCTAAAAGTGTTCACTGAATTTCACCATATTTCTGTCCTCTCCAAATGAACTGCGTGGTTCTTATCTGCATTTAATAACCAATCAGAAGGCTGGCATCTCTTACCCGGCCTAATACCTTAGCATAATAGAAGCTGGCAAGCTAGACCACTTGCCTGTAGCTGCCTGACCCTCGTTTATTCGCTTATCCATACATAAACATTGGGCCTCAATGGAAAAATCATTCTTAAGAAGATATTTCTTTTTAAAATCTATGTTTTCACAAAGAATCCGACATTAATTAATGTTTTCTTATTTGGGATTTGGTTTTAGGTAATAACAAAATATACCCACACAAAGTTGCGAACAATCCTGTGGTTAAAGAACACCTCATTCATTTGACGTAGTTTTTTTCCTACGTCCATCTAACCATTCCTTTATTCTCACTTTGCTTCTTCCTTCCATTTATTTGTCATTTGTTTGTCATTCATTTGTCATTTATTTCCATCCATTTGTCTGTCTGCATGACTGTTTGTATGTCCTTTCGTATGTTACTTCATCCATTCATCTGTTTGTCCATCCACCTGTACATCTGTTCCTTCTTGTAATGCTTAGTCTGCCCAACCATTTGTTTGTCCATCTGTTTGTGTGTTTGGCAGTCCATTTGTTTATCTATAAATTAGTTTTCCTACTCGTTGCTTTGTCTGCCCGTCTGTCCATTCATTAGTTTTTTTGCTGATTATTTTGTCAGTTAATTTGTTTATTACCCTCTCTGTCCCTCTGCATACCTGTTTCTTCATGTCTTTTTTCGTCTAGTTTCTGTCACATAAAAGCTGGATAATGATTTCCACTTGAGGGGCAGAGGAGTCTAATAGCATTGGACATTGTCAGTCTAGGTGCTAATTAACCACACCCACTCAGATCTAATCAGTGGTTTTAAGTTTTATCATTCAATCTTGTTTTATTATTCAAGCTGCAGGATGTTTAATATACCACTCGTGTAGCATCATACAAATGTTTTTAATATTTTACCTCCCTGGGGCTTTAAAGGGGAATTCAAACATATTAAAATCTTAAAACAGGGTCATTAGACACTAGGCAGCATATTCGTAAGAATTTCATGCAATAATTTACTTTGAGGTAGCTTTTTAGAGGCATTAAACACTTTGGCGTTCTGCAACGTGTTACACAATATTAGTTTAGTGCTAGTTTCTTACGTAGCTACCAAGAGCTTGACCATGTGCAAGTGTAAGACTCTGGTTTAATACCTTTTACCCATCATGGTGTGCTTTCAGTTGTTAAAGTAAATAATGTACTGTATAGCAGTTAAATGCAGTTAAAAGCAATCATGTGGTTTGACTCCCCTGTGATGACTCCCCTCCAGTAATTTTGATAAGAGTAGGTTGGATTTAAACAACTATACAGAAAACACAATAAAATAGGAACAATTTGGATTGTTAATGCAGTTACAAATTTTAATACTTCTCGAAACACTGGAGGGAGCGAGGGATCTTTTTATACACAGACAAGGTGGAGCAGGAAATGTTCCAGACAGAGCCAGAGGACCATCGTGCTACGCCTTAGGGCAATTTCAACCCCCCCTACAAAAAAAAGATGCTCATGTCATCCTGACCGGGGCTTTAGGTACGCACAGGAGTGATGTAGTTGACTTATTCCATCTCCACCTTTTGTTTGTTGTTTTGTTTATCCTTCAGGCCAAATGCCATGTTTTGCCCTCCTGTTTTCTTTCTGATGGCATCATCAACATTTTTGTGTTGGTTTGGTTCTCAGGACTTGGGAAAGAAAAGTTATTAAGGTGAACCAGTATATTAAATTCAGAGGTCCGTTTTGTAGGTTTGTATTTGGGTTGTCTATCTTTTCCTAGCACAGTGTTAACACTGACGCTGGTGATAGTAGTGGATCAGATGCAGTGCTATCACTACTGGGTTAAGAGTGGTCCATCACCCAAAAATATCCATCTGTGTGGTATTTGACCACCGTTAAGGGGCTATAGCAGCAGTTCCCAAAATGTTAATTCCAGGACATGTAGTATTACTATAGTGTAGTAAAGTATAGTGGAGCATTTTTCTCACAGCCCATCCCATATTTTATCATATGATTTTTAATCTTGGTCCTGGAAGCAAACTACCCAACTACTGACTACTTGGGGCAGTCAAGGACTGGATGTTATGGAACCAGCCTTGTGACCGGAAGGTTGTTCAATCCCATGAACAAACAGTCCACAACTGAAGTGCCCTTGAGCAAGGCACCTAACCCCTGACTGCTCCCGGGCACTGTTGTATGGCTGCCCACTGCTCTGGGCAAGTGTGACCAGATCCCTGTTGTCTGCTTTGCATGATAACCACTTTGACCACAAAGGAGCTACAGAACATGACAGCTAGCCAGTGGCCGGATTCACAAAAGCTTTTCTAAGAAAAAATGTATAAAGGATCTTAAGACAAACGCTAAGTAATTTGTAAGAATGTTCTTAAATGTGCTGTTGAGTCTTAATTGTTTTATATGTAGGCTATAGGCTTTTTGTCATGTAGACTATCAATTTAAGATGTTACATTTTACAAATTGCCAGAAATAATACCATAATTTAATTAACTGGTTATTGATTTAGACTACTCGGACAGCAAAACTAAAGTACCACAAAGTCAAATCGAACATTCCAAGTAGTAAGAACTAGAAGTGCTGGTGAAGGAAACAGCCAACAGAAGAAAATCCTCTATGGTATATTTTAAAAACTGTACTTTGTGAAAAGTAAAAGTTATAGTTTAAAATGTTTACTCTGTCAGTTCTTACAGTCTAAGACTTTGTTCCTATGTTTGTGTGGAAGAGAAAAGACAGAAAGGCAGGAGGAGGCTTTGTACTTTTTTATTTTTGTTGTGTAATGTTGGGTTTGTCTGGAATTTAACAATGATGTTTTTTAGTTCCTATAAAGAAACAACATTCAGTTTGTAGAAATTTCTTAAGAAGTTTTTTTGACAAATAACAATGTATTACTTTGTCTTCTTCTCAAGCATGTCTTGTATAAACAAGGCACATTAAAGAACATGTCTTGTAAGAGCCTTGTAAGACACTTTTGTAAATTGGGCAGATAGCTGATGGCAAACATTGAAGCATGTAATAGAAGATTTCAATCAGGTGACCACACAACCCTCCGTCATTGCTGGCGAACCACTAGATAAACACACTTCATTGTGATTGCTGTGTGCACCGTGAACCTTCGTTATTAAAATGGGGGCACTTTGAAAGCATCCTAAGGTGCTTTAGAGTTTCAACAGTCTCATCATTTAGCTCTGCTCTCATGGAAAAAAATATATGTTTTGATGCAGTTTCCCTGCACCCTACTTGTCCCCACAGTGAGACCCACCATGGGGCTTTTGCCCACAGTTTGAAAACCATTGGGCTACAGGATGACTAACACACAATGTGCATCAACAGCTGGCTATAGTATCTAACTGCACACCAGCAAGATGGAGCTGCAAGTTTTCCTAAAAAACTGCAAACCAAAAAGAATAAAACTGTTCAAAAGATTTGTGTTATTTTATATAGTTTTCCATTTTCTTAAGTTCCTTCATTCCTTCTTGAACCCCTCCACCACCACAGCCCCATCCGCACCCCCACAGGAAGTGCACCTGCTCAGCCTTACTTCTACCAGCATCAAGGTGAGTTGGGTGGCGCCCCCTGCTGCCAGTCGTCATGGGAACATTGTGCGCTACTCACTGGCCTATCAGGCAGTCTCTGGCGAGGACCGAGAACGCCATGAAGTGATGGATATCCCAGCTGACTCATCCAGCTATGTACTGGAGGGACTGGAGAAGTGGACAGAGTACCAGGTTTGGGTTAAAGCCCATACGGATGTGGGGCCCGGTCCTGAGAGCAGCAACAACCGCATCAGAACTAAAGAGGACGGTATGGTCAGAACCGCCTCAAAGACAAACTCGGTTGCTTCAAACTCCCTTCTAAACTCTTCAGCATATCCTCTTAAAACTTTCCTCATTGCTTCAGCTCTACTTACAACTGCTTCAAAACTCCTAACGTCTTCACAAGTTCTTAACTTCTTCAGAATTTATTCAAAAGCCCTTCCTGTTGCTCCAGAGCTTCTTGAAGTTGCTTCAAACCTTCTTATAACCTCTGTAGTTTCTTAAAAATTACTTTTTATTGATTCACCTCTTACAACTGCTTTAAAATACTTTCAGATTGCTTCTAAATGTCTACATGAACTTACATATTACCTGCAACTGCTTTAATCTTCTTCTAATCATGTGTATATATACACACAGTGTCACATAGAAACCCCACATGAACACATAGCAAGCTACATGTATACCTACATACTATTAATGTCACATCAGATATAATCCTCTCTCTTTCTCTCTCTCTCTCTCTCTCTCCCTCTCTCTCTCACTCTCTTTCTCCTTTTTCTCTCTTTTTCTTTCTCTTTCTTTCTTCCCTCTCTCTTTTTACAGGTTCCACACAATAGCAGTTTGTGTATTTGGTGTGAGTGAGAGACGTGTGTGTGTACATCTGTGTGGGTGTGTGTTTGTGTAGGCTGGTTGTAATGCTGTATCTCATGTCTCTTCTGTGCCCAGCAGTTTGACTGACAGCTGAATGGATGATGAATGCATGTGAATGTGATCCACATCCTACTGGGGCTGTCTTTCTCTATGTATCGCTCACTCTCTCTTTCTCTCTCTCTTTTTCTGTCTTTCTCTCTCTCTTTCTCTCCCTCTTTCTCTCTCTCTCTCTCTCTCTCTCTCTCTCTCTCTCTCTCTCTCTCTCTCTCTTTGTACATATCCTAAGAGAAATATTTTCAAGGCTGGTTGTTGCTGCCACCACGGTCACTGTGGATGTGTTGAGTCAGTGAGGCAGGGCGGGTTAAACACACACACACACACACACACGGCATCCAAAACATCCTTCTTACCAAAACAAATCCTCCACCGTATAAAACAAGGCTATTAGCTAGATAAAGCTTAAGTCATACCACAGTTAGTGGTGACCCATCAGTATGATTGAGCAAGGACTGTTCTATGAGAGTCCCCAAAAACAGTTTTGTTGTTTTGCCAGGCAGTCATGTAGCCTCTGTGTGTCTTGATTGTTACGCTGGTTGCATCCTTAGAAGCTAAAAGATGCAGCCTATCAGGGATTCATAGCTGCAGTAACAGCATCATTCCTGCCTCCCAATCTGCCTTGTGAAACTGTTTTGGTGCTTGAGGAGAGTGAGTGAAGGAGACAGCTATTTCGATCTATAAATGTAAACAAAATAAACGAGAATTTTTTTTTTCAGAATTAGATCATCCCTAGATCGGTCTATAGCTTTGCAACTTTGATGTTTTTGTTTCTGTTTGTTTTCCATTTAAATAGAAAAATCTATTTAAATGTGTATTCACTCCAATAATACTATTAAACAGTGGTATAATCACAGTAATATACTCTGTATACTTTGTAATATTGACATTGTTCTCTTTATGGTACTAGTGAATACTTTCATCCTAATCTCTATGTGTTACATCTGTAGCATTGTAGCACACAATTCATTACTAGATTTCCTTGTGCTTAGTAAACGAACTGAAAACCTGTGAACCGTAAACAAGCTAACAATAGACCAGACAGGTGCCTTCAGTGTAAAAAAAATAATGAGGACGCTGCCTGCAGTTTTGATCGGACTAAAATTTTTATTAGAACCTTATTACTGTCTTAATCTGAACCCAAGAACAGTTAGATAACAGTCTGGGTCATATCAAGTATGAATTAGTCTCAAACCTGAAAAAAATTGTCACAAACCAACCAGACCCAGGCCACGTCAAGTCTGCCAAAGTCTGAAGCCAAGCCCTGAGCCTGAAATCTGTCTTTTTAGCCTGATTAATCTTTCTAGTACTGTGCTTGCTGATATAATCTACTTGATTTACCAGTCAGTCTTTACACTTAATCCAAATTTCATGGTGAATGGAGCAAAATACCTTTTTTTATCTGCTGTGAACCTTTTTTTTTTTTTGAAAATGTAAGACTTTGATCCAACAGTGATAATATATGATATAACATACTGAGCATATCAAAATATTTTTTGTTAAATAAATAAAATGTAAATGTCCTCTTTGGCTGCACTAAACAGGACTGCACATTTACTCAAAAGTGGCGTCAGGGAGCAGTAAATACTGTCAACAGTGTGGGTGGGTGACTCAAGTGTGCCAGATTAACTCTATGTAACCAAGTGACTTGCTGGCACAAAGCTGCCTTTATCATTAGATGCATGTAATTGGAGCAGTCTGATATTTTAAGCTCTCTCTCTCTCTCTTTCTCTCTCTCACACACATACACACACACACACACAAAGGTCAGAACTGCAGAATTGTTTTTTTGTTTTCACACTAGCTCCAAAGGCCACATCTGAATCTTACAGCCTATGCACATTTCGACTCGAAAAGGAGGTAGATGGTGCTGATGTTTGGTGTTTAAATACACACACACACACACACACACCCTTCTGGGAGTGGACTCCCTATTTTTCATCTATTAATCTTTCAAAGCTGAGCTTTTTAACCTTTTCACACCTCTCTCTTTAACGCTGCCTCCTCCTCGATTGACCAACATTAACGCTGCTTCATTTTATTGACATCAGATTTGTATTCATCCCAAACACTCATCCTCTTGAGGCAAGCAGTGTGGTAATGTGTGTGTCTGTTTGATTGTGTGTGTGTGTATGTGTGTGTTTGTGCGTGTGTGTTTGCGCATGAGTGTGACTTTGCCTTCTGAACCCCCAACATCTTAGTCTTGCTCAGTCCGGGAACTGAAGTGTCTTTTTTATGTCTGAAGATACTGTAACCCCTTAAACAGCTGGTGTATTACGAAATTATTTATACCCCATATTATGTTTTGGGGTTTTTACGTAGTTTAATGCAGTATTTAAAAATTGTTACACATACCATCCACTCTTCAGTTTATTTACATACATATCCAGCTAATATACCTCATTATTACATACTTTATAACATACAATAATAGTTTATTTATTGTAAGGGATAAAGAAAGATTGGAAATTTAACATGTTAAGGTATATGATGACTGTTTCAAGGTGCATAAAACCTACAGTCTACAGTGGCCTGAAAGGAAATGGCATAAAAATACATGACATGGGCCCTTTAAGAATTATTATTTGGTAACTCATTGTCATATTCTATAATACCACACTTTTTGTCTATTGACTGAGGATTGCTGAGTAAATTGATAGATTATGAAATTATGGAATTGATGTGTGAGCCCACATACAAACCCTGAGAGTTTAAGGGGTCAGTTATGATGAATTTTAGATGTGACTGCAGCCCACTGCTGAATAACCTCAATGACCTCAACATCTCGGCTATGACCTTTCTCTCTCTGGGCTATTCATGGGGATTTGGGGAAATTACAGATATCTTCAATCAAATCTCTCTCTGCTGTTGGTCCTCTGGAAAAACTAATCCACTTTAATAGGGCTGCGGTCAACAAGTTGACTACAAATCTTAAGGAGTATAACTCCCTTGCTCTCTCTTCTCTCCTGCAGTGCCGGGTGCTCCTCCGAGGAAAGTAGAGGTGGATGTAATAAACTCTACAACTCTGCGGGTGACATGGAAGCCCCCGCTGGCCCAGAAACAGCATGGTCAAATCCGTGGCTATCAGGTGGTCTACTCACGTCTGGAGAATGGAGAGCCACGCGGTCTGCCGAACATCTTGGACGTGGCTCTGCCCGAGGCTCAGGTACCAGCCACTACACTTCCCAGCTGCCCTTGCCCACAGCAGCAAATTATGGCCTTCATGCATGATATTATTCTCTCTTCCTGCCTCAAACAAGGACATGTGAAGCATAAACCTTATGACAATATGTGTGTGTATTTGTGTAATTGATAAATAACCCTGAAACTTGATGACATACGCGGTTTCTAAACTGCTGGAAAAAAAGTTATTTCCTTTTATTGAGGTCAGGTACTGAAGTTGCATGGTTTGTTATAGATGGCACTCCAACACTTCATCAGTCCAGTATATGCAGTTTCCCTGTTTCACAGCCAAATGCAGGGGTGTTCATACCCCTCTAGTCTACTTGGCAATTGGTATGATGACATTTGGCTTATGCATATTTGCTCAAGAGCATGCTCTGATATTAGCAGTGCTTTTTATGTAGAATGACTGATTATGTCTGAAATACCTGCTTGAGGAAGAATGTCAGTCATTACAGATTTAGCAAAGCTTTATTTTACCTTTATTTTGCCTATTTTGTCTGTTATCTCTGAGGTCACTGCTTATAGACACTCTGTAACTGGTTTACACATTATATATACAATTGGATATATTCTGCCCTCACTAGGGACTCGGGTCTTTACAGGAGTCTCTTAAAAACTACAAAGTAAAGAACATATTACTTGTAGGCCTGTTATGAGCTCAATATGTTTAAATTTGTGTTGACATCAAAGTCCTGCATAATGCTCACCTAACCCTGCTAGTTTATTAGAAAACAAATGAGCACATTTCTACTTTAAATCTTGTTGTATCTTGGCATTGCTGTATGTGTTTACTTGACTGTGTGAACTTAATTAAAAATTCAAAAGCAGGTTGTGACAGCTATAGTTATGACTATAGCTATAGTCATTTCTCTGATGCAGGTTCACCAATGCATACACCTCACTTAGTTTATACAGTAAGTTTTATGTTGTTTATACAGCAAGTTGTAAGTTGTATTGCAGTTGTGACATTAGTAGCTATTAGTAATAACTATTGGTATTTGATTTGTGAAGGATCATTTGTCATTTTTTATTTTTTGTTTTATTCCTTAAAGAAGAGGTTATTGAGATGTGTTGTGAGAGTTTGTACAGCACATTGAGTCAAAGATGCACTATTTTGCTCATAATTTGTCTGTGCTCATATAATCATCGAGATATTCACCAGCTTTATTAAACATCGCATTTCCTGATCATGTCGTGCAGCCCTAATAAGAGATGAAGCAAAAGAGAAAGAAAACATAATGATTCATAATTACTGATAATGAGGTGGTGAAAAAGGGGCGTTTCTGACCTTTGAGAGTTTAATTCCACTGAGAGTCTTGAGCAATGTGTCTGGTTTTTTGTCTGGAAGCCTTTTTATTTCTTCTCCCTCTCTCTCTCTCTCTCTCTCTCTCACTCTCTTTCTCTCGCTCTCTGAAAGGTCAGGAGACTCCATCACCATGACATTTTTGTCTGTCCTGCTCTCCCTGTTTAGTTTTTCTTCTTTCTGAAACAGATAAAACTCTCACTCTGATTTCCTTCATCAGCCGCATACCTGCCTTATCTCTCTGCACGCAAATGAGACCCCCGCTCATGCACACGCACACATAGGCATGCCCACTCCTTTTTTTCGCTCATCTTCCGCATGTGTACACTAGTACTCTTACTCTAACTCACAATGAGTGTGTTTTGTTTGGTTCTGGAGTGTGTGTTCTTACCTGTGAGCTTACATTCCTCAGCAGAAACACAGACATGACTACACATGCTCACGCACACACATACACTTCACCCCTACATCAATCTACCTCCACATCCTTCTCTCTCTCTCTTTCTCTTTCTCTGACTTGCTCTCTTTATTATCGTCCTGCATCTTTACCTGTCTTTTTACCTTTACACTTCTCTCTGTATTGATGAAAAAAATGGAAGTGATTTTTAATGTGGTGGGACCTTCACACCAAATGTATTTTGTTTTGCTGGTGAAAGTTGATTTGCCATCTTTAACCATACCTGCCATCAGTTTATCACTTTACCAGCAGTTCATTTACAGTGAATTGAAGAACACAAGGTTATAACTGTGTTCAAAGTCACCAAGTGAAAGAATTAGTTTGCCACTATAATAATGGACTCTGCTCAGTGAAGAAAAAAAAAATAAAAGAAAGAAAGAAACAAGGGTGTGTGTGAAAGAGAGAGAGAGAGAGAGAGAGAGAAAGAGAGAAAGAAGGGAGAATAAGTGAGAGTGAGAAGAGTTTGATAGTCAAGATCAGAAAAAGAAAGTCTAAAGGAGAGATAGAGACAGAAGTAAGAAAACAGAGAGAGAGAAAGAGAGAGAGAGAGAGAAAGATAGAGTTGAGAGTAGTTTGGTGCAGGCCGTGTCATCCACACATCACGCTGTGGATGTGAAGGATTTGAAGTATTGTAGGTGTGTACGTTTTTGTCAGTCTGGGAGGCTGCGGTGTTTATGGCTGCTGCGTCCTTGTCTGAAGGAAGAGAAGTTGCTCTGCACTGGCTGTTGCTCTGCAGATACATTCACTTGAGCCTATCTCTGTCATACGCACTAAAAAAAGCAGAGTAAATGTGAGATTGGTCCAGGAGCGAATGCTGCATTTTATCACACACACGCCTGCTGTAACGACCCTCAGACAGCTTTTCACTCCAGCATAGACGGGCTCCTCTTAACGGCCTGCTATTTTTCCAGCTTGGTCTAATGAATGAAGATTGAATGGGATGATAGCGTTTCTTTCTGTCTCTCCCTCTATCTCTTTCTGTCTGCGTTTATAAGGACTGATGAGTGTAGTTTTGGTTTCAGAAGTGAGGGGGGTACTATAAGACTGAAAACTCACTGAGGGGAGTGTATTAATTATCTATATAATGTGACATATGCATATTGAGTGTGAAGGTTACTTTTCATTTTGAATTATCGTTGATGTGATTTCATCCATATAGTATAAGAATAAATCTTACCAAGGATTATTTTTCACAACATTTGTACTAATTTTAAACCTTTACAGATATGCTAATCTTGGAAATTATTGTGTAATCTTATAGCATCACAATAAGGTGAACCTTTGAATCTAAAACACAGCACTGCTGCAGTCCTTAGGCACCATAAACTAAAAGAGCGTATTAAACATACCTGGTGCTGTCAATGATAGGATTAGAAATATCACTGTTGTTGCATTTAAAGTGGTATAGTTGTTTTTGTGATAGAGTTAGGGCAGGTAAGATGAGTGTTTGGTTATAGAGTTGGGGTAGGTAAGGTGAGTTTGTTGATATAGAGTTGGGGTAGGTAAGATGAGTGTTTGGTTATAGAGTTGGTGTAGGTAAGGTGAGTGTGTGGATATAGAGTTGGGGTAAGTGAGATGAGTGTGTGGTGATAAAGTTGGGCTAGGTAAGGTGAGTGTTTAGTTATAGAGTTGGGGCAGGTGAGATGAGTGTTTGATTATAGAGTTGGGGTTAGGTAAGGTGAGAGTTTGGACATAGAGTTTGGGTAGGTAAGGTTAGTGTTTGGTTGTAGAGTTGGGGTACGTAAGTGAGTGTGGATATAGAGTTGGGATAGGTAAGGTTAGTGTTTGTTTATAGAGTTGGGGTAGGTAAGGTGAGTGTGTGGATATAGAGTTGGGGTAGGTAAGGTGAGTGCTTGGTTATAGAGTTGGGGCAGGTGGGATGAGTGTTTAATTATAGAGTTGGGGTAGGTAAGGTGAGTGTGTGGATATAGAGTTGGAGTTTGTGAAGTGAGTGTGTGGTTTAAGAGTTGGGGTAAGTGAGATAAGTGGATGATAATAGAGTTGCGGTAGGTAAGGTGAGTGGTTGTATAGTTGGGGTAGGGAAGGTGAGTGTTTGGTTATAGAGTTGGGGCAGGTGAGATGAGTGTTTGATTATAGAGTTGGGGTTAGGTAAGGTGAGAGTTTGGACATAGAGTTTGGGAAGGTAAGGTTAGTGTTTAGTTATAGAGTTGGGGCAGGTGAGATAAGTGTTTGATTATAGAGTTGCGGTAGGTAAGGTGAGTGGTTGTAGAGTTGGGGTAGGTAAGGTGAGTGTTTAGTTATAGAGTTGGGGCAGGTGAGATGAGTGTTTGATTACAGAGTTGGGGATAGGCGAGTGTTTTATTACAGAGTTGGGGATAGGCGAGTGTTTAATTATAGAGTTGGGGTAGGTAAGGTGAGTGTATGGATATAGAGTTGGGGTAGGTAAGGTTAGTGTTTGGTTATAGAGTTGGGGCAGGTATGGTAAGTGTGTGGTTATAGAGTTGGGATAGGTAAGGTTAGTGTTTGATTAAAGAGTTGGGGCAGGTAGGGTAAGTGTGTGGTTATAGAGTTGGAGTTTGTGAAGTGAGTGTGTGGTTAAAGAGTTGGGGTAGGTAAGGTGAGTGTTTGGTTATAGAGTTGGGGCAGGTGAGATGAGTGTTTAATTATAGAGTTGGGGTAGGTAAGGTGAGTGTGTGGATATAGAGTTTGGATAGGTAAGGTTAGTGTTTGATTAAAGAGTTGGGGCAGGTAGGGTAAGTGTGTGGTTATAGAGTTGGAGTTTGTGAAGTGAGTGTGTGGTTAAAGAGTTGGGGTAAGTGAGATAAGTGGATGATAATAGAGTTGCGGTAGGTAAGGTGAGTGTTTGGTTGTAGAGTTGCGGTAGGGAAGGTGAGTGTTTGGTTATAGAGTTGGGGATAGGTGAGATGAGTGTTTGATTACAGAGTTGGGGATAGGCGAGTGTTTGGTTATAGAGTTGGGGATAGGTGAGATGAGTGTTTGATTACAGAGTTGGGGATAGGCGAGTGTTTGGTTATAGGGTTGGGGATAGGTGAGATGAGTGTTTGATTACAGAGTTGGGGATAGGCGAGTGTTTGGTTATAGAGTTGGGGATAGGTGAGATGAGTGTTTGATTACAGAGTTGGGGATAGGCGAGTGTTTGGTTATAGAGTTGGGGATAGGCGAGATGAATGTTTGGTTATAGAGTTGGGGATAGGTAAGGTTCGGAGTAGTTTTGTCTGTTTTTGTTTGTGAGGAACTGGCTGATGTTGGAATAGGGGGTTATGGGGGTGGAAAATTGGTAGTGAGACTTTTGTTTTTGAATTTGAGGGGCCTATTGAACATGTGCATCTATACAGGAGAGAGTGAGGGTCTCTGAAGCATGTCTGATCTGATAAGAGATGTAGAGATGTTGTCAGACGCTGATGTGCGTTTCCCCCAGCACAGAGTGTGTGTTTTCTGACCGGGTCACTGAGAGAGAGACAGAAAGCGAGAGAGTGAGAGAAACACAGAGGGTCTTAGCGTAGGAGGAGAGCTATCTGCTGAAAACACAAAGCTCGGCACCCACAGCCCACATGGTGCACAGAATATAAAACAGAGACTCTGCCCAAGGTTCTGTCAGGGGTGTGTATGCATGACTGTGTCCAAGGATTTTTCCTCAGATTAAAATCCATCTGTTATTAAACAGGTTGAGACCACATATTGCAGTGGTCATTAGCTCTGCTCCAGGCTTTGTTCCAACTTGAATCTACCAAGGCCTGACCGATACAGACCCCCCCAACTCTCCTTTTTTTTGCAAAATTATGAAATATGATGAATATTTGTGTAGTTAAATTGTCATATCGCTTTTAAAATTGGCTGATATTAAGCTGAACCATTAATGTGAATGAAATGTAAAATAAGATCTATCTATTTCTTTTTAAAGTATATCTCTCACTCTCTTTTTCTCAATCTCCCCCCTTCTCAATCTCTCTATCAGTCTCTCGTTCTCTCTCTCGCTCTCTGTCTATAAATGGGAAGAAGGCAGTAATTTTGCTGTAACACTCATGGCTCCTCACAATAACAAAAGAGTGTATTGAGCGATGGCGTGAATACCACACATTCCTCACTGACAGACGAGACACCGCCCAACTCTCCCACCTTTTTATGATGTGCTTTGGCAAATGATGAAATATGATGACACTATTTGTGCAGTTAAATTGTCATATCATTCCGCAAGTGTTTAGAATCATTGTTTTTCTAAGCCCTTTTCCTCCCTTTTAGAGGGCTAAAAGCCTCTATTAGCCAGACTGCAGCCACCCCCACTTCCACGAACACACACCTATTTACTCACATTTTGTCCATCACTGACGTTCTCATATTTCATTAAACCATTACAGTGTTTCTTTGCAGTTTGATGAATTTGACAGCGACCAAACAGAAATGTCCCAGGTTGTTCTCTTTAATTCAGCAGTCTTGGTGTTATTTGCATCTTACCGTCAATTTAAACTGTAATGTTTACTTCACAGTTGAGAGTGTGTTTATGTTCAAAACCTCTGGATACCGTAAAATAACTCAGATAGAGCTGTGCATCTAGCTTTTAATTGTACCAGAGTTTAATTTATACAGAGTTGATTTATAAGGGTTAATACCGAGGACTACATCAGAACTAAAGCATATTTCGCAGGGAAACGTCAGCAAACTTTAAGGCCTCATTCGTGTCATACCTGTGACTGTTGCAGTAGGAATCTTTCTCATAGTCAGACTTCATGCTGTTTTGATCTTCTGTATATTCCAAGTGAATGTTTAAATTTTTTTTTGCTGAATGATGAAATATGATGACAGTATTTGTGTAGTTAAATTGTCATATCGCTTTTAAAATTGGCTGATATTAAGCTGAAACATTAATGTGAATGAAATATAATAATATAAAATAAAATATAATATATAAATAATATAAATATAATATATAATATATAATATAATTATATGTATAATTTATGGTGAAAAATACCTAATGAATGTGTTCCATGCACTTTGGTTTCTGCTATGTAAAGCCAGTCTAAGAGTTCATCAAGCAAAATGACATGCTCTCTTTCTCTCTTCATCAGACTCTTTTTCTCTTCATCAAACTCTTCAACAGACTTCATGCTGTTTTGATCTTCTGTATATTCTAAGCGAATGTTAACTCACAGACATTGTCCTTCTACAGCCTTCCAGAAATACAGGTGCAGCGTCCTAATGCAGCACGTCTTGAAACGTTGTTGAAACTTTACAAAAACCTGCATAACCCACCTCTGCTTGAGCTTTGGGTCACAAACTGACAGACAGATATTCTTATTCACGATTTTCTGACAGAGAGCAGAATTCATGGTTCCACCAATAATGAAAATGTGTCCAGGTCCTGCAAAAGCAGAACAGCAATCACAGTACAGTGCCATGACTGTTGGTATAATGTTCTTATGGTGCAATGTTGTTCATGTCTTATAAAATATTCCACCTTTGACTTATCAGTCTACAGAATATTATCCCAAAAGTCATCTAGATGTTTTTGGCTTTTGGTCAGCAATGGTATAAGCCTTGGGTTCATTAAACGTGATGAACAGATATCATTTTGCTTCAAGACATATTTTTCAATGAAAGTATTTATGATAGTTATAAGGAGACAGTATTTAGAGTGCGAACATGTGAAAGAAACACTAACTGGAACCAAGACTTAACAGAGAATCCATCCTTCTCAGGCCTGAACTGGATAGTGCACTTAGCTTACAAGTATGACAAGTTAAATGGAAGATTAAAGAGAAAAATCATCTTCAAAAATAAGATCATGTTGAAGCAACAAATGCATCATTGTTTTCTGTCTGATTTTGCAGGGATTTTCATCACAATCAGGTACATTAGTCTGAGTGCATTACTGAGCCGGCAGCTGTCACATTTATCAGCCTTATCTCAGAGTTTAAGACAGCAAAAAAAATTATACTGAATGCTCCTTCATTTGACAAATGAATGCATTCTTCCTTCAACTCCTTGAGTAATAGTTCAGTGAAAAGTGCAGTCTGATGCTGGGTGTATTATTTAGGCTGCTTTACTTTTGATTTGGAGCTATGAGGCTAATGTAGCTAAGCACTTATATCTCAATACTTGGCACTGCGCACATTATAAAAAAAGTCATGGACTGTGTGGACAGTTTATTAAAAGCACATAGGAAAGTCTATTTGAGATTAAAACCTGACGTGGTTTGTCATAATTTATGCAAGCAATTTACACTATATTAATGGGTGGGATAAAGGCCTCCATTACATGTTAGCTGCAGTCTCATTGCAAGTCTAATTGCTGAAGTACCCACACTTCTTCTGATCAACTACTTATGGAATAAAGGGGGGAATTTGATTCATAGACAAACTACTGCTTTGATAAAAGAAGCACGTTGGGACTCAATATTGCTACTCTTCTCACTGCTGTGAAATAATTCAGCTGTTGAAATATTTATACAGAATGATTTGTAAAAGATTAGCGTGTGTGTGTGTGTGTGTGTGCATGTGTGCGGCAGTTTTCGCAGGTGTCTTCATAAAGTGCTTATAGAAAGTGCCTCTGTAGGTGCTGTTAAATAAAATACGAGAATAAGAGAGAACTAAATTATTCCTAGGCATCAGTGTGTGTACGTTTACGTTTACGTTTACGGCATTTAGCAGACGCTCTTATCCAGAGCGACTTACAAAAGTGCTTAGTGTTGGTTAGAGTATGAATCTCTATCTAGTACAACAGGATTAAGTCCAAACCACTCTATACTCAAACACTGCCATAAACACAGGGCCAGTGCTGATACCTAGAAAAAAGACAATGCAATACCTAGCAAGACTGGAACACCTACAGAGAAGAGAACAAATACAAGACTACATACAGTACAAGTGCAGTACTTAGCCAGTGCTCCTAGAAGATAAAGTGCAATTACAGTTTATACCATACTTTAGTATATTAGTGATTATAAGTGCTTTACAAAGAGATGGGTCTTCAGTCTGCGTTTGAAGACCGCGAGAGAGTTCGCTGTTCGGACAGCCAGTGGAAGTTCGTTCCACCATCTGGGTGCCAGGACAGAGAAGCGTTTTGTTGCGTGTCTTCCATGAATCTTAAGTGATGGCGGGTCAAGCCGAGCCGTACTTGAAGCCCGAAGGGCTCGAGGTGCGGTTCGACTTTTGACCATTGCCATAAGGTAAGGAGGAGCTGGTCCATTCTTGGCTTTGTAGGCAAGCATCAGAACTTTAAACTGAATGCGAGCAGCTACAGGAAGCCAGTGAAGGGAGCGCAGCAGTGGTGTGACATGAGTGAACTTGGGAAGATTGAAGACGAGCCGTGCTGCTGCATTCTGGATCAGTTGTAAGGGCCTGATGGCCTGCAGAGGAAGACCAGCCAGGAGTGAGTTGCAGTAGTCCAGCCTTGAAATGACAAGAGACTGGACGAGCACCTGGGAGGCCTCCTGAGAGAGGAAGGGTCGGATGCGTCTGATGTTGTGGAGAATGTATCTGCATGACCGAGTCAGGTTCGTAATATGGGCTGAGAACGATAACTGGTCATCCAGAGTCACCCCAAGATTTCTTGCATCTTTAGATGGAACAATCAAAGAGTTCTCGAATGAGATGGCAAGATCTTGCTGAGGACCTGTAGTTCCAGGGATGAACAGCAGCTCAGTCTTGCTGGGATTGAGCTTCAGATGATGAGCTGTCATCCATGAAGAGATGTCGGTCAGACATGCAGAGATACGACTGCAAACCTGAGTGTCAGATGGTGGGAAGGAAAGCATTAGTTGAGTGTCATCAGCATAGCAGTGGTAAGAGAAACCATGAGAGGTAATTACATCACCAAGAGAACGGGTGTAGAGTGAAAAGAGGAGTGGACCTAGCACTGAGCCTTGAGGGACACCAGTAAGGAGCCTGCAAGGAGCAGATGTAGACCCTCTCCATGTTACCTGGTAAGACCGCCCCTCTAGATAGGACTCAAACCACTTCCATGCAGAGCCCGTGATTCCCAAGTCAGCGAGGACGGATAGAAGGATCTTGTGGTTCACCGTGTCGAAAGCTGCAGAGAGGTCCAGAAGGATCACAACCGATGACAGTTTGGATGATCTTGCAGTCTGGAGCTTCTCAGTCACTGCTATGAGGGCTGTTTCTGTTGAGTGCGCTGGTTTGAAGCCGGACTGGTTGGGGTCCTGGAGCAGGTTCTGGGTGAGAAAGAGGGACAGTTGGTTATAAACAGCACGCTCAAGAATTTTTTATAGAAAAGAAAGGAGTGATACCGGCCGGTAGTTGCAGACATCTGAGCTGTCCAGTGTGGGCTTCTTCAGAATTGGAACCACTCTGGCAGTCTTGAATGCGGCTGGGACCCGTCCTGATGACAAGGAGCTGTTTATGATGAATGTGATGAAGGGCAGCAGATCCATGGAGACTGTCTGGAAGAGTGTGGATGGAATGGGATCCAGTGGGCAGGTGGTCGGGTTGCTGGATTTAAGTAGCTGTAGGACCTTGTCTGTGGAAAGAGGAGAGAAGCATGTTAAGGAATTATTGGCAAGAGAATGAGTATTGGTGAGGGAAGTGGAGCAAGAGGAAAACGACTGGCGGATTTTGTTAACCTTCTCCTCAAAGAAGGTGACAAAATCCTCTGGGGTAAGGGAAGAGGGTGGTGGGGGAGAGGGGGGTTTGAGATAAGAGGAGAAAATACTAAAGAGCTTGCGTGGATCAGATGATGATGCTTCCAGTTTCTCCTTGTAGAAGGATGACTTGGCAGCAGTAACCTCCGTTGAGAACTTGTAGAGGAGAGCTTGGTAGGAGTGTAGGTCAGAGTCAAGGTGGGACTTCCTCCACTTCCTCTCTGCCTTCCTTAGCTCTCTCCGGTTGCTGCGTAGGACTTCAGTCAGCCACGGGACAGGTGGAGAGGATCTAGCTGGCCTGGAGGAAAGAGGACACAGAAGGTTAACTGCAGATGAGAGTGAAGAAAACAATGTATCTGTGGCTATGGGTGTGTGTGTCCGGCGACTTATCCAAGGTGTTTTCTACCTTATGATCAATGAGCAGTAGGATAGGCCTCAGCACCCCACATGACCCAGAAGGATGAGCAGTTTACATGATGAGTAAATGAATAAATACATGGATAAATTAATTTCTCATATTACCCAGGCCTAATCCCGTCCCAGTCCTATTATTTTGTATGCAAAAAAAAGAATTTATTTCCTTTATTCAGGAAAAAAAGAAATAAAAACTCATGGAACCTACCTACATGTCTAAATGAAATAAATAAACAATAATAAAAAAGTGTCCCTAAACAATTGCTAATGTCATTGAAAGCTAAAAAAACAGAGCAGTTCACACACAAGTGTACACACAGACACACACACTGTTTTTTTTATATAAGATATTATATAGAATATATCAACACTGTTAAAGTACACCCTTCATCCAGCATCATCCAGTCCATATAAATAATTTTTAATTAAGAGTTTTTATGAAGTTACAAAAACCACCACATTTACACACATCCACCTATTCAGCTTACAGCAGTGTAGCTCCAAATATTTATGTTACAGGTATAAAGAGTGTTTCTGCCTGGACTGCTTTTTGAATCAGGCTTAGTAAATGCCATTCCATGTGAACAAAGCTTGTTTACATGCATTAATGTTAAAGACACAGTAACAAAACTATCCACTTTTATAATACGGGATCAAGAAAAGTTCTGAAATGGACATGTGATGTGAATTATGAGTAGTTTTGGTATATACAGCAACACAAACCTCAAGAACCTAAAGAAAAATGGAGGATATGGATACTTTTTCATTTAAGAGTCAGCTCATACATACGCAGGTCAGCTGGGTCACATTCAGACTGCTGTGGCATCTCAATCATATACAGTGCACGTAGACACAGTGTGGGAACAGAAAGTATAAGTTCTGTGTTGTTGTTTTTTTCAAATGATTTGAAATGTTTATATGTAATATATGATGAAGGTGTATATGTGATTTACCACCTGGAGGTCAGGAGAGTGCTGCTGTGGCCTGTAGGGCATCTGATTCACAAACAGTAGACACACACACACACACACACACACACACACACACATACACACACACTCTGAGGTTTGCTGTAACACAGAAGCAGAAATGACTGACAGTTGCTTTTGCACCAAAGAATAACGGATTCAAAGTGGAGTTCATGTGTAGTTCAAACAACATAACACCTCCCACACACACACATGCCCTGGTGTGTTAGTGTGGTGTGGGCTGTAGTGTGGCTGGAGATGATGTATGTGTGTCTAGTTTAGTGACAAATATGAACTCCAACACCACATACTCATAATGTCTCTCTCACTCTCTCTCCTTCTACTCTCTCTCTTACTGTGTCTGTTCTTTTTCTTTTTTCACTTAGTTTCTCTTTCCTGCTTTTTCTCTCTCCTTCCCTCTCTCTCTTCCTTCTCTCTCTCACACACACTCACTGTCTTGCTTTCCATATCCTTTTCTGTTCATACACTTTGTCTTTACCTTTTCACCATCCTCCTCTCTCCCTCTTTTATCACTCTTTCTCCTATTTCACTTTATCCTTTTTTCTCTTTCTATTTCCTTTTCTCTCTCTCTTATTTTTGCTCTCTTTTAACTCACTCTTTCTTAATCTTTCTCTTTCTCATCTATCTTTCATCTACCTTCCTTCTTTAGCTTTGATCAGCCTTTTGGGTGGCAGCAGTTGTTTGTGAAGCTCTGAGCTTATCTGGGGTTGAATAACCATCAGCCACAGTTACGGTGTTTAGAGGAGAAATAAAACACTCATTTGATTCACACCTTAATCCTTTAAGGTTACTGTGTTACGTTTAAGGTTACGTTTTACTGTGATCAGCGTGGACATGCAAGTGTCCCAATTATTCAGGGGTTTGGGCCGGTTAAACGAGGAGGAAGGAGACCGATATCATGGACTCTGATTGGATCACTCACCATACATTAGGGAAAATATGATTGACCCTCTTTCACAGTAGTCTTATAAAACTGGAATCAAATCTGATTTTCATATTTGTAGGTGGGTAAACAAGTATAAAAGTGTTTTCATTTTATCGTTTTTTTTATACCGAGAAAGATGCAGCTGTTTGGTGTGAAATGGTTTCACAGTAGGAAGTTCTCACTTCTCCACATAACAAATTGCTAGATCTGCACTGAGTTTAAACAATGTAACATGTAATTAAAACAAACTGTATATACTTGTTTTAACAAGCTTTACTATTTACACAGAGCTTGTAAACTGGCAGTCTGGCACTCTACGTACAGTGTTGTAGTCTAAAACCTGCACTGGTTTACTTGGAAAAAAGACATGCCTGCAACTTAATTTAAAGAGAATAATCATATTGCTTCTTATTGCAATTGCAGTTGCAATACTGGTTTGACAAATCACAAAACCTTTAGCCCTACTCTTATTTCACTCCTTACTGCTCACTAGCAGCCCAACATATAGTCACAATATTTCACACGCAGAGAACCAACAGTTTCCTATTTAATCTCACAACAGAGTCACATACAATAAAAAATCTATCATAATTAGAAAAGTGGCCTCACTGTGGAAAGAGGCTTTCCACATGTATTCCCAATACATATGTATTCCCAAAGATGGAGCTGAATAAGCTGTAGACATGCAACCTCTAAAGGTGAAACTTAATCTCAACACACTGACAGACACATTACAGCAGAGCATGAGAGGTAAATCATCTCTTTCTCTCTCTCTCTCTCTCTCTCTCTCTCTCACACACACACACACACACACACTGCAGGGAGTTAGCCAGCAGGTTAGAGTGAAATCGCCACTGGAGTGTGTGTCTACTTTAGACCGAGAGGTTGTATGTCATAAAACCTTTAGTGTGACAGTTACTCAAGCAATAGAAGCAAAAGTACAACTACAAAACCCAGCTGTCCCTGTCTAAAATCTCACACTAGCCCAGAAGCATAGGCTTATGGGATTTGTAGTGTTTTATAGGTACATCAATCACCCAAGCAACACAAGACAGAGGGTAATCTCTCTCCATTCTAAAACCGAAAGGGGATTTTGGGCTGTTTTTGGCAAGACCATATCTGTCTTTGTGGGTTTGTTGTTCATGTCTGAATGGTTGATTTTATAAGCTTAAAGCGAAGTTTCACCATAAAACAAATGTACACCTTTTGTTTACAACAGATATAGCCAGTCAGCCTAGACATGTTTAATACCTGAAGTTCGTTTCTTCAGTTTAGCACTAGTGCACTAGTGAACTGTGGCTAAACGAAGACGGGAAGTCCATGTAAGTCTTGTGTATTTATGGAACTCTTTTTAAATAGTTTGCACCCAGGACTGATTCTGGTCTTGTTTGGGGGAGAGGCTTATTATTGCTGGTTTGTTTTACACAAGAATTCTATGGACACACAAAAATTACATGGACTCCCTGTCTTCGTTTAGCCACACGATAAGCCAAAGCATTCATGTTACAAAATGAACAACTTTAAATTAATTTAAATGTGTACCTCAATCCCCCTTTGAGATCACCTACCATTAGAATAATGAGGCATTTAAAGAATATTTAAAAGCTGGGGATAATTCACATCTCCTCCCTTTGACCTTGGGACCTTGGGAAACTCAGCTGTAATTAGGGAAAGAAGGTCGTTTTACATTAGGAAGTGCAAAATTATTTATATATATAATTCTGTGTCTGGTTAATATGTATAAAATATACGAGTGTAAATGTTCACTTTTTAAACAATTTCAGATATTAATAATAGAAAAAGAAGGATGTGGTTGGTAGTAAAAGGCTGTGAGAGACTGACTGTGGAAAAGAAATGTATGTGTGTAGAATAGCCTCAAACCACATTCAAATAAAGGTTTCATAACTGTAAAGAAATAATGATTCAATTTGAAGTAAAAGAAGCCTAGCAGAAGCTGTTAGAGTTACACTCTGTCTAGTCTAGTGACTCCCAAAGCATTGAGTTCCTTATAGAATTGCAACAGGATGTCTTACCGAATCCAGCATCATTTAGCTTCTGGATCTTATTGATCTAAAATAAAATGCTAAAACTCCCGAATAAGAGGAGTAGACAACAACAAGGCATTCCAGCAGCTGAACCAACACAGCAGAATGAAACTGTACAAATACTTTGATCTCATTCTACTGTTATTAATCTGGTTTGTTGTAATGCAGTTGAACATTTGTTACACACCTGCTTTCTATCAGCTACAACACCTGCAGCTCAGTGGACTAGCGTTTTAAACTGAAGCTGTGTCGTCTAAAAGATCAAATGTAGCAGTCCAGTTTTCTGCTTGGCAAGACGTGTTTGGAGTCCACATTTTGCTTCTTTAGTTTGGACTGAGCAGCAAGGTTACCACCTGCAAAAAACACTACATGTCAGTAGTCACCCAGATATTTCCACCAAGAATTTCCCTAAAACTTCTTTCAAACCATATCCAGGTCTTCACACAGACCTTTTGACATTGTTTAGGACACAAGCATGGATGGAATTGAGATAAGCTAATAGTGCTAATATTAATAATACATCATGATTTTAACATTCAGTTTATTCCTAAGCCAACTTAAATGAGATGTGTTGCTGTTGGAGTCACAGTTTGTGTATTTTGAGGCGCCTGATGTTGCCCTCCTGCAGAGCTGCTATAAATTTCTGCATTCAGAAAGTCATCAGATGTCTTCAGTTCTTTATCTGCCAGCTATTTCTAACTCTTGAAAGGGTTGAAAGTTGAAAGGGTTTCCTTATTTGAGTTTTTGGAACAGTGTTTAAACTCCCAAGTTTTTGAATGCGAACTAATCTGCATGCAAGTTTTGTGAAAGCTGCTGAAAGCATTATTGTAGAAACTGAATAATTTATAGAAGATGCTAAATATGGAATAGTGGTTACCAAGTAAATGTTTTCAAAATGTTTTCGATTATACATTTCAAGTAAGTTTAAGAAGTTAAATATAATCTAGGCTGGTAGCTGTCCTGATATTTTCCAGCGGGCACAATCTCAACTTTGTCTAGTGGGCAAATTGAGCTGAATTGAATTAGGAACTGAATTATCAGTTGTAGCCTATAATCTGTTAATGTATTTAACACATTCTTTGAATATAGCATTTTTTATGCAATTATGTTACTAATGTCATCATTTAGTACTAACACCAGTTATTTAAGGGTAGCGGGCTAAATCCCTGACTGTGTCCTGCTAATCCTAAAACTATAATGATATCAAAGATCCAGAGTTTAAAGGAGTAAATTACCTTGTAAGGGCAAATACAGTTAAATATCAACAGAATTGTTGCATTTGTTTATAAAAATGTTAATGTTAAGTCCTTGCATGTGCATACATTGGCTGCAGTGTCTTCACCCACTGACCATTTTGTCTCCTCTTCTTCCTCAGGAGGCCTTCATCACAGGCCTGCAGGCGGAGACCTCCTACTCCATCACTGTAGCAGCGTACACTACTAAAGGGGATGGAGCCCGCAGTAAAGCTAAAGTGGTGACCACAGCTGGAGCAGGTATGTTCCGGCCAAACACACACACACACACTCTGCCTGATTTGAATGAATTACAGACATTAGGGTAAATTGGTACTTTCTGGTGTTCAGTTTTTATGTAATGTATGAAAAGTCAGACATTCATGTCATAAATCCATAAAAATATTTGTAGTAACACTACTCTGACCCCACCATACATATGCACAACAACACCTCTAGCTTTGAAAGCTTTGCCTTCTGTCATGGAAGTGCAAGTGTGTGTCCTAGCTAGTTTATGCCTAAAAGGAGTGAAGAGTCATTTAGAGTTCCTTCAAAGTTCACTGGTAAAAGTGTCAGTGTTTTAAGAGTTATAAAGTAAAGCTGTTAGCACAAATATCACAAAAACAGCAAAAACACCAAATATCCACTAACCTTTACACAAGCTTTCCACTCCTAACTCCCAGACATAGAGAGGCACATCATTCCTTTATTAGCAAACTTATTGCCATTCACTGCCATAAAAGTTTCATTGCTACATACATTACAGCACCGGTAGCCATTGCCATACGCTCTGTGCATTGCTACTTGCATTGTAACAACAATACTGTACTGTATAGCTTCATCAGATCCTGACATAAATCATTTGTTCAGTCAATTGTATTTGTATTGCACTTTTCACTGTCAATGTTGTTTTATGTTTTTAATGTTGTATGTATTATTATGCATGAATGCTTCAATAAATATGGTGTTGTCTCAAGAACAAAAGAAATAATAAAACTTAAGAAATATGTGTAGAGCCCATGAGCTGTCAACTGAAGTCTGATTTTGTCAGTGTTTAAAAACATATATGCAAGTCTGGGTAGGATTACCTAAGAACCCCACACAGTTTGAGGCAAAAGTGTAACAATATAGACATGCAGTTTGGCATTGCATATTAGTTACATTAGCCTTGTAGCTCCTAAAATAAAAGAAACAGTCTTTGCTGAATAACTACATTTGGGAAAACTTGGAATTGTACAACCCCCTTTAATCACTAATGGGAGAACTTTAAAGACATATTCTACAGAAACATGTTTTAGAGAAAAATATTTTACCCATTGCAGTGATGCAGGACCACATGCAATGTTGTGTAAGTTTGTACTCAAGCAACTGAAATCTTTTTTATTATTATTCTTTTCAATAAAAATAATTGTATAATAATTACAAGTAAAATTATTTAGAACCAGCTGAACTATGTAGATGTATCAGGGTATAGTTATTGATTTCTTGATTATCTTTGGTTGCCTAGTTATAAATTATATATTTAAACCTTTATTGTTCAAGTTCATATTTATATAAAACAACACAAACTTTTATTACAACAAATTATTCCAAACTTGTAATGAATGAATCTGTCTCTGTCAGACCTAGGCAAGTCCCACATGACCTTCAGCTTAATAATAAATGTACCTTTTATTGAGTTAAAAAAAATTGGACAATAAAGTGATTCTTAATTGTATATTTATTTTTTTCTTTTTAGTCCCAGGCAAGCCCACTATGATCATCAGCACCACTATAGGAAACACAGCTCTGATTCAGTGGCAGCCCCCTAAAGAGATAGTGGGAGAATTGGTAGGTTACAGGCTGCAGTACAAACGTGAGGAGGATGAGTCTTTTACCATCCGAGAATTCAAACGCACAGACGACCACTTCACCGTCACCGGCCTGCACAAGGGTGCCACCTACATCTTTAAACTGAGTGCTAAAAACCGTGCCGGAAGTGGTGAGGAATACACCAAAGAGGTCACAACTCCTGAGGACATTCCCAGTAGCTACCCACAGAACCTGAGCGTGGTGGGCCTTACCACCAGCTCCACCAAGCTAGCCTGGGACCCCCCACCACTGGCAGAGAGAAACGGCAAAATTATACGCTACATTGTGGTGTACAGAGACATCAACAGCCAGCAGAACCTCACCAACAGCACCGCAGACACACACATGACCATAAACGGCCTGCAGCCGGACACCACGTATGACATCAGGGTCAGGGCCTTTACTAGTAAAGGAGGCGGACCCATTAGTCCCAGCATTCAGAGCAGGACCATGGCTACTTCCATGCCAGGTGAGTTAAACACTCACACAGACACACAGTACTGCGTGCCATTAGTGAAGTAAATTAGCTTGACACTCATGCTAACAGGTCAGCTATTTCACACAGACGGCAGACTCCAAAGAGACTTAGTAATAAATATGTAAACCTGTATTTGGAAACATGGATTTTTTTGAGTAAATACTGTAATACTGAAGCTATCTATACTAACATTAATGCTAGCATTATGTATGATCTGCTGAGCCTGCACTGCACTCTGTCCTGACTGGAAAAAGAAAAAAATAGCTTTGCAAGAGAGACAAACATTCCGCTTTTATGATCTTTTTGCTGCACTTACATTTATTTACATCTTTCCTCTCAACTCCCAAAAAAATTGAAAAACCTCCTCTTAATACTCTAGATCACGTTATAACCTTGTATACCAGTCTGTCTTTACACAGGTGGTGTCATTATGTAAGAACATGGAATAGTCTATAATAACTGTGACCGGGAAGGTGAGGTTATGTAGGTCAGGCTTTTGTAATGTATATTTATTTTGGAAGAATATGTTCAGTAGATGTCATTAGCATTTATTAATAGATTTGTATTATAGAGGTTTTAGAGAGAAACACAGAGGTAATGAGTAGTGGGTAAATAATGTAAGCTCATAATAGTTTTTCTGAATCTTTTTGTATGCTGATCCAGTAATCATATAACACAGAACCAGAAATGTGACTGAATTTTATTTACCCTTTTTTGTTATCAGAGTTCACCAAAAACTTTGGAGTGAAAGCCGTGATGAAGTCATCTGTTCTACTTACGTGGGAGGTGCCCGAAACGTACAAATCTCAAGTGCCTTTTAAGGTGAGATACACACACCAACACACAAACACACACAGATGGGAAAGGAAAAAAGGAAGAGACAAGCAAAGAGGGTGAATCTGAGCTATAACTGGCTGCCAACTACAAAAGTGCAGAACACTATGCTGAAGGGCAAGAGAAAAGAGACACACATGCAAGAACTCACATAAACAAAACTAAAATCAGACAGTTGTGTCTCATCATTTTTAAAATCAGTGAATGACCTTTTTTGTCTTGTTTAAGGTTAATTTTAAATGAAAATTCAATAATTAAATTAACGACAGCAACATTATTGTTTACATTATTATTATTGTTAACATTATTATTTTTTATTTGATCTATATTTTCTATCTGTTATTCAATAAGCTACTCCAGTGCTTTAAAGCAAGTTGTTATATTTATACTACCTTCACTTTTATTTATTTGCCACCACTTTTCAAGTAATAGGCATTGTAATTATAACTTTATTATAACCTAATTCCCATTGCACAGCATTTACTTTAGAATCATTTCTGTTGGTCATTCTCACAAATTTGTAAATTTTCCTACAAATCTTTTTATATTTCATTGAAAAGTCATTATACTGCTGTGTAATTTAAATAATATGGTTTTTCTTTTTTTTTTTTTTACTTATCCTGACCTTTTTACCTGTAAATATTAAGAGATCTGTGCTGGGTGCCTATGTTGTGACTTGTTAATGTGAGTGCCCTCTGCTGGCAGATCCTGTATAATCAGCAGAGCGTGGAGGTGCAAGGAGACCTGAACAGGAAACTGATCACTCGCCTGCAGCCAGACACGGATTACTCCTTTGTTCTGATGAGCAGGGGCAACAGTGCAGGTGGGCTGCAGCAGCAGGTGTCCATTCGCACCGCACCAGACCTGCTGACCAGCAAACCGGCCAGATCTGCACATGACCCTGAGGAGGGAGGAAAACTCACCATCACACTGCCCAGAGTCCACTCCAGCATCAGCACAGGCATCAGGTCTGTAACACAAATGCTGGCTAGAGGCCAGAGATTGTCTAGAGATAGAAGCCTTTTGGATAATTTAAGTAAGAAAATAAAGATGCCGGAAGGGATTCTTTGCACAGGAACAATTGATCTTTCAATGCTCTGCCCACAAATATGTACCTTCTTGGCAACTATTGCAATTAATAACAATATTGCATTAATAATACATTTTTTACATTATTTTTTATTTTTATTTTGTATGTATGAAGGGTCACACTATTAGTTTTTGTCAACATTCTGCATAGCTCTATAGCCTGTACAATTGTGGACAGATCAGTTACGTCACATGTAAGAAGGAAGATAAAGGTTTTGAGAAAAGAGGAAAGGTATTAGTTGCGTTGTCAGTTAAGAGAAGAAACAGATTGGAGAGAGAATGTCCTGCAGCTTATGGGCTAGTTTATGGTGCTAAAGTATTTGCCTGCCAACAGTCTGAAGTCAGGGAAAGCTAGAGGCTCAGTGTCAGAGAACCTTAGAGCGCAGGGAGGAGAGTTAAGTGTGTAGTAGCTCAGCTTGGTGCTAGATCATGTAAGGTTCTGAGTATTTACTCAATAATTTATAGTTATTAATGAATAAGTAGTTATTTCCAAATGATCAAAAGGATTTTGATAGTTTAACTGGATGAACATAAAAATGCAGCTGATTAAGGATAGAGGTGGTGTGAGTAGAATTTTGGTAGTGAGCGAGAATTAAAGCAGCTATTTTTTGAATATATTGAAAATACCAAAGAATGAGAACACAAGATGTGTGGGTAGTCATTATTTTTTTCGGTGCATTAAGATGTAATTCACATACAGTAAATAATATACAAAGACAATTAAAACAAAATACATTTTGTATATAAGAACCCTAGAAAATGTGAATATTTACCACCATTCATTATAACAATTACAGCGTCACTAGTGACTTCTAGTGTCAATACAGTCATAACTCTCAAAAATTATTATCAACATCAGCCCGTTTGTCACGCAGTGCCTGGAGTACCAGTACCAGCATTATAAGAGCACTTCAGTTTGCGGGATGCAGCCGTGTGAACTTGTTTTAAATCAGCTTGACTGTAATTACTTTTTAGCCATCTATGCCGTGTTTGCTTGAGTCTCAGGGATTAGTGTCTCATTGAGAAGATTTATTGCAGCCAAACATCTTGGGGTTGGTGCGTTTGGCCTCTTACGCTATTCCAAAAGGTTTGGTGGTTTAGCAGAAGTCAATTTTAGCTAAATATCTTTGAGTCAATATGAACAAGGCAATAGTTTTCTTTTTTCTAACCCAGCTAATAAATAAATATAATATCAAATAAATATATCAAATTATACTTAAGTGATGTTCTTATAGTGAAAAAAATTTTTTGAAATTTGGAAAGTATTGTAGGCTACATACCAGTGCAAGACATACAGCAAATTATCTCGGTGGTCTTTTCTGTAATGGTCATTTCAAAATAGCCTTTTAGCTCCAGCAGCAAAACAGAAAAAATGCTTGCAGGTAGCGATGCTAATGCAGAGTAGAAGAATAACCAGACACATTCCCTTGTGAATGCAAAATCAATACATTTGTTTCAGTAGCTCATACTGTAAAATGGCATGTAATTTTCACTCTGCTGTAACTGCTGTAGCTGTCAGGCATCTGAACTACACGCATACATACGCAGGACCATTCAAATGGCCCTACTCATGCACATCTTATTTTTGTGTAAACTCATCACCTTATTCTTTTATTCCTCCATAAGCAGAGTCAGGTTACAAGTTACAGCAGATAAAACACTCAAATTTACACATAGAGCATGTTTACAGCTTGCATTAACATGCACTTTTGGTGATCTGATCGTGTTTAGATTTCACTTAAATGCGTGAAAAGCCAGGTGTAAACATACACAGGATACATTGTGATTAAATTACAATCAGATCAGTTAAGCCACATTTACTGAGGTGGCGAGACTGGAGCTGCACCCAAAGTGAGAGCTTGTATTCTTGGCTAGTGAAAGTGTACACGCCAAGCATCTCAACAAGCTTTTATACGGGAAATGTCTAATCCAGCCTAATCTGGTCAATATGTGTTCACATTTTAATAAAAGGTGTATCAAGAATCAACCCAAAGTATATCTAAATACAATCCAGACATGAAACACTCCTTCATGGTGTGAGGTGAGCAGTAAAATATGCATACATCTTAAGGCCCGGGACTTGAGGACTGAAATTGGGACCCCTGCTTCAAGGATTTGTGTCTGTGTCAGTCACATCTAAATAATTATTCATTCAAATAAAAACTTCACCTTCAGCAAAAATCATAGAAATATTTGTATTATTGAAGATACACATGAATTAATGAATTTCCAGATGGTGCAGAGCCAAAGAGATGAACATTATATGGTGCCTTTATATGACAGCAGAAGGTGGTTAGAGAAGTCAAAAATCTGCTGTCATGTATCCAGACAGTGCAGTGAGGAAAGTGTAGTGTAATAAAGCTCAGTTAAATATAGGCAGCACTAAGCCATGACAGACTTTATAGGGCAATAGGTGGAATTTAGCTTTTTTAACTGCAAGGAGCAATCCAGAGTTTAATTAGTCATTTTCCTACATACATACTGTTGTACTATACTAACATATAACTGATAATCACAACATATCACTATATATAGCACTATAACCATATGTTCAGTTGTGATCCTTGTATACGTATTGTATCGCCAGGGTCTTGCAAATTCACAGCCCTAATAAAAAGGGACATTTTGCTGCATTTGACTGTTGCAAACTGATTGAAAACTGAGATATATCAATGAATAGTATATGGTGAAAATTATTATAACTGATGAAGATTTTGCAGATTCTTGCACATGCTGTGGTTTAGCAGCAAGGCCTGATCTGACTGTATATGTGAAGGGGCAGAATCATTTAGATTAATTGGGTCTCAAGTGTTTGTTGCAGTCAGTACGTAAGCCAGAGGCTGCAAGGCTGTAAAGAAATAATTCAGAAATGCAATCAGTATCTTAATGTTCAACCAGACCGCTTCATCAGAGAGCAGACTGGGGGCTGAGCGCACACACAACAAACCAATCTCGAACTCCGAATGGGAAAAAGTAGAAGAGCATGTTCTCTGAAGAATCCTGAAATGGCGTCTGCCGTTTGTACGTGACGTGAAGACAAAAAAGCTCCATGACGTTGGTTGGGTTTTTGCTGTAATTGCTCAGGGTACTCTGCAGTTCTGTGTTCAGGCAAAGTCTCAGGCCTTTTTTGTTTTCCAAATACCTCTGTGGCTAGACTTATTTGAGCAAAACATCACATTGCAATTATAGTCCGGCTTAGTTGCAGTTATGATACACCTTTGAAAAAAAACTCAGAATCCCTTTATTTTGCCAAATATGATGCACATACAATGAATTTGTCTTTGTGAATGCACGCATACAAGTCCTACTGACCAGACCAGACAAGTGCACAAATATTCCAAATTAGAAATATTGCAATGAGAGTAAGACACTTGAAAAAAAGAGAGTAGATACAAAAGAGATCAATATGTGAATATTTACATATGTAGAGTGTTTGAGGGCACATATAGTAACTATTTTTAAGAGTAACAGTAAATAAACATTTATTTAAAAAAAAAGAAAAAAAATGTGTACATTTCATAGTAAAGATATCCACTGCGGTTGATGAGCGCTACAGCTCTAGGGAAATAACTATTAGCATGTCTAGTTGTGGTAGTATTAGTTTGTGTTTGATGAATCACATAAAAGTCTTACTTCATTAAAAAGTCAATAGAACACTCAGTACGTACCTGATTGGCCCTCTGCATTATTAACACTGGAGAACACTATGGCCAGTAATCCAATAACAATTGACAAGTAACATATTGTGCAGACCTAATGTGCAGCCAGAGAGAGCTAAATAATAAAGTAAATACAGCAATACAAATGTTTAGTATTACTCCATAAACATCAGTACACTGTAAAATAAAAAGCCAATCAGCCTTAAACGATAAGGTAACTGATTACACAGCTAAACTTGTGGATACTAAAGTACACCCATCTTGAATTTCCAAGCCCAGAAAAGTAAAATAAGTTATGAATTATTGTTGTGTCACTTAAATTAATATATACACCAGTCTTTTTTGAAGTTGTTCAGATCTCCAAAATGTTTAAATGAGACCTATTAATGATTTCTCTTTTTCCCTTTCAATTTTGTACAATTTCTAAAGCTCAAAGTTCTTAACAGAGATAAAAACTCTCTCTCACAACAGAAATCTCTCTTCTGCCTATAGAAACTACTACTACTAAGTTTTAGAAAACTACTGGTCAAAATTTTAAGAACCCTACCAGTCAAAAGTTTTAGATCACTACCAATGAAATGTTTTAGATCACTACCAGCCAAACGTTTTAGTACACTACCAGTCAAACGTTTTAGTACACTACCAGTCAAACGTTTTAGTACACTACCAGCCAAACGTTTTAGTACACTACCAGTCAAACGTTTTAGATCACTACCAGCCAAACGTTTTAGTACACTACCAGCCAAACGTTTTAGAACACAACCAGCCAAACGTTTTAGTAACACTACCAGCCAAACGTTTTAGTACACTACCAGCCAAACGTTTTAGAACACAACCAGCCAAACGTTTTAGTAACACTACCAGCCAAACGTTTTAGTACACAACCAGCCAAATGTTTTAGAACACTACCAGCCAAACATTTTAGTACAATACCAGCCAAACATTTTAGTACAATACCAGCCAAACGTTTTAGAACACTGCCAGCCAAGCGTTTTAGTACACTACCAGCCAAACGTTTTAGAACACTGCCAGCCAAACGTTTTAGTACACTACCAGCCAAACGTTTTAGATCACTACCAGCCAAACGTTTTAGAAAACTATCAGCTGTATGTTTTAGTACACTACCAGCCAAATGTTTTAGAAAACTATCACCCAAACGTTTTAGTACAATACCAGCCAAAGGTTTTAGAACACTACCAGCCAAGTGTTTTAGTACACTACCAGCCAAACGTTTTAGAACACTACCATCTATCTATCTATCTATGTACATGCACATATATAATATGAACATGTAAGACCATTTCTATTGATCCATGTTTATGTGAGAATTATGTTTCACCTCTTGACATTCTGATATAGTATAAATCCAAGCATTGTACAAACCCAACAATATCACTGTTTTTCCCCTTACTCCCTTTCCCTTCCCTTTTTTTTTTAACCTGTAGGTGGTACTACATAGTGGTGGTGCCCGTAAATCCAGGCACACTGCGCCGCTGGGAGACCCCAGAAGACATGGACCTGGACGAGGTGTGTGAACACAGAATCAGGACACTTGATACAATGTATGCTGTGTGGGTTTGTGTGAATGTTTGGATGATCACTGGCCACTTTTTACTACAAACCTATTACTTGTGCTCCACTTGTAGGTTCACTATATGCGTGTACAATTACAGGCTATAGCCCATCTGTTTCTGTTTCTGTTCATGTTAAACCACCTTTTGCCCAATCTTTTCAGGTCAGTTTTTGACCACTGGACCACTGTGGACCAATGTTATTTGGGTTGTGGAGTATTCACAGCAGTGACACAGTGAAAGTGTATAAGTGTATCAGCCTCAGTAGTTTTGCTGGGGTTTTACAAACATCACTGTCACTGGTCATCCAAGAGCAGCCCTGTGGTCAGAAACTGACCATTGATGAAGGCCTATATGATGGCTTTGTTGTATTTCGTAAGTTTATAATAGTGTTAATTGTCATTTTAATTGCAAGGTAAATGAACTGCACTCTTGTACACTAGTAATGTGGACCTACAATTTAGAGGTTGTTAATAAAGTTGATGCTAATTGTGTATTTATTTACGTGTATAAGTGGATAGGTGGGTGATTGTGTGTGTACGGTGTGTGTGGAAGTTAGAGTTAAGAGGCTTGGACCCTTTGAACCTTTGGCATTGGCAAACTTGGTAAATTTGCTTGGGTTTGAAAGATTTAAAGCCTAAAGCAAACTGTTGGAATTGGATTGGTTCTGGACTTGGTCCACAGCTGAAGCCAGTTTGGGTGGTGGATTTATTCCAGCTGAAACTGTTGCATTGTAGTTGAAGCTAGAGTGGCCTCAGTAGGTGGCCTGTTGCGAGTCCCAGTCCATTTGCCATTGCCCACAGCTTATTCTGAATTACTCGGATCTCCTGGCAAAGTGCTGCAGTAGGACTAATGGCCTGTGCCATTTAGTGTTATGCTGTTAAGATTTTGCAGAAATCACCTCCCTAAAGGCTGGATGGAATAATTTAGCCAGTAGTATTTTATTATATCAGTATATAACATTGTCTTAGAAAAACTTCATAACAATTTCAACATTTGTAAATGCAATTGGGTGAACACTGGGTGAGCACTGTGAAAATTTGCTTAGAAGTTCTTCTGTTTAACAAAACTGAAAGTCAAAGTTTCTCATTTACCCCTACACACTTGCTCCAGAAATTAATTCCATCTATTTGTAATATCAGTATGTTTTCAGCATCATAAAGAACATCTGGTAACACTTTATTGCATAGTCCATCTTTGAATACTCAACGTCCTTGCAATCAGCAGATCGCTTCACTCAGGGAGTTGGTCTGAAGAACAACTTTCATTACAAAATGTTCCTTTACACATTAAATGCTATTACACGTTTCCAACAGAAAGATCTCCAGATCTCACATAAGGTAGTTTTACCTTAAAACCTTATATCTTCAATAATCAACTGTTTTTTAACCCCTTACATTTTAAGGGCCAGTTTTCAGGACTGTTATTTAGCATAGTTTTGGGCTTTAGAGGACTTTGGAAGGAGATTTCCATTGGACATAAAAATATCCATAATTTGGCTTAAACTCTCTGGCAGTCCAACTTTAAGAGTCCAAATAATACTTCACTCTCATAACTACAGAACTCCCACAGTTTTTCATCCAGTGTAAAAATGGGGGAAAGGTTAGAAACTAATTCTAGAATTTGTATGATAAAATATGTTTTTGTTTAACAGAACTATTGTTATATGCTGTGCTTTATTTTAATTAAAGAAGAATATTTGGAGTAAGTTAAATGTTGCTGTTTTAACAAAACTTCAAATCAAACATTGTAGCTTTACAGGAGGAGGAAAACATGATTAACTTTTAAAAATGGACTTTGGAGATACAAGGAGATACAAGGTTTTTGCACATTGGCAATGATGAAGTAAGTTACACCGCTTGTTCACATGTTAGGTACATTTAAGGTTGAGCTGATAAAATAATGTGCAGTAGTTACAGAGCTAGTGAAAAGCCCAACCCCTGCACTAACTTGCAGCTGTGTGTTATCTATAGAGTTCCATGCAATAAAGTCAGGGAATTCATTTCATATCTCTGAGCTGTGCTTTTTGTAAATCCTTCAGTGCTGCAAGGACTCTCCACACCCTGCCGTCTGTCAGTGCTGAACAGGCTTTTTTTACAAGTTCCTTTTTTCTTCTGCTCTATCTGACGTTTTGTGCCGCTGTGTTTCGGCTACAGGCCTTCTCCTCCCCATCCTTCTGCTGCTTCTAAAACCTAAAAACTCTGCTCGTAGCATTTTTTTCCTCTTTGTGTTATTAATACAGAGGTATTGGGGCTTTTCTCCTGAGCTTGCTTTCTCACAAATGCGCCATCATCTGCAGAACAGAAGGGAAAAAAGCTTCTCAAAACTTTAATGTGAGGCCTGTTGAATATCAAAAAGCATCAGGGCTTGTAAAATAAATATGCTGCGAAGGAAGGCAGGGCTTTTGAGTTTTTCTTGGTTTTTTTTGTAGCAATGGCAATCACAAAAGCCAGTGCACAGTGCAGCGTAAGGTTTCGGAGTGAAGAATGAAGCGTCTCTTGGCGGAGCTGGCCTTTTTTATGAGTGTTACACTCTCAGATGAGAGGTGTATTACTTCAGCGAGCCAAAGCTGGAGTGCTGCTGTTTATTACTGTGCTGAGATTATGGTCGTTCTCTCAGTGTTCTTCGTTCAGAATGTCACAACACTCCATTTGTTCAAGTTTAATCCTGTTGCATTTGATTTGGCTTGGCACAGTATGCAAGTGAGAACAAGGAGGATAGAGCTGTTATAGCGAAACAGTAAACTGTGAGAAAAGGGAGGGAGGCCATTAAAGGAATAATTTGGTGAAAAATCTAATTTACACAATTTATCCTCCTCATCCCAAAATGCAGCCAAGTCACATTTGTGAATTTTTCTTTTTTAGTTTTGCACTACAGATACAACTCTGTTGTAGCTAATAAGAAATGAAAGCATTGTGCCTAAATCATCACCTTAAACTGTGTCAAGTTGTTAAGTAACCTCAAACAGACTTGCTTATGTGATGTCTGTCTGTGTGATACAGTGTTTTCTAGACATGGCAAAAGATGAATTACATAGTTAAAAGCAGTGATAACAGGCACCTGAAAGCCTGAATTGTGTCGTTATATTTGTTTGTTTCTATAGACAACAGTATGTCAAGCAATCAGAAACCACAAAAGCAGATCTCTTTGAGAATACTTAACAACTTGACTTGATTTGAGGCCCTTTATAACAAATATGGTGTGCTCTATTTGGTAGGTATAATAGGGTGTTTGTTAATAGCTGTGCTGGGATAGCTTCTACTCCTCTGTGAAGGGTTTATGCTAGATGATGGAACATTGCTGTGAGGATTCGATTCAACTACAAGAGCATTAGTCTGGTCAGGTATTGATTGGTTGGTTGGTTTGGTCTGGATCACAGGCATCACTCCAACTCATCCAAAAGGTACTGAATGCACTACCACTGCTCCACATCCCAATTACACTCCCTAGCTGACATTTGGCTTTAGGCATAGTGGCTTTAGGCTCATGAGTAGCTTCTCCAGAGCATCTCATTCTATTAGCCATTCAATTATTATTCTATTTTTTTAAATTAAACAAGCTTTGTGCGAGCAACTAATTTGAAGGCTTTTCTGGATAAATTTGAATGTATGATGTTACTTTAGTTTATATTTGCTTACATTAGACATTACTGTGATGACTTATTAACATTTGTGTACGTCTGTGTGTTAGTTGTTAGAGGCTGGTGGAGAATCCAGTGTGAGTAAGCGGAGGAAGAGGCAGTCACCAGACTTCCTGCGGCCGTACATCGCTGCCAAACTCAAAACTGTTCCTGAAACCTTCATCCTGGGGGATGAGAAAACCTACAATGGTTTTTACAACAAAGCCCTACCCGGCCAGCAGCAGTACCGCATTTTTATCCTGGCAGCTCTCCATGACCACGACTCAGTAAGTGTCTCACTCACCCACAAATGCACCGAGGGTTAAACACATTCATGCGTCTCTGAGGGCTTTTGTTGACTCAAATGGTACTATTAGAATATAATACTAACTCTAGTTCTAACTGCAATCTTGGCTAACTGCAGTCTAACTGCAGTCTCAAATGAAGTATTTCCTTGTTGTATGAACCCCTTTAAGTGTTTGGTTAAAATGGAGGATATTTAGGCATGATTCAACAACATGAGAATGTAGGCGTTTGTCGTTCATATTTGGAATATGTGTATTTATGTGCATTTATTCTGTGTGCAGTTAGAATGGAATGTGGAAAAAGCTTTGGCTCAGTACTACTGATACTGCACAAAACAAACCTTCATATTAACAGATATTTATAATTGGCTTCGGAGGAAGTACAAATAAATATTGACGTTTGTAGAAGTAACAGTGCTGTTATTGGCGTATGGGTTTCCTTACTGTTACTAATGAAAACTGTTAGTTTATATGTGTTATAGAACAGGATTTATCAACTCCAGTCCTGAGACTCTGCAAAGTATTTCCCTAGAAATAACCCACCTTGTCTAACTAATAAGGGGTAGATAATGAATTGGATAAAATTGTACAAATAATTAATTGACTGTCGTTGATTGAAAATTCCAAGACTGGTTCCAATGTTCAGAGTTTGATACCTCTGGTCTGTAGTCTAAGAATATATCACATATTTACAATGCATCAATTTCCAAAATATTAAAAAGGACTATCTGCAGCCTTGTTTAGATTGGATTACGTAATTGATTGAATTTAAATCTGTTATATAATCCAAATAAAATGCTTTATTTACTATTTAAAACGAAATACTTTACTAGTAGGCTACCATTTTTGTTGCCACATTAAATGGTTGCTCTATCTCTTGTCCACGGGGCGAGGAACTACAAGCTAAATATCTCATTTAACTCTTTCCACCAAACCAGCTCGCTATTTTTCATAGGACTGACTCCACAGCAACCATAGGGCATCATCACAATGGCAGCCTACTAGTTTACTTGTTTAGTTTATATGGCATAGTCTAATAAAAATGGACATGTATACTGTTTCAAGGCATACAAGTAACAGTCAGAGTTTCCTTTAAGGAAATTACCACAGGACACCATATAAGTTTTATCCATCGAGAGATTTGTGAATATACCTGGCAGGCTGAAGTACAACTGTGCTTTCCTAGTTTCTTTTTACGAGCCAATAATCTGCATCCTCCTGTTGTCCACATTACCAGTGTAGCTAAGTACTTGGCTAAAAACTACACACTGTAATGTGACAGTTGTGATGTGTTTATCTGCAAAAACGTAATTGCGCTAATCCACTGCTAGATTAAAACTTTATTGCTGTAGTTTTTCCAAGAAGTCTAAGTAAGCAGTTGTTTCAGGCTTTATTTAAAGGACACAATTTGGAATTTTAAGGCTTTGTTTTTTTTCTGCTTGCTTGCTTGCTTGGGCGACTTCTATTGTAGCCTTTATAAAGAGACTTAGTGTTGCGCAAAATTAGAAGCAAATTAGAAGTGTCTGGGAGCAACAACAGCGCAGAGTAGATGAAATGGAAATGCGATTTGGCTCCAAATGACTGAAACCATCTTTTAATACTTGTTTTTGATAACCTTTGGAGAAGTCAATGGAGTGGAGTGTAGATGAAGGAAGTAAGAGAAGGCGAGAATACAGAGGGAAAAAATAAGAAAAGAGTATAGGAAAGCAGAGGAGAAAAGCGTAGAAAGTCAAGGAGAAAAGAGAAGTGAGAAACATCCACAGGGCTCCTGACTGGGTGGGCAGAGCTGAAGCAGGATGGAGATTAACTGAGTGAGAGTGGAGGAGAGTCAGCAGTACAATTATCACTGTCAGAGGCAGGAAGGATAAATACTCAGACTTTCAGAGTGGCATTTCAGTCTTCGCTTGGCTTTAGATTTATCTTAATGCAATTCTGCAATTAATCTAATTTTGTGCCCCTTGCCCTCCCTCTTCACTTTGACTCTTCTGTTGTCTGCCTCTCGTTTCCTCTCTTAGTCTTCCACCCACACACTCACATACATATTGTGTTGAGGCTATGTTGGTAAGTAAAGGGCCTTCAGTGAAAGGCGGTGCATTACTCACTCAGTGGGACGCTTCCATCAGATAGAGGAGCTCAAATTGATCAGTGTGAAAGCTCCCCTTGGAGAGGATCACTCAGGGCTTTCTGTTCCACTCTCACTGTGCTCTCCAACAGCCTGCTGCCATCACTCACAAAGTTTTTCTCCTGCAGTTAACCCTCAAGTGTGACAGAGACAGAGAGAAAGAGAAAGAGGGTAGGGGAGAAAAGCGAGACGAGGGCAGGGGGAAAGATTCCATTCTCACTCTGGGTGTTTTATCTATGATACGTGCTTGAAAAAGTTTGATAAGAGTAGAAATTCTTTCAGATGACGTACAGAGCAGGTTTTTAGACTGGCATTGATTGACAGTTGGTTCTACATTAGACACATTTTAGTCAGCCCTACATTTTTAGCTCTGTGTTAGTCCAACATTAATGCCAGAGGTGGCAGTTTCTTCACTTAAGTAAAACTACTAGTAATCTAGTATAACAAAATAGTAAAAAAAAGTAAAAAGTATTAAGTAAAAAGTACATTTACGTTTTACTCAAATAGAAGTATAAAAGTGTGTGGTCTAAAATGTCCTTAAAGGAAAAGGGTACACAGATGTGCAAATAAGCATTATGTTACAAAGAGTTACTGTAATACAGTGAGATTCAGTTCAATTATGGGTGCAGAGTGACCCCTGGGGTAATAAGAGTAACAGCTCTGGGGAAAAAGCTGTTAGCATGTCTGGTTGTGCAGAGTCTGCGGCAGTTTAAATTTCTTCAGCTGTCTCTGGAATAACATTCTCTGCTGTGCTTTCTTGGCTGTGGAGACAGTGTTTTTCTTCCACTTCAGGTCCCTGGATGTGGTGGTGCCCAGGAACTTGAGTCACTCCACAGTGGAAACCATAAAGTCATTGATGTTGAGGGGTGGAAGGGAGGGGGGTTGCGTCTGAAGTCCACTACCATCTCTACTGTCTTTTGCGTGTTGAGCAACAGGTGATTGCTGCTGCACTAGGAGACCAGCTGAAGAGGAGGGGGGAGAGCATGAACCTCTGTGGTACTCTAGTACTGAGTATTTATACATGGATTCTGGCATGGACAGCTGGGACTATTTTACATGCAGAAGCTGCAGCACTATGGTGTTAAATGCAGAGCTAAAGTCTACAAACAGAACTCTAGCATAAGTTCCAGGCCTGCCGAGATGTTGTAGCATGAAGTGCAGGGCCAGGTTGACCATTTCTTCAACAGACCTGTTAGCTCTGTATGTAAACTGCAGGGGGTCCAGCAGAGTTCTGTAATGGCCTTCAGATGGGCTAGCACCAGGCGTTCAAAAACCTGTATGACTACAGAGGTATGGACCACTCTGAAAAATCGGTGCTAGTTGGTCATGGCAATGTTTCAGGGTGGATGGAAGTCAGGTCACCTTCTGTGTGCTGAAAAGCCTGCTAACGTCCTGCATTCTGATGGAGCGCTTAGCAGGGGACAGAGATGAGACCGCTAGAGTTCTGCTATAATTCATCATCTGCATGCAACATCCAATTTACTCATCTACAGTAACACATTTTGCGGGATGTGAGTGTAAAGCAGAATAAAGCCTGACAATCTTTGTTCACAAATATGTGTTTCTATACTTCCTGCACAGCAACTCTCCATTTTCTTAATGATTTGGGGTGCAATAAACAATTGTTACAAACAATACAAGGGATGAAAACCAAAACCATTTTTCACAGAATTAAGATTTCCTCCCTTTTTTGGCAGCTGCTTATTCATGTTTAAATACAAGCTCTAACTGTTAAAAAGAGAGAGAATATGATGTTTTACTAACATGGTTAACAATATTTTAACTAATTCTTACTACTGTGATGATTTTCTCATAACATCACTCTGATTTCCTTCAATCGTCCCTAATTAGCCTACAGGTGAAATGATCTTTCCACATGAGATTGTCAGGTAAATGATGGTTTAATCACTAATGTGTCCTTGTATCTCCAGCTTTGGGGCTGTATTGATTAATACAAAGAGTTGTGTATCATTAAATTAATGGATTCAATTTTTTTTCAGACACACCATCTGTGTTAAGCATTAGCTCCACACAGAACATATCCCTGAAACTAAAATAACAAGTAATTCTTTTAAATAAATGATACATTTTTAAAATTAAATTGTAGTAATTAAAAGTATAAAATAACAGGTGACAGACATTTTGTACTATAGTACAGATATAAGTACAGATACTTAAAACAGCTAGAATACTGCAATAAAGTACTTTTAGCTTGACAGTGAATGTGTACAAAAATCTGTTGTCATGTCATGTTTAGGGCATGAAGTGATACAAAATACCAATTTGCTGTTGTCCAAATCTGTTTGAATAACAGCAAATTGGTATTTTGTATCACTCCGTACTATCTGGAGCAACAAGAAAGTGCTCCACATAGTCTTTTACCAAACAAATAAACAGTCAAATCTGTCACTGTGATATGTAATTTACAATAAAGACTTGGACAGCATTCTGGGTGAATTATCGTCTCAAGTCTGGTGAACCAGGAGACTGCAAAGTACAAAGAAAAACGAATCAGCTCAAAAAAAAAAAATCTAACAGATGAGGAGTGAGCTATCTTTGTCTATTATAGCAAGGAATTAAATATCATTATAGACTCAAACTACGAGCTGCAGAACGAAATTGAGGATAAGTAAAGAGGTTAAAACAAAAGGCTGCAGGATAGAACGACTGAAAACTACGCCCATGCTCATTTTTAATCAGCCAGTTCACTGGTTCCCTACAAACTAATGTTAGTCAGCCTAGTGTTAGTCTAGTGTTAGCCAACCTGCTGTTAGTGAGATCAGTTTTAGTCCAACTGTTAGCCCAGCATTAGGCAAATGTTAACAGAGTGGCCGTGGAGTTTATTTATAGCCTTGTGTTCTATTAGCTGCTTGCTCAGGCTGTCAGGGACAGCACAAAAAGGCTGTGCATGTGAACGTTTAAAGTGAATTACGCCCAGCAAATTGATCCATTTAACTTTATTGTGTGACACATGGATCAGCACACCTCTCCACAAACAGCTTTATCAAGGTGAAAACAATGAAATGGGTCTTACTGGAGCGAAGACAGGACTCCCTCTGGCTCTGTTTATGACAGAATAGAGTTTGTGATAGCTTCTTAATTACCGCCATTGCTGATTAAACAACTGCTATCGACTAAGCTGCTCGCTCTTGCTGTGGGCTGCATTAGTCCTTCATGAAAAGAGAACCCAGACTTGTTATTGTTATGGATTAAAACTGAAAATAGAAGATTTGTGGTGACTAGGTACTGACAGAATAGGAACTCTGGAACATGTAATGGAGGAGTGAAGTTGGGTAGTCTTCAAATTAGTCTTGCCAGTGAGTTAAATTGTAAGTCAGTTAATAAAGTATACTGGTATTGGGTAAAAGAACAAGGTTGTAATAAAATAGTTTCATATTGAGTTTGATAGTGAGGTAGTCAGGGAAGTAGTTCATTCAGTCTATTTTTTGTAGTTAGTGAATTAGATAGTGAGGTAGTAGTGAAGTAGTTTGTTAGTGAATTATGTAGTAAAGTCATTTATTAATTAGTTTTGTAGTAAATGAGTTGATGAGGAAGTTTGTGGCATGTTAAAAAAGTGTGGATGTTAATTATAATTTTGTCTAGTTTTTTTAGTGAGTGAGCTTGTTAGTGCAGTAGTTTTTGTAGTGACCTAGAAAAGTAGTTAATGAAGTAGACATAATAAAGATGTTTGTTTTGTAGGTAAGTTAGCCACGAGGCAGCTCCATTAACAGTTTTAATTTTGAATAAAATACAAATATTGTCAGGGTCCCCAAACTGACACTGAAAACGACTGCTGTGGCTTGTAGTAATTTATAGCACCGACATTGATCATGAAGATGTTTCTTCTGTGACCCTTCTCTGTTTCAGTCTCTATGGATAGCTTTTTATCAGAGGAGCAACACACCTATCTCTTTTTTCTGTGTCTCCCCCCCCCCCCTCTCTCTTTCTCTAAGTAATCCCAGCGCTCCATGCCTGCAGGCTCCATGCCGTAATGATTCACATGCGTCTGCAGAGCTAGATTTTTTTCTTCTGCTGTCGTTTTCTGGAGGGAGTGGAGAAGGTGTCGCGCTGATGGGATTTGTCCTCAAAGGCCACTGATGCATATCCTCCAACTCTCAGTGGGGTGGAGGAGTCCCTCTCCTCCCTCTACACTCTCTCTCTCTCTGCCCTCTATTCATCTGTTTCTCTCTCTCCATCTCTCCCTCTTCGTCTCACTCTCTCACGCCCTGCTGGGCTGTCTAAGAGCTGTTTCTAAAGCGATTAGCGGGGCAGCGTTTGCGAGAGAGTTCGCTAGTCTCTCTGTGGCTTTGAAGATTTGTTGGGTTTCTTCCTCTTGCGCTGTAACTCACTCTAATAGAGCTCATCCAGTACATTTAGCGTTCAGTCAGCAGTTTAGGTAGCTGCAGTGCATCTGGAGCTACAGCAGGATAGACTTTCTGCATCTGGTTCTACTGTTGTATAAATTAGAACAATAAAATGAACAGTAATCATAGTGAGAATTGATTTATTTAAAATGCAGAGGTGTCAAGTAATGAAGTACAAATACTCTGTTACCTGACTTAAGTAGAAATTTTGGTTATTTATACTTTACTAGAGTAATTTTTTTTCAGCTGACTTTTTACTTCCACTCCTAAAATTTTCACACCATTATCTGTACTTTCTACTCCTTACATTTTAAAACTAGCTAAGTTACTCCTATTTCATTTTTGACTTAATTATATTATATATAATTATAGGCAACTAGTCATCATATTTTCCGCTTCATGAAACACGTTATTGCTCAGTAGTACACAGATATGCTTCCTTAATATATTTACATTGTACTATATTGCATTCATGTTTAATGGGCATATATGTGGCTGAAACAGGAAGCCTAGCGCATCCCAAATTTTTCAACATTAACATTTTAATATAACATTATAGTCATTATGGCTTTTAGAAGAATGGGGTTTTTGGGAAGGTTGGCTAGTGCACTATAGACCCCTGAGGTATGACCTAAGCTTTTGTCCTTAATGGTACTTTTTCCCTTACATTACTTTTACTTTTACACCTTAAGTAGTTTTAAAAGCAGTACTTTTACACTTTTACTGAAGTAAAAAGCTTGCGTTGAACTTCTACAGAAGTATTTTTAAACCCTAGTATCTATACTTCTGATACCTTTGTACTTTTGAGTACTTTTGACACCATTGTTAAAATGACAGTATACTTTTTAATGCTTAAAACAGCAGTAAATGGTAATATGCCTTCAGGTCTTTCAGAAAGGAAGCCCACACTTTCAACCATCCCACTTTGTTGGGAATCACTTCATAGCGATTTTATATTAGAAATTCCTATTAAAGTAGTCAGTATAAATCCCAGCTAACGCAAATCCTTCAGAGACATTTGGGTTTGGTGTAGTTCCACTGCAAGATCTCAGTAAATGCTTGCCGCACTGTGTTTCTTTGGTTATATGATTAGTTGGAACATCATAGCATAAACACCGTACCTTGAGCGTATGTGTCATAATTTAATTAGCCATCATTGTAATTCTAATTTGGACTAGTTAAATCTGCCTTCATTTATGACAGAACAGCATGTCGGAGTCTGTCATGTTCAATGGGAAAAGGAACTCTGTTATTGACACATTATAATTCCTGTATATTTGTACTGTTAAATGTAAGTTTAAAAAGATTTTACATGATTCATAAAATGCATACGGTTGCTACAGAAGTGAAATATGAGCATTTTGACTTTGTGCATGTGTTTGTTTGCTCTAGAAAACATTTGCGGCAAGTCCATTCTCTGACCCCATCATGGTGCGGCTCCATAGCGGGATGTCCCGGCATGCAGAGGATCCGGAGATGCTGTGGGTGATGGGACCAGTACTTGCTGTCATCCTCATTATCATCATTGTTATCGCCATTCTCCTCTTCAAAAGGTAAGACACATTTCACAGAGAATAATAATGCTAATAATAGTAACAATAAAAATAAACAATTGCCAGCTAACTTATGATACAATAGTCATCACAATACATGTTTCACAATTTGATGTATCAACATGCATAGCAATGTAACAACTGGACCAATGGTTAATGATGGTTAATTCTGAAACAATAGTAAAACAGTAATTATAATGATACTATATTAATTCATATTGGAGTTTTTGGTTCAACTTTGAATTAAAGCTAAAAGTCTACTTTAATTACATGTTGACTTGCTTCGTTTTAAATCCATTGTAGTGGCATACAGAGGGAAAAATTAAAAAAATCTGTCCAGATACTCTTGGATCTGACTTTAAAAAAGGGGTAGTTGGTGTTACATCTAAGAACCCCGTAACGCTTATAAAATCACAGTAACACAGTGTAGCTTTTAGTTTTATTTTGAAAAATGTTTTTAAAAACAACATAGCCCTATGAAAGACTTATATATAGAATTTAGAATATAAGGCTGTAAAACCATACAGTATTTCGCTTTGTTATTTAATAGCTAGAAACAAATGTTTTTGTGTTTTGAGTCCAGTCAGTGTTCATGGTTTTCCCTCTCTCAGATATTAATAGCTGGGTTCATTCTCTCTCAAGAGAATACAAATCTTGTCTCACCAAAACTGCTGACTCATTGTAACTCTGTAGAAATGCTGAGTCTCACCCAGGAACAGACAATTCCATTAAAGTAGAGTTGAAAATATGGAGTCAGCAGGGAGATGGGAGAGGAATGCCATGGATAATTAAAGACAGTGAGGGGGTCTGGCTTGAGCGCAGGTGTTAAACCATGATTCTGCAACATAGTAGAGAATCGACACACCTTATCAAAGTCCAGCATTGGGGAGCTTTATACAGTAAAAACAGAAGAAGGATACAAAAGTCACTTGGAAAATAGACATAGACAAGTCAGAATAGTAAAGTTGAAAAATGAGTCATTTATATGATTATTTCATTGCATGAGAATCATTATTCTTACATTCTTAGCGGGCATTTCTATGTATTCGGTATGGACAGCATATCAATGCCAATAAAAGCCCCCACCATTTCTGTTACCACTTTGAGTTATTAAAAGCTTGGCTATAAAGTCAACTGCAAGGAATCACCACTTAAAGGACCAGAGCACAATCACCCAAATTAAAAAATGATTTCAAACCTGTGCTTAGTGTTTTTACCTGGGTATGTTTTCTGGGTACTGCGGTACCAGTGGTGATAGTAGTGGTATATTTCATATAATCAATAGGTTTGAGAGAATGGTGATTGTCACGGTGATGAGCAGGATCAGCGGAATTTAGCTGACACACTCGCAAGCTTATAACTGGAATGGTTTAATTAATAATACAGACGGAAAATACACAGACGAGAACACCATAACACGTACCTATACATACTCAGTGAATGACAAACGAGAGGGCAAAACAGGCAGACTAAATACACGGGTCAACGAGAGGGAAACGGAAACAGCTGGTGAACATGACGGGACACAGATGGAGGGCGGAGCCAAGGAACACATGACAAAAGGTAAACAAAGACCACGTGGACTTGACAGGACGTAAACAGGCGAGGGACGCGGGGAACATGGGTAGTATGACAGTGATGTTTAGTGGAGTATGATAGTAATTGGTGGAAAATGTTGATGGTGTGGAGAATCGTGGTGATTGGTGTAGAGTTGTGGTATGTTGGTTTGTGTTGCAGAATGGTGGCATTTGGTTGAGAATTGTAATGTTTGTTGGAACTTAAGTCAAGTTTTTTTTTATTGCCATTCCTCAATATAGTATACACTGGAACGAAATGTTGTTCTTTGGGCCTCATGGTGCAATACGCAAGAGTAGCACAATGACAGAACTACATAGAATGTAGATACACAACCGTGTAAAACTGCAGAAAAAAGGCAGGTTTGGTGGAGATTGAGGTGTTTTGTTTTGTTCTTTTTTACAATGGCAGCTTAATAGGCACCTGAAGACACATGTGGCAATGGAATTTAAAAAGACATGCAAAACATGCAAACAATAAAAAAGAGATACACATAATGCAGCAAGAAAACCAAAAAAGGAAAATATGACCTAGCAACGCTGAACAAAAATAATTAATTAATCATATAATTAATGCTTTTATTCGTCACTGTTCTTTCTTCTGAATTTTCACATTGCTGTTGCTAAAACATAGTGAATTATGTGACAAGGCCAATAGGCAAAGTTAAAAATAATCTTATTTAAGAAAACCTCCGAATCAGACTTCAGATCTACAGGTCTGCAGTAGTGAGGAAACTCATTTTCTAAATGTCAAAATGGACATCTAATAAAGCTATATACAGAAGTTCAAAATAAAAATAGGCACCATGAAAAAAGACTAAATTCACTGAGCAAGGAGCTCATCAGTGAGATGTCATGTCTAACTTTAGCTTTAACTTGGTTGCTCAGTATTTCTGCCGAACTCTGAAACATGTCTTTTATGACTTTATCTTTCTCTCTGACATACTTTCTGTCATGTTTTTCTGCGTCTTTCTGCTTTCTCTGGATGGACACAGCAAACAGGAGAGGTAGGTACCATCCACTGTTTCTTGCTTTCTCTCTCTGGCCTTATTGTCTCCTGTGATGAGTTAAAGTGACAGAAAAAATCAAATGTACACACTGTTCCTCCTTTATCCCGAGTGTAATCACTTGAGACAAGTTGCTGTCTGAGGTGTACTTTTTAGTCTTGCACTGAAGCACAAACAAACTTGGACAACAGCACAGACATTGTTCAGGCTTTAGGATCACTTCTCTGTTTTTTTTGGCCAGGTGTGATACCATTGTCCATGTTCATAAATAACAGTTATGGTGTCGAAAACCATATGAGCGAGTCTATTTGAGATTACCTAACAGCTCAGTGCAGTTACAATGGAGATTGTGCACTTTTGCACTGCACTTTTTTTACCGCACTCTACTTTTCTGAAGGTATGAAGCGTACAAACTGCAAACACCCCTTATTTCCTCAGTGTTTCACGTTACATTTTTAGAATGCTGGTTCTGGCTGTGTATCTCCCTGTTGCTAAGGAAAAAATCATGTCAGTTGGCTAAGCTTGCAAGTTGTATATATAGTAGAAAATTTACTAGTGCTACTGTGTAGACTAAAAATAACCTTATATTTGTTTAACATAATGATTCCAATCCTGAAAGAACTGCAACCACAGATCCCCCCACTACACAACAACATTCGGCAAAGGCCCGAAAAAAAGACCTTGAATTATGAACACTGCAGGCTACTTGATCGCTACATATTACACTTACAGGAGCTTTTATGACATCCCATGCTAAATCAATAGACTTTAATTTGGAGTTGGCTCCCCCTTGCACCTCTAACAGCTTCCACTCTTCTGGGAAGGCTTTGGGGTGTGTCTATGGGAATTCGGGCCTGGTCATCCAGAAGAGCATTTGTAAAGTCAGACACTAATATCAATCAATCAATCAACCTTTATTTAATCTCGGAAATACATTGAGGGATGACCCTCATTTTCAATGCAGCCGAGCATATACAGTTAAAGGGATTGAAAACAAAATGAGCAAAAATAATAAATTAAATACCAATTTTAAATAAACATTTAATATAGATGCATTAAAAATACAATGTAAAAAATGTTAGAAAATTATTATAAAAGAATATAAAAGAATATAAAATAAACATATTACATACACCAAGATAATAAAAAGTTGAAATGCTAATAAAAAAATACTCAATAAAACAATCACGATAAAAAAATGGATAATTATAATAATAAAAATACAAATAATAAATAAATAAATAAAAAGATAGTAATAATAAAAAAAAAAAAAAAAAATATTGGGCGAGAGGTCCCAAGTGTGTTGAATGTGGTTGAGGTCAGGACTCTGTGCAGGCCAGTCAAGTTCTTCTACACAAAACTTTCCTGACCCAGGCTTTATTGACCTTGCTCTGTGCACTGGGATACAGTCATGCTGGAACAGAAAACTGTTTCCACAAAGCTAAGTATTAAGATTTCATTTCATTGAAACTAAGAGTTCTAGGCCAACCCTTGAAACAACCCTTGAAGGTAATGTTCTCCTGGTATTCGGCAAACCCAGACTTGACCATCAGACAGGGTAGGGAAGATATAGGGAAGATAGGGAAGCGTGATTCGGCACTCCACAGAACGTGTTTCCACTGATCCAAAGTCCAGTGGTGACTTCATCCAATGCTTGCCGTTGTGCTTGGTGATGTACGGCTGGTTTGTTGCTGCTCAGCCTGGAAAAAACCCATGGCATAAAGCTCCCATTGCACAGTTTTTATGCTTTAATGCCAGCTGAGGGTTTGGAACTGTGTTGGTGACTTTCACACACTATGCACCTCAGCACTTGACTTGTTGAACCCACTTCTACTTTTCATTAATACCACTTACAGTTGATTGTGGAGGAGGGAAAACATTTCATGAACTGATTTGTTGCGACGATGGCATCCAATTACAGTACCATGCCTGAATTCAGTGAGCTAAAGCCAGAGAGACACATTCTTTCACTAATGTTTGTAAAGGCAGACTGCATGTGCTTGATTTCATATAACTATTGGCAATAGGACTGAACAAAACAAGGAATTAAGTGAATAAGCGGTGTGTCCAAATACTTTTGTCAAAATAGTGCAATCTTGGATTTCCCCATTAAAAAAAAAACTAATACAGAAACAACCACCTGTTTGACAAATAGTGCCTACAATTTGAACTCTGTATGTTGAATACTGTACGTTTATTTTGACTGTGATTTCAGAAGAATTTATTAATAGAAGGCTCAAATTAGAGGCACAAAAAAATTCATCACAAAAACCGTGTTCCACTACTCTCTGCACAGCGGGGCTGAAAAGGCACACCTGGTATGTGTGTGCATTTTGCTGTTTGTTTGTTTGTGTGCGTATGTATGTGTCTAGTTTCTGCTCTAATTGCCCCTCTTGTTGTGGTGTGTAGGAAGCGAGCGTCTCCCTCAGCAAAAGATGAGCACTCTGCTGGAGTGAAGGATCATCTGCTGGCCCACTCCTCCGACCCTGTAGAGATGAGGAGGCTAAACTACCAAACACAAGGTAATGCAGCTCTCACAGACATATTAAAACAAACAAAAGACAGATGGACATGCCTTTTTTAAAATAACTGTTTATCAGATTGTGACAGTTTCAGTGGTCTGCCAGGTCTTGCATGAATGTTATTGTCTCTACATCTTACAATAGTTTATAGTTTTACACGCCCCACCCACTGGAATTTCTACACACTAACCTCATCAAACCATGTCTTTATGGACCTCACTTTGTGCACTGAGCTATTATTCCACCGCCACCAAACTATACTGTTGCCACCTTTTATTCTACACCTTTTATTGTTTCCCACTGCTCCACAGCCCAGTAGTGCCATGCTCTTAGCCATTCCAGCCTTTGTTTGGCATTGTGCATAATGATCTTAGGCTTGAGTGCAGTGGCTCAACCATTTCATAAAGCCCTGACACACAGTTTTTGTACTGATGAAACAAAGGGTAGATGATTTTTATGCAGTATGTGCCTAGGTGCACCTGTTCTGTGAGTTTGTGTTCTCCTGCTTCATGGTTGAGCTGTTTTTGGATGCTTGGATGCTTTTGGATGCTTCCATTTCACAGTTGTTTGGGCTGGATCTAAACTTACTTGTGGTAAAGGTGGCATCCTATGACTGTGCCATGTTTATGGACATACACTAGCAAGGCAGTCAAATCAGTGCAGGCACATGACCACGTTCATAGACGCACGTGTATATGGGCGTCTATCTGAACTGAGGCAGAGTCTCATCTGCTGTAAGCTGTGTGGATTGGGCTGAATAGCTGCCGCTCCGTGGAAGAGTGGTGGAGCTGTGGAGTACAGCTGGGCTTTTAGCGTGGAGATAAAGAGTATTATTCACCATCAGCTTCACCTCAACATGAAGGACACACTGAAGAAGAGGATAGTCAGCCATTTACTCGCGCACGTCACACACACCACACCATCTAATTACACACCCTCATTCTGTACGCTCTGAGCTTTGAACTTGGGAGGAATTAAGCAGGATAAGTCACAGGAGGGACTCTTTATCCCTTTTTTTTCTCCTCTCGATTTCTCTTTTCCTCAGTCCATCCCTCCCTGCTGTGGTCCCCGCTCTCTTTCAATGCATAAAACCCTTCTGACAGTGCAGGGAATTTCTGCATAAAGGCCAATCCGCTCTGGCTCCACAAGCTGCATGACTGGCCTCTAAAGACGAAGACTTTTTAGGTTTTTTGAGTCTTAGGCTTAACCAAGCTCACTGCAGCTAAACAAGCATCATCTACCTCATTTGGTGGAAAAAGTGAACAGCATCCTCTGACTCAGTTAGCAATCCCAGTCTTGCGATGCACTTCGCATTTAAGTGCTTAAGCAGGTCAAACTTTCTAATTGCTAATTACCCAGTGAGGTAACTGTTTAAGAAATCTGCATAGAATTGTCGCATTGGTAAAAGTTTGGGCACCTGTTTTGTTGATTTTCTAATATGTTAACATGTCCTCCACGGGGCACAGTGACTGTGTTATGAGTCATACAGTTATGACCACTTCCTGCTTTCGATGGCGGCAGTGCATGTGTGGCAGTGTTGTGGTCTGGAGGATGTTTTCGTGGCATTCTCTGGGTCCACTCATTCATGTGGGCACTCCCAACAAATTTGGGTATGAATCCATCCCTGCAGGTCACGTACACCCATACATGGGGGGTCTGGAACAGGATCTTCCAGTAACACGTCACATGGCTAGAAATGTCCCACATTGGTCTTAGGAGCTGAACAAGTCTTCCAAGTACTACCCTGGAGCACTAATTCACCAGAATTGAACCCAGTTGAGCATCAACTTGAACGTTGTGGTCGCTCTATGGATCCTCTCCCACGGATCCGCCAGCAGGGACTTATTGAGTCATTCCCAGCCCGTCTAGTTGCTGTCCTTACTGCACAGGGCGGTTACTCTGAATATTACTCTGGTCATAATAAAGTCACTCGACTGATTTTTTTGTAAAATGATAAACTGAAATTGTGCTTAAAGAAAATGGCATATTTGAGTTCCTTATGGAGGATGTGATTATTTTCACTTGGAGAAATCAGCAAATAATGTCATTTGATCTGAAGGGTTTTCACTTTTGTATTTGATTTCATGTTGTTATTTTTACTTGTACCGTGACACTATACACTTTATGAATTCAGAATTGTCTTGAGAAAAGTCTTTCAAAGGCTACGCTGTATCTGCTACTGCGCTGCAGCTCGCTAATGCTGTGTCATCAGTCACAGTTTGGAGCACACTGGGAGGGTCTCTAAAGCTAAATCCCTGGGTTTACTGGATCTGCAGGATAGTGTATTTTGTCCTTTAACTGGCCACGAATTGATAACAACAACAAAAATGCCATATTGAAAGCGTTGCAGATTAACATCCGTCTGTATTAAATCTGTTCAGTCTGTTTACACTGATCTAATCGACTGGCAGTGCAGATGACTCGGTAGTGTAGATCTGTCTTAGAATTTCACAGGGATATACAACACAGTACAGAAACATGGCATATTGGACTCAAAAGTGCTGCTTTATTTAGTTTAAAACCAAAACCAAATTGAGTGCCTTTCTTACATTGATTTCTGGCATCCTCCTTCCTCTCCTCTTTCTTCTCTCATCTTTTCTTCTCTTCCTCTTCTTTCATTTTTTCTCTTCATTCAATTTCTACTTCTGTAATTTCTGTCATTTCTCTTTTCACTCTCCTCTTCTTCCCCTTTCCCTCTGCTTTCTCCTAATTCCTCCTTTTCTTCTGATATTTTTTTCTTTCCCCTCTTTCCTTCCTCACTCATCTCTTCTTTTCCTCCTCTTTCCATTGCTTCTTCTGTCAGTCCTTTGCATTTCTGCTCTTTGCATTTCCATTCCCTCTGCCTCCTTTTATCTTTGTTCTCCTAATTCGTGTCCTTTATCTCTTGTCCTTTCTCTTTTAGCTCTGGTTTCTCCTCTTTTCTTCTTTCTCTCCAATTTTCTCTTTTATGCACTTTCTCTTTTCTTCTTACTCATTGTTTATATCCTTTCTCTGCCATGCTTTTTCTTACTACTTTTCTTTTTTTTCTGTCCATTTCCCTCCTTCCTCCTGCCTCCCCTCTGCTCTCTCCTCTTTCCTTTCCTCCCTCTCTCCTCTTCTGTTTCTCAGTATTGGAAGAACTCTTTGGGCTTTCACACAGCTCTTACACCTCCCTCCCCCGTTTTTCTCTCCGCAGGTTCCAGTGCACCCAGTTGCCCGAATACTCCAAGTTAGTCTAAATCTGTTCCTCCTGTGTCTTCCTCCTGTTCTCTCGTCTTTCACTCCACTATCTCCGTTCTCCAGCCGCTCCCTTTCCCTTGTCTGTCCATTTAGGCTGTGTGCTGCCCCCTGCTGGCTGCACTTACACCACAGCTCTCTCACGTTCTCTCCACAGCTGGAGCGAAGCATTTTACTCCACCTTTGGTTGGATGGAAAGCATTGTAGGGGGTTCGGGCTACTATTATTGTTGTTCTGTCTAATATTTTGTTATATGAATTCCTCTAGCTTTGAAAGTTTCTGGGTGATATGACCAAAATCCTACTTAAATACTTTTTTTCTGCCTAATTTAGAACAGAGTATATAATAGTGTAATATTATAAAGCTGCCTTTTCACTGCAAGGTGCCACGTTTTCCATCAAAGTACTATTTTTGACATCACCTCCATCGAGGTTCCAAGTGAGCTGAGCAAAAACCAAACAGTGATGCAAAAATGGTGCAGACTGCTGATTATGCTTTACCACATATGCTACCAGGTTTTTGTACCGTCTTGCAACCAGAATCGTCTGGTCTTCTGATGTAATATTTCTTAAATGCGCCTTTTTAGCAGTCTTTTGTTTTGCTGCCATCAGCCTCATCTAAACTAAATTTATCACAAATTTATGTGGCAGTTTTTTAGGGACACTGAGGGGGTGCTATATCTGGAGTGTAAAATGAAGTACTATAAGCGTGTAGAGTCGAGTCAAGTGGAAAAGTGGTGTATAATAGAAACAATAAATAATGTAGTATAATAAAATGTAATAACATTATAATAATGATATTTTATTCTTCTATTGTATTATAAGACTTATATATGTGTACATATTGCAAATTTCTTTTTTGTTGTAAATGATTATTAGAGTGTTTATTCTTCTACATAACCGGCTGCTACTGCAATAACTGCAATTTCCCCCTTGGATCAATAAAGTATTTCTGATTTTGATTCAGATTCTGATTCTGATAATAGTAGATCGTAATCAGATCTATTGGCTTTTATATTGAAAGACAACACATTTCATACTCTATCAACAGTCAACAAAGATAGAAAATAATAATGCAAATTAAATTAAATGAAAAACTTGAAATAAGTAATGCACCACTAGTGACTAGAATGTTTCTTCCCTGCCAACAGAAGGAAAGCACAAAGTGGCAACCAGTGTACTGAATTAGTAATTAAAGCCTTTGCTTATACACTATAACAATTTACCTCAAGTAGTACAAACTTAAATTGATATTGAAAAAAGTATTGATAAGTATTGTTTTTTGATAAGTATTGTTGTCATTTAATCGTTCAGGCCTAGCGGCGGTCGTCTCACTGTGCAGTAGTGCAGACCCCAACCAACCAATCAGCATGTCCAGTCACTCATATCACTCATATCACTATAGATATACAGAATTAGCATAAACTGCATGGTAATATTCTTTCTCTCTCTCTCTCTCTCTCTTTCTCTCTCTCTCTCTCTCTCTTTCTCTCTCTGTCTCTCTCTCTATCTCTCTCTGTCTGTCTCTCTCTCTATCTCTCTCTGTCTCTCTCTCTCTCTCCCCTCATGCTTTCTCATAAAGATCATGCTCTCGGTTGCCTTCATCTTCTGATGAAGTGAGCTTGTGTGCGAATTTGTGTGTGTGTGTGTGTGTGTGTGTTAGTGCTGCTCACAGCTTTCCTAATTGCTGTTAAACACTACAGGAGCTTACAGGGTGCTGCTATAACTAAACCTCTCTAATGCTCTGTGTTGCTGTCCTTCAGGGATGAGAGAGCACCCGCCTGTTTCTGTGTGTGACCTCGCTGACCACATTGAGCGACTCAAAGCCAACGATGGCCTGCGCTTCTCACAGGAATATGAGGTACTGTTTAAAATAGAAACTAACAAGCATACAGGCGCACAAAATTATTAGAACATTCTGCTGAGTAATGGTGAATGGTGTATGTAGTTTGAGCATGGCGCATTCCAACTTTTTGTAGTTTTCTGTAGTCTCATAATGTCATTTTTTAATATAATCTGTGTTATTATTTTTTATACCCATGACACTGCTAAAAGTGGCATCCTTGAACCTTAACATTTATGAAGAATACAAAAATCTATGAATTTGCACAAATATGCAAATTGCAAATGCCCCCTTGCCAATCAAATCAGCGCTGTGGTTTTGGGGGCTGTACCATGCTAAATTATGTACCATGCTAACTGCTGTTAGGACAACTGTTCATTAAATAGATGTGCATAATCTTTCTTTCGAGGTATCAGAACTAACTCCTGATTCTGGCAGTATCTTAACTCAAAGGTAGTTTGATCTCTAACCTATTTGTACTGAGATTTATTCTCTGAGTGGAGATCAAAGCACTTTTGGAATTCTCTTTGGATAAATATGTCTATCAAAGAATGTGAATACCACTTTTTTTTTTAACTGTACAGTTCAAATTCAAATGTTAGTTACTTAAAAAGGGCTGTGCTGTAGCTGTTACTTTCCTGTTGCCTTGTTATAATTCTTATTAATATATTTAAGTATATTGGACAGCGATAGATGAACGTGTATTTGAGACGTACAAGCTGCTACATAGCACTCAGAATCTTTTTTTTTTTTAACGTACTCAGAAAACCTACTTTTTCAGTCAAACTCTTTACATTTGACACACATACCAATATATACAGTTCTAAGCCATCCTTAAGAAACCTTTCAAAGGTTTTTGAGTGTTTTTTATTTTATTGTATTAAAAGAAATAAATTGTGGGAGTGATCCAGAACACAAAACATTTTGAAAGCAGCTGCCTAAAGTCCCCATGAGTCTCCATACGTGATGACACTGCATAAGAATGAACTGGTATGCAGAGGAGGTTCTTCAGTGTGATTTGATAAAGCAAAAAATCTAGTAACCTATTTACAGCAAAGACAAAAAAAGAAGAATGCTAGCACTATTATTGGTATAGATAGCCCCGGTGTTGGGGTAAAGCAGTCTAATTAAGTTACTAATGACTTCTCTCAAATTCTAATGGGCTAATCTCATTGCTTCACATCTATGTTACCAACTTATCTTTCTGTATTGGCAGAGAAATTGGCTTGTTTCAAGGGTCTGCCAATATAGTGACTACATTTTACTTAAAAATGTTTACAATCTCAGCATTAAAAATATTATACATAAAAGAGCCCAGAGCCTCTACTAATTTAAAAATGTGCATCTAGTGGCCTCATTCCTGTCTTTCTGCCCCAGAATCACTAAATCTGCCACAGATGCCAACCTGCCTGGGTTTCTTCTAGTTACTGCCTGCTGTTTTATTTTTATATGCCTTGCAGAAGTATTTTTGTTGAATGTCAGTTTAAGTGTAACCCCTGCCCCCACCATCCTGAATATATATATCCCATGCTTTCTTACTGTACAAGCTAATGGGGCGTCAATGCTAGCTGATGTTCTACAAGGCCAATCATTTGCATTTAAAGTGATGATTTTCAGAGAGGATAAACCAGCATGAAGAGACAAGAAGGGTCGATCCATTTTAAAAGCAGCTCACCTCTGCCTGTTTTTGCCTCACGGAGCCAGCAATAAACAGCACAAATACATCACACACTGTCTCTGACCTCCAAAAACAAGTCACAGAGAAACTACAACTAACACTGCATGTTGATGTAGAAGATAAAAGAGCACACCCACTTTTTGATGAACATTTTTTCATTCTTTTCTTTCAATGCAGACTTTTAGCTATTTCCAGAGAGTCTTGTGGGTTTATTCTCTCATTGTGTCAAACAACTGCATACTTTGGCAGGAAGGAACTGTATGACTGACCAGACAGATGTTTGTGTGTGACATGCAGAACAAGGCACGTGAAAAATGAGGATACAGCACAATTTGCTGTGTAAAATAAAGTGTTAAGCAATGGCTTAGAAATGCTGTGATAGTAAAGCCACAGCAAGAATAACAATTGTGATGCTATAAATTTTCCGAGCCAGGGACTTGCCCTATCTTTAAAAAAGTATTTCCAGATTAATGAAATACATTCTGCTCGCCATTTTAAAACTGCTTTCTGGATCCTTCTACATACTAACTACTGTTCAGCCAGCACAATATTCTGTTGCTAAAATCAGTCACTCTTTCTCTGTCTTTGTCTATGATGGTTGACAGCTGGCCAGCTGGTGCTTAGCTATCATTTAGCTTGTCTGTAGGCAGATGAGAACCTGAGAAAAGGTTATTTTATTCACATTTCAAGTAACATTTAATAAAATGTAGTGGGCCCTGTACTCGTACTGAAAGTGTGGATGACTGTAGTATTTACAAATTCCTACTGATAGATGGAGGTGCAAGTACATTTAATGCATGGATAAGAAAAATGCTTAGATTAATTTCACAAAGCTGAATTTGGCTAAAATTCCTGTTCCTCCTTAAATGGTGCAGCAGTTACATTCAGGCGATTGTAAAGGTGCCAGAATGTAATTGTTGCCCAATTAAGAGTGGAATACTTACTTATGGTGTTTTGTGGATAATGTTGTGTGGTTAAAAATGTTGGGAGAGTATGAATCGGGCTTAATTGACTATGATAAAGGAATACAAACAGACAGATGTCAGAGTGATATTAATGTTTTTTGTTCAAGGAGCACTAAAAGAAGCAATGACATCAAGGGCGGACTGTCATATTTTGACTTAATTGGGCAAAGCAATGCACTGCCCTTTTCTCTTTGATAATGGTGTGGAAGAATGGATAGGAAGAATGTTCATTCTAGAAGGAAATGTGGAGAACATTGTACCTGAAGTGTGTGTGTTTGGATTTTTTCAAATAAAAATATAAAAAAGCCCCTAGTCAGACATCACCAGCTAAAGCTTTTAGCACTGCAGAAGCTTTCGAATAACAGCAATGTTACTGGTAAAATGTGCAATTTACTGCTCTGTGTTACTCCTGGGTCGAGGGTAATGCTGTTTCAGCTATTTTTTCCCAAGGATTTTAGGAAGGTTTATGAGTTTGTCAATGTCAGAGGAGTTTTAAGAGATTTATAACATCAGCCCACATCTTTTGGCTGCCTTAATCCATAGTGTTTTTACCAAACAATTTTCAAATTAAAGCCATATGCTTCATCAACAGTACAAGTTTACATACAGTCCCCTCCACAATTATTAGCACCCCTGGTAAAGGGTGAAACGGGTTACAACCAGCTTAATCTCACACTAAAAGAATATCCTACATTTAATATAAATTAATTCTAATTTATCAAGAAATAATTCTTTTTAATCAAACCATGTGTGCCACAATTATTGGCACCCCACCTATAGGGTTTATATCAAGGGACTGAATTGGCTTCATAACAGAAGCTTGATTTTGTGTTCAGGAAAACATTTTTGTGTCCATCTGCTGAAAGATCCAATTACTGTAGAGGGGACTGTAGACCCCTCTACACACACACACACACACACACACTCAAATGGAAATAAAAGCCTAATAATGTCTCCAGGAGTGGAGCAGTGAGAGACTGACCCTCTTTGTTGGACATTTAATTCCAGCCAGTCTGAAAAAATCAAAATTATAACTAAAGGAAGGTACATGTGTAGGTGTTTGAAGTGGAGAAGCAATATTTTTTATTATTCCTTTCCGCACCTAGGCTGCACAGAAAGGAAGCATGTCATATACGATTGTAGTCTTAATATAGATGCAGAGCTGGGGCCAACTAATGAAACACCTTTGGTTTATTACAGCAGAGTATGAACTCAACACTGAAGTAAGAGTATGGATAAAAAATTCACTGCAATATAAGATTGAAGATTCAGTATGGGCCACATTCATAAAACGAGTAACAATGCTATGCCATGCAAAAAGAGTGGCATGGTAAATGACAGAAAGTCATCGTGGCTGATGTCTTTTTAACACAATGGCATTTCAAGTGGTGTCCTAGGCAACAGCCAATAAAATACACATTAATAAGGGTTTTGCGTATTAAAGACCATTAGCAAAGGAAACATAAACCAAGAAACGAAAGAAACAAATTCTCAGAAACAAAGGTGAATTTTAAAGGAATAATTGGTGACAATTTGTAGTAATGTATTTGGTAAAGATGCTTTAACTGGCGTAGGATACTTCAGTCCTGAAGGTCACATCCTTGCACAGTTTGGTGGTTTTCCTGTTCAAGCACACCTGGTTGATTTAGGCTTAGTTGATGTGCTGGACTCTGGCCCTTAGTTTGTTATCTCTGCTATAACCTTTAATCAAGAAAGAAGGTTTGTTTAACATATTTAAAAAAAAAAAAAAATCAAATGAATATGCTGAAATTTGATCTTATTATGGCAAGCTGCTTTCGCTTAGAATGATTCAAGCGTTATTTATTGCGGGATTGTTTGTGTAATAAACCTAACATTTAAGAAATGCGTGGCCCCACCGCACATCGGCCAAGGGATAATCCCCGTTTGTGAATAAGCAAAAGTGTAACTATGACCCTGTTTGCTCTTAGTGTCACACTAAATCTGGTGGTGCATTTTATGATGCTGACTTTACACACTCTTACTTGTGTTTCACATTGGAATACCTTAGTCCTGACTTAGTCCTGGCTCCAGTGTGTGAGATGAGGTAGCTATAAACGTAACAGAATACTTCACTAAAGCCAAGCACATTTGGAGACTGAAGTTTCTTTTTTTTTAGTTTTGCATTAATCTACTAGTTATTAAGTAATTTCTTTTTTTTTCTATTTAAATGTTTATTGAAAAGGACAAGTATTGTTTCCTTTTTTACAAAACCTTCAAATTAGTAAGTAATATTCACATATTTGTATATCTATATAACATTGCTCCATGAGAATCTATAAAAATTAAATGTCCAATAATATATGCACATACATATACACACGAATAAACATGTGTGCAAACCCACACCCAAGAACATCTCCTCATGCACTACTTACAACTACCATAAAAATACTTCTCGAGTGTTAGAAACTATATACAGGGTTTGAGGGAGAAAGTGCATGCATTATAAAACAAATATGTTAGGATGAGTGGAAGTAACGTAATTTGCCCATTTCTCCCAGTATATGTTAAATTTATCCTTTTGGATTTTTAGGCGAAGAGTTATTTTTTCCATTCTATAAACCTCTTGCACCACATTAATCCAATCTCTTACTTTTGGTGGATTTGGTTGATACCAATTTCTAGTTAATGTCTTTTTACTTGTTGCCAGGAGTACTCTAAATAGATAAAAGCGTCCCAAGTATCCACAGGGGTGATTCCCAAATATAAAACATCAAATCTAAAGTCAAGGGGAGTTTCCAAAATCACCTGTAATGCACTGTGTATATCTCTCCAATATTTTGCAATAACAGGGCATTCCCAAAAAATATGGTAGTGATTAGCCTTTTGTGAACCGCAATGCCTCCAACACATAGACTTGCCTGTATAGTGGCTTTTCTGCTTTGGGGTTAAGAAAAAACGCATAACATTTCTCCAACAGAATTCTCTCCAAGTTGCAGAATAAGTGGATTTCCATTGTAGTGTGCAAATACTTTCCCAGTCCTCCTTGGCAATATGGTTGCCACTCTCATTTTCCCATTTTTCTTTAATATATAATGTAGAGTCAGTATCTAAGTCCATGAATCCTTTATACAATAATGAAATAATCTTCTTGAGTGTCTGTGAGTTATATGCTGATATAAATATTTTAATAATACTATTATTATGAGGTTCCATAATTGTTACTGCTTTTATTTTCTGGTGAAAGTACTGTCTTACTTGAAGATATCGAAAGAAGTCTGTTGTTTCTAGGCCAAAGCTGTCTTTTAAGGCTTGAAAACTTTGGAAACTCCCCTTATCCAGCATAGTACAGTAAGCAGAGAGACCTTTACTAGACCACATTTTGAAACGATTATCTAGTGTATTAGGAGTAAAATCCAGATCAACTGAGCACCATCTAAGTATTTTTCCCCCTATCCTGTAAATTGTATTCCTTAATAATATTATTACAAATTTTCAATGATAGTTTCACCCATGGGTTTTCAATTGGATATTTAATTAATAATCTTTTATCTGCCACCATTGCTTGGATTGGGATATCGCTTAACATCGTAGTCTCTATATCCTTCCATCTAGCCTTATACTGTGAGTTACACTAGCATATCAAAGGTCTTATTTGAGCTGCATTAAAATATTTCCGTAGGCATGGTAATGCCATTCCACCTTTTTCCTTTTTCAGCTGAAGTGTTTTAAATTTTATCCTTGGTTTTCTGCCTCTCCATATATATCTTGAGATAAGTTTATCCCATTCCATGAATTGTTTTGTAGGCAGTTCTATTGGTATGGATAAAAACAAGTAGAGGAGCCGTGGTAGTATGTTTTGTTTAATTGATTCTATTCGAGAGCCCACAACCAGGGCGGAGATCAAATTCCATCTTCTTATATCTGCCTTAAGTTTAATATTTATTGGATCATAGTTAACTAACAGTAGGTCCTCAATATCTTTAGGTAAATTAATTCCTAGGTATCTTATAGATTTTGCTTGCCAATTTAAATTATAATCTGTCCTAATCATTTGTGGTGGATTGTAATTATAAGTAATAACTTGTGTTTTATTCATGTTCAATTTGAAGCCCGAAAAAGATCCAAAAAATTTAAGTGATCTCATTAACTCAGGGAAGGAGGAAGTCGGGTCCGACAAGTACAAAAGCAGATCGTCTGCAAATAGTGCAATTTTGTGTTCACCCCTCTAATCCTAATCCCTTTAATGTCCTTGTTCTGTCGAATCCATTGACTAAGAGGTTCAATGAAGAGTGTGAAAAGGAGGGGTGAAAGAGCACACCCCTGCCTTGTACCTTGTCCTAATATAAATGTTTTTGACAAATCACTGTTTATTTTAATTCTTGCTGAAGGTTTGTCATAGATGGTTTGAATAGCCTTAATAAACTTTTCGTGAAACCCAAATTTATGTAGCACTTTATATAGGTAAGCCCAATTCACAGAATCAAAGGCCTTTTCGGCATCAAGACTTACCATTACAGCCTCTAAGTTAGTATCTTGAATTTGTTTTATAATGTGAAGAGTTCGTCTAATGTTGTCTTGAGTCTGTCTATCTTGAATAAAACCTACTTGATCCAGTCCAATAAGGTCTGGAAGAACATTTTTGATTCTTTGTGCCAAAATTGAGGTGTACAATTTATAATCTATATCCAAAACCGAAATTGGTCTGCATTTTGCAATTGGTCTGAAATTGCATGCCAACAATAAGCTTGGAGTAAGCTGTTGTTTAAATATTTTGTACCATTCTGAACCAAATCCATCTGCCCCCGGTGATTTATTAATCTTAAGTCTACTAATGGCCTTATGTAGTTCTTCTTCAGAAATTTCTGCTGTCAAAAACTCATTCTGGATTTCGTTAATAGATGTAAGATCTAGAGATGATAAGAAAGAGTCCATTTTGGAATTATCCCCATTTTTTGTTTGTGTATATAATTTCTTATAATAGCATTCAAAAACTTCTTGGATTTTATTTAATTTATGGCAAATTACATTTGTTGCTGGATCCCTTATTTTGTAAATCGTTGAATCTGCCTGCTGTTTACGTAATTTCCAAGCTAGTAGTTTCATAGACTTACTTCCAGTTTCATAGTATCGCTGTTTTAAAAACATCAAAGCCGAGGGCCCATGTAGATGGCATATTCACGCACCTCGATTGAAACATAACAGTACTCTAATGCTCCTACATTCGTTTAAACATTCCGGGAACTATATCAAGTTTAGACTGCAATCCGTTTACTGTCTTAGGGCAACCGCCCTTTCAATCAACATTGTAAGTGATATAAAAAAATAAACCAAATAAATTAAAAAGAAAAAAAAAATTGGATCATCATTCACTAGTTACAGTCACGAAAAAGACAGTCATAGCGTTAGCCTACTTAACATCAGTCCGTCTCACTCTTCTCCGCGCGGTGAGCGTCTAAATGTTTGCAGCCTTTCTTTATAGTTCACAGTCGCGTGGCTCGTAGCTCCGCGCCTGTTACTGCCAGTTTTTCGCCAGGACAAGCGCTGAATCCTTTCCATCAGGGTGGCAGGGGGTTGAGTGGCAGTTATGGAGAAACCTCTTTCTGCCATGTCTCTCTCCGCTTCTTCAGCCGAATTATAGACCCTTGTACCATCACTGTAGAACACACGTAGCTTGGCCGGAAACCTCGTTTGAAACTTCTCATAATTTTTCTTCAGCACCTTTTTAGCCTCTTGAAGTGCCCTACGTCGCTGGAGAATGTCAGGCAAGTAGTCGTGGTCAAAAAGAATTCGGCTCCCTTGCCAGTCGACGCGCTTTCTCGCCCATGCCTGTTTGATTATGGCCTCTTTTGTTTTGTAGCTCAGAAATCTTGCTACAATAGATCTCGGTTTAGCAGATTCAGGTGGTTTGGGTGCCAGTGCTCTATGAGCTCTTTCAATGTGTAGCTCAAGCGAGGGATCCAGGTCCAGGGTCGACTTTAGAAGATGTTCTAGAAAGTCCGTCATGTCAGGGAAACTTTCCTCCGACCCCTCAGGAACTCCATAGATTCTAATATTTTCCCGTCTGGACCGGCCTTCCTGGTCGTTCAATCTAGCCATGAGGTGTTCTTGTAGCCTTAGCAACTCTTTAACCACCTCCTCTGCGTTCTGAATTCTTGTTTCTGTCGCTTCAATTCTTTGTTCGGCCTCCTCGATTCTCTTGTTGGATTTGTTCAGTTCGTCTTTTATGTCTCGTAGCTGCAGACTGTTTTCCTGGCGAAACTCTCTTAGCTCGTTGAGTATTTTCTCCAGGCTGGCTGCGTCGGCATTTGTGCTAGCTTTCTCTTGCTCGGGAACATTACCGCTACTGACGTCGTCTTTTACCGTGTTTCTTCTTTGTTTTCCCCTCGTTTCCATCAGAGCCCCTTCCATGCCTTGTTTATGTCACTAAAATGGTTTAGAATCGTGTTTTCGGGCTTTAAATAGGAGCACGTTACGAGAGCTTCTACATTAAACAGCCATCAGCTTGCCGCCATCACCGGAAGCCCCCAGTTATTAAGTAATTTCTAATGGATGGATTTGCTTGTGTGGTTTCTGGCACTTTATGACAACAGTATGTCATGTAGTGTGAGTTCTATAAATTCATTACTGGGGATCAAACAGCTGTCTTATTTGATAAGCAAATTTTAAGCAACTTTTCAGCAATTAAAAAATAAAATAAAGGATGAAATATGGCCTGTGCATAGGATATAGCACATATCTTTTATTTTTTTTAATCTTGGCCACAAAACATGTACTTTGACTGTTAATAATTATAATATGCATGCAACAGTTTTATATTATAATATGCATGCAACAGTTTTCCAGGTGGGCATCATGCAGTTAGCTGAAGCCAAGACGCCCACAAGAAGCCCACAAGACGCTCCCTTATCAGCGCTCATTCCTTAGCCACTAATTTTTAATGCCAATAGGCTGTAGCAGTGTCTGGGATACAGAGATTGATCACACCAGGTTAGTTGGGCATTTGTTGGCTGTGTTTGGTGGAAAGACTGAGGAGCGCTGCAGGAGGGGATACACATATACACAGCAGCAGCAGCAGCAGCTCCATGCTGAGGGGAATGAGTCAGCACCTCTCAAAAGTTCTATAGAAGAAAATGTGGTAAATAATAACCCCAGACAGCGAAATCCGCTATCCAATACAAAAATATATAAATAAAAATGGGCAGATAGTTTTGGGGTTTTTTTGCCAAATATAAACTCAAGCTAATGTGCTTCAGTGTGAGTCAGAGTTTTGAAATGTTATATGCCACACACGCACCACGGATGAAACCCACACTAAAAGTAGTTTGTGTGTGTGCATGGGAAATATGTGAATGCAAACAGGATTTGCATGGCTGTGACTGATATGTGTGTAAGTGTGGGGTGTGATGGGTGTGTCTGGGGAGCGCCAAAGAAGCAGCATTGTAGTGCCAGACTGTGAATTTAAGCCTCGTTTCGAGCGGCTGACAGCCCAAACCAGGGGTGTTTTGGATGTTAAGAGATAAAGGCAGGGGTGTAAACAACATTTACTCATAAAGACGTGAACTTTCACTTCACCTTAACTTACCTTCATTTTAACTTTTACATTAAACAGGCATTCTGGCTTTAAGCAGGTATTTTAGACCTGTTTCTGTTGTGTTTTGCAGTTGTGTTTTGGTTGTGTTGTGTAGTTGTCTGTAGCACTGTATCCCTTTAATAGAACTTTTGATGGAACCCTTTTTGATTTTTTGCATATTTGACTAAATTAGATGCCAGTTTAGCTACAGAACTGAATCTTATTGGTTATCACTTTTCAGTACCGGCTGTATAAACATCATCATCAGTTGTCCTTATATTGAAGTTAAGCTGAACTAAACAAGCCCATTCTTTGTATACTGGATTAAAAATGCTGCCATATGAAAATGCTATCATAGTATATCAGTATATTAAATAAGTTTTCATAAAACTTTCATAAAACTTAGACATACTCACCTTGTCATGAGAAATAAAGTCAACAAGCATGATTGATTTTGAAAAGTAGGGGTAGGGTCACAGTGGAAAGCCAAGTGGTCTCCTAAATACTGATTAAAAAACAACAAAAAATGTTTCTTTCATCTTCAAATCACCTTCACATTCAGAGAACTCCAAGGGATTATAAAAGGTTAGATGATCAGCAGTGGTTAAAGGGTTTGACTGTAATACTGATGAAGTCTCTCCATTTATCTTTGTCTTGTGTGTGTTGTAGATAATCCTTCAGAGTAATCTTTGATTTAAAGTAAAAAAGGTTTTTCCTGTCAATTATGATGCTCTCTATATGTAATGTTTTAATTTGGCTCCTTAGCAGGAATAATGGCCCCACAAAAATCCTAGTAACGCCTCTGAATGAAATAATGGGGGGTGGGTGGTTTTGAAGGGACAGAGTTATTGAGGGAATAGGGAGACATGTAAGGATGGAAGGAGAATGGTAAAGAGTTGAAGAAACAGATCAGTCTGTCAAGGCGAGGCATTAGCCCTAATGGCTGTGATTTGTCAGTGTGAGATGCAGGAAGCTTTACCTAACGGGCTGTTAAGTAAGATATGCAGCCCACCTCTCAAACTCTGCCTTTATTATAGAAGACAACCAAGACAAGGGGATAGAGGGAGAAAGAGAATATAAGAATATATTTTGCCACAGTTATTTTTTTCTCTGTTTCTCTTCTAAAGACTGTGTTAGCCCTTTTTACCCTGTTCTTCAATAGTCAGGACCCCCTAAGAATGATTCACCACCCAAAGAATATCTGCTCTGCGGGGGTCCTGGGAGGTCATGACCATTGAAGAAAATAATGTAATTGTTCTACAATTACATACTGTAGTCCATCTGTTTCTCTGCATACTGATATGGTTTATTGTGGAATAATAGTACAAACACAACTGAACAACATATAGATAAATCTTTGTTAATATGGCTTTCTGTCAAATACAATGGCAAATGTTCCGTTCCACCTTAAAAGGAGTAGGAGGTGTGTTCTGGAACCTCTACTGTAACTGCTGCATCATTTATGTGTAATTAATGCAAATTTCAGCTTTGTCAAATTTCTCAAGTGACTTGTCGCAAACGTGCATCCCGCATTCTCATGCCTTTGACCTTCAGACACTGTGCTTGTTTGAAAAAATATTACAGTCATTCATGCTATCAGTACCTGCTGGTCCATGACCATTCACCTTGAAAACAAAGGTGACTCCTTCAGATCCAACAGACTTATTTAGTGGGGTAACGCAGCATCTGAAACATGTCTAAAACATCTCTAACTCAGCCACCCAGTTAAAGAGACTAATGTTGGTGTGGCTTCAGGTGTCACCTGATCTTAGTGCATTAATACTGAATGTGTGCGCTTATAAATGTGTTAAATGTTTTACAGTGGCTTCGAACACAGCAAAGCGAATCAGATTTTGACTTATCGTTTTATAATTCATATTTTGACGGGTTGCCTTTTAATGATTGAACAGTGACTAATGGCTAATCTTGTATTGGGTGTTGTGATGGACCCCTCTAGCACACTCTTTTTTGTACTTTTCATAATGATTGCAAAACACTGAACTCTCCATTACATAAGTGCCCTGCTGTTGTTGTGCTAAGAATAGTATAGTACAGCCATTAGAGCCGTAATGAGTTCCATAGATGTAGGGTGCAGTGTGTGTTGTAAATAAAGCACTTTGCTGATTCTGGACTGTCACACGCTTTCACCTGCTCTCTTCTCTTCACCTCATTATGAGAGAATAGGTCTGAGGTCACCGTAGAATGAGGCAGAGAGCCGACTAGGGTTAGGATGGGTTTATGTTAGGGGCCGAGCTGCGGTGTGTGGGTGAGATGAAGGTGTACGTCTGTGTCGGAATAAAGCAGTATTTAAAAAAAGGTTCATCCACAGAGCTAACATGTGTTCTGAAGTTGCACATTTAACATTTAGAGACATCAAGCTTAATTTTTAGTGGTATTTTAAGTGGAATTTATTATAAGAACTGGTATTAAAATATTAGCTGATACAAATGTACTATTACATCATAGATTTAATTTTTTCCAATAGTTTTAGGTATAACATGCTTTACAGACAGTTGTGTTCGTCAGTTGTCAGCTGTCATGTTTCTTAAATCAAATAAACAGCAGAAATTCAGATAGCAGACAGTTCTGGGCCAACTCTGGCTTTTCTATGCAAGTGTTGGTTGACTTCAGGGTAGATGTTGGGCATGCAGACCCGATGCCACACACATATTTGCCTCATGTGTATATGTGTGGGCCAATTCCAGCATGAATGTTGGGGCCACATTTTTCGGTTTAGTCTCTAGCCAGATCTGGAGCCCAACCTTAAACATGGCTAAAACAAGTAGAGTGGTACAGCATTTGAAGCAAAAAAGAAACAAAACACTGAATGAAAATGCTTATATTAAACACTTCATTCCCTGCTGCACATACACTTCCTGGTTAGTTCACTAGGTTTGTAAGCATCGCCCAGTGAAAAGTCATAATGCTGCTAAGGGTTAATAAATGTAGAAATGTTTTTTTGTAAATAAAATTTTTCTAGGGCCGTCCTGTAACCTAATTGTATAAGATGTAGCCAACAACCAGCAAGTTGTGGGTTCAAAGCTCAGACCTTTAAGTTTTCATTGTTGTGTTCTCAGGCAAGGCATTACTGGACACAAAGCTGAGTGTAAAGGCTAAATGTAGGAAAAAGGATTAGCAAACAGCTGTTACCTGGTAACAAACCTGAACAGATTTTTCTTACGCTATTGAAAAGTAATGGCAAGCTGTAACAGCAAGTCAGATTGATGACTTCATTTTCTCTTCTGTCCACAGTCAATTGACCCTGGCCAGCAGTTCACCTGGGAGCATTCCAACTTAGAGGTCAACAAGCCAAAGAACCGCTATGCAAATGTCATTGCTTATGATCACTCCAGAGTCATCCTGACTCCCATCGATGGTCAGTACAGAGCTTCTTCTTCAGTGTAGCTGCAAAAGCCACTTGTGCAATAATAACAGTTCTTTGCCTGCTGTGAGAAGTATTAACAGTTTGTATTTTGAGTGCAGGTGTGCCAGGGAGTGATTACATCAACGCTAACTACATCGACGGCTATAGAAAGCAAAACGCATACATTGGCACGCAGGGGCCTCTCCCTGAAACACTCAGCGATTTCTGGAGAATGGTATGGGAGCAGAGGATCAACACCATCGTCATGATGACCAAACTGGAGGAAAAGTCTAGAGTGAGTAAACGGGCAGATCTACACATGTGGAGTGGCAAAGTTGACCCCAAGAAAAAAAAACAAACAGAGAGAAATACTCTTCATTTATTCTTTAGTGGAATATGTGTTATATACATAGGCCCACTAAATCTACAGTCAATATTCAGTTTGATTTGATGGTTTTGATACAGTAGAATAAGCCCCCACATGTAATTTAGCCTTATGGTTATTTAGAGGTCTCCACTTAGAGTGCTCCTTTAAGCATGTTGAGCTGTCCAATTCCATTGTGTTAGCAGCAGTTTTAACAGATATTGACTGACGTCTAAGCTTTTGTGATTATGAGGCAGGGGTAGACCTAAATGGAATTGTCTATGACTGCCTTAGGGGGGATTGGATTAAAACAAAAGTATACCCAAGAGTTCAGAAATGTCTTCATTAGCAGAATACAGTCAATACAACTAATAGTTTCCCTTTTCCCACTTGTAGCCAAAAAATAAGTGCTTAAATAAATGCTCTATTAAATAATATTATAGTCAATTACAATCGATTTTACATTCCAAAATCTTTGCAGCTGATTGTGGCCCTTTCAGGTTGATGGTCTGATGCTTTTTGGCACCCGTGGTAAATAGTGCAACTTGAAGCTTAACCTCAAAAATCTTTTAGTTTTATAAACAGAGTCCACCATTTTTGGAAAAAAACAAAAAGGACCCTATCTAATTCTCACTCACCATCAGAAATTCTGTGGTTTCCTGTCATCATGAGGACTTATGGTTAGGAGAGAGAGACACACGCACACCATTCCTTCTCACTCTGTTGCTCATTTGTGCTGTGGAATGTGTGTATGACACTGAACGGTGTTGTCAGGTGGTAGTTCAGGTGTGAAAGACGTACTTTGAGGTTCAGGAAGGTGTGAAAGAGAGAGCGAGGAAGAGCAGTGCTGTTACACCATAAATTAAATTAATAACGCTGGTGCTAATGCTGTCTGTGATAGAGTTCTGCAGGTGTGTGTCATCTCTGAGTAGCGATCTGTTTCACTCATTATCAGCTATCACGTCTGGTGACAAAGAAGTTTGCTTCTTTTTTGTCCTGGAGCTTTGATGCTAACAAGGGGGGCAATATAATAGTCGTTTATTTTCATTATCATCATTTTTAATACACTTTCCTGAACAAATCATCAGTACTTAGAGAACACTTACAAACTGTGTCATTACAAAGTGAGCTTAATTAGGCCTGTTTAGTCAGATTTAGTGCAGTGTAGTCTGTAAAACACTGAATATAAATCATTGTTGTTGTAGTTATTAGCATTATCTAATAGGTCCCCCTCAAAAAAGAGATTTTAATCTCAAGGGACCTCTTGGTTAAATAAAGGTTAAATTAAAATAATAATAGAGTTTTTATTTGTGACACTACAGGTTCTATATTAATACTAAAATATTAAGTATTGTGTGTATTGTGAACATGTCATATCATAATGTAATATTTTTGACACACGGCCAAAGATAGGGCGGCTGTATTGCTAACTGGGGTTTCTCGACTCTAGCTAATTGTTTGCTAGCTCCAGAAACAATAAAAGATATTTTTCTTACCAGTAACATGTTGCCACGTCGTCCACTAAAGAGAAAATACCTTGTATAGCAGTGTTAATTTTGACAGCAAATTTTGATTTAGTTTTAGTCGTAGTCTTTTGACTAAAATGTCACTTAGTTTTAGTCATAATTTAGTCATCTGAATTGTTTTTAGTTTTAGTCTAGTTTTAGTCGACTAATTATCATAAGAATATAGTCTAGCCTAAATCTACAGTCGATTCAGTCGACTACAATATAAACGGTGTAAAATGTAATGCTTTTTCTTCAGTTCCCTTGAATTATTTAAGTCATTATATATACTTTACACATTATTTATATATATAGGAAATGAAACATTTATTAACCAGTTATGGAATATTATTTATGTTTGAAAGACCAATACACACACAAACAGATTTAACAAACAACATCTGAGGTCTTCCGTAACTGCAAAGTGAATAAGAGAAAACTGTTATTTTATCCTTGTATCACCTTTTTATTTATCTCTAATTTATTTAATAGTTGTTACTAGTGCTGTCAATCTAATTAAATTACATGCTCTGTGGTTAACTAATCTACATTAATTGCATTTATCACTTTTTGCTATGAAAATATTTTTAATTGTGCTATTCAAATACATTTTGGCATAGCAGTAAATCAATAAATGAAAAACTGCCACATCTCCAGGTCACAGTGTTTACTAGAGACACACACTGCACATTGCGTACACTAATTATTGTAAATAAAACTAGCTAATCTGTTTCGTGCACTTTCTAGTGTGTGCGGAGAGATTTGGGACACGATCATCAAACGCAGATGGTTGAAGTTCGCTAGTCTCCCGACTCTGGCTCTGCACATATCGCGTTTTACCTGCTTCCCACATACCTGATCCAACTAATCTGACCATTAACACCACCTTACTGTGGTAATACAGTGTTTACAGCAGGACACGCTTTAAACTGTACAGGACAGTGTGCTTTCAGGATTAGGATTAAGAAGGCTAAGCTAGCGTTAGCAGCGGTAAACCTAGCTAACGGTGGTGCTGGAGAGCTGATGTCCAGCGCGGTGTGGTGATTTTCTCTAAAGACAAACTCTAAACTCTCTTTCTCTCTGCTGACACTGTCTAGATAACTTAGTTCTATCATGATTAGCGACAGTTCACAGACTCGTATGGTCCTCCTTTGGTTTAGACCAAATTTGTGTAAGTGTGCCTTTGATTGACGGCTACTCGGCTTGCCCCGCCTCTCCATATACGCCGAAGTAGTTATAATTGGATGTTTTCCTAACCTGTCCCTGCCTTTCACAAAACTAAATCAGTTCTGATTGGATGTCGTCCCTACCAAACATATTCGTCTCGTTTTTATTCGTTGACTAAATTGTCAATCAATTTCGTCATAGTTTTTAATCCTTTCTGTAGATTTTAGTTAGTTTTCGTCTCGTTCTTGTCATGAAAAAAAGGTTCGTTGACGAAAACTATGACAAATAGTTCTTCAACGAAATTAACACTGTCGTATAGAAGACAGCAAGTCCTCATAAGCATCCAACGTGACTCAAGCTTTGTTAGCACATTTCCCTGGCAGCTCCCAGGAGACATAACCAGATTTCTTTATCATGTTCGTTAATGTTTTTGTTGCTTGTGCCTCGTTCCCCGAGAGTTTTCCCATCATCTCATTGTGGTGCATACTTTTTTTGCCACAGAGGTGCTCCTATTTACATATTGCAGAGAATTTCAAATATACTTGGAAAATATCAGACTGGGAGAATCGTTATGCTGACACTGTGTGTGTGAGAGAGAATGATCACCTCTGTGGGTTTGCCAGCTGGCTTTTCTGCTCCTCCTTCCTACATTTAGGCATGTGACCTGAGTGTGTTTCCATTGTATAAGCAGATGTTTCTTGAATCATTTGTACAGTGGAAGGTGTTTTTATGTAAATAACAAAGGTAGATGCAAAACTGTATTTTTGCTAATTAATCTGTTTTATCCATAAATCATATGATTTTTAGTGCTATTATGGTTAATTGATATGAAAAATAGAGATTTAGTACATTTTATTTATAAACAGCCTTTTCAAACAAGAAAACACATAAATAGGAATATGGCACATATTGCACTCACTCTAAAATATCATAGTGCAGCTAGCTCAGATATGCTGAATGTGTCCAGGTGGCTGCCCTGCTGTCCCACACACCTGTGAACATGTGTGTATGACAGGACGTGGCTTGCATGCTATTGTGCTATTGTGACTTAATTCATCTACTCAGGCCATTTACAGATCACTGGTGTTGACCTTAGAAATTAATAGGAGAAGGGGAAAAAATGACCATTTCTGTCATAAAATGTTCACACAGTGTAAATGACAGCTAGTCTTTTCTATATATTTACAATATATATTTCAACAAGATTTTTTTTACAATAGTGATGAAATTTAGACACTGCACGCATATACACAGATAATATACATATATATATAAGTTCCAGTAGTGGATACACTGATTGCACTTGTAAGAGAGATTAAATATAGGCTTCCTTTTTAGCCACCACATATCCTTGTTTTATATATCGTTGCTGTCCAAAGAAACACATGTATCTCCATTTTTGTCCATTTTTATTTTTCTGCATCACTGCAAACACTGTATGAAAATTTAATGGTAAATGGGCCAATAGAAATGCTCCAAAACGCTGATTCCATTGACTTACATTGAAAGTAAGGAAAAATTTGCCCTCTCCTGTAAAGTTGTCATTTTGGAGATGCTTGTTTTTCTTTGGACAATGACAATATTTATGATCTGTGCAAGGAGAGTGTGTTTATTGTCTGTTTTTTGCCCTGAAGGTGAAGTGTGATCAGTACTGGCCAAGTAGAGGAACGGAGACGTACGGGATGATTCAGGTCAGCATGCTGGACACTGTGGAGCTGGCCACCTACAGTGTCAGAACATTCGCTCTATACAAGGTACAGAATTCACTCACAAAACACAGAGTGGGATGACCTGAATGAATGAGTGTGTGAGAGAGGGAGAAAGGCAGGGAGGAAATGAGAAAGAGTTGAATCAGCTATTGAGTGAGTGAGTGAGTGAGTGAGTGAGTGAGTGAGTGAGTGAGTGAGTGAGTGAGTGAGTGAGTGAGTGAGTGAGTGAGTGAGTGAGTGAGTGAGTGAGTGAGTGAGTGAGTGAGTGAGTGAGTGAGTGAGTGTAAAATGCATCATTATACTGGTTAAAACTTTGAGCTGAAAACATGTTTCTGACTTTTAATTGACCTTGAGTGACCTTAATGCTTTGAGTGACCTTATTACTGACTTATATTGAGTTATAACATTCCAGCCATTTATAACTGCCACCTCCCCTATAAATTATGGTTTTGTATATATTTGCTATCTCAACTATTGCCTTAGTTTTAAACAGATCATGACATAATCATTGTAAATTGAGTAGTTTATTGCCTTATATATATATATATATATATATATATATATATAATGTACCTCAAATATTTTTATTTGCATCACTTTTTCACATATAAAGCACTTTATGCCAATTAATATATTTAAAATGTTTTATATAATAAATATTTAATTCATATTATTTACTCCCAACAGAATGGCTCCAGTGAGAAAAGAGAAGTGCGGCAGTTTCAGTTTATGGCCTGGCCGGACCACGGCGTTCCTGAATATCCTACACCCATCCTGGCCTTCCTGCGCAGAGTTAAAGCCTGCAACCCACCAGATGCAGGACCAATGTTGGTTCATTGCAGGTAAACACTCCTGTGTGCTCTAAGTTATATGGTTAACCCTTTAAATCTACTACTATTGTTGTAATGAGAAACATAATATTATAAATACTGAAATTGCATCATGTCTTTGCATTGGCAGGAATGAGTGTGACCTCTATGGTTTACTGGCAGAAAAACGAGACCCCTCTTCAATGCCTATGTGTGTTTCTTTCTCAGCGCGGGTGTTGGAAGAACAGGCTGCTTCATTGTGATCGACGCAATGCTGGAGCGTATGAAGCACGAGAAGTCGGTGGATATTTACGGTCATGTGACCTGCATGCGAGCTCAGAGGAACTACATGGTGCAGACGGAGGATCAGTATGTGTTCATTCATGAAGCCCTGCTGGAGGCGGCCACTTGTGGACACACTGAGGTTCCGGCCCGCAGCCTCTACACACACATCCAAAAACTCACCCAGGTGCCCGCCGGAGAGACCGTCACAGCCATGGAGCTGGAGTTCAAGGTCAGGACACAGACAAACCTAGTAGCACTAGTAGCAGTTTAAAAAACCTTGCATATAGCCAATTTTCACATTGCAGAATAATAGTAAAGACATCAAAAATAATAATTAAATAATGGCTGAAGGAAATATACAATTAAATGGCACAAACGGACCCCAGCGCCTAGTTAAACGAAACCTCTTTTAGTTCCATGTTTTCCCTTCATTTTCCCACAGTAAACTCTTTACGGGTATCCTTAAGTGAAATTGTTTTGCAGCCTGGAGAAAAAGGCCAATGCTGACGTTTTTATGCTTTCTTCTAATATCACGTTTTTTGTTCGCTGCCAAATGTGGATTTTTGCTAAGAGCGGGCAAAGGCAGCTGTTATAAGGGTCACTTGAAAAGAGCTGCAGTCATTATTGCATTTGCTCTTCCTTTCATTCACTGCCTGTCTTAAAATGATCTAACCATAAGTGGTACCATAGCCTTCTTCATCCTCTAATGTTGGACTGATTCGACTCCACACTACAGTCACTAGGTTTTTTGAGGTACAAAGTGGTATTACAAGACAGGATGGGCTGTGTACAGCTGGTTAGCATGCTAACTTGTCTATTTACTTAACTCTTATCTTAGCAACACAATACGTAGACGTCTTTCATGTACTGTCATATACCGGTTATTTCTTCACATTCTGTTGATAATTTTAGTAAAATATTCTAAACTGAAAAACTCACATGGTGTTCCTTTAAAGTTCATAACTTAACTGTCATTTCCCCCAGAATAATTTAGGTTAAGGAAAACATTCCTTTTTTATTAGCTAAGATGGGAAAATTGGTGAGAGGCTGAATATATACACACAGCACACAGACTCGCACACAAACACACAGCGCCACGTAAGCGCTCACAGAAAACAGCTGCTCTCAGGAGTTTTCTATTTTCTCATTGTCATTCGCCCTTGACAACATGTAGAAAGCAAAAGCAGCCAGCATGTGCAGAGTGGTGTTGACAGGAAGAGGGAAAGCCTGAACCTCTTTGCTGGAGCATTCTGTTCTAGCCATTTATTACCAGGAGAGAGAGAGAGAAAGAGAGGGGGACAGGAACAGAGAGGGAAATGTTGAATATGTATTGTAGTGCATATGGAATACAAAAAGATCATGCGACTACGCCTGTTTAGGTACCAGCATATGGCTGAATAACAGCGTGTGTGCATGTGCCACTGTATATGTGTGTGTTTGTACAAAACGAATTGCAGCATCTTATTTTCGTAGCTATGTCTAATAGTCTTACAGCTGTGAAGCCTTAGCTGAGCTAACAAACAAACGTGATACAGTGACATTTTGACATACAGGACATGCCTTGTACTCAGGTTTTAGCAAAGAATAGTACTACAAAGCAGGATGTGTGGTTGATCATTTTTATTAATTTTTATAATTTTTAATATTAATAATAATTGATTTTTTTATATATAGACCCAGTTTTAGCTTAAATGTTTAAGCAAGGTATGTTTGCTAAATAATAACATTTTTGCATTTTTTTCTCAATCATGTTGATTGGATTTGAATACCAAATTATCCCCATTAAAGCTTAATAATGTGTAACCACTATGATTAATTAAGCAACTACTAAGAAAATAACTTGTATTTATGTATATCATGTACTTAATGCAGATGACACAAGGTTAAAGCAAAAAGTGTTGGTAATGAAATTATTTTTTAAAAAGTGTTCTGTATTTGTTGGTTCTCTTTGCAGAAATTAGCCAACTCTAAAGCACATACCTCTAGATTCATCAGTGCCAACCTGCCATGCAACAAGTTCAAGAACAGACTCGTCAACATCATGCCCTTCGAGTCGACCCGGGTATGTCTTCAGCCAATCAGAGGAGTGGAGGGCTCTGACTACATAAATGCCAGCTTCATAGATGGATACAGGTATGTATGTGTGTGTATTAGTGGTGTAAATATGCAGCAGGTGCATCATTTTATAATCTTACATTTAAATATAAATTTTGAATATTGAATGTTCAGTAAAGTATGCACTTATTTTTTAATCTGTTTCAAAAAACAGTTTGAATAGACAAGGAAACACACACTGTGACTGATGTGGTCTTCTCCACAGTCTAGCTAAAGTGTGTTTACTCTGATCGAGCATTTACCGTATCACAGCACAGCGTTTGTACTGCAACAGTAGCAACATTGTATACACCTTGTGTTTATGTTATTGTGTCCTTTCTGTCTTATATGCAGCAAAACCAATGGTACTATGCAAGTTTTAAAATGGCAGTGTCAGTTTCCAATGTATGGAAAACTAAATCGGTCCAGTAATCCGTACTTTTTTCTCAGTATGCATTCGAAACATACACATGTTCGTGCAGCCCATGTGACGTAGGTCGATGTCAGTGTCATTCCTTTCAGTGAAACGCCCCAAAAGCTACTTGGGTGATAATAGTTTGCCCTGTGGAGAATCTTCAGCATGTGAAATGTGAACGAGAGAGGTAGATAGTTGGAGAGGTAGATAGTAAATAAATTATTTATTCATTTATTTATTTATTAATAAATGAGAGATGAGGAGAGAGAGAAAGAGTATAGATGACAGAGGGTTCATGTAAGGGGAGACAAGTGACAGTGTAAGGATAAAGAAGAGAAGTGACATTTATAGAAAACGATGAACAAAGACATTGGGTTTTTTTTAAAAAAGATTCTGCTGAAATCTGTGCAGCGAAGGAAATTCTCTCTCTCTCTATCTCTCTCACTCTCTTTCTTGTGGGTGGTGACAGCTAAAGAGATGCCTTGTCTCAGTGTTTTCTGTCTCTGTAGCCTTTCACTTTGTGCTGGCAGTTGTCAGGACAAATTGGCCTTATTGGCAGGACTGTCCATAACCGGGAGTGCATCGGCTGAATAAACGGCTGCGGCCTGACAGGTGACAAACACGGCCCTGTAGGGAAATGAAATGATTACCCGTCACCACGGATACATTCACTGTGAACCCCTCAATGGATTATACACACACACACACTGCCTTGTTATTGTATTATTACAAACTTAGCAGAGCTACTGTGAACTAGAGCTGTTCCTGCTAAATCAGCTAGGTGCACAAGCTTCCTAGTTTTCTTGGTCAATGTTTTTTATTTTTTACGCATGAATTACTGCTAATTGTGGCAGATATCTTGAAAGCTGAGTTTTATCTGTACTTCTGTACACTATTACCAGTCGTCACATAAGCATTTATTTAACATTACATAACAACCTGACACATTCAGACACTGGGATAGTTCAGGCATGCAGTTTACATGTGGCTACCTGCTAATAAGTTAGCTACATGAGACGTGCTGCTTTAGTGTGAAACAAAATAAAGAAAATTGCAAATGTTGTCTAATCGAAAAGCACCCACTAACCAACTAATGGCAACATTTAGAAAGCGTAGCACTATGACAGATATTTATTCCTAAGATTTACTGCAGGATGTGTGATGACGCTGTGGAATCCTGTGATATGTGTTTCAGACGGTGTGTCTCCCCAGGCTGTGTCTGGGGCTCCTGTTATTGCCCTTAATGAAATTAGCGTGTGATCATAGAGGTCCCACGGTGTGCTGGAGTGGAAGTGGTGTAATTGGCAGTAATCCTGTCTGTAATGAAGAGCTGAGGGAAAGGAGCTTTCTATCGCCTTTAGCTTGATGAGTTTGTTTATGCTTGGAAGTGGAGTATGTGTGCGTGTTTGTGTGTTTGGACTGCTGGGGCTGCAGTTTAAATTCCCTTTACCTAATGAAGCTCTTCTCACCTGAGGCAAGGGTGCTGTGTGTGTTTGTGTGTGTGTGTTGTGTGTGTGTGTGTGTGTGTGTGTGTGTGTGTGTGTGTGTGTGTGTGTGTATAAGTGTGTAAAAGTGGTGTAATATCTCTCATTAGCTCCCATTGCCATGGTACAAACTTACCTTCAACAGGTATTATGGTGCATATGTACAATTAAGCAGAGAATTAGGGGCAGGACGTTTTCACAAGACTGTATATATGTGTGAAAGTAGGATGCTTGTGTTGATCTCCTGAACAAAAGATTTTATCTGGAAGAGGCAGCACATGTACCTCCTCCGCATCTCTCTCTGTTTTACACACTGTAAAAAAAAAAAATAAAAAGATCTTTTTTGAACATACCTACGTACCTGAAACATCAACACTCAACATTTAACTAAATATGACAGAAATCGTGGCATCAGTAGCAGCAGATGTCGCCAAAAATTAATGAAGCTAAACTGCTGCCAATATTAGCAAATGGTATCATACTAATTGGCCACCTCCAGCATACGTTCACTGTCTGCAACATTAAAGTGAACAGTTGAGCTGCAATGGTTTAATTTAAAAATGCAGTGACTTCAGCTATAGAGAAAAATAAAAACAAATACATCACTAATTCAGCTTTGCCTCATTGCTGCTGATAAAAAACCCCTTCCTTTGTTTACGTTGTACTAGTGCCATCTGCTGTTTATTCAGAAAACTGCAACAGCTCACAAATATTTCTTGTGTAACAGAGAGGAAAGGTGTGTGTATATTTATATATGTGTATATTCAGAGCACTTTTCACAGCTGAGGCAACTGAACATATAAAGGCTCACTATTTCTGCACAATAGTTCAGTTCATGTGTTGTTCATGTGATTGCTTTGCAGCTTTTTAGAATGAATACTTTTTTGATCATTTACTTAAGTTTGTTATGCATGCTTATTATTGCATTTTATATAGATTATTTATTTACTAATTATTAACTTACAGGATCTCTCTACCGGTATATGTAGTGCTGCTCCCACAAACACTGGATTGCCTAACCGCTACCAACAACGAGCATGACATGAAAATTTGTCTTTTATTGTCACAATGGAATGCAGACCTTAACACTGAAGTACCTGAAAAACAGTATGTACTGTTAAAAGAATACTGAAATAGAATATAAACATATATTAAACATAAATATAAACATACAACATGTATATTAAAATACGAATTATAATGTATAAAAGCATACACCACGTATATTGCACTCAAGACATTTATACTTGAGTGCACACTGTCATTTAAAAACAAAAGTGGGAAATGGCATTCAAATTGTCAAATATTATTAACAATAAAAAAACTAATAATATAAACTGTAATGATAATATACTGATAATACAAAATGTTATATAACAATAAAAAATGTGTGTTATGACTTGTGGTCTCTTTTTGACTTCTTCAGCCCCTGTATAGTAGATAGTGTGCCGGGGCCACATGAGTGACCTTGAACACAAACACTAAAACAAACCTGTGAATGTGAAATTAGCAACATGTTACTCCCTTATGTGAGTGTACAGTGTGTGAGTGTGTGTGTGTCATAGCATAGCAGTAGATTTACGTATGTGTGGTTGTGCAAAATGTTGAGAAATGTAAACACAATGTGTGTGCATATGCATATCTATGTCTGCATCAATGAACAGGTGTGCATGTGTGTGGGCATGTGCTTTGGTGGGCGGGGCGGGGCGGGGTGGGCGGGGCGGGGCGGGGTGGGGGGGGGTGTCACGATCATGAAATTTTAGATGACACATTTGCTAAAGTCTACATAGTCAAACTGGCTGGTTAGCTCTCTTACTTACTCACAACTGCTCTTTATAACACCATTCAGCAGTTTTTGTGTTAAATGACTTGTCACAATACATGTGGTTTTATATTATACGTACATACATTTGCTTTAATCCAATCCAATCCACATTCTGTTTTTTGTGATGTAAACATAACAATATTAAAGCTTACAACTGTGGAAATTATTTGCAATTAACTTATATAATTGCAATCAGGCCATTATGTAATAATCTTAACAAGCCTAGTACTTTTTTGTATGCGTGTTAGTTTGTTACTAAATGTCTGTGTGTGTGTGTGTGTGTGTGTGTGTGTGTGTGTGTGTGTGTGTGTGTGTGTGTGTGTGTGTGAGTAGGCAGCAAAAGGCTTACATTGCCACACAGGGTCCTCTGGCTGAGACCACTGAAGACTTTTGGAGAATGCTGTGGGAACACAACTCCACTATAGTAGTAATGCTGACCAAGCTCAGAGAGATGGGACGGGTAAGTTTGTTATCATCAGTTATTATCAGTTATCATCTAATACCTGGTTTAACTACTTAGTACATCATTAAGCTAAATCAAGAATGCTGGTGAAGGAATTTAAGTAATTCCTGCAATGTCTGGGGCATCCAGGAGAAATCTGGAATTAATTTTGTTCTTCAAACTGGCGTACAAGATATTATCTACTTGAAAATAAAAGATATTCATGCTACATTGTATTGTGTTTATGCTTATTTACCTCTGCTCTAATAATATATGGTGTTCTTACTGGTGTAAATACACTTATTGTTGAGATAAAGGCTTTTAAACAATAAGATTAAGTGCAAAGTAGTGTAAAGGTGTCTGATGTACCATTTAAAGATTGTTAGCATAGCAAAATGTTGGTGTAATAGTTGTGAAAAAAAATATAATGAGTTTTTGGCTCAGACTTTAGGGTGAACAAAAAAAACTACAATAAAAAAATAGTAGCACATCCACCTCAAATCGTGCATATTTACAGAGACTGTGTTTTATGCCCTGCAGGAGAAGTGCCATCAATACTGGCCAGCTGAGCGCTCTGCACGCTATCAGTACTTTGTGGTGGACCCTATGGCTGAGTACAACATGCCTCAGTACATCCTCCGCGAGTTTAAAGTCACAGATGCCAGGGTTTGTCTGTCTTCTTTTTTTTTCATTTTTTCTCATTTAGGGTTTTGATAGTGGTTCTGATTGTTTTACTGGGTTTATGATTACGTAGTTAACATCACGTCCAGAATAGGAGTGCGATTCTGCTGTTTTTTTTAGGATGGCCAGTCCAGGACCATCCGGCAGTTCCAGTTCACTGATTGGCCGGAACAAGGGGTGCCAAAGACGGGAGAGGGCTTTATCGACTTTATTGGCCAGGTGCACAAAACCAAGGAACAGTTTGGACAAGATGGACCGATTACTGTACACTGCAGGTGTGTGTGTGCATGCAGAGGAGCATGTTGACAGTGTACACACCTGTATATGAATATTAATATTAATAAAATGAGAAATATTTTGTCAAAAATATCATGATTGAACGGTTTTGTTTTTGTTGTTTTGTTTTGTTTTTTGTTGTAGTTTTTCAAGGCCCAATATATTTGGCCACCACCCCACCCACAAGCGCTATCCAGAATAGTCTGCTGAACTACTGATATTGCTGGCATCAGTGGTATTTTGCTTGTAAATGATGCTTCCGACTTGACGTACTTCAGTGATGAACTAATTTAGTGTAGCTTGTTTTATCAAGAGAGCCAGAAAATTCAACACTTTATTTAAAAGCTGTCTTTAATGAGAGGCCTACAATCACAAAGTCACAGCAACAGCACACAAGCAGTTGGGTTTCAGGGTGGAACAATGGATGGTCTGAATATTTATAGTAGGAAAATAATGTTAGTGTGTGCTGATGTGTTCTCTGTCTCCTGCAGTGCTGGTGTGGGTCGTACGGGAGTGTTTATCACTCTGAGTATTGTTCTGGAGCGGATGAGGTATGAAGGAGTGGTGGATCTGTTCCAGACGGTGAAAACACTTCGCACTCAGAGACCCGCCATGGTCCAAACGGAGGTGAGAAAGAGAGATTTATAACATTGTTACCTACTGTTTTGTGGACTTGCAGTGAGTGCCGTGATTAAGTAAGGGTCACGCTAGCAAAATACTACAAATACTTTAGAAGGTTTTTGTTAGGCTTCATCAGTGATTTCAAATATGTTTTTAAAATCATGACCTTTAAGAAGATGGGCATCGAGTAAACGGACTTTGCCCATTTTGTTTGTTTTGCATTTGTGCCATAGAAAAAGTTGACAAATGGCAAAAATGACACATTTCTGTTGTTAAATATGTCTAAAAATGTTTTGTTTGTTGCGTTTCTTTCCAGGACCAGTACCAGCTGTGTTACAGGGCGGCTCTGGAGTATCTGGGCAGCTTTGATCACTATGCAACGTAACCACTCTCGGAAATCTCCGGAAAGCCCTGGAACGCCCCCTCAGGAGAGCAGCCAGTTCTTTCTGAGCCAAAACCAACCCCACTGATTCAGTATGCAGGAAGAGTGAGAGAAAACAAGTGAGAGAGGAAAGAGTAGAGACAGAAAAGGAAAGTTGGAAGGAGCGACTACACATTGTCGTCCAATCCTGCGTCCAACCCTCTTTCAGAAAGCACCAAAAAAACAACAAACATGCCATTCTGGTACCTATATTACTGCACACCATCTCCTGTCTCTGTAATCCTGCTGAGAATGCAAATTACCTTACTGATTTTTTTATGACTACCATTTTATCACCATCCATATTAATCATTATCATCGCCATTATTATTCTGATTAATAATGTTATTATTGTTATTACAATACACTATAGTTGTACCTACAACACAAGTATGTTATTTTTGTCATTTATGCTGGTTATTTTACCTATTTTATCTGTATGGGGCTTTTTATCTATTGTTATTCATTTATGGTTTTATTATATATGGTCTTTTACGTTTAGCACGGGGGCATGTATTTTAACATGACCTAGATAACTTATATTAGAGGACTCATACTCCGAGCTGCTGATCATTTCTTACTTTTTATTATCAGAATTATGCTATTTTTATTAGTCTGCTCTTATTCAGTGGGAGAGGGCAAGGACCTTTTCAGCTCCTGATACTTTGCTGAACAATTATCTATGTTAAAAAAAAATAGATCAAATGGCCTTATGCCACAGTTAGAGGACCGCTTCATAAAAAGAAACTTGAGTAACGAGATCTAAGAAAAATGCCATGTACAGACTTTGGCTATAATTTAAAAGACAAAAAAATAGCTGTAAACTGTGATTTTTCTGGAATCTTTACACTCAGAAGGGTCTCTCAGTGAAATCCAATGGCATGTGTGCTGTCCAAGCAAAGCCTTTGTTTTTTTAAGTCAAAGGTCAATTTGTCCTGACAGCCTGACAGGTCAGACTGTGGTCAAAAAACGGCTCAGAGTCGTTTACTCGTCGGCGACATTGTTTATGGGTGAAAACACACAACAACTTTTTTACTTATAAACGAAAGCACTCTGTAGTGCTCTTTAATGTCGGTATGATCAGTGCAGTTATTCTGACAGATTGCAATACACTACAGAAAGCATATGGGGCAATAAGGTTTCTATTGTTTTGTTGACCCGTAAGAGAAAAAAATGCTTGTCACACAGATGAAACGTAATAATACAGTTGGTCGATCAATTGAATAATAGTGAATAAATTGATTGATTTGAGAAACGATGACAGCCCTAAAATCTAGAAAGTGTCCAACTAGTAGCAGAAGTGCACTAAAATCTCTTCTGGCCCGTTATCCTGAAAAGAGTCCAAACACTGTATGCGTGGTACAATGCCACGACTGCCATACAATCATATCTCACTGTGGCTCAGAAAGATGGACTACAACAACATAAAAAGAAGCAACACTGGACTGAGAATTTCTGCTCATCTCAACCGTTTCCCTCTCCCCAACGGCCTGAGCGCAAAGTGAGGTGGATTGGAACACATGGGACCAGGCAGATGATTCATTTCACTTTGTGTTCGGAACGAGATGTAAGAGGGTTCAATATGTTGTACATGCAGTCTGTTTTCTATTTGTTAATAAAATAATAATAAAAAAACAGAGAAAATATGTTCCAAAAACCTTGATGTTAATAAAGTTGAATAATTGGGTTTTGTATATCGCTGTGGTAGCTTCCCTGTTACTGTGAGGCTGTATGGCACACCTGCACACACTAGCTTGCCATGCATTCAGGATTGGTTGTTCATTCTATTCCTAGACATAAAATGCCCTGGAATCCAAGTATAGCATTTTTTATGAAGTTTAAACAGCTTTTTTAATCCAGTCCATCCATTTGTATACAAATAATGGGTTTGACTGGTTTTGCTTTACCATAGGGGTAATGGTTTGGGAAAGATGCACTGGTGATGATTCTATAGCAAAAAATGACATCAGTCTGCGTTAGACTGCATCACAAGCATAGCTACCTGTCCGCTGAATTAGTGATATTAGTAGTTAGTAATAATTAGTAATGAATTAGTAATAAAACCAAGCCACTGATGAAGTTTCTAAGAATTTTACAGGGTTGATGTGGCAGACACACTGACCAGGACCTGACCGAACAGAAATTTTGTGACCAATCTAAAGAAGTTTAAAATTATGATAGCTGATAATGACAATTAGTTGATCCTACAATTAACAAGTTAGCCTGTACTGCAGTAAAGTTCTGTCTATGGTAGGTACTTGGCTTAACATAGACAGATTAACAGTTTTTTTTTTCCTCACGAGATTTCTGTTTACTGCGACATACACTGTAAAGCTGTATGCAAAAGTTTGGGCACCCGTCACAATCACTCTTTATTTGCTGAATGCAACAGACTGAATTTAACAAACTACACGACATAAAATATGGCCTGTGCCAAAGCTATGGCACATTTTAGAATTCATATAAAACAAATAGCACGTTTGCACTAAAATATTCCAAAATGAAATGTTTCCAGACATCCCTCAGTTAAGTGAATTCAGCTACTTTAGTTGTTCTATTGCACACAAACAGCTTGTAGAATCTCCATAGAGAATCACTGCTAATAGAATGTGATGAAATGGAGCAGCCACCTGGGGTTATCATGATCAGTGGTAAGTGATACAAGCTATCTTAGCTAGAGACACAAAAACACCCAGTACCGAGCTGGGCAGTGGAATTGTGTTCTCTAGAGAAAGGAAAATCTGTCCAGTATCTTTGGAATGAGTTGGAAACTACAGGCTACATCCAGCATTAGTACCTCATCTTACAAATGCTCTTGTGGGTACAAGAAAATATGCAATTAAATCCCCACAGCAATGTCCCAACATCTAGTGTAAAGCCTTCCTAGAGGAGTAAAGACATTTACTGCAGCAAAGAGAACATTTCATTAACATTCTTGAGAATGCTGGATGAGCAGGTGTCAACAGACTTGCACATAGTTGTATGCAAACGTTTGTGCACCACTGGTAACATGAAATGTTTGTGAACATAAGAACCAATATATACAAATTCCTTACTGAAAACTGGAACTGCATTTTAATGCAAAGTTATTGTTACTGATTTTAACATAGTGTGAGAATAATGTGGCCTGTGCGAAGGTTATGGCGCACTCAAATTTTGTTTTACTTTTTGTTTTATGTTGAACTGAGTAAACAAAAACTAGCAGATATTTCAGTTGTTCCCTGTAAAGGATGCACTGTTTTTCACTTAGAAAATCTGAACCTCTAAATTGTTGAATAACTTTTGCCAATACAGGTACATCTGAAAGTTCTCAGTTTCCAATATTAAATTATGGCATTAGCCAGTTGATGTACTAGTGGGCCCCAATGTTGATCCCTTCAAAGCACACACACACGCATTTCCCTGCGTTGCCAGGGAACAGATGGCAAATGCCCCTCCAGTGTCTGTGTCCTTGCCAGTTCCCTGCTGCTGCTTCGCTAGGGCCAGCCAGTACGCAGGCAGTGTGTGTAGCCTCCTCTGATAGCACTCTACTGACCAGGAAACTCCACCTGGACAATTTAGTCCTGTTTAGATTACCTCAGATCAGGGCAAAGATACAAATTACAGCAACGATGCGAAAAAGGAATAATTACATCAATTATAAAGCGTTTGTCCTTTCGGTGTAAAGGTCAAATTTGCCACAACGCTCTGTAAATTGTAATTACGGAATAATAGGATTTAGGATCATTTTTTACAGCCTTGCACTTTGAAAGGAAATTAGCCTCACTCTCCTAGAGCTGGTGCTTACAAATCAGTGTCTATTTTCACTGTAATTGGAGTGCTTTGCAGGGGAAGATGGAAGATCATAAAAGAGCACTCAAATAAATTCCTGTAAACACACATTAGAGGTTCAATTTTCCATAAAAAGTCTTTAAGTGGATAACAACTTATTATTATATTTTCCCCCATGCATTTTATACATCTCCCTGGTTTAAATAAGGGTCTTAATCATCTGTAAGGAGCGTCTGGGTTAAAATGACTACTTTTTTGGTGTTGTTGTTGTTAAAAAGAAAGTGATAGCATTAGAGTAGAAGAAGAATATGCAAGTAGAATAAAAAAACATGGTGCTCTTGTGCTGCTGAGTAAATATTCATTCCAAACTTCCAGGTCAGATTTAGCAGCAGATTTTAAGTCATAAGTCATTTCAAGTTGCTCACATTTTTTTAGTGAAAAGGTCTCCAAATCTCCAAACTTTTAACCAATTAATGCGAATACAGGCCAAAAACAAAAATAATTTATTTCAGTTTTTCACATTGTGCCTACACATCTACAGCATGTGAAATACAACTGTAAAGTTTAAAACATTCATATGAATAAATAACCATTTTTAACAGTTTGTCTGTGTTGTGGCTTGTGTTACCTTTCCCCGCTACTGCCTCCCGATCCTGGTCGCGACTACTCAGGGGGAGCTGCTTCGCCAGCCAGCTCCAGGGCTAGAACGAGCCGAATTGTTGACCCGTTCTAGGGTAATACCCAAAAACAACTAGAGTCGAAGCTAAAATCCAACGAGTACTTGGCATTTACTGCAAAAAAACTTGTAGCCGTGTTCAAAACAAATAAAATAAAAGAAATAGGGAGCGGAGAAAGAAAAGTTATGTGCTTCACGTGGCACGCAGCACCTGGCGGCTACAGCTACATACACTATACCACAATGCAATGTATTTCACAACGTTAGCACCTTACTTTCCCAACACTTGTAATACCACTTTGTAGCTCAAGAGGCAATAGTGAGTCACTGTCTTGTTGAGTCGAATCCACCTTGAAAAGAAGTAGTGCTACTTTGACAGCATATTGTAACCTCTGGTCAATTATATAGAAGGTCCTGCTCCCAGTTAGATCGCTTAAGAGCAGGTTGCCAGTGAAAGAAAAGTAAACACCGACTGCAAGAATTCATGTTCGGCAGCAAACAAAAGAAATAATATAAATAAACAATAACAAAATACACTGTACACCGACGTTGCTTTCCACCACTGGAGACTCTTGGTGAGATATGAAGTTTGATGCTGAACTCAACATTCTTCTTGATTGGTAAGAACTGTGGGGGAAGAGGAGTGACTGTGCATTTTCTGGTAATGAATTGCCCCTTTTTGTTGTCTTACAGATTGCTCTTTTAAAAGCCTTTAAGCATTTGATATACATTAATACAAATAATATAATATAAATAATTATAATCATTTAAACGGTACATGATGAATTAAGCTTATTATGACCGAGGACATGAAACACAAAAACAAAAAGAAGGCCAAAACTTACCATATGAGATACTCATGTAAGCATTACAAATACTGGTCTTACTGCCAGTAACAGACAATAGTTTTCATTTCCAAGGTAACTACAAAAGGTATGAAGTGTCTTTCCAAAAAGCACCCAGCCTCATCTTTACCTCTCATGTTCAAACTCTAATTTTCCTATTAGGTCTGTGCTGCAGTTTCTTGGCAAACTAACAGCAGAAATTTTGAACTTCTGTTCATCCATCACTTAAACTGGCTGTACGTGACATGACCATGAAGGCAGGTTCATACGTACTGCGGACGAGGACGCGCGGCCAAAGTCACGTAATTGCGCACGAAACGGCGCACCGGCCGCCTCCGCATCGGGTATGAAGCAGCCATGAGACATGATAAGTCATTACCACACCCGCTCACATACACTTGCCTTGTTCTGTGGACACGCTTACTATTCTAGTCCGACTAGCCTCTGGCCACGCCCACCACGTCAAGAATTCGCCAGCGATAATAACAACGAAAAAAGGCCAATGAAAAATGTTTTATGCAATGAATAAATGGTAAATAGATAATTAACTAACTAACCAACTAATAATAAAATACATAAATAAATAAATACGTTTAATATAAGAAACATTGAATAAGGCCACAGAAGATAAAAGTATCGCAAAGAGTAGCTTTTGTTAGCAGTATCTGAATATTTTTGTATATATTTTCCATAATTCAGAGATTTACAATAAAGTCTTACAGACTGAGCAGAGGGCTTTTGTATGTTTGTTGATCCTACAGACCTGGATTAAAAAGATGTAGGCATTATTATATAGTTATTATATAGTTACTATTAATAGTGTTATTATATGTTATGTTATATTGTTATTGTTATCATTATTATAAATAATAATATTCTTTTTATTATTTTGACAGCGGGGAACGCCTTCTTCCATCTTTGTAAACAGTCTCACTGCGCATGCGTGTTCGCAATAATGGAGGATCTTTTCTCTCCGCGCTGAAACCCGCATTAAGCGTCGCGTTTCTCTACATTGTTCGAAGAAACTCCTCCTGCAAATAATCATCAGAAATCCGTAAGACTTTGTTGATTGTTCTCCTTTACGAACAGTTTGAGTTTCGCCACCGCAGCGAAGCTGTTTATGAAACTGAGACGCTGCACTGTTGTGCTAACGGGCTAACCATCGCAAAACGTCAAATTTAGGGAAAAAGAAGAACAAACTTTGTTGTCTTCTAAATAATTATAAGTTATTTACCCATTATTCGTTAAGTCTTATAACAGGAAATCGTGCTTATAGATTTAAAATGACAATTTTACACTTAATCAGTTCTCAGAAGTCAAAGTTTGTTGTTGTTGAAATCAGCCAGCTAACCATGATGTGTTTATCCGGGACTGTCATCTGATTGGGGCCTGCCTTGATGGACATGAATTTTCACCAATGAGAAGCGCAGAACTGAGCGCTGACTGGCGTATGGATCAATCAGGTTAATGGGAAGGGCCTTTTTCAGACAGCTATATTAGCATGCTAACGTCAGTTAGCTTTCTCTCTCTGTAGTAAGTTAATACTTAAATTCAGCTGATTTAGTTCCAGCTACTTTATTTAACATTGCAATTTACACATTGTTTTATACACATGCCCGCATACAGAATACCTCCAATGCTTTTATTTTTGATCAAATATATATATATATATATATATATATATATATATATGTTTAGCTAGAAGTATCTACTCTCAGCACTGAAGCGCTAAAGTCGCTTAGGCTGCACTAATGTACACTGCAAACATCATCATAACCTAATAATTATGCTTTTTGTATAGCTTTTTTGTATTACTTGTTTTACATAGTTTTACATAGCTGTGACACTAATGTAATGTCAGCATGTCTTAGGAATTCTGTGCCTCACTTAGCCTCACTCTCCTAGAGCTGGTGCTTACAAATCAGTGTCTATTTTCACTGTAATTGGAGTGCTTTGCAGGGGAAGATGGAAGATCATAAAAGAGCACTCAAATAAATTCCTGTAAACACACATTAGAGGTTCAATTTTCCATAAAAAGTCTTTAAGTGGATAACAACTTATTATTATATTTTCCCCCATGCTTATTTTATACATCTCCCTGGTTTAAATAAGGGTCTTAATCATCTGTAAGGAGCGTCTGGGTTAAAATGACTACTTTTTTGGTGTTGTTGTTGTTAAAAAGAAAGTGATAGCATTAGAGTAGAAGAAGAATATGCAAGTAGAATAAAAAAACATGGTGCTCTTGTGCTGCTGATTTAATATTCATTCCAAACTTCCAGGTCAATGGATTGATGGTCGGAGTTTATTGGACTCGTCTTTCAAGTGTAGTTGTGTTTTTATTCGTACTGTTATTATTTTTAGCATAGTTTGTTGTTCAGCAGTATTTAATGTTTACATATATATTTGGTTAATTTTCTGTGTATGACTCCTGGTGTTCTGCGTAACCTAGTTCTGTATGCTGCAGCATGCAAGCCAAAAAAATCTTTTATCTCTTCATCTTTCTGTTTCTTTTGTGCTTACAGTCCCCGTAGCAGAAATGGCCTCGGACTCAGTAACCCAAAATCCTGTCTTCAGGATTATGACCTTTCATCCAACCAAGGAGGAGTTCAAAGATTTCAGTCGCTACATTGCATATATGGAGTCACAGGGGGCTCACAGAGCAGGGATGGCAAAGGTAAGCATTGTTCCAAGCTGTGAGACACCAAGTTTACTTCTCTTAAAAGACGTATAGGCATGAATGTGTAACTGTGACTTTTAGACCTGGTTGTAGACCTCGAGTTGAAACCCAAACTCTGCCCAAACCCACTTGCACTGGTGTAAAACTCCTTTCTAGATGGTTAAGGGATAGTGTGTCTGCAATTTTCCCTTTCTTTTGTTATTTAATTAGTTTTTCAATACTGCATGTTTCAATCCATGAAATTTACAGTTTGTTTTTGTTCTCTAACATACATTACTCAACTAATAAACAAATTATGAAGTCTTTTAAGTCTGAAAAAAGAAATTCTCACAGAGATTAATCTAATATGTGTCAGTCCCTTTAAAATTATTGATGACCTGCTGACATACCAGCTCTGATTTGTTTTATAGATATAGACTCAGTATAGACTAAGTAAGCCTGTGTCTTTGGTAAGTCTAGAATTGTGCTGTAATTTTATATGAATGTTAAGAAAATGCTAAGTTGTTGCATTACTCATTGGCTTCCAAACAAAAAATATGCAGAAGTGTTAATTCTTTTATAGCTTGTTACCTTAACCTGATTCAGGATTTTTTTTTTATGTATTGCTTTAAGTGAATTGACCTATATGTGTTTGTGTTATTGTATCCGTTTATAATTAGTGTCCTATGTCTTCAGATCATACCTCCGAAAGACTGGAAGCCCCGACGCACATACGATGACATAGATGACTTGGTTATCCCTGCTCCGATTCAGCAGGTGGTGACGGGTCAGTCTGGACTTTTCACACAATACAACATCCAAAAGAAGCCCATGAGTGTTCGCGAGTTCCGCAAAGTCTCTAACACAGACAAGTAAGTATTCAAAAGAGTGATTACTTTGTCAGTTCTAAGAAAAGTGCTAGGCAAATTTGTGCAGAAAACTGATCAGTCTCAAAAACTGTACCGTTACACAATAATCATTATAATCAATAATAATGTTTTTCTGTAGTCAGATGTTCATTGATTTGTCCATTGCAGGTTTTGCAACCCCAGATATGTGGACTTTGAAGAGCTGGAGAGAAAGTATTGGAAAAATCTTACCTTTAATCCTCCATTGTATGGGGCTGATGTCAATGGGACGCTCTATGATCCAGTGAGCTACTAATTGTCACATTTATCTTTGCTAGTCTTGTACATTTAATTTTTAGCATACTCTCTTTTAAAGTGGCACTGCTGAGTCAAGGGAAATGAAACACCTTAAATACGATGTGTATGCTCTGCTGCAGGTCACCTTGTTAAGCCTAACTGTTAAGCCTAACATCACACATTTCTCTCGAGAGGTTCTGGAGGAATACTTTACCCAGGACTGATTCTAGGCTCATTCCGGGGGGGGGGGGGGGCTCAGTATCGCTAGTTTACTGTAACATACACAAATTCCATGAATCTCTTGCCCGTATTTTACTTTCCTGCTGCATGGTTTATAAGATGATAATAAGTAAACAATAAAAGAATAAGATAAGAAAATAATGCAAAGTAGCCGACAGATAAAGCTAGTGTCTTTTAGCTTTATCTGTTCTGTTATCTGCTGTATTTACACTACACATGCAAAAGTTTGTGGACACCTGCTCATCTAGGGTTTCTCCTACTGACATGATAGCATGTAATAGATAGTGTGTGTGGTGTTGATATGAGGCACAGCAGTGCTGATGGAGTTTTTACACATCACTGCTAAATTGAGAGTGATTCTATGATTAGAAACTGACCACTGAAGAATGACTAGAGGATGGCACTCTTTATGCATTATCAAATGAGCTACAGTCTCTAACTGTACACCAGCAAGGTGGAGCTACAAGGGAGGGGTTTCTGATAAAGTGGACAGTGAGTGTATGTGCATGATAATATATGTATCACGGTGTGTGTCTGTGCAGGATGTGTCTGAATGGAACATTGGGCGGCTGAACACCATTTTAGACACAGTGGAGAGAGAGAGTGGGATTAAGATTAAAGGTGTTAATACACCGTATCTTTATTTTGGAATGTGGAAGAGTACATTTGCTTGGCACACAGAGGATATGGACCTCTACAGCATCAACTATCTACACTTCGGGGAACCCAAGTCCTGGTACTGCCTGAGTACTGTTCAGTAGTGTTTTTAGAGATTGCGTTAAAATGATTAAATAACTGTAGCTAACTGAAAACATCTCTGTAGGTATGTTGTGCCTCCAGAACATGGAAAGAGGTTGGAGCGCCTTGCTAAAGGTACAAATTAATCTGGGTTTTTTTAAAGGAATCACTCATTTAAGAAATCTGTTATCTGACTGTAATGATATCTGACTGTGTAGGATTTTTTCCTGGAAGTGCCCAAAGTTGCGAAGCCTTCTTACGACACAAAATGACATTGATTTCTCCATCAATTCTTAGAAAATATGGTATCCCGCTTGAAAAGGTTAGTGATATTATGTTTTAGCATATAACTCTGACATTTCTGTAGTAGCATATGGAGTATTGACTATTGAATATTTTATTTTGTCATTTTATTTTTACACCGTTTGAAAATACCAACAGTCTTTTACATTGTGTCACTAGCAATAGCCCAATGGACCAAAATAGAAGAATAGACAAAGTATAAGAAGACTTAAGATGTTTATGTTTATTCTTTCTCAAGATGCACAAGACGCACTTTACTGGATGCACTATGTTCTCAGTGTTTCCTGTGCAAAGAATGATACGTAATAATAGAATATTTAAAATACAGAATATTGTTATATTGAATCAGATCTTAACTGTTTCTCTTTCCTTGTTTAGGTCACACAGGAGGCAGGACAGTTTATTGTGACTTTCCCATATGCCTATCATGCCGGATTCAACCACGGCTTCAACTGCGCAGAGTCCACCAACTTTGCCACCCAGCGCTGGATCGACTACGGCAAGCAAGCAGCTTTAGTAAGGACTTTTGAAACTGATAGGACAGAGCATTTTTTTTAGCTGTTTGAATGTCTGCTTTTTAAATGGAAGTATTCTAATATTGCAATGATAAATATTTAATTGTTGTGAGCAAACAAAAGTTTCAATATTTATTATATGCAGTTATTGTAAAGGGTAAGCCATAGCCAATGAATCAACTGATTTAGAAAACATTTGTTTTAGATATGTAATTAAACACAGCAGTTTTCAGCCTTTTCCTCACAGTCCACACAAACAGTTAAAACCAAATGCAGTTATTTTGTCCAAGGGGTTCAAGGGGGCCGTTCTTTGTGGAGTTTGCATGTTCTCCCCATGCTTTAATGGGTTTCCTCCAGGAACTCTGGTTTCCTCCCACATGTCCAAAGACATGCATGTTAGGTTGATCAATCATTTTAAATTGCCCGTAGGTGTGAGTGATGGTTGGCCATGCGATAGACTGGCGAATTGTCCATGGTGTAACACGCCTTCGCCCGATGACGCTGACTAGCAGGATTAAGCAGCACATAATGGATTGATGGATGGGTTTCAAAGGCTTCAGTTTTCCGGATACAATGAATTTATATTGCGTCATAACAATAATAAACTAACTTTCAGGCATGTAACATTGCGTGATTCGTATATATTCATAAATCTATGAAAATATAAATATCAGGTTACAATTAATATATGGGGGACAGTCCACCTAAAATAATTGCAACAAAGCTTGATTTAAGAGATTCCTAGCTAGTACAGCATACAATACAAGATTTATGGGAATAAATATAATTAAATGATATATTTTGTAGTATTTCACTGCATCTTAGACTGTAGCATTTTGCACATAGTATCACACTGTCATACTGTATAAAGCTGCACGGTACTGGAATGTACTCATACGTATTTTTGTACTGTACTGTGTTTATCATTGTTATTTACACTTTTTTCTATTGTGTAGTGCTGTGTGTTGGCGATAAGATATGTATCATGATTGGGGTTATAATTTAATATATCGCATTATATTGCTATAGTGAGTAAGGTGACATATTGGGATTTTTTCAAAATAATTTTAGGTAAAACTGTCAAATGCATGATCATATGCATAGGTTTGCTACTACTAATGTCAGTGAGGCACATCTATGCCACTTGTTTACGTTTGATTGTAACAGTGTAATGACCTACAATACTGCTATGTAGCAGTCGAGGATTTTTTGTACATTTTGAGAATTTTTAGAGTGTCACTAAATGTAATAATTTGATACTTAAGTGTATCAATATTTTCTCACACCCCTGCTTCATATGTCACTAAACTTGATTAAACTTAATACTAATAGAAGTTGATCACTTCTAACATTCACACTTTGCTCTCTGAAATGTCTGATGTTTTGTTTCTGTTTTCTTTGTGTCCCAGTGCTCGTGCCGTAAGGATATGGTGAAGATCTCCATGGAATTGTTTGTGCGAAAGTTCCAACCCGAGCGCTATAAACTGTGGAAAGCAGGAAAGGACAATGCCCCCATCGACCACTCCAAACCCACACCAGAGGCAGCCGAATTCCTTCAGGACGGAAAAACAGAAGGAGAGAGAGGAGAGCTGAGTGACAGCAGCACGAATGAAAGAGTGGGAGGGAAAGAGAAAGAAACTGAAAAGACAGCTGCAGAAAGAGAGGAGAACATCACACAAAAGGCTGAACATGAGAGAGGAGAGAAAGAAATGAAAAAGACAGATGTACAGAGAGAAGAGAAAGAGAAAAAAGATGATAAAGAGATAGAAGAGAAAAAGGTAGAAATGGTAGACAAAGTGGCAGAGAAAGAAAAAGCCAATACAGAGGAAGGAAATATGCAGCCTAAAAATGAAGAGATAGAGAACAGAGAGATGGGAAGAAAGATGAGCAGTGCAGAAAAAGGAGAAATAGATAAGAAAGAAGAAAAAGAAGAGGTAGACACAATAATGACTGAAGAGAGTGATGAAACAAGAGAAAAAGGAGAGACGGAGCATGAACTAGGTGAAGAAACAAGGAATATCGAATTTAGGGAAGAAGCAAAGAATATCGAGCAAGTAAAAGGAGAGATGGAGAGTGAAGTGAATGAACAAACAGAGAAGAAAGAAGAAGTAAAAGGAGAGATGAAGAGTGAAGAGAATGAAGAACCTAAGAAGAAAGAAGGAGAAAAAAGAGTGATGGAGGATGATGAGAATGGAAAAACACAGAAAAAATACAGGGAAATGGGAGTGATAGAGAGTAAAGGGAATGGAGAAACTCAGAAGAAAGTAGGAGAAAACGGAGCGATAGAGAGTGAAAAATATGGGGAAACAGAGAAGAAAGAAAAAGAAGAGATGGAGCGTGAAAAGAATGTAAAAACTGTGAAAACAGAAGGCATAAAAGGACAGATAAAGCATGAAAAGAAGAAAGAAACAGAACATAAAGAAGGAGAAAAAGGAGAGATGGAGAGTGAAGAAAATGGGGAAACAGAGAATAAAGAAGAAGAAAAAGAAGAGATGGGGCGTGAAGAGAATGGAGAAACTAAGAAAAAGGAAGGCTTACAAGGACAGATACAGCATGAAGAGAATAGAGAAACAGAAAATAAAGAAGAAGAAAAAGGAGAGATTGAAAGTGAAGAGAATGGAGAAACAGAAAATAAAGAAGAAGAAAAAGGAGAGATTGAAAGTGAAGAGAATGGAGAAACAGAAAATAAAGAAGGAGAAAAAGAGATGGAGAATGAAGAGAATGGGAAAACGGAGAAGATAGAAAAAGGAGACATGGAGCATAAAGTGGAAGAAGTAACAGACAATGATGAAGAACAGATGGAGAGTCAAATAAGTGGAGTATCAGGGAGGAATGGAGAGATAGAGAGTAATGAGAGTGAAGAAACAGAAAAGAATACAGGAGAGCTCAAGGGCAAAGTAATCGGGAAGACTGAAGGAGCAGTTGAGATGGAGACTGAAGATATAGAAAAAGAAGAAGAAGAGACAGGGGTAGTAGTGAAGAAGACTAAAGCAGAGACAGAAGGAATAGAGGTAAAGTGTGGAAAAACAGAAGCAGAGGGAAAAAAAATAGAACCAGTAAAGCAAGAGATGAATGAAAAAATGGTAGAAGGAGAGACTAATGGAAGAGAGATGGACAGTTCAAATGGAGAGACAGTAAGAGAAAAGACAGACACAGAAAGAGTAAAAGATGAAATAAAAAAGCAAATGATGAACACAGTAGAGGTGAAGATGGAAGAAGAGAGAAATGGTGGGAAGATAAATGAAGAAGAGCAAGAGACAGGAGTGATGGAAGAAACCAATCCTGAGAAAGAAGAGATGCACACTGAAAACAAAGAGAATATGAGAGAAGAGATGGTGAGAGGAAATACCTATGAAGAGGGAGGAAAGATTGAAATTGCCAAGGAAGAGAAAGAGAGAAAAGCAACTGGTGCTGTAAAGGAACAGACAGACACAGGACAGATAGAGATGAAAGAAGAAGAGAAAGAGAGAGAAGATGCTGGGTAGGATTGCATAAAAACACATGCACTCACACAGGAAACTGATGTTGATGTTTAGGCCATTCATTTTTAAGACCGGTCTAACTCTGAATTTACACCAGACATTTAATAAAATAAAATGATAGAATGATTGTAAGATGCTTGTCCTGTGCATCCTCACATTGCATTTATTCTCACAGGCCGCTTTATGAGGTGCTTCTGTGTTGTATTTACACTTTACACTCAAAGTTAAGAGACCATTGTTCCTTTTTTTATTTTAGGGTCAAAGCAGTCATTACGTGTGATATTTCTGATGAGATTTGATAATCTACTTGTAGATAATCTGCTTGCATAAACCCAGCTAGAATGTATTTGTTCTAGGAAGCATTCTGAGAATATTACACACATATTTTATTAATGTTTTCTGCAGGAATTGTTTTTGCTGTTTTTTTCCTAAAGGCAGGATAACATCTGTGGCCCTGACTACATCCTCTAAACATGAATGTTGCAGTTAAATCATTATGTCTTGGTTAACATTTAATTTTACAGGAACATGAAAAAGCTGGTGTTCTCAGAACAATAGATCTCACTGAATGTGCTTGGGATTATTTTTATGTAGCAGAAAATCCTAAAACTGAACTTTCTAGGAGCTTTCTTCAGACTGAAAGCCCGTCTGCCAAAAAGACAGGAACCTGTATTATACAGGGATGATCTGACTTGTTCCACCACTCAGTTAATAGCTGCTTAGTGATGGTCTTAACAACTGTAGAACAGGGTAAAGAAACGCTAGTAAATTATATAAGGACTGTAGTGGATAATTGTAGAAATACAAAGTGCATGTATGTTGTATTTGAAACTTATAGAATGTGTGTACAAGGAAAGATAAATTAAAGATACGTTGTGCAAATTAATACTTAATAATCTCTTAATATTCATAAAAGAACCTGAAATATTTATAAAACATTGTGAAATGTTTTACTTGCTAGTTCAGGATATTGAAATGTACATTACATAGTACTTTGTAGGTTATTACTATACATGTAATAGACTATATATGTGTTAAGTTATTCCAATCTTTCAGTTGCAGGGTAAGTAAAACATCTCATCTTCACTGCCTCCGACTTAGCGTTGCCCGTAACCTCTTTACACAGAATTTACAGCTCTATTTTCTTCTTTTCCTAATAAACAGTATTATAGCAGATTTAGTATGTGAGAGCACAATATCCATTGGGACAATATCACCATATTACATTTTTACATGTACTGGTGTAAGATAAAAGGTCTACAATCAAAACAATTATTGCTCTGTAACTTCAAGGCCAACCAAATCCAAACAAACAAACAAAAAACTTTGATTTAAACTTCTCTTCTTCAATGTGCTAAATGGCGTTAAAGTCAACACGTTTTCATTTATGTTTCTGTATATATATCTTAAACTGAAAGCGCTTGTAATATTGTTAAGTATTCTTTTTGTAACAGCTTACCTATTTTTTCAATGACGTTGAGTATTTGTGTTTTTTAGGCTGTAATCTTTTTAACTCGTTTCTTTTCCTATGTGTCAGCAGCAGTTGTAAGCAGAAGAATCGGAAGCGCCAGAGAGGGGCCGGTACTGGTTCTGCTTCTGCTGAGGCCAAAGAGCAGGTCAAGCTGAAGAGAGCCAGACTCAGTCAAAATGAAGCAGAAGAAGAGAAAGAACAGTCAGATTTGTGTAAGTTATTATCAGTGTGTGAAACAACCCCTGATATTTGGGGGTCCCATGTTTGCTGGCTACTCCAGAGTGAGCTGGCTACTCACTTACTCAACGTAGCAGCGCTGGAAATGTTCTTTTCTAGTCTGGTAATGCATGTTAACTGAGATCTTGCACACTTTGTAGTTGTTTAGTTTTGTTGAATTGAATAACGAGGTTTTCAGAGGTTCTGCAGTTCTAGTTAAGAATATCAAGGACAGAGGCTTGCCAAATGTGAGTGAACCAGTTAAACAATAACACAACAATTTTGGGGTCCAAAAGGTTAATTACAGGGTACTGCCCCCCTTAGCACCTCTTTAATTATAACATAATAATTGGATAATAAATTGTCAGTTACTTAATGATGTACATTCTTTTATCAACAGATTTAAGAAAGTTTAAGCATTCTGTTCCAGAATATCTTTAAGATTATGAAAAACATACATTTAATCAGGTGTGTCCAAATATTTGACTGGTGCCGTATGTACTTTATAGATGAAAGAGAGGATGAGGAAAGGATGGACATTGACACTTCTGCATTGAAACAGGAAGAAAAGCCAGCAGATTATCATCCTCACCCAGCAACTCTGATCTGGCCATCGAACGACACCACTCCCTGGCCGAGTGCTGACCTCATTCCTTTTGAACCTAGTGATGCAACAGAGCTTGGTGACATCACAGATAACCCAAGCCACAACACTTTGCTGTCTATTGCTGTCACTGCTAGTAACGTCACTATCCAACCAAGTGACATCACCTCCCAGGCGAGGGATGATGTCATCTCTCAGCTTAGTGGCATCATTACCTCCCAGCCAAGAGAAATCATCTCCAGGCCGAATGATGTCACGTGTCTACCAAATGATATCACCTCGTGTGATGTTCATTCTCTGTCGAGTGGCATCATCATACCTAAGCCATGTGACATCTCCTTGTCTGGGGCTGTCACTTCTGAGTTGAGTGATGTCAACACCCAGTCAAGCGATATCATCACCCCCCAACCAAGTGATATGACCTGTCTTTTGAGTGATGTCACATCCCAGCCGAATGAGATCCTCACCTCCCTGCCCAGCCACGTCATCACTTCTCAGCCGGGTGACATAATTGCCTCTCACCCGCTTGATGTCACCTCTCTCCCAGCTGATTTTATTACCTCTCAGCTAACTGACACTTGTCAACTGAGTGACGTTGTTACTTCACAACCAAGTGACGTAATTCCTCAGCTAAGTAATGTCACCTCTCAGCAAAGTGACATTACCTATCCAACGAGCAATGTTGCCTGCGATCAGAGTGACATCATCATGTCCCAACCAAATGATATTACCTTTAAACCGAGTGAAGACATCACTTCCCAGCAGAGTGACACCATCAAATCCCAGTTGACTGATATCACCACTGAGTCAAGTGACATCACCACTGAGCTGAGTGACATCACCATTCGGCCAAGTGACATTATGACTTCCCAACCCAGTGATATCATCATGTCACAGCCAAGTGATATCACTTTTCACCCAAATGATGTTGCCACCTCCCAGCCAAGTGACATCATCTCACAGTCAAGTGACCCTGTATTACAGCATAGTGACATCACAGATAACCCAAGCCATAGCACTTCTTTGTCCATTTATGTGACTTCTTCTTCCACAGTTAGCAACTCACAGCTCACCTCACAGCTGAGTGACATCATCTCTCAACCATCTGATATCACTTCCCAGCCCAGCATAAACAAACCGCGCTACTTTCTCAAATCTAAAACCATTAACACCACAGGGCAGTCTAGAATCATCACTTCACCACGTGTTGCTATCACCTCAAAGCCCAGTAAAATCACAACTAAACCTCAGTCTGGCAACATCACCACAAAGCCTGACCAAAGTGACCTCAGCGTTCGAGCTAAACACACCAATAACACCAGGCACCGCAGTGATGTTACATCAAAAAACAGCAAAACCAGCACAAAAGCTGAGCCCAAGTCCAGAGAAAGCCAAGGTGTTTCTGTATCACTGCAGGTACGGCTTTATAAGTAGTAGTAACAATAGTAACAGTCTGACAGTATGTTATATTGTTTATTTTTTTTCTTCCTGTGTTTTTAAGGGGACATTTTATTATGCTTTTTATTTTTTTCCTCTTTCCTTTAGTGTGTTATGTAGCTTTTTGCATTTGCAAAGTTATAAAGCCATGCTGAACATGCTGTCTGAAAAGCCTTGCTGGAATTCCAGCCTTTTCTTTGTTAATGCCATCTCATAACACAATCCTTATTGCCTGCTTACCAGCATACAGGGAGCTATAAAAGTTAAAACATGCCACTCTGAAGTTGCATTTACCAGCTTCTCCTACCTGACTTTCAGGATCATAGTGAAACTTGCAGCAGGATGCTGCTTTCTTGGCTGACCAATCAGAACATCATGGACGAGCTGAACTATCAGAGCATACTGCTCATCAGTGGGACAAGGGCTTAAAGAGCCCATAGGAGCTCATAGGAGCTCTAATAGAGCATTTCAGACAGACACTTAAAAATGTTTATTTGTACAAACACTGACTTAGAAACGGAACATTTTTTTTCATACTCTTGCAGCACTTATCAAGTATCATGGTGTTTTTTTCCCCATATTACTCACCCATAAGTAGTTTAATAAAAACATAATGATTCCCATCCCTGACAGCAGGCCAGTGAGGACCATTCGGCTCAACGACTCTTCCAGCGGACTCTTAGTCCTGCCGAGGTGCTGCACGTCCACAGCTATGCTAAAGGAGACTACAGTGACCTTGACTCTCACAGCAGAGAGCAGGAGAGAGGCAGTGACACAGACACAGAGACACTGGAGGACAGCCAGGTCACTTATTTTTAAATATTTAAACTTGGAATTACTTGTCATGTCAATTATTGTGCAGTACTATTGAATACTTCCACTATATTGAAAGGTTATATGTAACACTGTAGACACTGCAGGAACGTTTTAAGTGTTTTTTCCCAGTAGAAGATTTTTAGTAGCACCAACTGTGACTACTTTTTCATAGTAATTTTAATTATACTTGATACAGCTATTTTAATTATTATGCAGTCATCTGTAGCTCTGTTCATCCTCAAAAATTCTTATTATTTTTACTGTTTTCCCCTGCAAATTATTTTAAACATTTGAAATAATGGAGTACTTATTATGTTGCATTTTATGCATCTTACACTATATGAAAAAGGCAAATATCTTGTTTTGTTGATTTCTCAAGTGAAAAGTTAAGAAAGTGAACACACTTCTGAACATTTCAAAAAGATTCATCTAAAATGTTGCCTGTGCAAATGTTGTGTAAATGTAATGTAAATAAATAGAAATTTTGCACTACATTTTGGAGAGGAACGCCATTTTACCAAGTTTTTTCAACAAAACGTTTAATTTCCCTGGGTTATTCAAACTTCAGTGTACAACTGAAAAAAATGGTGACATATTATTGAATACAGTGATTTAAGACTTTTATATGTAGACTCACAGTAGTCTGCACATGAAGAAACTTTTTTCACCCCAGTGGAAATCTGCTGTTTGCAGGGTATGTTCATGTGTTGAGTAATTCAAAGCTTTTTGTTGTCCAGCAGGGGGCAGAAGAAAACTGTGAGATGGCTTTAAATAGTCTGGTGAAGCTGCCCAGGCACCATCCTCTGATGAAGGATAGCATCAGCGATGAAGGTGAGGAATTTCATTCTAATGTGGCAATGTTTATGTTTCTGTGTGCTTCATGTGTTAAACAGCAGGTATCTCTAAAGTGTGGGTGTTACTGTAGTAATGTTTGAATGTAAATATGTATTTGCATAATTATCTATATAGTTCCATAATGAATGACATATACATTCTGAATCAGCTAGTTTAAGTCTGGACTAAAAGGTAAAGGACGTTTTGGCTGTAGACACAATGATAACTTTTTTCAAATTTTAATTTCTGAACATGAATGTGTTATTTATTAAAAGTTCAGGATCCACAGTTTTAATAGACATAAAATGAAAGCATGCTTTTATTATTACTGGAGATGACTTTTAAGGATTAATCCCTTAGATCCAAATGTAATCCTGCTCTGACGTTATGATATTGCTGTGGATTAACTGTGTGTGTGTGTGTTTGTGTGTGTTCAGAGCTGCAGGATTGGGTTGGATTTGAAGAGGACTGGTTGGAGGGTGAATCGTGGGCGAAGCCTCTGGCTCAGCTGTGGCAGAACAGGCCGTATAACGAAGAAAGGGAGAGAGAGTACAACAGAGAGATGGGCCTCCAGCCACCTTACTGCGCTGTCTGCATGCTCTTCCAGATATACCAGCGGGTACGCAATACTGCCTCAAGGCGTGTGGAAGAGACAGGAATGGTGTCGTAGAAAAACCTGTTGTAGTTGTTAGGGCTGGGCGACATAGACAAAAAATCATCTCAGTTTTTAGGCTGAACAAAGACTGTTATAACAAAATGCAAGGCAGTTGGTGTCTTGAGTCAATGGTTTTTAGGAGTTTTTAAAGCCTTCTTGTTTTATTGTTGCATTAGCATTATATAATTATCTGGTAAAGCACCATCTTAGTTATACCGTGCCACTCCCCCAACACATTCCCCTCTTAGTACCTTGACGTGTTAATGTTGATAGAAACTCGTCAGATAAAGTGTTGTGGAAAAAAATGAAAAGACAGAGCTGAATGTGTTTCTGTTTTTTTTAGTGTAGCTGCAGTGATGCTTTAAGGGGAGATGACATTTGCTTCTGTGATACGAATTTGTAAAGAAATCAACTTAGAAAAGGAAGCTTCTGCACACTGACTGAGTCTTTGTCGGTGTGGACTGCAATTATGTCTCCCTCTAAGTGCTGGAGAACTTGCCAGCGAGTCGGCGGTGTGGTTGGTGTGGTTTGCGCGGAAGGTGTATTGTCAGCTATCGAGAGTGTCAGAGATGTGAAATGTCTTGGCACGGCTTTAACTGAAGAAACCTGTTATGTTTTTAATGCAACACTAAACTAGTATCGATATAAACAGAGCTGTCTCATCCTGTATCTTATTAATGATACATTATTGATATATTCTAAACAGTCTATATACCACCCAGCCCTGGTAGTTGTCCTTGTTGCTGTTTTCAGTTTTGACAATGATATGTAGCTGTTTAGCAAACAGTTAGCATACACTAGAACCTGACTGTACCTCACTAATGTTCTCATTATCACAAGCGATTGTCTTCCAGGAGGTGTGTTCCCTCTAGTCCACAAACTCTAACCATAATGCTGCACCTTAATGTGTTTTTTTTATATAGAAGTAGTATTATGGACCCAGAAGAAAAAAATCTGTGTATGGTGTCCATAGTAATGGATGTTACAAAACGTTTCTTTGCATCTTGCAAACAACTGCACATTTTCACCAGAGGTCGCCAAACCCCTAAACTTACATAAATCAATCTGAACAACTTATGTAAAATGTAACTAAATTAAAGCTGTTGTTTGAAGGTAAAGATTTGTTGTGGAATCTAAACTTTGTATAGTATTTTGCATAAATCTTTGTTGATAATTAGGCTTATTTTTAATTTTATTGTTAAAAAGGATAAAACTGCAGCTGTCTGTATATGGGTCCACAATTCAGTAACTCGCTCTCATAACTACAGAACTTGCACACTAGCTTCAGGATACATAGTATGTAGTTATTCAGCAGTAATTCTTAATTAAATAATAAGCCTGTGGGTTATACGGTTATCTCGGTAAATACGGTAAATCTCATTAATACCCCACATCTGTTTGTTCTGTCTAGTCTGAAGGTGGGGATATTGAGGTGGTCCGGGTTGGGGGTCAGATGCGGACAAAGCCATTAATTCCTGAGATGTGCTTCAGCACCACCACAGAGGAAAATGCTGAGCTCCACCTATCCACGCCTCACCTGGAGCAGGACGGCACCAGCCTATTAATCAGCTGTTCTCAGTGCTGTGTTTGTGTTCACACAAGTAAGTAACACTCTCACCTGATAAGTCTCTGTTTCTTAGATCATGTGAATGCCTTGATTCATCTGAAGATCCCAACAAAATCAATATATGGTTGGTAAGGATGCTTACAGCACACAGTAAAAAGCATGACATTTGTTATGTTGCTAAATCGGGTTGAACTAGTGTCTGCAGTGACTCAGTGATGGTTAACACGATAACTGCTTTTTTACAAAACACATTCCATTCCACTAACTCTAACTTAGACTCCATTCATGCACAACACCAAACCTTAATTCTGACTGAGTTTTTATCCGCCATCAGTGGAACATTCATTTACCAGAAAGAGATTTGTTTCATGGTAAGTGGAGCTGGGAGCACTACAATGAGAACTACTTTACTGTCTTAATTAGCACTGTATAAAATTCTTTTGCTAGGCATTCCCCTCACAAAACATACTATCTGTCTGATGAAACCTACAATGTATGTGTGATTGTGTTTACCAAAAGTCTTTACTTTGGTAACTTCTCTTTATCAGTTAAAATTAAAGATGCTGTAGAAAGTTGTCCTCGTATATCTCTATAGACAGTATGTGACTTGCAGGCCAATTTACAGCCCTGTAATTTGACACTGGAGTATAACGTATTTGACACAATATATTAATTCATTGAGTTTGTCATTTCTGTTGCTGTTGTGGTATGAAAATTTGCAGGGGTGAATATATTAATAAGTGAAGACATGGGCTGTTTTATGCAGACTTTGTATTTCAAGAAGACTACAGTGTCTGAGATTCACGCAGTCTCTGTTCTATGTACTGAGATCTTGTTCTACAACGACAGTGTAATTTAGTCCTATTTGTGTTATTTTTGTTACTGAGAAATCCCGTCTGAAACCCTTCTTTTAACTCATACGTACAATTTTCCGTGTTGCTGTAAGACCGGGTGCAGTTGTCGCACATAAAGTGACAGGAAAGACGAATCTCTATCACACAGCTGTTTATGGAACCTGCATATGGAAGTGTTGTAGTTTTTCTCACTTAAAAGTCATACAGGCATTGTTTGCTTTTGCTAGGCTGCTATGGTGTAGCGACTGAGAGAGTCAGCACCGACTGGAAATGTGCCCGCTGCAAAGCCAACGCCATGACAGAGGTTAGTGAGTTCTCCTATGTAAAAATCAATGAATGCGAAATGATCACAGAGATTGTAATAGACATTGTACAAGTGGTATTTAAAATATGTTAAAACATTTATTAAACTAATAAAACAACTAATACAACTAAATAAAATTCTTCATCATTATTTATTAGCTACTATACTAATTCTGACATCCTCTATCTTTAGAGGTGAACTGAAGACTGAAGTAAGAAATATTAAGTAGTAAGCGAGAGATAAAAAGCGTTAGGAGAAAAAAAAACATATAAGTTAATTTGTTCCACTCTAGTTGTGACTGCTGAGCGTGAGAAAGCATGAAGAGTGCATCCTCATTTAGTTAGTGTAACTAAGAGACTGAAACTCACACACCACCATATTACCACCAATTAAGATAATTGATTCCAAGCAAGATTTCTGCTTATCTGCCACCGATTCTTCACTGTGATATTTAATAAAGCAGCTAAAATAAGCAAAATTACTAAAATCGCAAACAAAAATCTACAAGGAGCTGAAATCTTCTTCTACTACTCTGTCTCCATGTCTGATGATGAGCATAATACTTGTTAATGCTGTAAGTCTTATCCTTGCTTCCTCAGGGATTCTCTGTAAAAAAAGGAATGTGTAGATGTCTAAAATGTTTCGTAACATGTCGAATACTGAAACCTTTTGTTTAAAAAATGAAAATGTAAAATCTAAAATGTAATCCATCTGAAAGATTTCTGTATTTCTTGTGTTGTCTGTCATACTTTACTATGTTTAATTATGGCTGTTCGCAGCTAGTACAATTAAATTGTGTGGTCGGCAGAGGCCTAAAGGGTTAAAAAAACTGTCAGTAATTACTGTGTAATGAATCTGTGAATCTGTAGCATGTCTAGTATTATGGTCTGACATTAACAATTGCACAGTGATTTTAATCCGGATTTTAATTTTGCAGTTCAACAGTAATAATTATGGAGTGATAGTAATCCAGTATGAATCTGCAGGTAATATGGGGAAATTGCATTGTAGTTCTGCTAAAGTAATAACAATTATGGTATGAACGGGCCTAATGCTCTGTTTCAGTCATTTTGTTTTTGTACAGCCAGCACATGGTTCAGTGCTAAGCAACTATTTAATAATGCTACAATAATGATGCATTCATGACCTTATCAAGTACAAACAACACTGCAGTAACTAAACACACACTTACGTTCAACCACACTTTAGTTTGCTTAAAATAAATGTAGTATAATACATGAAGGCTCAGTGTTTTTATACTGAGTGATATTCATTGTGCAGGAACTCCTCTAGTAGGCTCAGCCCTAATAGTGGTTCAAACCTGTTTACATTCACAAATCACACACATTGTTGTTTATGATATTTTTTTGTTATGGTAGAGTAACCCTCTTATTCTGTTGTCTTATTTTGTTTTGCAGAGTTGTTGTCTGTGCTCTTTAAGAGGTGGAGCGTTACACAGAGCCAACAATGACAAGTAAGTGCAAGTGTCAAGCAGGGCATCCATGATCTACGCTGACCATTCTAACCAACCTGCAGCTCACCGCTCAAAATGATTACATCTGCAGTTTCAGCTTCTGTTTTGTTCTCTAAATCTATGTATAAAGATTTGTGGGTTTTGGATCTTTCAGGTGGGTGCATGTGCTGTGTGCAGTGGCGGTGCTAGAAGCACGTTTTGTGAACATTGCTGAAAGATCGCCAGTAGACCTCAGCGGAATTCCCTTGCAGAGATTCAAACTGGTAAAAAAACTTTTACTTATAAAGACACATGTATAGCTCTAGAACTTTTTTCTTGCTGTTGCCCTTTACAATGTGGGTTATTTCATAATGAATGAACAAGTAATTCAAGCAAACAGTTATGTAGAATATACTGGAATGTTTTGGGCTGACTGTTATCTAGTTAGATCTGGAAACAGGCATGAGAAAATATAAGCTAGATGTGGGTGGGAAAGTAGTCTTATTGGACTGGGAATAGGGTTGCAGCATGGTGCAGCAGGTGAAGTCGTGAGACCTGCTTTGTATGGTCAAGTAGTTAAAAAACTAGTTGGAATACTGACAGTGTGTTCGAGTCACTGGTTAGCATCTACTCCATGTGCTTCGAATTTTAGCTGTTAATTTTTCATCACCAGGACTGTTTGCTATCTGGGTTGGAGTGCTAATGCTTGCACCTAAGCAGTGCTGTATATGAATAAACTGCTATAAATAACCCAACAATCAATCCAGCTATCAGGAACAGATAGTCTGGTGTACTAGCTGCATTCAGTACAAGAAACAGACTTTGTGTTTAATAAACCTTACATATTTTTATAATAATAGTAAAGATTTCTTGTGTGATTTCTTAAATTTCATTATTCAGATAATTCAGATATAACTGTATCCCACCTGATCCACATAATGAGCTAGTTAAAATCCGTTAAGTTCTTCTCTGAGCTCAAGTGTGTGTTAGAGCAAAGAAAGAACAGAGCTACTCCTACAACACTGTTCTGTGTTTTGTGTAATTCCCTGTTGTTGTTAACTGTGTATTTGACAGAAATGTTATTACTGTAAGCGGAGGATGAAGAAGCCTTCAGGTTGCTGTGTGCAGTGTTCTCATGGTCGCTGCCCCACATCGTACCACCCCACATGCGCCCAGGCTGCGGGCGTCCTCATGCATCCGGACGACTGGCCTTTCGTCGTCTATGTCACTTGCTGCCGCCACAAAGGCCCTGTCCATTCAGAGGTAAACACTTAAGAGTTGGATACATAGCACAGTTTTAGATACTGCAAAAGATGTTTAGACTAGATGTTTGTAGATTATGTTCACATTCTAAACGGCTTGTTTTCAACATAGAGTGGGCAACATCAAACTCACATGATCAAACTTTTCTCTTCCTTTTTTATGCTTACGTTTTCATTGGAAATTAGTTGGTCAAGATTCATAGCTATTGCCATTAAACTTATTGAGAAATCATAGCAATCTTTATAAACTGAGTTCTCAGTTTAAAATGTTATCCTACTTAGTGTGGAATACAATACTCCAGTGATGTTTCATTACTGTTATATTCCAGTGCTGTTTAAAATGTGGACATTTAAGAAAAGTAGGTAAAATGCCAGTGGATAGAGATTAAACTTTGATACTTAGACTAGCGTTAAAAAGGAGAAATGTTTGCTTGTTCAGAGTGCTGAATTTGCTGTCCTTTGTGCCTCTCCTTGCTTGCTGAATCACAACTCTTACGGCTTCCCACTGCAAGATTTGACGAACGGCCTGTTGAAAATTTTTAAATAAATAAAAGTTGGAATGAGTAAAATAAGACAAAACATTCAAGATTTTCTTCACTGACATTATTTAGAACTTCTGTTTAGAACACGTCTATTTTCCTTTTCATTTCACTTTGGACAACTGATACACTTTAAAATAACTTCACTGCATCATCCATTACAAAAAAAATCTTTTCAACTTCTTTATTTCCCTATACTCTAAATAAATCATAGATAAATCTAAATAAAGTAATGAAATTATTTAAGATTTGAATTGTTTTTTGGACAAAACAATTTTAAATCATAATTTTCTCGTTTTTGTCATGATGTGATTAGTAAGTTACTATATTTGTCTTTACTCATATAATATGAATCTAAATGAATCTAAAAGTAGTTAATAGTAGTTCAATTAAACACCTGCAGTTAAAACTTGTACTTCAAGATGGGGTCTGGCACTTTCTAACAGTGTGATCCAGCTGCCAGTCGGTTATTGCTTTATTTGTAGTAAACAATAGTAAATCTGCCTAAATCTGCTCATTATGTTGAGTTCCTCTTGTTCTGCAAAATTGTAATAGCTAGCCAATCTGGTAACCACCAGCATATGTTGTCAAGTGAAATTAGCAGGCTGCGTACTGTACTCTGCATACAACTACAGAACAAACTATATACTACGTACTGCTTTTCACTGTAGTATTGTACAGTATACAACACAAGCACTACATGGCAGGGACACGCGACTGGCCTGCCAACATCCAGCACTGAGCCTTTCAGACCATCTCAGGATCTGCCCAGTTTTCCTCAGCAATTAAATCACTGCTTAGAATCCATTGCTACCCAAAAATCATTGAAATATGTCAGCTTTGAATTGGTTTCCAAACACCCCAATTTTACAAATATCGATATTGTTCATATTAATAACATACTGCATACTTTTTATGACATTTTGTAATAAGTTTAGTATGAAGGTAATGAAGGTCTAGTAACGGCTGAGCCTGCACCTGTACTGTAACACCAGTGAGCTGCGTTTGTTGTGAAAACAGTAATTACTGTGTAAAGCACTTTTTACATTTGGGTGAGGAGTGGGTTCCACCATTATACCCCTGGGTTGTTTAGTTGGCGTGAAGCAGCCTTTTGGGCCAAAAAACTCCAACAGTACTGCTGTGTCTCATCCACTCGTAACAGCACAACATCACAACTCTTACCACAGGCGCATAATGTCTGCTCTGTGGGGCTCCTGACTGTTAAAGTACAGGGTGAAAAGGAGCTTTCAAATTAACTACAATCTTTTATTACAGAACTACAAGTACACCTGGACAGAGTGTAGGTACAAGGAGGTGCAAAGTTGGTGTAAGCTTACGTATATGGTTTCTTACACTGTTATGTATACAAATCAGCAAGTCTATTGTACAATTGCTTTGGAAGGCTCAATTTAGTTTTTGTCCATATATCTGAGTATCTGCTGTGTACCATGTAGCGTGATAGGTGCTAATGCTTACTCAGGAATATGTGATACAGGTGTTCATGCAAGATGTCTCCGGTGAAATTTGATCTCTTTCTCCCTCAGCGGAACAAAGAGTCCATGAGGGAACTCAGTGTGGGCCAGAAAGTGATCTGCAAGCACAAAAACGGGCGGTATTACCAGTGTGATGTGGTCCAGCTTTCCAAAGAGACTTTTTATGAGGTCAACTTTGATGATGGCTCCTTCAGTGACAATCTGTTCCCTGAGGACATTGTGGTAAGAGGACTTGAATGTGAATGTTTGCAGTTTTATTCCAAAACCCCTTTCCCAACCATTCTCCACCCAAAAATATGTTTTAAAATGCTATGTGTTTATTTAATTAAAGCCTTAGTTATCATGCCTACTAGCAGTGGTACCCCAGTGGGTCAGAGCTAGTCTTGTCATCTTAAAGGTGCAGTATATGATTCTTGATAAAGATTATTGATATTTGAACTCAACAGCTGAACAAATACACACCTCCTACTATGCTCTGCTCTAAGTGGTTTGTTTAAAAGCAGCAGGTGAAACAGACAGAGGCAGGATAATAAAAAGAACCTTAACAACTACACAGTAAATTATAGTTGTTAAGATTATCTTCAACTGTCCAAAAGTTTTTCTTTCTGGGCACTGAAGCTGTTCGCCAGATTGCTTTGCTGTAACATTTATGGTAAAATAGAACATTTGTTTAAGAAGCTGGCAAATAGAAATGATGTACAATAAGATTTCCTTGAAAAGGGAATGAAAAAATTGTCAATAGCCATAAAAGAGCATTTCTGCACAGTCTGCAGGCACTTGTGCAAGGTATAGAGTTAAGTTGAAGCTGGCGAATAGGAATCCATTTCAGTCTCATTTGAAAGCCTACAAGCTTGAGTGAATAAAAAAAAAGCTTTGCAGCTGGTTGCTTTAAAGTTAAGCTGACCTGATAGAATCAGATAGTATCATGAATCAAGGATAGATTGTCAGTTATGTTGGTTGATGTAAATGTCTGAAAATGCACCATTCAGCTTAACATTCAGAGTTCTCCAGACGTAATCACATTTGTCGTGTTGTCTTATGTTTTTTGGATGTGTTCTTTTAATATGTAGCCAGTAACATCACTGTGTCCTCTTACACATTAAAAGCCTTCCATTTACTAAATTAGGTAATTTTAATGTTCTGGTTACATCAAAGGTAATAATTTAAAACAAAAAAGACAAAGTTTTATTATTGTTAATGTCCTAATAATACGCTTTTTGTTGTGTTTTATTATTATTATTAACTACAACAACAGCATCCTATGGCTAACTGCATATGCTTTAGTTGTTTTAACTTAACAAGTGGTTTATATCCTGTAACCTTGAAGAAAAACTGCCTTGTAGGCAGGGCTGGAGTGGGCTGTTTTTCAGCGCAGTAGTTTCATGCCCAAATCCCGCCCACTTTTTCCATGGAGGAGGAATCTTAATAAATAAAACAGCAGCTAGCTCTTCCAGCACCTTTTAATTGGGTATATGTTTAGGTATATGTTGGTAAGCTAGTAGAAAACACTGCACTTAAACATGTTTAATAAAAAAATAAAAAATAAAATAGCATTTCTAAATTATGTTTATTATTTTCAGTTTGAAACTGGATATTTGTGATTAATGGTGTGTATTGGGCTCTACAAAATAAACTATGCTAAGTTGTCAATGCAAACGTTGCGCAATAGCCTGACAATACAAACTTATTTTCGTATCTCTGTTTACCAGCTGCAGCTGGGTACTGTCTTCTGGAGTATAGCTCATTTGGCACATTTGGCAGCATCTTCTTCCAAAGCCTTTCTTTTTTTTAACCTGGCCTTTTTGGTTCCACCTGGCCTCTTTCTGCCCTCTATCACCACCAACTGACTCTTCGCGCTTTTCTGTTGCTATGTTTCATTTTACCGCATCAGAAAAGACGACTTGTGGGTCCAACCAACTCAAACATTTGGTAAGGGAGAAATCCCTCAGATGGTAATACCCACCTAATCTACTGCGATGTAGGAGCTGTGCTGTCAGATGAATGGAGAATGAACGCATAGTTGAATGGAGAATGAATGCAGGAAGATAAGTATCAAAATCGTTTTTCCCATCCAACTGGCCCAAACTCAAGGTTGACATGAGTCGGCCCATCAGGAAACCTCCCGAATCTCCCGATTAGCCACTCCGGGCCTGCTTGTAGGTACATCTCCATTTAATGAATCAGTTTTGAATATATGTGGAAGTCCTCTGTAAAAGCCCCTCTCTTCTCATGTTCAGTTTCAGTCTTTTCTGTCTAAAGATTTTGAGAATATTTTTTCCTTCATTTTCTTCAGCTCAGATTGAGTTGGGTGGGACTTCACATGTTGTACATGATGTGTCCATGTCTTCCTATCGTAAGATGAAAGTAAATCTTAGGTGTAAAATGTAACTAGATCTCCAGAAGTCCCATTACACTGTTTTCCATTTTGCACTGTTCTGAGACCAGTCGAGATAAAAGCAGGGGTTCTACAGTACGCTGAACCAGAAAAGGAGGTGGTCTGTTCTGGGCATGGCTACACATTGTGTGAATTTATATGAACATAACCAAATCCTTGCTTTGTGTGCCATTAAATGGTAAAACGATGATGGGCAGTTGTTATTAGAATTCAAAGTCAAGTCAATAATTAGCTGGTCACACACATTTTAAAATTAACTGTAAAAATAAGAAGTCAGTTTAAAATTATAACTGAGTTGAATTAGCAAGTTGAGTTACAGCTGTAAGATTACTAAGGTTTAAATTCACAATCACCAGATGTTGGTTTTTTGACCATTCGATACATTTCTATTACTTTGTAATAGACCAAAAAAAATATTTTTACAGCCTATTAAACATTTAAGGACATAGAAATTTGAGTATTTTAGGAGCTTACGAGTGGTGTGACGAACTGAACATTCGCCCCCACAGAAACGTTATTAACCCTGTGCTATAATAGCTGTCCATAACTTAGAGGACAAGTGGAGGAAATTCATGGTGAGATTATGTAATAGGTAGCATCCCAACTAGTGAGGTTGAGTAAAAAAAATCTGTATTGCTAACCTAACTGAATATATATATATATATATAAAACTCATGTACTTGTGTTTATACAGAGCCGTGACTGCAGCCAGCTCGGCCCTCCACCCTCTGGAGAGGTTGTGCAGGTGCGATGGACTGACGGACTCATCTACGGAGCCAAATTTGTGGCAGCTCACGTTACCCAAATGTACCAGGTAGGCCTGCATAGCACTGTGAACCAGCCTCATAACTATCAGTTTTGAAAAAAGAGAAGCATGGAGCCCTTGATGCAATTAGTAGCCCTTGATTTCACAGTAATCTGATATCTTGTCTGCTTTTATTCTGTGCTGAGCAACATGTGAGAGCATTTTGCGCATGTCAAACGAAAAAAATAAAAGCTAAAACATATGCTATTACCCAAATATTGCACTATATTTGCTACGGTAAAGAACATGAGTTGGGCCTTTACCAGGCTTTTGCCTTCTGTGTTCCTTGATGGCTACTTTCATTCTTACTTCATCCCACAAGTTGCACTTGTCAAATTTGTTTTGCAGTACTGCGTCCTGGCTCCCCCTTGCTTTGTGCGTCTCTTGGCTCTGTGCCATTCTGCTTTACAATACATACAACTCTCACTAATCCTCATTAGGTTATTACCAGCATATTACAGAAACAGTACCACAATCCTTGAAAACATCTTCCTAATGTACACTATTGTGCTGTAGAAAAGTTTGAGTACAATGATTTTTATTCATTGCTTTACATATCGCACTGCACTAAATTCATTTGTGCTCTTTTTAATTATTTTACTTGTGGTACATCCAAACAAACAAAAACACAATGGTAAACATTAGTGAATGATGATGAACTGAATCCATCTGAATAGTACTTGTCCCAAATTACTCAGCATGACATAATATTACATCCTGCTACAGTCTTATTAACAGCTAGCTAAAATCCCTTCAGTTAGTAGGCTACAGTGTAAAATACTGTAAAAATAGGTGTCGTAACCATCGGACTTTCCTGTACAGGTTGAGTTTGAGGATGGATCACAGCTCACAGCCAAGCGAGACGATGTCTACACGTTAGATGAGGAGCTTCCCAAGAGGGTGAAATCCAGATTGGTGAGCGACCCTCCCTCTCCGCTATGAAACCAAAGCCTTTCTTTCCTGAAAACCCAGAACAGAAGCTGGCATTTTAGTGACACTTGCCCCTCTTGTGTTTGTGTCCAGTCGAAAGCATCAGACATGCGCTTTGATGGAATGTTTGGCGAGAAGAAGGTGCAGGACAGCAAGAGGCAGCGCATCATCAACTCCAGGTATCGGGGAGATTACATTGAACCGGTCATCTACAGAGCCATCATGGAGTAGCCAGAAGAAAGCTGGACCCTTCTTCCCTTGTGACACCAGCACTGATTTAGTCTCTTACACCCACACAGCCTCCCCATCACCACACTCCAACTCACAACAGTGACACATGGACTATCTCTTTCTGCTCATATATTTCTGCAGAAACTGTTTTGTTTTTTTTTTGTTTGTTTGTTTGTTTGTTTGTTTTTTTGTAACGTTTTAATTGGTCCAAAAATATTGACATGGAGTCTTTTAGTGAGTGAAGGCATACTGATAAATATATACACCCATACAAGTGGTTTATATACTTCACAGAAACTGAGCCACATGTGCATATAGCTTGTGGTAAATCCTATCTGGAAAGCATTAGTTAATGGAATTTGTATTTGTTTGATAAAAGTTTTTTTCGATGTCCATCATTCACTTTGCATTAATTTATTTTCTTTATGTTCAGGGTGCTATTTCTGCCCATATTTTATAGAACGGAGAAGCCGTTGCCATTTTATCAATACAAATGCCTCCTTTTTTAGATCTACACTGTCATCAGTTGTACAATTGCATTCCTGAATATTGTAGACTATTTGGAACATAATGAATTTAGCATTTTTGCATTTCTGGACTTGTTTTGTTTCTTTCTTTTTGTTTTTACCAACCTATTTATTAGATGGTGCTTTATGAAAGTAGCCTTTTGCTATATAATCGTGTGAGTTACAGTGCTGTACAAGGTTTTGGGTGGATGATGTGCTTTCTCTTTTGACTGAAAGGTATTTGTAGAGTTAAGACTCATTTTGAAAATGCCACGGATTTCCTCCCCAGTCCGATGGGCTCTTGCATTAGTGCGTTTAAAGCTTCCGCCTTGCACTCTGATCATAGTTGTTTTTTTTATATAAATAACTTACTGCTGTTGCAATCTTATCAAATTCCCATGCTTTAAATAAGCTATTTTTGCACTTCTGAGCTGTACTTGCAGTAGCCAAGTTCCAGAAACAGCCACACACAAACCCATGGAGGTTAAATGCGGCCTTTCGATGCCCTTTTGCTTCTCTGCGTGTGATGTGCAGTCTGCGTCTGTTTGGGCCATGTATTCAACAGTCTTTTGGATAATAAAGTCCCTCTCTTTTGCTCATTAGTAAGGGACCTATATCACCACTTTTAAAAAAAAGACTTATAAAAGGAAATGTTTTTTATTAAAAAAAAAGCTTATTTTATTGCTTTGTTTTATATTAAATGTTTAATGTTCATATGCTGTGAGATAGAGTTGTATGTAGTTAATTTAATGACATTGAGCTGCCAGTATGTTTGGGCTGCCTTTTGTTTTCCAGCTTTCTTAAAGAAACATAAGCCTCCATCTACACTGTGCTTCATGAATGCAGAGGCTCAAAGACTTTGATTCATGTCTTTTGTAAAGATCATCAGTGTATGTCAGTAAAACGATGTGGGCCTACTCAGTGTCTCAGTGAGTTTTATTTTCTAAGGAAAAATAAGCTAACATAGGAACCCTAAATGTTGCCTAAATTGATTTTTTTTTTGCTAATTTTAGGACACAAATTATATTTGCTGAGTTAAAACATATTGGAAAAAATATAACAGCTTAATAATTGTGCCATACCTTTTGCACAGTCCACATTTTATATATCAGTATGCTGAATTCAGTAATTCAAAATAATGTGCATTAAATTGTGCAGAGGTATTTTCATGTAAAAACTCAACAAAATATGTGTTAAACACAACCGGCCATGTGTTAGAGATTTTGCTACGGAAACGGGTTTAACTTGGATAAAACAACACAGTAAAGAGTGCTGTTGGGGTTGACTGTAGTAAAACAAAATAGTTATAATATATATTATAATATATAATATATATAATATATAATTGTGTTATACTAATTTAATCACAGAAAGAGCAGTAAAGGGGTTGATGGTGGCAAAATCACTGCACCATACAGGCTTGAGTGCCTTGTCGCTTAAATACAATAACAAAATACAATATAATAAATACACAATAATTATCAGATGCCAACAATATTTAACCATAAAATACACCTATTGTTATTACATAATTTATTTGTATTATTCTTATTATTAATGATCATAAACAAATGTTTTGCCTAGCCATGTAGTTCATAGCTAGACTTATGGTTTCCTAGTAACATAATGTAAATATTGAGATTTTTACTTTGAATGAGGTTCAGCAGTCAGGTTTCAGAACCAGAGCTGCAGTTGTAAGCAAATGTTTGGGTGCCCACATGACTTTTTTAATTTTGTAAGTCAAACGAGTTTAACATCCCCTACAGAGAACACACTCTGCATATGTAGACACACAATTACTGTTTATTTGCTGAATTAAACATAATTATTAGCTAATCTGACTGCGTTTACATTACTAGGCTGAAGGGGCTGTGTGGACGCGTCAAATGCGATCTTTTCTAATCAGATTTGAGCCACTTTCATATGTGGTCCCAGATCGCACAGATGGGCATGCAACATGTAAGTGGACGTTCAGATCGGATTTCATGTGTCATTTTGTTCTGCACGCCTGCGCTTAGTACTGTCCTGGACAGCACACACGACCTGCTAATGCATCAGTTTCGCCTTTTTAATACAATGTGTGTTCTTACGAAGTTGGCGTTAAGCGTTGCTGGTGACGGAGGCGACGTGTATAAACGTATTAACGCGCGACGTTCCGTGACAAATTCATATTACAGACAAACACACGTTTGCAAATGTGAACCGTCAAAATAGCCAAATACGATCTGAGCAAAACGTCAGAATTCATTACTGATGCTTGTAATGTTAACGTAGCCTAAGATAACTGACGCATCTCCTAAAGTGGACCAAAATTCGAATAAGAAGCTGGCAGATACAAAGCAGACGAAGCGATACAGTAACGATTTTCTCAGTACATCACCGTTTACGTCAGCACTAATCTGTACTACTTAATAATTGGGTAAACAAACTTTATGATGGCTTCATCTTTGCTATATTCATTTATTGCTGGCTAGGCTCAGGGTCTATCTTTATAAGAATTAAATGGAGTCGAGGAATCGATTCGTCAAACCTGAGCGGCTGTACCCCCGGCACTGCCCTCTGGTGACTTTGCGGTAAAAGTTTTTCAAAAATAAAATAATCCTCCTGTGCCATAAAATAAAGTTGAACATTCAGTTTGTGGTTCTAACGTCGTTTTAACAACAAATAAACGCTGGAATTAAAATGTAACTACTATTTGACCGGTAACCCTGATAACTGGTGCCGGTTCTGAGCTCGTTTGCTAGGTGGCTACCGTTAGTTAGCCTCTAGTTATTAGGGGGTGGGGGCGTGGGGTTCCCCCCCGGTTCCCCTTGTAGCTAGCCACGTACAGCACCTTCTCTGCTTATAAAAGATTATAAACCGTTAGAAACTGCTATTTACAGTGTGGCTAGAAAAGATGGAACGTGGAATAAAAGTCCTCGACTTTTTCGAAAATTACTGCTGCAGAACCGACTGTCCAGAATGAAAATTTTTGAAGTTACAATATTATATTGCAATACATCGTTTTAACATGTATTGGGACATTAGTACATACGGAGTTAGAAAAGTTACATCATTAAAATGGACATAAAATGTTGGGGCTCCCGTAGTGGTTTGATTTTGGTTGAACGGGACAAACCAGCTGTGATTTTTGAGTTGCCGGCCTCTTGTTTGAGGGGTAATAAATGAGAACCTGTGGGGTTTGGGGGATAACTCAGTTTAGGACCAGTTTGTTTATTTTTTTAAACACGTATGAGGGGTAAATTGTAATTTGTATTCATTTATTTTATCTTATTGTAACTCAGATAAAGAAGAATCAGGTTTTGGGGTAAATTAGATGAGGACCAATAGGGTTTGTGTGGTCGCTCAGCGAAAGCGTCCTATCAGCGCTGCCCTTTCAGCGTTGTTGTTCTTCGCACCGATAGCAGTTTGCTCAGCAAATGTACAGAGCACACGGACTAAAATAAGTCAGAAAATGTGGGCCCCCGCTTGTATAAGTTGTGTACACGGAAGAGCAAGATAACAGCATGTACCGCGCGATGTTGTCATCCGGTGGAGTGGTGTTTTTAAAATAATTTCTGCGTGTGTTTTCGAAGGAAGCGCTCGGGCTCATGCGGTACAAGGTAACGGAGATAACTGAGACCAGTAGCGGATTTCAGTGGTTGCAGTGCGATAAGCTAACCAGCTAGCTATAGCTAACCAACCTGGCGCATTTAACGACAGAAAGGGGTTTAATCAAAACCGTAGCGATGTTGAACGCAGTAGTTTTGTTTAACAGACAAGTGTTGAGGGTTTCACTGGTTGTAAATTACACGCAGACCCTTTTCTGAGCTCGTTTGCTAGGTGGCTACCGTTAGTTAGCCTCTAGTTATTATGGGTGCTTCCCATTGTAGCTAGACACGTACAGCACTTCTCTACTTATAACAGATTAGAAACCGTTAGAAACTACTATTTACTGTGTGGCTAGAAAAGATAACAGAGCTGAGTTAATTGCTTTTGTGCCTGAACGTGGATTTAGGAAAGTACAAAAAAGGTGCGAAAGTTAAAGATAGAAATATCCTAGCTAACACCCAACTTCCTCAAGTAGCGGCGATGAGTGACGTAAAAGTTGATCAAAATACTTATACACATCATAATACACGTCATACAAGCTTTATTGGTGTCACCTTACTAGTAACTAGTGACACGAATGTGCAATCTGTTTGCATGCGCGTTTATTATTGTATAGTGTATACTGTATGTACATGTGGGTGTATTTTTGTACTTTTTGTTTCCTTATTATAGGTGATTCTGTGAAGATGGCATGTGAAAGATGAGAGCAATGAAGCCCACAAGGAACCTGATACTTGTGCTTTGTCCAACTCTGGTGCTGGGCTTCCTTTACTACTCATCTGGAAGACTACACCTGCGGGTCTGGGGGCAAAAATCCCGTTAGTATATCTCATCACTTATGGTCTTATCCATCACCGTTTTCTGTGATAGTTAAGTGTGTTTCAGTAAGACTGATCAATTGTTACTGTCTGTATGTGGTGTCTGTTTACTACATGCTGTGTAAGCTATCAGTCATAATCCTCATGTTGATTCCCCGTTTGCTGTTATCTTGGTGATAAGGAGACAAGTTACAGGGGTTAACCAGAGGAGGGAGCTAAGCCCCCATCTGTGAGGCCTTACATGCAGCGTTGCTGTGTGCTTGATTTTGTAAAGTGTTAAGCACATTTAGGAGTGAAAAATATTGATTGCTTGTTAGAACACTCTACATACATGAATTTGTCTTAAAGACTTGCCATCTATAGAGCCCAAAGCTATACGTTGTACACAAGCCAAGGATTTGGGTGTTTTTCTTTCCTTTTTTTTGTTGGTATGTTTTTATCGTGGTGTATGTTGTCTGTCTTCGCATACGCTGTCAGTAGGGTGAAAGTGTGCACATGGGTCCTGTTTTTGGTGGACTAAATACATCAGAACTCTTCATATCATAATAAAAATCAAAGTAATATTAGTTTTGTTCTCACTCCAGGTAAAATCAGACCTAATATTAGTATCTGACCTTTTAGCGCTGACTGTTCAGATTTCAAATAACAAATGTTTATGTGGACAAATTGTAGTCCCTAGTTCTGGAGAGCTGCTGTCATGCAGAGTTTATTTCTGAATTGTGTCCTGTAAGCTGGCCTGGCCCCTACTTTACTCTGTACTGATAATAACAATAAATGTAGCGGTAAGCAGTGATCTGTGGGGCTCAAGCTGCATTTGCAAGTAGTTCCAACCTTGCTATTTAGCTATGACTTCCTTTATGTACATGGCAGTGGAGTTTCCTACATACATTAGAAGTTTCATGACCAGTGACCAATTCTAAGGCTTTTAAATCCCTGCTGAATGCTGATTAGCTGTGCTTTTCTGGATATGATGTCAGCCTCCTAATGCACACAGTTTCAGGTCAATCAGACAAACCTTTTTTCCCCCAACCATATTTGGTTATTGGGTAAAGTGAAGGAAATGAAAATTATTATTGTTTGTTAACTGCTCTGGTAACTTTAGCTGCCTATAAGGTTTTTTTTAAAATGCTGCAGCAATAGGGCACCTTCTTTGACATGTTCTTGGTAATGCAGACTTTAAACTGCCATGTGCTGTTTTTATGGTGTACTTATTGTTAATTATCATTTTTTAATGTGTCATTTCACTAAAGGGGCAATCAGAGTGAAAGCAAAACACTTACTGCATTAACTGCTTTAGTAACTTGTGAATGCTGCAGTAAATTGTTCCATGTGTGGTTTGTGCATAGTCTGGTAGACTGAAAATCTCCTGTTTTATTTTGGTCTACTAATTGGTAGTTCATGTTATGAGGTGTTGAGTTTGGATCATGAGTAATTTGGATTTAGTGGCAACCAGTAGTTTAATGAACTGTTTTGGTAACTTTGACTGCCTTATATTTTAAAATCTGGCATTAAAAATATTTTCTGTAGACTACAGAATGACACACATTTGAGATCAGTGAATCTGATTTTTGCACACAATGCAAGTTATTTTATAATTTAAGTGGACAGAGCTTAATGGTACAACTAATTATTGTAATAATAATAATTACAAGAAAATAAGATTTTTTGTTTGTATGACTGATGGTGCCAGATATATATGATACAAAATGTTTAAAGTTTCGCTGTAGCACCATCATACACATGTTCGGCACAATTTGTTTTTAGGCCTGAAAAGAACAATTAGACAAATTCTAACAATTACAGTAGGATTCCAGCACTTTGCACTTGGACACCTACTAATGAGCTGATCAAGCCAATCAGGGGCTTTGGAAGAGGTTGATTAATTGTAGAAAGTGGGGCAAATTGGGCTGGGCAATGTAGGTCTAGGGTATTATAATGAGGTACCATTGATAGTGGACAACTAAACTGAAGGCGCCATTTTTGGAGTGGACTAATTCACTATTTAACAGATTGCAAAATTGGGAAAATTGGGGTTCATGTTTAAGAAAATGTGTGGGAACCAGTGGTCTGTTTGTTTCTGAGAGAAAGAGGTTTGTTTAAAAACTGAGGTATTTCTCTTTCCTTTGAACTGAAATGCTAGCTAAGCAAATGAGCAATGAAAGTTCTTCTGATTCTCGACTACTGTTTTCAGGAAAAAGTAATAAGTAATGTTAAATATAATGTTTGTGTGCATATATATATTTGTTTCACTTTTACTCTTAAACATTGAGTAAATATTGTGGCCTTAAAGCTCTGAAAGAGCCTCTGTTGCATGTGAAATGTTTTGTATTTTTTGTACAGCTAAAGTGTTCCAGTGGTTTGCTGAATTATGAAAATGCAGCCATACAAAAGTTTGTGCTAATTATTCTCAGATATTGCTGTGGTCTAGTGGTAGTATATAGTTAGAACTAGACTTTCTAGTGATCAGGCACCACTGCTGTATTCATATTTGCTTGTATACCTACATTGGTTTCCACAATTTGATGACATATCTTGCTAAATTTAAAATTCCATTTGCAGACTGTTTACAAATGTGGCTTAATGGACAGAATTTGGCTTTTTTGTTTGTACTGCTAAAAGCTACTAAAATTCTTGTAATTTTCACACTACAAGTATTATGTTTATAGAAAATGAATATTGACACCAAGTATTGGTTATTGGTGTTCTTAATTCTATTAATTGGTATTGTTGCTGAGAAACCCCTATCGGTCAGCCCCCTAGTTTAAGTGTTTTGAAAGTACTATGGATAGGGTGTATAATAACGTTAAAAACCTTGGACCACCTTTTTTAATAACTATAGACTAAATAAGACTTAATGGGCATTTAATTTGCACTTTTTTAACATCTATTGCATAATTTGATCAGTTTAAAAGGAAATTTTTGCCTTGCCCCATACAAAAACAAACGCTTCTTGAATACACATGCAGTAAACCTGGAAATGATTCCTGTAACTGGAGCTCATCGATCAGCATTTGCCAGTAATTAGAACAGTAATGTTTGTTGGCATTGTGTTGTGGCATTCGTAAAGGGGCGAGGAGTCGTAGCCTCCGGGCCTTCTTTCCGCTGCCAACTTCACTTCGATATGAAAATGGAGCGCAAAACACTCACAGATTTGTGCACGTTAACCTCTTTCCTGAACTTGAAGTCATTTCGGAGATGGAGGAAAAATAAATGTCCTGTTTTTATGTAAACGTAAACGCGCTTGAACGTAAGCCACCCGCACCTCCACTGCGACTGCTACATGTACCAAGAAGCCCTTTTTGTCGATGTGTAACTAGAACATTCCCCTTAGGGTATCCTGAGGTTCTCCTGCGCCACTTTCAATGTCCTGAATCACATCTGAAGGGCCACTGTTGAGAACACATTTAGATGATCTTTGAACTGCACTGTTTCTAAATGCCTTTTTACAAAATTGTGAATCATGAGTTTCCCAGATGTAGATTAAGACTAAACCTAGACTAAAAAGAGTTTTCAGTGGTGATTTGTCGTTTATTGTAAGATTAGACTTAATCCATGTCCAGGAAACCAGTCTATTGTCTGTGTGTTTGCATTCCTTTGGTACATGGTCTCTGATTTGGCCTGAGCTTAAGCAGAATGGAGACATGTCAGATCAGATGGCTAAAAAGTATTTATACATCTTGAATCTATTATTTCTTTCAGATTTTTTTGGGATTATATATTGTGTTGAAAAAGTATTGCATATGTGTAAGTAAAATATGCCACACTTTTTCCTCTTAAACCTACTCACCACCTACAGGAAACCAACAAGAAAGCCACATATGCTCAATCTAGGTTGACTTCTCAATGCTAGGACAGTTGTGAAGGCAAAAACATGTCTGTTTCCACTACTCATTGAACTGAAAAATAGCAATTTAAGCTATTTCAGAAATGATGGAACTTATTTATTAAATGTACAACAGTGTTATGATATTACAATGAATTATCTAATTGTTGGAGGCTTGTTAGAGTTATAGCAATTGTGCTTTTTATTGTTCAGCTGTGACACGTTTTACATGTGTCTTGAAATGGGTGTGTGTTCCCTCACGCACTTCTCACAAAACTGAAAAGCTTGCCTGATTGGTTTTGCTTAACAGGATGTAAGGCACAGAGACAGACTGCAGATGTTCTGCTTGACTGTCCATTTCTGCCAATCCAGTGAACAATTTTTAAAAAAGAAACAAGTTTTTGATCCACACACCCATAGTTCTTGCACATGCACAGGTTAATAGCCAAAAATCTATTATGTTTGCTGAGTATTTGCCTGGAGTTCTCAGTCTTGGTAACGTGAAGTCTTAGCAATGTGACTTTCAGTTACTATAATTAACTAAGCTACCTGTTTGTGCATGTACTTGTAGATGATTGATTTAATTCATGGTATTATTTAGCCTTTCGGCTTTTATGTATTTTCTTCACCTTTAGTTTTCCACACGATTTTTTGGCCTAAGAGCTTACGACCAACAGATTGTTTCATTAAGAGATTAGCTGGAATCCAACTGCCTGTGCAAATTTCTGGCTTCGGTGGCGTAATCATTCTGAAGAATGACTGTTTTTTAGTTACTGTGGGTCACGGAGAGTTGAGTGTTTTTCAAAGGTTATTTAAGACTTGGAAAGTGTGCTGTGGAGCTTTTCACTGGCGCAGTTGCTGAGACACACAATAGTAAGGTGTTCTGCTCCATATAGCTTTATGAAACACAGAAGGTGAATGAGGGTCAGCCAGTGGAATATCAGCAATGTATCAGTGACCATGAGCTAATGAAATCCACGTTTGATCTTGTAGTCTACAAAAAGCAAATATCCTGCCTTCCACTCGTCCAATGTAGACAATTGCCTTGACACAAAATCGCTGTATTTTGATTAAGATTTAGTGCGCCTTCGGAAGGGTAATGTGCTCTAATTACTCAGGTAACAAGGAATAGTTTGGCAAAAACAGTCATTTTCACAAAGTATTCCCCTTACTTCAAACAATGGATCAGCCATTTGTCGTCTGAATTTTGCTTAGTTTTGTTAATTTTGCACTAAAACAATGAGTTGAATGCAGCTTCCAAATAATGGAAACTTGTGTACTCCAATTAGCATCATCCAAACCGCATGCCTGAATCATCCGGCACTTTGTCAAGTAATCTCAAGTGGTATTAACTGTCTGATAATAGCAGTCTTATACATTTATTGCATGAGATGCTGGAAATAAAATTTTGGAAAGTTACTGCAGATTCAGTTATGCTGGAATGTTTGTCTGTATTTTATGTTGTGTATCAGCCCTATCAAGTCATCTTTTTTCTCTGTTTGAAGGAGCTCTTCGGGATGATTTATACTTGTAGTTTGCAGAATGAGCTTCCATTACTTGTTAGCTTGTTAGTTACATCAGCCTCAGTGCTCCAGTACCAAACTATCGAAAGAGACTTCATACACCAAACATGTCTCGACTGATTAGCTTCACTTTGTGTAAGGGAGGGAGGGTTGACGGCCAGCTCCAAGACTGTGAGGACATATTTTCTTTTTGCCATTGATAGAAGTTAATCTTCTGCTTTCTGCGAAGCACTCCTTTGTATGTTTTGAACAAATGAGGAACTAACAGTACTTTACACCCCACACAGCATGATTCTAACACACCTGAGCTTAACTCACACTCTTGTGTTTCAGAGGTGGACGTGGATAGCTCACTCTACGTGGGACGTGTTGTAGCATCAGGTATAGGTTCACTGTATGCCTTAAGACATTTAGGCTAAACCTACTCTTAATGTTGGGAGGTTAACATGACTAACATTTCTGTTCAGTACATTTTGTTTTTGCTGACTGTTCTCCAGCCTGGTTTGACCATTCTAAAAGCTTTCAGTGTGTGTTTAGTCTGCGAACTTCATTGTTAATGAGTTTAGGTCAGGCATCTTATTTTGATGGCTACTCCCTGGCCTGACAAACAACTTTACGGAAGAACAAATGGGAAGTTTGAGTTGTCATGATGTTCAAACCGGGCTGAACCATCAAAGCATCATATTGTTAACAGATGAAACTTGCTTAATAAAGGGCCCATATCCAACATTCTTCTTAATGTTTTTTTGTTCTGAGGTTATTTCTTTTCTACTTATTTTTACTTGTGTGTTTTTATTTTGGGCTGCAACAAATAATTGGTTAAAAATAAAAGTGTGGTCATTAAATATTTTAAAACATTGTAGCCGTTACAAAAAATACTAAGTACTAGAAAATACTAAGGAGAATACTAAGAAAATCTGCCTGCCTGTCATATTGACTGACAAAGCCTGCCAGAATGATACTCATGTAGACAGCAGCAACCTCTTCAGCATTTTATGATGTGAATAGTTTTTGTTTTTTTTTTGTTACCTTTTGTTTCTTCATTACCTCACAGTATTTAATTTGCATATCTCGATTTCTTCTTTTTAAAACATGATATGGTATTTAATACAAGTATTCTTTAATTTTATGCATTTAAAACACTAAATTAATTTGTAGATGGCCATTTTAAAATTTAACTGGCTGTGCAAAAAATACCTGAGAAATCCTTAAGAAATCCTTAATTCTTTTTGTATGTGTGATTGCATGGGGCTAAACTGCTATAGGCTGCAAATGCTTTGTTTTGCGTGACATCAAAGAAGTCATTTTTGCAGCTTAGTTTATGTGTCAGACTATGTGGATTGAAGAATAAAAGAAAGATTTTGAAACTATTTTACTAAAACCAAAACCAAAAAGGAAAATGTTGTTTCCTATGATATGGGCCCAATCGTTTCTGTTTACCTTTTTCTTTTCTAGAATACACAGAAATGTTTGTAAACCATTATTGTTAACTCCCCAACATTGTCAAGCTTTGCCAGATTGCCACACAAACACAAAGTCTGGTCTTCCACACACAGATCCAGTTACAAAGACTCTAACAGTGCTTCTGTCCCAGTCAGCACAGCCACTGAAACCTGTGGGTAAAGTTATTTAACAATGCATTAACATTTTTTACCTTTGGTTTTCATTTGTTTCACTTGAGCTGATTTAGAATGCTTTTGTTAGGAGTTAATGTAGGACATATGCCACAAGGAATCTAAAATCTTTAGTGCGGCCAGGTAAATGCAGAAGTGGCATTACTTTTTTTTGAGCAGTTGGTTAAATAAGATTTGCTTTTATTATGCCATGTATATCCAGCTGTTTTTTCTCATGATGGGAGAAGTTCTGGGTATCAAAATTAAATACCTCAATGGTGCAGACCAAATTACTTCAATGCCACTGAATACCAGACAAATCTGCATTGTTCAACACCTGCTTTCAGAGTTGACTGTCTTATCAGTATGAATAAGCCAAAAGGCATGCTTGTTCCTAAAACTATAAGGCTTACTGTCCCTGACTTTGTGAATTTCTTTACCAAGAACTTATTTAAGTAATAGTTAAGGGTATTGACAGTCAGATTGTACAATTCATATTTGACAACTGACAGTCAGATTAGCAGAGAACAGTTTAACCTTGTTTTGACCATGTAAAGCTATAATTGACATTAATTGACATCTGCTGAAATTGACATTAGTGTCAGTTTTCATACCAGTCAGATCTGTGCTAAGAGGACTTGATCTGTTGTGCCATGCCAGGTGCAGCGGCTTTCATACAGTGTAAAGTGTATAAATCCATTTAAATCAATTATAACGATATTAATTTACATGTGGCTCATTTGTTGGTCATTATAAAATTCTTTGGCTTTTTGTTAAAACATAATAATCAAAAGGCATGAGGTGTTGCTTTTATTATGTATGTTCCACCACTGTGGAAACAGTTTTTTTTTCAGTTATGTTTATGTATTTTGTATAATTAGTTTAAAATGAGACAAGAAATGATGAATTCATGGTCAGTAGAGATGATACAGTACCAGTAATAATACTAAGCTGTCAATACTTACATTTTATTGTTAAGTATATTGTCACATGACCGTATCATGTGATCTTCTGTCCTGCACTTTACATTATGCTGTGCCACAAGCATTTATGTGCCTATTCAGACCAGACTTGCTGGTGTTGGCCGTGTGTAGTTTTGAAATTTGCTGGTTTATTTATATGCATACACTGTAGAAGGCTACAGTATTTTTATTCATAACTTTGTGTTACTCATTGAAGAGATTGCTGACAGAAGCACAGTGATCTTTGTAAGAAAAGGCTGCACAGGTTGTTCCGCTTCTGCTCAAAGCTGCTACAAACACTGGCAACTAACACCCACCCACAGTACTGCCTCGCATACACACTCTTTCACATATGCTCACTCATTGGTGTTCATTAATTGCTGAAATTGTCAATTTATTTCTGCTTCCAATGGAGTAATGCCTTAATATACATCAACTTTTGTTTTTACTTTTTTCCCTTTTCATGATTTTCCTTCTTTTAATCTTAACCTTTTTCTTGTTTTGTTTATTCTGTTTTTCTGACATTATCAGAAAACATGCATCCCTGTTATTGTTTTTTTATAATGCTTTTGATCTTTTTGTTCATCAATGAATCTTGTTTATTTGAGATTTTTCTTTTAGAAAAAGATTTTATGTGATGCTGTACTGTTGGATGTGGCAGGTAAACTGTAGAACAGTTTATGGTCCAATAAATACCTAATATTGAAATACCTAATATCTATATTTAAGTACATATATAAAGTAGTTCCATGTCATTTTCTGGTACATACATGCACATTGTATGTTGTCTGGTATATACCACAGTACATACACAGAATTTAACAATAAATGTGTAGTACGTACAAGTAATTACTTAATTTTAAGGTTTAATTTAATCCTCTCTAAAACTGCTAATACATAGTCATTGTTTTGTTTTGTCAATTTATGCCTATATTAAACCACATCAGACAGGTGCATATTGGTAAATACTTTGTGATATGATGGAAACACAACTGTACGATGAAGTTCTTATTAATGTTGCATTAGCATTTAGTTAATATACTGTTTACCTTTTGCTTCTTACTTTTTACACTAAGTTACTTTTTATATCTTCCTTTTTTACTATTAAAGTAAATCCTTAATGAAGTATTTCTGTATATATTTGCTGGTAGCTGTAATTTACTAGCATGTATTGTATGTAGTCGTCGTCGTCATCATCATCATATCAATGTCACTGCAGTGCTAGGAGTGATTCATCAACCACATAATACCAGCTGTGTGGGGGTCCTTTGGGTGTCCTAACTATTGAAACGGTAAAAGGTGTCTTACAAAGTATGCAGAGAAATGATTACAGTGTACCTAATGAAGTGGTCAATCAATGTATGGGGCAGTTTTCATATTACTGTGCTGGATCATACTTTGTATGTGCCGTGTATGCGCCAGAAAATTACTTGTAAGTACCACATATTTACAGATTAAACACTTACCGTACTATAAAAATAAAGTGATACCAAAAAGCTAACACTGCTTGAGTGTTAATGTAAGAAATGATTATGATTATATTGTAACATGCGCTGTAATTGCACAATATGCTTTGCAATAAATGCCAACTTTTTTAAGACTTAACATGACCAAAAAAAAAATACATTTCTTCAGAATTAAAGATGTGTTTCATTACGCTATTGATAGAAACATTGTAACCAATGCATCACCCTGCATTGTTAAACAGATTTACATTTGTTGGATCATGTGACTGCCTCGATTCATCCAAACACCCAAAGATCGTCTATGATTGTTCTGACACAAAATAAAATAAAACATTGCTTAAAAGCTTAAAAAGGTTTATTTGCATTTTGCAGACTTCTGTGACATCACTATTCTAAAAGCCCTGCTATACATATGCTGATGTATTGCACAGCCCTAAAATGTGTTTATAAATGTACTAAATATTTCAGGAGTGGGAAGCACACAGTGGAAAGTTGTTTTGTGGCCACTAGAGATACTGAAGCATGATGACTCTGCATGTTGAGCTATGCACTAACCGGCCTTTCACATCTCTCTGGCCATCACCTTCTATCCCAGAATTCTGGAGATTTTCCTCCTGCTGTGTTTTTCTTCGGCGTTTCCTGACGCTTTAGGAATAATGCTTCTTTGTCCCGATTGTATTCTCTTTTTCAGGTGTGTATACCTGAAATATATGTTGATTTCTTTTGTTTGTTTTCTCTTTAGTGTATGACAAGCAGGGATTCCTCATCAAGCTTGATGGAAAACTGTAAGTAACTGATACGTGTGTGGTTGTCTGTGTTTGTTTTTCAGTGGTTCTTAGTTCCAGTATGTTGACCACATGTTCCACTCCATCACACTCCATCATGAAGGGCTTAATCATTATGAGTCAAATCTAAAGTAGTGATCTATTCATACTTTTACAGTCAACAGACTCTCAACCTCATCTAGTGTTGCAGAGGGCTTTCATCATTACATAATTGTGTCCTTTATAGCCTCTAACCACATGTTTTAAATGTGCTTTCTGCTGTGCAATTTCATAGCCTAAATCATTTTATCAGGGTATACATTATAATAGTATGCTGAGTATTTACTCAATTACAATTCAAAGCACAATCAAATGTGTAAAATAAGAATTTAAGGAATTAAGAATCATTTCCATTGACCTTTTGTATTTGCATGTTCTTGAATTTAAGCCAGATAATTTCCTTCTTCTGTTTGGATTTTCCTGCATAAATATAACAGCATGTTTTGTATGTGTTGTAAGTTCAGTACATAGTTGAACACTTGCACAGTCCTGAGTCAGTTAATCTACTTTGTTGTCAGGGGGAACTGAATGAAATGAAAAACACTGCAGCTTAATTTGTCATCTTCAGCGTTAAAATGATATTCTGAAATAAATATCTTGTATTATAACAAGACTTTTAGAAAACAGCATACACAAGCAGACTTGACTCTGCATTTTTGCGCTTGATTTGCAATAAATAATGCATACTTAGTGTCATTAGTTGTAAATTCACATCTTCCTAACAAGTGCAGTAAATGTGAAGTCCGGGGGGGAAAATATAAATGGAAAACTAAGCTGCAAACTGCTCATTCTTCATTAGTTAGTTTTTTGTGATGTCACAAAAAGCACAGGACAGCCTAGCAAAAGAGTCAGAGTAACATCCTGTAAACATCCTGTTTAATTCTGAGAGTGGATGAAATGTTGGAAGATGGCCATGTGAAAAAGATCTACGTTTAGTTTAGTTCATAAAAACACACAAATATCATTAGTGGACTAAAATGTAGGGTCTTTTAATTGAGAACCACTGACCTGTACAGTGTCTGTGTGTTCAGTGTGACCCCAGTCTTCCCCAGTAAATCTTATTTTATATCTTGTCTGGTTGTTTATGTGAACAGTATAGAACAGTGCAGGTTATAAATGAATGGGTTGTGGGAGCCTGGAGCTTTGCAGATTCATTAACTACTGACTCTCGTTTTCCTTCATCCCTGTTTATTCTAATTATACATCTTCATTATAGGCACTTCATGGGAGGTCTGTTAGGCCAAAGAGAAATGTCATGTCCTTTCACTTATTAACACATGGCCCCACCTGTACAAATGCCTAAGCCTTCAGCAAGTCAGCTCAGTCCTCCCAGTGGAATGAGAATTAACTGGAGTCCTACTGGAAAGATCTCATTTGCCTTTCAGCGAATCAGTAGGTTTATAGGACAACTGGTTCAAAATAAGCTGGTCTTTCATTATTTAACTCAACATTGTGACCTCCATGACCCCAGAACATTAATGTGTGTTAAAGGGGGATTTATATGTTATTATTTCTCTGGATCTGGAGTTTAAGTGGATGGACTGCTTATCTGTTCAGAAATCCACATGCCTCCACCATGTAGAGGTTTAAAGTCATTCACTGCAGTTTAAACTGTCGGTTCTGAATGCATTTGACCAGGCAATGCGTTGCTGCTATGTCATTAATCTTATGTTTTCAAACATTCAGTACAGGACACTTAGTAATGGCATAGAAAAAAAGATGCAGATCCCAGGGAACAAAAGTTCACCAGCAAGAGAAAATACGAAACAGTCAGAGTGAAGTTTACAGCAAAGAGAAATGGTTTCTGTTCATTCTTAAAAGTTTTTGGAACAGTTGTAATTATCTTTGTTTACTTTAAAGATGCAAAGGTTTCCTAAAAAATCGTAATGCTTAATTGGTAAATAGGAACCCCCCTTAGTTTGTTGGTACAAGAAGCCACAGCAATATCAAGAATATTAAGATTTTATTTCTTAGAGTTAGTTCATCTTAAAAATGTTAATACAGATACCACAATCAGTGAATGCTATTAGGAGTTAGCACTGGAGGAGATTCCCTGTGACACAATATGTAGTAGAATTCACAGCAAGGTTTCATTTCTTGTGGGTGTTATTCCAGAGATGCTAGTTCCAAATCATCATCAGCAGGAAGTATCTAAAGAGGCTGTTCGGCAAAACATGCTAACAAAGTTAATATATCAGTTAGCAGAAACTGGTAGGGCCCAAAGTTGCCAGAGCTGCTTTTTGATAATTTTTTTAAACTGCATGGGGCCGCATTCTACGTGTTTCTTCCTCTTGTTCTCAGGGAGTTTTTATTTTGAGCTTTGTTATCCCTGTGTTTTTTTTCTCATGCTTTTAGTTCATCTCTTTCAATGTTCCTCACTGGGGGGCAGCACGTTCCTTTAACCTGCTTTAGGGAAAATGTTTGTTGTAAAAAGCTTAAAATGAAATTTTCAGTACAGTGAAGTATAACACAGTATATTGTTTAATCATAACTTTGATATTGACTTTTGTTTTGCTTGTAAGGCTTGTAAAAAAATGAGCCACGTAACCAACCACAATGTTTATTTGTTTTTTGTGTGGGTGTGTCACAGTTCCAGATTAAGGCACATGATCCAACATATATACACTTTGTCTTATAAATAAGGCTTGCTACCCATAAAATACATTTTGGAAACGGCCTCAGACGTACCTGAAATTGATTTATATATATCTGAAATGTGTACCGTGCAGTGTACCATGGTATGAAAAAAGTATGGGTTCCCCTCCACCATCAAATTAAAAGTTTTGTTGATCTTTTAAGTGAAGTTTTTATTTGCTCAATTTATTGAAAAGAAAATCTGAATTGTAAACTATAAAGATAAAAATGTGTCAAATATGATATTTTTCCCAGTATGTCAACCAGAGCAAATAAACAATAGTTGTTCATTAAGGTTCATGAAGTTTTTTTTCTCTGTTCTGTCTATTTCTCTCAGGCCCCTGGAACTGCAGTATAAATATGGCAATCTAAGTAAAGGAGAATGTAAGCCTGGCTACTCGGAGGCCAAGATGACCTCAATCTATCCAAAGCAAGTTTGTGTGGTTTTTCCATTTTCCTCTTACTGTACAGCGTGATTACTTGGGTTTGCTCTACTACTACTTTACCACACATGCATGCTGCTGTTCTGCAGTGTGACTCACTGTTGCTTGTGGAGTCAGAGTGAAGTGAATTAGGGCACTGTAGGACACTGTTGGTCTTTGTATTTGCATTAATCTGTCTGCCCTGAGGGCTTCTTACTAAGCTGACCTCTGATCCATAGCTCACAACGCTACACATGCACATTTGGATGTATTGTGACTCATACACTGTAATTTACCCTCTATGTGATTGTGCTGTGAGATACTGAAGCATTTTAGTTCGATATATACAAGTAATCAGTTCACTAAAACTCCACTGGACTGAACTTAATTCTTAATTATTTAAAAATAATTACAATTTAATCACAGTCACAATGTTGGCCAGAAAAATACAATTTTATGCAAAAGTTTGTATGTCATAGGTAAAATGACAATCACAAGTTCACATATCCTCTACAGGGAATGCATTTATGAAGCTTTAATGAGCAAAGGCTATTATTCATTGTTACATATTATAAACTTTTATTTATTTTCTTTACAAATTAAAAAAAACTAACATTTTTTAAATATATTATGAAATATATCATATTGCATTTTTCCCAAAATGATAAACAGAAATAAATAGAAGTTGTGCATTTGAATTGGCCAAAAATTCCTTACTCAAGTTTGTTCCTTGTAGAGCATGTGTTAACTTATTTTCACTAAAAATCAACAAAATCATCACATTTTTATGAAAGTGATTAACTCTTTTAAAACTTTGTGGCAGCAATACATCTGAAAAAAGTTGGAGTGGGGCAAAAATGGGCTTGAAAAGTAAGGAATACTAATAAAAAACAGAGGAACTATTTGGAACTATTTATAAGTCACATGACTAAGTATTAAAAGATCATTCTAGAAATGTTAGGGCTGGTCTCTCAAAAGCAAATATGGGCAGAAGTTCCCAAATCTGTAAACAGTTTCAGAAAATTGTTCATTAACATAAAATTGCAAAAACTTTGGATATCCCGCTATCTACGGGAGAAATCCCTGCGCAAAGGACAAGGCCAACAGTCTGCATTAGACGTTCAGGCCCTCAGGCAGCACTGCATTAAAAACAGACATGATTCTGTACTGGAAATCACTGTATGGGCTCAGGAACACAGAAATCACTGTCTGTCAACACAGTTTGCCGTGCAATCCACAAAGGCAAGTTAAAGATGTATCATGCAAAGAAAAGGCCATATGTCACCACGACCCAGAAACGCCATCGGTTTCACTGACCCAAAGCTCTTTTAAAATGCATTGAGGCAAAATAAAAAACTGTACTGTGATCAAGATGAATAAAAATTTGAAGTTGTTTTTGGAAACCATGGACGTGATGTCCTGGGACTCAGGAGGGGAAGAACCATCCAGCTTATTATCAGCACACAGTTTGAAACCTGCATCTTTGATGATCTGGTGTTGTTTAGTGCATATGGTGTGGGCAGCTTACACATTTATGCAGGAAAGGCACCATCAATGCTGAACAGTATATAGATGTTTTAAATGTTTTAAATATAAAATATCCCATCCAGACAGCATCTCTTTCAGGGAAGGCCTTGAATATTTCAGCAAGACAATGTTAAACCACATACTGCATCCATCACAACAGCATAGATTTGCAGAAGAAAAAACAAAAAACTAAATCTGTCTCCTAATGTAAATCCCCTGTACCACCCTCTCAAGCCAGAGAAGCAAACGATGGCATAAGGATATTCTTTCTGCCAATAAATAATTTAGCATTTGAGAAGACTCCACACAGTGAAAGCAGCACACTGCTCTACTGCTCTGAGTGTGTTTACTTAAGCCTTGTTATACAAAAGTCTTAGGGATGCGCTTTTAGCCACCGTACAGGGAGAGCTTTTTTTGGCCCACAGTGTGTTGCTGAGATCCCAGTGCGTGAGAGAGCTGCAAATGCCATCCACATGATTGGTCTCATTAAGGCCAGAAGACACGTAAGAACAGTGTAGTGCCTACTGACACTTCTAGTACCATCACAATACTTTTTAAAAGAATAACTATGTTTTTGGAGTATTTCATGTGTAAAGTTTGCTTCTTTAGTTACACTTTTTTATGTTGAATTATCTATAAAATACTTTGTAGACACCTTAGGCAGTGTTCCCACTAAGGAAAAAATGCATTAACAGGAAGTTTGCTGCCATGATGGGATGACCTTATATTAGATGCTGAAACACTGCATTTAGCAACAATTGCATCCATGAGGTCAGGTACTGATATTGGAATATTAGTATTGGGTGTCACAAATGCCACTCCATCTCATCAAAAACATATGAAGTGAAGCACTTCTTCAAAGAATGCAGTACCTCTGCTCCACAACCTAGGGATGGACTACAGTGTATACTGCATAGCTAAAACAGTAGCACTAGCTATTTGGAATCCTTACTTTTGTCTAGGGTTAGAAACCACGTAAAAGTGTGAGATTGTTTAACTGTGTTCAAGGTAAATCATGTGATGATCTAGGTAGTCAGCACCATGCTAATTGCTTCTTTTGCTTGTTAGCTATGTTAGCCCTGACACCAGACACCAGAACGGACATGGCTGTTCAACTACATTTGATTAACATGTAGATTTAACTTGTACCTTAGATTTAACTAAAAAAATGTTTAATAGTTTTAAATGTAACTGCAGGTTTGTGGGATCACTTTTTATATATATATTTTATATATACAGCCTATTTTTTTTTCTTGCTGTAGCCCTGTTTTAAAAATCATCTGCCCCACATCACCCAAAACAGTGATTGTCTCTGCCTGTCGAAGTTTGCAGTTCTACCAATGGCAACACATGACAAACTATACAGGCAATCCTCATGTCAGTAGTAGCTTACTTGATTTACTACTTTTACTACTTTCTTATTCTACCGCTTGTATGTAGACTAAATATAATAGAGCTTTTTTATCCTACATCAGTCTTAAAGGCCCAGTTACAAAAACAGCCATTTATTCTAATGTACAAAGAGAGTTTGGAAATATGAAATGGTATGTGGCCATGTTTGGTGCAGAAAATGAGTGAACCTCACCGGGAATAACTGAATGCAAGAAAAATTTAGAATATGGACCAAAAAAGCAGCCTTTAAGCAACTTTTTTCTCCAGTGGAGCTGGTTACATGATGTCAGCCCACATTTTTATGTATAAAATATGCTTTTTGGCCCTATAAGGCTTGAATGTGGAAATCTAGTCCAGTGGAGGACATTAATTCTTGCCAGAATTTGTGCTCTGGTTTGTTTTCTCTTTCCTGGTAGCCTAAAATTAAAAACTGTTTAACTGGGCAATGCAGATATTTACTGTAATATCATTGTACTTACCTGAACAGTTTTGTGCGTTGGGATGTAGTCGGCTTTATTCAATTTCTGTAGCTTACACCCACGCACTGAAAAGACAAGCTCCTCCTCTGCGTGTTCTATGCATTAGGCTGTCAGACAAAAGGCAGAGGTCTGTCTTACGAGACAACATTTAAATAGAAGGCTGCATAGGGTTTAGGCTGGCCCAAGCTGTTGTAGATGTGAATGAAAGGCTCTAGGAGAGAGTAATTTGTCTTCATTAGGGTTTTTCACAAAACACAGGGGTAGTTGAGGCAGAGAGTAAATGGCTGCTTACATGCTATCTAGGGTTTTTCCCGGTTGCTGTTTGAATTAATCTGAGATGATCTAATTTAGTGTTAGAAAAGCATCAGAAAAGTGTGTTTTTTGTACTTTTAGATGTGCTTGAGATGGAGATATTGTGAGTGATCAGCTGTGGTCTGTGTGTCCTATTAAAAACTAGTCGAATAGGATTAGTTTTGCATAAGGAGGTCGGTAATATACCAATACTTTCACCAGCATTTCTCAGCAATGTTAGTCCCATGAATGTGCCATATCAGTCATTTTTACTGACTTCTGACTCTGGCATTAGTAACTGTAACTTTGCTTACAGCAAAACAAAATGTTAACCCCTTTTCAGATTGGAATCAATGTACATGGGGTTTAGAGGTCATTTCCTCTTGTACAAGTGTTCCTCTGTAATTTTACAGCTGTCAAGGTGAACCATGTCTGTATTTCTCTCACCTCCTCTGAGAAAATTCCAGGCCAAATTACCTACTATTTTAAACTCAGTTCTAATCCCATCCCATGTGTAGAACGTAGGACTACGAATAGAACGTAGAACTGTGTATGAAATAGAAAATATGCATAGAAATATGTAGAAATATGCATGTGGATGCATATCATGTTTTTCCAAATGTTTGCTTGTTAATACTTTATTATTACTTTATTCTTTCATCTACACCGAAACACAAAGTGAAATTGAAAGCACACAGTGACAGCCAAAGAAATGTAAAAATATGTTCACCAAAAGGCAATAAACGCAGCTATTGGAAAATATCAGTATCATTAATTTTGGAAAGACTTTTAGCATAGTTAAATATTGTACATTGCATTGGTAAAACTGAAATGACTGCTAAATGTTTCCAAAGCTTGTAAAATGGCTGGTGACATGGGCATGGGATCGAAAACAGGAGCTGTGTGTGTGTTGTGTGTTTGGGGCTGGTGTGAGCACGGGGCCTCTGCACTATTTCTCTCAAAAGCAAAGCCTTTAAGTGGAGCCAGATGGCAACACTAAATAGACCATTACATCTTAAATGTTTGTTGAGACACTAAACCTACAAAACTTAGTTAGCCATGTAATTTACATCTGACACGCATAGTTGAACATGCCCTCGGAGCGCACTAACTGAATTTGACTTCAGATGTGATCTGTGGACCAGAAAAAATAAACATGAATTTAACAATAAACCCTTTAGGACATAAACAGTAGTACTAATGCGTACTTACGGCGCTGTGTGCAGTGTAGTACAAACCATGTTTCCTTTAAATTTTGCTTTGTTTGTTACATTCGTGTGTCATTTTTTTTATATTATTTTATCATACATTTTTAACTCTTTGTGTATAAATCTTAAATTTCCCCTTTCTACATTCTGGTTAATTATCTCTGACTAATATCTCACTGTCACTGTTATTATTAAGCATACCATCAATAAAGCACCATTAAGCACCATTCATAAATTCATATTTTTTTTCCCAGCTGAAATGTCACACTGTGGGTTAAATAAATACATGAAACACAGCAGTGATAGTGGCAACACAAATAATGATATTTACCTTGTAATTTGATATTGAAGTTTGCTTGTAAATTGTAAAAATAATGAATATACTGTAAACATGTTTCTTTAATTTAGGCTACACATTCTTAGTTTTGTCCACAAGATTCATTGATTAGATTTTCCGACTGACCAGTGTAAATGTAACTTTAAACGTTGCTCAGATATTAGAGCATACATCACAAAGCAATATTAAAAATGCTGTATTATACTAGCAATGTAAAAAATTATGTAAAAGCGAAATTACTAGAGATGTTCATTTAGATTATTATTGATATTCTTGTGTCTGTAAAAGCTCCTAGAAGGGGGGGTAAAAACAATATAGGGCTTAGACATTTTTAGACTTCTACACCTTTTTACATGACAGCACTGGTGTTGCACAAAAGCACACATAGAAACATGTTTTCATGTTTTATAATTCAAAAATCCCTGAGGTACATGGGTAGGATGTATTGGATGAGTAATAGAGGCTGGATGTTTAAATGAGCTAACAGCTAATCATGCGTCATGAGGACTTCTTTTTCATTGTTTTTTGGATTTAACTAACATTAGTTTGAGTAGCCACGCCAGTTTTTACTCACTCTGCCTTCTTAGTTACGTCCTTAACATATTCTTGGCAGCTTTCAGGCACGTGCTTTTATTACATACCATGCTCACAAATATGTGCACATTTCACTGAAATTTACCTCGGCTGCCTTGTACACCGCTAGTAATTACATTTAAATAATTTAGTAGTGTAATAAAGTGTATAGCAAAAACGATAATAATCGGCAGACGTGTGTGTGTGTGTGTGTGTGTGTGTGTGTGACATTTAGGGTCAAGGTGCCTTCAGAGAAAGCTTGTCCTCTTCATTTACACTGCTGCGCTGTGAGGAAGGCCAGACTTTTTCTCTGGCTCTTTGTCCACAGTGTTCTTGGGAAAGAACCAGCTCTCTGCCAGAGCACCTGTGTTATTACCACATGCCTTTGTAGAGGGGATTTCTGTACATCATAACTAAAGTGCTAAGAGGATTTCTTTAAGCCAAGTTGTTCACATCATGGCAGTGTTGAATAATCATGCTTGTATGTTTGGTTTTGTGGACGTTCGCTACTAATTCAGATTTTGTTTTGTTTTAAGTGTAATGTAGTGTAAAGGTCGGAGTGGTGATTATTCACAGGAACTGTGTCTGGCTGGAGTGAAAAAAGTTTATATTGGCCTTAATGGGTGATGCATAATACTTGATGTTTTTCATGTTGCTGTGTATCAAACTCCTTTAAAACATTGTAGTTGTAAAGTAATACAGCTAATAATTACATGTTTTTAGAAAAGAGGCCAAATGACGACTTTAATTCTTTAAGCATTTAATTCTACCAGGTATGAAGATGTTTGATTAAAAAAAGAAAAACAATCTTACAATTAAAATGACAGAAATCATTGTTTTTACCTAGGGTAACATTTATAGTTGGCTGGTAGTGTCAAGCTTTGATATAGCATTGAACATGAAGGCTTATTTTCTGATAACACTAAACATTTTTACATTTGCAATTTAGGCTTTGAAGTCTGTGTTCCTCTGTGTTTTATTTTTTTTTACCTCATGGGTAAAACAGTTTGATCTTAAACTAAAGCTGTTTGGTTGTGTTTGTTTATACTTGGTACCAGATTTACTGACTACTGTGGTGAATAAAAAAGGCTTAGATTTTTATCAGGGAAGTGGCTGTAACTTACACAGCACTGAGTACTGGTCTGCAGGAATAACACCACATAATTCTCAGATCGAACGCAATTTTTAAGATGGCAGCCCTGTACTCTCCCAAGTATAAAGTCACCTCAGTGGCTCTTTATAATAAAAAGAATTTGTATATGGCTTCAACTAAATTGCATGTAGGATTTTTTAAGCTTTTAAAAAGGTTACTGACACTCTAAAATCTAATTTAAAAAAGTGGTTCTTTAAAAAAAAAAACTAGCCATTTAAGGGTTCTTTGAGAAAATGTGTATGTATATGTAAATTATTTCGCAAGCATAGAGCATATTGTTTGTTTTGTTTCTCAAAGTCATCAAATGTCATGCCCCCTCTAAAATAATGTTCCACTTATAAATATGAGAAATTCAAATGTAAAACAAATTAAGTACAGCTTTTGCAGCATTAGAGAAGCTGCTGGGTTGCCTACATATACAGTCCATAGGGTTATCTATATATTATTTGATATATTTTTCATATAAAATCCTTTAGTGCTTCAGGTGTGTTTCATCTTGTAGTTTGAGGCAAGGCCAGGTCATGAGCCCTGCCATGGTCATCTCTATTTGCTGGTAAACACACAGACAGTCAGTGGATTATCTGTCATCCAGCACATATAATCCCTTCAGGTATTCCAGTATTTATCCATATATCTCCCTCTCTCATCTGCTGCCTCACGTGGGCTGGATTTATTGTGATTTTTTTTAGTTTTGTGCTTTATGTTATGTTACTTTCCTTGCTTGTTTTAACCTGCAACTTCCCATTCTGTCTTTTTTTATTTCTATTTTTCTTTTTTCCATCTACAGGTTCACAAAACCAGCCCCCATGTTCCTTGATCCAAATTTTAAACGGCTAGCGAAGATAAGCAGTTACCCGCCTCCTTTCGGCATAAAAACACAAGGTATGGTTTGAGAGTTTGCAACATCTATCACACTAACACACTGTGCCTCTGGAACACAATTTGGATCCATTTTGAATAAAAATTATATATAAATATCAAATCATGACCTTAAACAGTTTGTTGCAGGCTACAATCAGTATTATGTTTAATGTAATTTGTGATGATATTTGAATCTAGAGATTATAAGGAACCTTTCTGGGGCCTGTATAGTATGATAGAGCAGGTTTATAACCTGGTGGACATGAAATGTCTTAGTCAGTTTTATCACCCCCATGCTCTTTCTTCATGCTCCACAGCCAACAGGCTGTCAGCACAGATAATCTGCCTGCCCCAACAGGACTGGGCCCATATGTGGACAAAGCAGAAATTGAGAGATAGCAAGATTTCCAGTGATCTTTGTACAAGTTTTGCTGCTGGCAGCTTATATCTATCTAATTTACTTATTGTAGGTAAAACATCTACATAATGATGGCATTTCCTGCAAAAGCTGACACAAAACACGCTTGCATATTTCATACATTTTACATACATTTTTTGCATATTGTTTTCATTTGCTTTTGTTTGGCTTCTTTTACTTGAGCAATGTGGCTGGAAAATGTACAGAATATGCAGTATTAACTTTTGACACTTTAACGACATTCATTTTAGAAGTGAACCAATTGATCACATATATGTGCTCTTGAATCCACATATACATCAACTGGCCACTTCATTAAGTACTCCTCCTTGTATCTGCACTCAAGGTACTTAATGAAGTGTTCTGTCAGTGTAGAATACTGAGCGAAAGTTTTAGGCACCTGATAAATCTAAACAGCAGAATTATTAAAACAAATACAAAAAACATTAGTACATTGAGGGTCAATATGTTCCTTTAAATATTTCCAAGCTGTCTCTTAGTGGAAGTATTATTTGTAGTTATCATCCCACATCTACTTTGGCTAATCCGTGCTTCATTATGTTAAATCAGGTGTGCTGGTGATTCGACAAATCTTTGTGACGACTGGGGGCATCCAGGAGAAATCTGGAACCAAACTTTGTTCCTCAGTCTAGCTTTTTGTTTCCAAAAAAAGTCATTTTTAGAGGTAAAAGCACACTCACTGCTGAGGGTTTAAACAGTGTGCTTAAGACTTTTGCGCATTACAGCTATTTGTTTGTGTCACTTAGTGTTGTCATTTCCATTACTTAAATCTTTAAATATTTCAAAACGGAAATATTGTACACTGCATGAAATACCTCTGATGGAAGCCTGCCTTTTGTTGTTTCGGGGAAGAGCAGGGAACAAATTTTACTTTTTATGTTTTTCAATACACTCTATTGCTTTTGTGTCCCTGTCACACACCTGGCTGCTCAGGTGTGTTTGGCTCTCTTGGGGGAGTGGGGAGGTGGTATCGAGCTGAAATTTTCATGCATGCCTAAAAAATTCAGGTTCCACTCTTTGATCAGACTTTGACATGAGCACATCAAAACTAAAGTTATTCAGCTGTTCTTTCTTCGCTGGTTGCCCTGTTGCATTTAAAGTTTAAACTTCCAGAGTCCTTCGTTACATTAATAGAACAGTAATTTTTTTAACCAGTAAACGAAATGACAAATTGTATTGATTTCTAGGGATTGATCTATACCACTGCTAGTATTGGGTACTGTTCTGATACCACGCTAATTTACTCATGCACCAGTGTTCGATGCCACATTACGTAAGCCTAGTATACTTTGAATCGCTGACACACACAAACGCAATCACAACTTCCCCAATATGGGTGGAGACACAGGAGCGATTGTTGCCTCTGTTTTGCTAGCCCAAGTTTCACGACTTCATGTTTAAATAGAATTGCAAGCTATTTTTGTTTTACGGTCTTTGTGTCTTTGGAGTGACTTATTGTCCTACTGTGTAAATTACTACTTTTTTTTTTTTTTTACTTCAGCATAGCACAGAAGCCATGTTCACATGCAGCCTGATTAATAGTCCAACTAATAACTTAATGGGAATAGAATAAAAATATGTATACACCAGTCAGAATAGACTAGTCAGTTTAAGGCCAAGTACAATTTCTGTCCGTTTGAATGAAGTACGTTTGGAACAAGTGCACATGCGTATTCAAAATGCAGTAAAATTCACCATGGTGGTAGCCAAAAATGAACTGCATGAAATTTATGATTCAAAGCATTAAGAAATAGTTAGCATGATGGAAAGCCATAATGCTCATAATAATTAATTGTTGAGAAAAGTGAACGTCTGAGAGTTTACATGAAATATAGAGTAAATTAAAAACAAGCTAAAAGCCTGAACAGGTAATTGGTTGGACAGGCATCCAACTTATGTGTCTCAGAATCTTGCTGGACATGAGGTCTTCCTTTCACCCCTTCTTTAATAAGTGCCTGTGAAGTACATTGTACTGAGTCTAAAGCAGTTTTAATAACAAGCGCACCAACTGAAAGGTTTGATAAATACTGCTTCTTATGTCACTCTGACTGACTCACATGATTCTTGTTGTTATGGTAACTTACAAGTGGTACTCAACACATGCGCTGAAGTTAGGATCTGATTACATGTTTGGGTCAAATTACATATAAATAAAAAGAATAAAATCATACTGGGTCTGAAAAAATGGCATGACTAGTTAATAGTGCAATTGATAAACACAAGAGTATGATGTTACACTTTAGTGTGGACAATTAAGCTGTTTTTTTTATGAAATCACAAAAAGCAATAAAATTATATAATGGATGAGGCCTATAAACAGTTGTTGGACTCCACAACAACTTAAAATTAAATTAGTTATTTTTTGACAGTGTAAATAAACACATCATCTACAGAGAATTCACTTTTGCACCATTGCTTGCACATTTACTGTTTATTTGCTGAAGGGGAAATATAAAACTGGTGCACAACTCCAGGTCTGGTGGGCCAGTATCCAGCACACTGTGGTCCTTTTTTTTGCTCAGAGACACCTGGTTCTATACCTCTGTTAGTTGTCGGGTTTAGTGGGTGAAAGTACAAAATTATGCTGGACATCAGTCCTGCAGGACCCCTAATATAAAACATAAAATGGGCAATTTTTATATTACGTTTTACTTTTCCAAAATGTTAAATGGAAATAGTGTAGTAACATTAGCTTAAAATGCCATGTTTAAATGTGTCCTATGTAAAATGTGTTAAGTAATTTCACAACAGTACATCAATAATAAGTCACATATCAGAATCATAATAAAGTTACCTTAACACACAAAATGTCATATATGCACCCAAAAGACAAAATGTAGGATATCTTCCCCAAATATGATTTAAATAATTGCTATAAAGTGCCTCTAAGATCAATAGACACAGAGCTGCTGGAATCAGTTTAATAATAGTAGTAATGGTCAGGTTAACTTAACAGTGAGTGAGTATCCGGCACATCTGGAATTTCAGATCATAGCCCAGAGATTTACACCCTCACCAGACTATACAAAGTGACTAATGCAAATCTGACTTGTTCTTCCACTGAGTGTCCGAGGTTGTAAATCCTGGCCATTAGAGGAAAGGTGTTGAGCAGACACTGATCTCAAAGCTGTCCCCTATCTCGGTATCTGAGAAGCTCAGTTTATTCATTCCATGTGTCTTTGAACTGTTTTAGGATGTGTAGCTCTTCAGTGATGTATAACAATCACAGTTCAAAGAAAGTTATATTTTATTCTTCAAATTCAATACATCTTACTTTTAGCTCTATAAATGTTGATAGCTTATAATTGTTTGTGTCATTCTGTCTTTTAAGAAGATGTACTTAACTTTGATTCCTATCTTCTAATTGCTGTTTGGCTCAGTGGAAGGGGCAGTCATCCTAGTTCAGTCTGTGTTGATTAAAATCTGTGTATATGTATGTGTGTTTATGGACTTGGTCAGTAATAAACCCTTGTATTTGGTGATGGTTTCATGTAGTCATTTCTGTTTCCATGCTTAGTCAATGAACAGATGTTTGGAACATTTTAGAATAATGTCCTTTGCATTTTCCAAGAGATTTGGTAATAAGCTACATGTCTCAGGCGAAGTGCAGTTTACCAATGATCTTTTTTGGTTTTTACAAAACACAATATGGAGTTTTTATTTTTCCAGACTTCTGTACTTTCCAAATCTGAAAACCTACCTTCCACAGTGTAGAAATTGCATCTCTTTTACATCTGAGTGGAAAATGTAGCTTAGGAAAATAAAGAGGGAGACATAGGTACATACAGATACTTTATAAAAATGAAAAGTCTTTAAAAAGAGAGGGATGAGCTTTCACAAAGCAGTATAGATACTGTCACCAACCTAATACAGTTAAGGCACATTATAATGTTCAGTCATATTGACTTATAATCGTACCAAAGTATTGCGTGTGTTTTGTCATTATATTATACAATGTTTTCACAATGAAACAGATTCCCAGTAAAGTGTATTAAAGTAATATCCTAAAAGATACTTCAGAAATTTGTAAACATCTAAGGGAGCTTCCTCTTGTATATGAGATAGTGTAGGTCTTCTGTGTAAAAACCTTTAGCATCTGACCAACAGTACCGGTGAGCTATATTCTTCTTATTATTATGTGTTAGCTACATTAGCCCTGAAGCTCAAGAGCTAAACTAAAGAAAGAAACTCTAGAAACTCAATCATGTCTTGCCTGATTGACTATTTTTGGGGTATTTGAAAAATTGTCATCATTCGATTAAAATATTTTGGTTAAAGATTACATTAAGTTTTTTTTTTGCTCCAACCTTACTGTGATGTGAGGAGTATTTGTTCAATGTTCTACATTTTCTTTTTGTTGTCTGTCCACAGAAAAGATCATTGATGTTATTTTAGCTGAGACGAAGAACTATGGACTAGGACCTGAAGTGGACAGGTACAGAGTTTTTTTTTTTGTGATGGTTTTGGTGGTGGGTGGGCCTTGGGGGTAATAATAAGACAAGCTCAGAAAGTCCTCAGCACTTGGAGAGAAAAAAAACAGAAAACCTAAAATGAAACATAAGCTCAAGGCACTTATCATAACAAAATGTACAGTTCAGTTTCCAGTCCTTACAGCCCATATATAGAAACTAGGCTCCAAAAGCACTCCATCTTGAAGAACACATTTACATATGGCTGCCTATTTAGCCTACAGCAGTTTGACTCCAACCATGAAGTGATGCAGTGTGTTGTTCCTGCAGACAGTGTCTAGATTGTTTATAAGACGTGGGGGGGGAGGGGTGTGATGTTTCTGACTGTCAGGAAGCAAATTGATTATTGCAGCCTTCCAAAGGGTTTGAAAGGAACAAATGATTTTATTATTTTTTTAATCCCGGGTCTCTGAAGATTTCAGTATGAACAGTTTATACCACATTTCAGACCAGACTCATTTGCATATTTCAGAAAATGCAGTGTCAAGCAGCCCATGGCTGCAAAATGACTAATGAAATGCATGATTTAAAAAGCCTATTTTGGTATATAGAAAAGCACACAGATTGTATAAATGTAGGCACAAATAATTTAATAAAACGTGTTAGACCACTTAAAGACAGCATAATTGTGTAAATTCTTAAGAATCACCAGCTAATTATGCATCCCACTTTTGCTTGCTTATCATCCTTTTTGTGTTTTTTGCAGTTTGAGTTGTAAAAGGTGTATCATCATCGGGAACGGAGGCATCCTCTCCAATAAATCCTTGGGCTCCAGAATTGACGAGTATGATGTGGTCATAAGGTTGGTCATACATTACAATTATGTCTTAATATAGAATTAATTTTAAATATTTTTAATAGGGGTTCATCAATACCATGTGTTTATACATCACTTTTATCATCATTCATAGTAAAGTCGGCATATTGTTTGGTAGCTAATGTCAACGTTGTCCCCTCTGTTTCTCCACCTGTGTTGGTGAAGTGGTTGTGAAAGTGTGAGCTTATAAAAAAGTTAACATTACACAGTGTATTCCGAATATTCCAAGGCAGAGTGCTTTAAAGTGACCTATGTGTTCAGCTGAATCAGCATCTGTCTGTTTGAGCACATCCTTTTTCACTGACAGCTCCAGTGGTTTGATCATCAGTGCTGCAGCATACACTCAGCATTATTACGTGGGCCACAGTATTTTGGTGATTTTTATGAGCATGAGTATCACTAAATGAATTGAATATTGACCCAGTACCCAATACCGGTATCTGCACTGATGCATACCTATGTTTTAATATATAGAGTCCTAATATTTGAATAACTTTGATGTCATTTGGGTATTAAACAGCTTTATGAGCTATAAAAAAAATAGCTCAGAAACCGTCAAACGCATGAAAATAATGTTCTTATCTTTTTTTTTGCACTCATGCATGTATACATTAGTGATGCAAAGTAAAACATATTTCTCAATGTGATCAAGTAAACAAAAAGCATAAACTGTAAGATTACGTCTTAATGTTAAATAGCATTACATTTTCTAACTGGAAATAACTGGTTTTGTTAGCCTTCACTGTGGATCAAAACCTGTCTGTATTCACAACAAAGGATATTAATTCATGATACCCATAACATTTGTTGTTATTGTCAAAATATTCTGGTTCTGAATTTGGGCCTCGTTAGAGGTGAGCGGTATGATATTCAATATCCTTACAAATAACTTTAGGTTATGCTTTTCTTGGTATGTCAAGGTCATCATTGCAAGCTGTTGCATAACACTGCTTATTTTTACAAGCTGCTGGTTTGCAAGCCTCAGACTAAATTTCCTATTTAAATGAGTCTATATGGTTAAATGAATTAAATTAAATGAATGATAGTCAAAGTGTCATGTCCCATATTGTGCATCGTGGAAGTGTCTTCAAGTATGTGACAAAATGTTACTATCTTTTTGTGTGATGTGTATGTGTTGTGTGATGTGCAGGCTAAATGAAGCTCCGGTAAGTGGATTTGAGAAAGATGTGGGCTCTAAGACCACCATGCGCGTCACCTACCCAGAGGGGGCCATCCAGAAGCCCGAACGCTATGAAAAAACATCCCTGTTTGTCTTCTCTGCCTTCAAACCGTTGGACTTCAAATGGCTCAGGCAGATGGTGTTCAAGGAGAGACTCGTAAGTCAAAGCGCCCTGCCAGGTCCATGGAAGGGTGGACGTTTCAGCTGAACCATATCGTTCAAAGAATATACATTGATTATATATTTATTTTGTTTTATTGTAGCTTGAATTCTTAGTGAACTACTTCAGTAATTTTAGAGTCATCTACATTTATCTTTACCAACGCGAGTTTATTTTTATGCACAGCATAATTTTAAATTTGTGAATTTGAACACGATACATATATAGAACAATTTTATCTGGGTACAAATTGTTTTTTTATTGAGTAAACTTTTCAGACTTCTATGACACAGAGCATACATACAATATCCTCACCAGGTAATTTATTTGTGTGGTATGTGGTGTGCAAATTAGAGCAATCCTATTTGTCTGAATGAAAAAAGTATGTCAGTTGCAGAGTTGTCAGTGGAGGGGAGTTCCAGCTTCACTCCAGGTTTTCTGCTCCTTGCACACTCCTCACTCATACATCAGAGATTCCATGTCATGTCTAGAGGTTCCAAACTGTTCCATATAATTTATTCTTTTGCTATTTGTTTTATGTCATCAATTAATGGACAAGACAATTAGTACTTAATTTTATTAATTGTATTATTTAAGGTAATATTTAGCAAAAGACTAGTTAAACATTCTGTCTATTGTTTGGTAGGAAAAGGCTTAAAAATGATGGCCAGTTACAAGCCAGAAATTTGCTGAAAGTCAACTGCATATGCTTTTAATACAGTGTTCTTTATGGTATGTGTAGTGAAATGACTGATGCAAGAATAATTGTGTGTAATAATCTGTAGATCGCTGTTGCAAGTTGTGAGAAGTCTGCTGAACAGTCCTGCAGTGCAAATGCTGTGTATGAATGGTCATTGTGTGCGAGCTGCAACTGCCTGTTTCACACTTAGTATCTCTGCATACCTGAGTGGCACAGAGCGGATTGCTTTGCATTTTGCTGCTTATGTAACAGGACAGAGTTTTCACACAGGGATATTGTGTAAAACCACTCCCATGTTCTGGCCAGTTAACGTATAATAACGTATTTGTTATTTCCAGTATATTGCGCAGTAGAAGTGTAGATTACTGACCTCACCAGGATTCAGTCTGCTCTTACCAAGCTTAGACTGTTGCAAACTGATATATGGGGGCGCATCTTTGTGGAGGAGCAGAATGTTTAGATGCAGACCAGGCTAAAAGGTGCATATTTATTATAGACATTAGAGGACCCATCCTTGAAAATTGTCAGATATCAGTATTGAGCATTGATGTATACATCTGTCACAATGTTTACATCTCTTGTACCTAAGCCTAGCTGATGGTGATGCTGGTAACAGTAGAGGGCAGCATGCTGCTAACACTGGAAGTTTTAGCATTAATAAGAGGGATGAAATACATCCTGGGTACATACAGTTGTAGGATCCTTTAAGAATTTGATCAATGGCTTGGGAATGTGAGGAATCCATTTAAATGTGTTAATCTTCAAACAGCCTCCAGCCAGTCATCAAGAGACATGAGACCTGTATTTCCACCCATGCTTTTTGCATTTTTAGAGTTATGCTCTCTCAGTACTGTCACAGCATATATAGTTCCAGTCTTGTTAATTTTTTCACACAAACATTTGGAATCTGTGCCAGCATGCTTATTATAAAGCAATCATAGGTTTGTCACACTGTGATCCTGCAGTGAAACTGTCTGCAGGCAAGTAACAATCCTTTAAGACTGGAATTCATGTCTGATAAAATTATTTTCAGTAAATAAGCATTTTTATTTACAAAATTTAACACTTTCTATTGTTTCCATTGTTTCATTATTATAATTTTGTTATTATATTATTACATTAATTAATTACAGTTTTAGGTAATAATTAAGTAACAATTTAGGTTTTCAGTTTTATTTACAAAACAACAAAACTGGACAACAAAAAGCTCCTGCCAAAGCACTTACAGTGACAAGAAAAAGTATGTAAACCCATTGAAATTACCTGGTTTTCTGCATTAATTAATCATAAAACGTGATCTCATCTCAAGTAAGTCCCAAGTATAGACAAGCTCAATGTGCTTAACCTAATACCACACAAACACTTGTAATATCGCATGTCTTTATTATACATATCCATTAAACATTCGCAATGCTGGTGGAAAAAATAAGTGAACCCTTGGATTTAATAACTGGTTGAAACTCCTTTGGCAGCAATAACCTCCAACGAGCGTTTCCTGTAGCTGCTGATCAGACCTGCACAACGTTCAGAAGGAATTTTGGAATTTTCTTTCCTTACAGAACTGCTTTAGCTCAGCCATATTCTTAAGATGTCTTGTGTGAACAGATCTCTTAAGGTCATTCCACAGCATCCCTCTTGGATTCAGGTCTGGAACCTGACTGGGCCACTACAAAAGGCAGATTTTCTATTTTGAAGCCATTCTGTAGTAGATTTACTTTGATGTTTAGGGTCTTTGTCCTACTGCATCACCCAACTTCTACTGAGCTTCAGCTGGTGGACAGCCACCTTGACATTATTTAATAAACTTGAGAATTCATTTTCCCCTCAATGAGGCCTCAAAGCAGCCCCAAATCACGATGCTTCACTTCACTGTTGGGATAATGTTTTCATATTGGTATGCAGTTCCCTTTTTATGCCATATATAGTGCTGCATGTTCTTTCCAAACAATTTAACCTTCTTCAGTCCACAAAACATTTTCCCAGTAGTGTTGTGGAGTGTCAAGGTACTCTTCAGGCGTGCAGTGATGTTTTTGGTGTCTGTGGTGTCCTGTTCAAAGATTTGAGATGTTAACTAGTTCCAATGATTCCCTTAAGCCTTTAGCTCTTATTGTAGGGTTCTTTTTACCTCTCTGACCATTCTGCATTTTGCCTTTGGAGTCAACTTGGCTGGGCACCCACTTCTAGGGAGAGTAGCCACAGTACTAAATAGTCTCCATTTGTGGACAGTTTGTCTAACTGTGGACTGGTTAATACGTAAGGTCCTGGAGATTACTTTGTAGCCCTTTTCAGTTTTATGCAAATCAGCAATTCTTGATTGTAGGTCTTCAAGGATCTCTTTTTTCCAAGGCATGGTTCACATCAGCAGATGCTTCTTGTGAATAGCAAACTCAAAAATTTTGAGTGTCTTATAAGTGAAAGTAGCTCTACACCTCGGTCAAATCTTGTTTCATTGATTGGACTCCAGGTTTGCTGACTCCTGATTAGTTTTTGTTGAAGTAATTATTATAAGGGTTCACTTACTTGTTCCACCAGCACTGTGAATGTTTAAGGGATGTGTCCAATACAGACATGAAATATTTTAATTGTTTGTGTGGTATTAGGTTATGCACCTTGAGTTTGTCTATACTTGGCACCTAGATGTAGGTCAGATGACGTTTTATGACCAGTTCATGCAGAAAACCAGATCATTTCAATGGGTTAACATACTTTTTCTTGCCACTGTATTTTTGGGAATTTTAATTAAGCCCACACATTTTTGGATGTCAGATGTCATCACTCAGAGGTGTTTCAACCACCGTTGGACTAAGCGTTTTAGTATGTGATATGAAACCTTTCAAAGCATTATTTGGGCATGGCCTGCTTGATATACCAAGTAGGATGTGACAGTTACCACTGGGAATTGAGGGGTGGTACTTAATTAATCTTTGCTACTGGCCCTTTAAGTTGTTAGTTATTTGTTCCTTCTAGACATGGTCAGCTTTTGTCTTCTGATGACTTTGGATTTGGGTAATAAAGGGCAAAAAGTAGTTGGTGTGAAGGCAGTGTCATGGTTTGGTGTGAGATTCACGATTTTAACTGTTTAACGTTTGATAACATCTGATTGGTTCTTATTGTAGCTGTAAAAGCCTGCTGATCACCTCAGACTGCACTTGTTTTGTATCAAGCATGGCTAAAGAACGCAGTGAGGAGTGAAGCAAAGTGGTGCTATTTAGGCTGGCTTTAGAAGTACCAGTTACTTGGTGTTTTTAATAACTTTGTTTCTCTAATGCTCCAGACACCTAAACAAAATCAAGAACTTGTTTTGGAAGCGAAGCACAGAAAGACCTTGAGCTATGGTTCAAATTAGTGTAACAGCAAAATTAACCCTTTGGGGTCTAAGGGCATTATCTCGATTTTTGAATATATACTTTAAAGACACTTGCATGTAACATAATACCCACATATTTTATATCAAAATATTCAGAACAGTCTCTGCTGTCTCAATAATGAGGAAATAAGTGACCTAGAGAAAGTATGAGGAGATTATCTGGTCCTAAACCTGAAAAACTTGAAGTCCAATTTTAAAATTCTTCATATATCTTGTTTTACTTATGTGGACAAACTGTTTTGTTGCTTGAAATGGATTTACCAGAACCTTAGCTTCACATCAATAGTTGAATGTACGAATAAAATGGTGTACAAATATAAAATAAATTCAGTAAAAACGTTAATTGAGTAGAATGTTGCCACTCTACTTGATACAACAGCCAACAGCCATAAACTTGGACATACACATGAAGAAATACATTAGTAAATGTTTACTGTATCCATCAGTGGTCATAAACAGTATTGCTATTTGTAAGTGAAGCTTTAATAAAGGAAATTTATACAGTAAATATTTACTAATGTGCAGAAAATGAACTTTCTAATAGCAAAGTAAGCATTTACTATGGGACACGAATCAATTAGGTCATGACTGTTGTAACCTAACTAACTACCTAGCTAGATGGCGCTTACAAATAAATTCCTCACATACAGAAACACCCTTTAGCCTGCTAGCTAGCTCACCTCATAAAAAATGTTTTATAAGTACACTTAGCGATCTTCAAACGGATCCCGATTGTTTTCATATTGTTCCTCGTCATATAAATTACAGTCTCAGGCTCTGATGCACTGCTATCTTCATCGCTGCTTTTCAGTATTTCTGCTGCAGCTTCAGCAGCTGTGAACTGTTTGCACCCTGGTACGTCTCTCTGATGAAGATTTATGGATTTGATGTGTGGGCGGGTCATAAGTGATTTCATGAAAGCCCATTGGTCAGCTTCACACGAAACACAGCATCCACCAGTCAGACAAGAGAGGCTGACTGGGTTGCTTTTTATTTATAGGCTCATAACTTCGGACGTGAGTGAGGTACAGACTCAGGATTGGGTGTAATGCAAGGACGGACTCTGTTGATGCAGGAACTGTATTTCTGCGCCGCGTTATCGCAAAGATATTAATAGAAACATGCCCCCGCGTCTGTCGACCCCAGGGGGTTAAAAAGCTAATTTTAGTCTTAACCAGCTGGAAATCAAACTCCAGTCCAATTCCAGCCACCAGAAAATCTCACTGTAGTTTCGTCATCAAAGTTGGCAACCCTGGCACTGTGTGTGGAGAAGTTCTTTGGAGGGAGCGAAACAAGCTGCAGGAACAATAATTATTTCTCATGTAAAAGACAGTAATAGTGTTAATGTTTATAAATATAACAAAGACGGCTATTTTCAAAGTGCTAGGGCTGCACTTTTATTATAGCCTACATTATCAGCAACATTGTCTTAACAAGTTTTAAATGGAGAACTTTAACCCAGCAACACAGAGCTAGTGAACTGCATGTAGACTCAATTAAGAAGAAACTTGGAAAACTGCAAAATCAGTGATTTTGTTCCAATTTACAGATTTTTAAAAAGTGCTTATTGCATTATCGGGACCATTTTAAACAAAACTAACAAAAAAAACTTTGCCCACCCATCACCTTAACTTCCTACACATCATAAGCATTGTCATTGACTGTTTAGAGGATGACTTTTGTGTTCCCTCTTTCTGTGAAGAGACTGTCTATTGAGAAGAGTGTGTGTTCAAAGGAGCTGTCTTTGTGTGGCAGAGAGGAATAATAGACTGCTTATCTCTGACGGAGGGCTGGTCTTTGGGTGAGGGGGACTACTAAAGCAGCTTCTTGTGTTTATCTGCTAATGCTGATCAGAATGGGTGCCCACACATCTGGCCTCCACTCTGTGAGTAAAGTGTCCTCCCATGGTGAAAGCCGACACTACTGCAGCACTGCAGGCACGCCGGACACCCATGGACATGGCTGCGCTTCTGGGATGCTGCAGTGTTATAAGACACTTTGTTTGATGAAGAACTGTTTGTAATGCCATGCTGTTTAGGCATTTCACAGCTTAGATGCCGTGGCAAAAATGTGCTGAAGACTTCAGAGTCATCTATTGGAAGGGACTTAAAGAATAGTGACAGAGTGTCCAAACAGTGTCTGAAGTTTCATTTTGTAGTTTCTTGTGGGACATAGCTAGGAAACCTTTGGACAATAAGTGCAAGTAGCATGCCTATATCTTCACACACTTGCCTCAGTCTGTGCTGATTTATTAAATATTCTCAAGTAGACTTGCTTATGTGGTCTTGGACACTGACTAAACTACATTATTATGAGGAAAGTCTTTCATTTATTGCATTTACAGTCAAAACAGCTATTAAGTATTTACTTTTCAGGGTGAGTGTGGGGACAGAATATATATTTCACAGAACAACTAAGTGTAATGTTTAGTATGATCACCATTTGTCTTTACAACTACTTTCCTTTTTTTGAGGAGGTTTTTTTTTTTCAGTTTCCTTTGAATATCTGCAGGGATATTTTCCCACATGTCCAAAGTTCAATATATTCTTCTCATAATCCGAGTGATCACCAACACATTAATTGACCTTAAGTCTGGACTCTGGGATGGCTGGTCCATTGTTCTGAGAACTCCGGCAGCTTTTTTTGTTTGTTTTGCAAATGTTCTTGATTAAGGGCTTCTTAAGATCAACTCATCCTTTCAGACTCATGAATTTAATTGTCTTCTCTGTAAAAATAGACAAAGAGCCTATTTTCTCCCCAGTTTTCTCTCTATTGGTCTCTGACTTTTGTACAGTACTCTATGTTGCGTAACTATAAATGGTAGTGGCAGTCACCTATGGTTTTTTTTTTATCATAAATGTTAAGTGTTCTAAATCAAACATGGGAAACACATTGAAACACTCTGCATTTTAATGTCCGTTTGATTTATTGCGAAACTACTCCTTTAAGATAAGGACCGGGCAGAGCCAGTTTCCTGTTAGAATTGAGCCTAATTCAGACAGAACAATAACCACACTGAGCCCACACACAGCCCAAAGAAGAGTAGAGAGGCTCTTTATTGTCAGAGATGAATTCACTGTCTCCCTATAATCTGATAAGGTTAGTGGATCAGACTCATTGGCCTTTTTCAGGAGACTTTACATAGGACTAATCCCTCAGAGGAAAGCTGCTGTGCTGACTATAAAAGGCACCTGTCTTTAGGTCTTGAGATAACATTCTGCGTATTGTTCTCCATTAGAGTTCTCCCCAGCAGGTCAAAGAGCCATTAGGGCTGACTTACGATGGAAGGAGAGGAGGATGGGGAAAGTAAAGGAGGGGAAAAGGGTCTTCCGTTCCACTAAAATTTGCAACATGCCCCCAATGGGAAGCATATTATTTTGAGATGGCCCTCCTGTCTGGATGCTCCTTTGGGACAAAAAAGATCAGTGCAGAGAGTTCATCAATCATAGATCAGCCTGTGAGAGCGCACAGGGCTGCATTTAGATTTGGCCCCCATCTTTAAGCAGAGCTTGATGAATAGCTCCGATTTACTGGAAGGCTTGTTGTTTTAAAAGGTGCCATCATTAAACCAAGATTTAGTTTTGTGCCACAAGAAACTCTGATGAACAAAAATGCACGGACAAACAAATGAAGTGATTTTTTTCACAGTAATTGTTTTCCGTTTGGATGTTTTTACCACTTTGAAAACATTGTCTCTCACTGACCCATGTAGGTGGAACACTGTTCCTTCAGGTCCTCATCCAGTCTGCAATCAGAAGACTAATTTACACATGAAATTGAGTGGAACATCCCGGTTGAACTTCTGAAGAATGTGAATTTGGAAGCTACCTCGTTTACTTATTATTCTGTAGATCAAAACACGATCAAGGAGATGTTAATGAAGATAATTAGGAGGTGAAAGGGAAAGTAGACGTAGAGTGTGCGATGTTTGCCATTAATCTGAGTGATCTATAGAAGCTCTCTTCAAAGTCCTTGCACTTCTGTAAAAATGCATTATATAGCAAAATAACTGCTTTCATCTCAGTTGGGTTGAAAAGAGCTTGTCTCACAAGGCCTTTAAAAGAGTAAGTAAAAAAACAAACTCTTGGAAAAATAAACAAGGACAACCAAAATGTCTGCTTTAAATGATGCGCTATAAAGGTTTGAATTGATTCAAATAGGCAGGCTGTTTAGAGCTGTTCTTGTGTGGTCTGCTGTGAAGAAATGCTGCTCTGTCTTTGGCAGAAGCCTCCAGTCACATTAGGAGCTTCAGTCATGTCAGCTGTTGTAGAAGCAGACTGGCTGGAGCTACTTTTGCCTTTGTTTTCTCTCTCTCTCTCTCTCTCTCTTTCTCTTTGAAATCAGCTTCAAACACACTTACAGTAACATAAACAGGTGGGCACAAGCACCAAGGACGATAAGTTGAGTGGCATGAAATTTCAAATATTTCAATTTCTCCATCAGTGTGCTCAGTGTGTTCTTAACTTTGTGGAACGGCAGCGAGTAAATTGCGATAAGCTTGTATAAGACATCTTGAGGATTTCTGTGAAGGTTTTCAGTCATGCAGGTCATGAATGAATTGACTGCAAGTATTGGGGCCAAGGCAACTGAACTTGTGGTTTAATCCCCAAGATATTTGCTAAATATATCAAAACAACAGTGTAAGTGCTGCAAAGTAATAAAATGTACTGCAAACTAGTAGATGCCCTAGAATGTCAGAAAAACACAATGCAAAGGGAAATGTTTCTGGAAGAGACTCCAAGGGCAAAGGGGATGGACCCAAGTCTATGTAGCATAAACATACTTATCAGTAACAGGTTACTTTTATTAGAACAGATTTTATAATATCATAATGGAGATTAGTCCACTATGGACATGTGTTTTTTGTCATCTGGAAGTATAATCTGGTATGACCTGACGTCACATCCACAATTTTTGTAGCAACTTGAATAAAAAGTCTTCAGTGGTTTGCCACCGTCATTATGTTGTGTAGTTCCCGACTATTTTTCTGGTTTCCTTATTTAGTATGAAGAAGATTTGTCTTCCTCCTGAAATTCGAAGTTTATTACTGTTTAAAACAAATCATTTTTTTAGCCAGTAGAAATGGCATGTTTAATGATGGACCTGGGGGTTATATGCCCATATAATGTTAGCTAAAGGCTGAACACTGCCATGCAGATATACTTAGGTTAAGGTTAATAATAGTATATTATTTATTTATTTATTTATTTTTTATTTTTTTTTTTTTTATAAGATTGGTGTTGAGAATGCTGAAAGCTTTATAACCATCTAGCCGAAGCTTGGCATTGGTAATGTTGAAGCAATGCTTTGACTCTGAAGGTTTTGTTGCAGTTGTAATGTTGGGGTGTTCGCTTACTTCAAGCCTCATTGTTATCAGGACAAGCTGCAAGGGGAATCCTCCTCCTGCTGTCCTACCTGTTCATCTTGTGTTCTTTTAGACATGGATCACTGTAAATTTATTAGCTTTTAGAAATTGTTTTGGCACAAAAACGATCAAATCATTATATCGGTTTTATTTTTAAGATGTTAAAGTTAATTTGTTAAAAGTATGAAATATTTAAAATTTGTGCAACAGTAGCTCCCTCATTAAGTACAGCTTTTAAATGGAAAGCTCCATTCATAATTCCTGATTGAAAACAACAAAAAAAAAATCTGGCTGTAAATAATCTTGCTGAATTTGAAAAAATTAGTACGTAAAGTAAATACATTCTGATTAAACATGTTTTGCCTACTCATATAGCTATAACAAAATATAACAAAATATTGAATAATGACATTAAATGCTTGACGGCACAATATTTTTTTATTAAAATGTAGCAGTAAATATAAGTATTACTGCAGTGCATCATCGTCTGGTGACTCAGACAGGAGGCGAGGGTCATCCCTCCTTCCTATCACACTTACTGTGAGGATTGTCACTGCTTATGAATGAGCGAGTGTGTGTGCGGGGTGAACGCTGATTGCGGGCTGAGATAAACTCCCGGGCTTTCACCTCCACACTGCTGCACTCACTGAGAGCCGCCATTGTCACATTGTGATAATCACTCTCTTAACTCCTTCAGAAAGCGGAAAAAACCGAGCCTTCATCAGGCGTAAGGATCAGAGGGCAGCGCCATTACACAAAAATGTGTTGAGGCAAGAATTTCTTTCAGCTAAAAGGAAGGGATGTTGGTGGACAGATTCAGAGCCAAGGGGCTATGAGGATAACTTTCTGAATGGAGCAAGATGGGGTGTCTGTGTGTGGGTGTGGATTTCTCTGAACCTCTGAGGGCCTAAGATCATTGTAAGATGGTTCAGAAAGAGTGTCATTTATGCGCCCTGAGTGCTCTATGGCCTAAAGGCTGACATGCTTTTGCTCTACAGTGCTCTACTACTTTCTTCTTTTTCTTCTCTTGGCCATAAGCTGGTGTTGAATATCTTACTCTGGAATACATCAGACCAGCCGTCCGCTGCTTCGGGCAGAGTACCACCCACGCAGTGCCTGCCGTTTTAAAAGAACCCCAAGAGACGACCCTGTTACACTCAATACCAATCAATAACAATACTGATATTGCAATCTTGAGTACTGATCTAATATTTCTTGTTTAAAAACTGCTAAGTTAAAAAAAACAACAATAGTAACAGCTGTCATGATTATGAAATTGTAGCTGACGACTGTCATATAAATAATTGCGATTAACAGTCTGTCTTGTTAATTGTATTTATGTAACTGGATGTTTGTATGTAAATTAATACAACTTAATACAACTTTTTACTTTTTATATGTTACACTACTTTCTATCTGTTACACTGTAATTTTTTAAAAACAGCTTTGAATGTAACAATTTTATTCAGAATCTCACATAAATCAGATGTATCATCTCATACTAAAACATGCAGTTGGTCAGTATTTAGGTACTGATGATATTAATTGATGATGCTCATAATGCATATTGTTTATCATGTAAAAGATTACAATATTGATAAAATACTGTCATACTGCTGTGTCATGTGATTTGAGGAAAGTGTGTGATGGTTTAGACATACAGTTATTAATTTGTGGACTATTAGCCGTGTAGCTTCAGTAAAAAAGCGGTGACACCAAGCACGGGAAACCATACCAAGATGATGACACAGTTATTCTCTTGTTGTTTATTATTTTGCATGTTTAAGCAATGTATAAAATTTATTTACATCCAAAGATTTGCACTGGGATGTTGTGGCTACTTAAAATCGCTCAGGTGCAGGTATCCTATGAACTCTTTTTGACTGTGGAATGCACTTCTGATTACTTTAATGGCCTTGGGATATTGATACAAGGGCTCCTTCGCTCTGCGGCTTTGTTTGCCCTTCTTGTTTTTCATCAGCTGTTTTAAAGGCCCCTCTCTCCTGCCCTCTGCACCACGCTGCTGCAGGTATTGTTTTCATCCACTTCAGCACCGTCACATTTTCCATCCACAAACCGTTACCTGTGTGCTTGACCCTCTCCTTTCTCAGCCTCTTCCACTGTCTCTCCATCTCTTTGGCCACCCACACATCCTCGATTACCCTTTAAACAAAGTAGTTGTTAGTATTGTTTAGTTACTTTTTCAGTACAGATGCTTTTGGGAGTTGCCACTTTAGATGCTTTTTCACCTGCTTCCGGAATGGTCAATCCCCCTGTCCCCAACCCCCCATCAACAGGAGTATATATTGTACTTTTAAGTGTGTAATATTGTATCAGTTGTTGGGCTGCAGCAAATTGTCAACAAACAGATTAAGAGGACATGTTGAAAGGAATTTTTATTCTTGATGCAAAGAAAATAACTGTGAATGCTTTTTAAATGTTCACAGGCTTCGTGTGGCCATGTTTATAGATTGAAGTTATTCTGTTTGTTCTGCCGATGCTGCTTCCACCATTCAAAGTGAAGAAGGGTGTGTGTGTGTGTGTGTGTGTGTGTGTGTGTGTGTGTGTATATATATATATATATATATATATATATATATAATATATATATGTATATATATATATATATATATATGTGTGTGTATATATATGTATATATATATGTATATATATAGTGATATTAAAACAAGAGGGGGGGTAAAGAGAGGAACGCAAAGATGATGATAATTTAATGTGCTGCACTAGCAACAGATTGAGATTGGCAGTGTGGGGTATAATGGTTCTATTTTCTGTAACTGTGGCACAAGACCATGGACATTTGTTTTGTAGTTTCAGATGTGGTTCCCTATATAGTTCTTGCATAGTTTGTGTGCCCTCACCTTGTAACCAGAGAAACAGGTTATGGGTGTGGCTCAACATGGTAGGCCAATGTCTCTTTTGGTTTCACTCAGACTTTCCCACAAAACCAATCCAGGGGCTTGCGCAGGCCATATGTTTCAAAGTGTTTGCACCTTGTCCCAGGAGGAACATTGTTCACTCCGCTGTGTCAAAACAACACCTTACATGTCCAGAGCAATAGCGTTGCAGGATAAGAAAATGCGATCTTTGCTTTAATATATATAATATAACATAATGACATTTCAGGCAAGAAACAGTTGCACTGTGCAATTAGCTTTGTGTTTTAAACCTCTTTTCTAAAACTGACCAACATACCAGTTTTGTTTAACAAAGTATTAAGCATTTAGGGCTCATTAGATTTAGATTTTGAGACCTTCTACCCCCATGCAGACCAGCTGTACAACAACTGTCAAAAATGTATTTAAAAAAAGTGTCCATTCAAAAAGAATAAATAGTTTTGTGTTTGCATTTACCTGTTGAGCTGTTGAGACAACTGGTGAAATATGTTAGGATTTTTTATGTACGGATGTGTTAATATTTCATATACTGTCAATGATATTTTTTTTTTATCATTATTATGTTTAAATTGAGTTTGCTAGAAAATCTTAATGGATTTTTCCTCAGCATTTCCTTTATTCTGGAAATCAAAGGCAGTTTGGGGTGGTGTGTTTACACAGCTGTGTGTGTGTGTGTGTGTGTGTGTGTGTGTGTGTGTGTGTGTGTGTGTGTGTGTGTGTGTGTTGACGTTGACGTTGACGTTGACGTTGACGTCAGAGGCTGTTCGGTGTCTCTGTCACCCAAACCCAATCATGGGATGATAACCATTACAGCCAGAGTGTGAGCGAGGGGCACTCAGAAATTTTCAAAAAGTTTTCAATGTACCATTCTTAGAAATATATATACTAATCATTGGTGCCATGTCCTTTCATTTCTTGTTTTCATGTTATTAAAGTATTTTTTCCTAATCAGCAAGTTTACTTATGCACTCAAAAAGAGTGACTTTATTCCTGTTAATATTGCTTTAGTTTCTGTAATATTTATTTCAAGCCATCAGATGTTTGACTGTATGGTAACTCTAACTCCAGGTGTACCTTTTCCACCTAGTTTTATGTTTCACTTGCTGTTAAGTAAGCTTTAGTGTCCTGACATTAGTCATGCCTCCCATTTTTTGGAACTGACAGCTGAAAGTTGTATGCAGAAAATGTGAGTGTGTGTGTGTGTGCGTGCGTGCGTATCTCAAAAGCCGTATGCATTCATTTTCTATTACAATTATTATTAGTTTTGTTTTTTTTTTTATTCATGAATCTATTTATTTTTATTTTTCTCTCTCTCAGCGCGGAACGGAGGGCTTCTGGAAGTCTGTGGCAAGGGTTGTGCCCAGGGAGCCAGAAGACATGCGAATTTTGAATCCGTACTTTATCCAGGAAGCCGCATTTAGATTCATCGGCCTGCCGCATAATAACGGACTCATGGGACGAGGGGTAAGATAACATACCCAGTCGTGTGTACCTGTTACAGCTTCGATAACTAATTAAATAAATAACATCAACAATTCCTCAGAGGTAGTAAAAATGTAAAGTGTATTTTTGTATCTGTTACAATCTCAATCAGATTTTAAGCCAGCAAAGTTAACTTTTTCGCTGCCTACCACACTACATTTTTGCCCACTGTTGTTGTTGTGTTTTTTAAAGAATATTTCATCAAATTTATTAGTAATTTCACTGTTAGAATGTAAAGCTATATAGCATATATAGCTCGGTGTTGAAATGCCACAGAGCGACACTATAGCCGTGGCACTGAGGCAGAAAGCTGAGCTTTTGCATACACATACATTTGGGTGACCCTACGTTTTGTTGTTTTTCCCAACCCTAGTCCTGATAAATCCCCTGCCCTGCATGTGTTTTTGTTTTTCTGCCAAAACACAAGTACTTCAACTCAGAGTTCTTGTTAATTAGCAGATTAGTTTGATCTGTTGCTGGGTGCAGGGAGCAAAATATACATTTTATATTTTTCCCCAATGTGTTAAGGTATTTTGTATGTCTGCAAGTCAAAAGTGATCTGAACCTGTCAAAAGTAATTCACGTGAAAATTGAATTACATTTATTGAATATTTCTTGTTAAAAAGATCTGCTGGAAATCATCAAAATATGTATTATGACCAGGTTGTGTGACTGCATGTATAATCAACTCTAGGGTGTAGGATGCATGAAAGTTTTTGGTGTGTCTGTGTGTGTTTCCAGAATATTCCGACACTGGGGACGGTGGCGATTACAATGGCTCTGCATAACTGTGATGAAGTTGCAGTGGCAGGTTTTGGCTATGATATGAGCACGCCCCATGCTCCACTACATTACTACGAGAAGCTCAGGATGTCCGCCATCAAAGAGGTAACACGCACATACACACACTCCTCTCTTTCTCTTCTGTGTGTGCCTCTCCTGGCTGAGTGAACCAGATTTATCAGATTCAGTTAGTAACTTAATAAACACCTCATTAATTGATGAATTGGTTTTACCCCTAAATTACAACAGATACTCAGTTTGAGCGTTCTTGTACTTGTGTGTGAGTTCCTTACAAATGATTTTCGAAGAACTGTAGATAAACAATGAATTGTTAGAATAAGGCCAAACTCCACCAGTTAGTCGAGTGTGAGATGCTCATTCCAACGTGGCCGCATTGCTAGCATTGCATTGGTGGCGTTTCTAGCCTTCAGGAAATCAGAGATATGAATCCCACAGTCTTTGTCTTCTCTAAGGCATCCATGTTTTTAGTGTCATACTCACATGATCTGAAACTAGGCAACATCAAGCTTATAGCATTACAGGCAAGCGGAAAGTACAATTGTGAGGAGGGCTCAAATAAAATAAGTTCAAGCCGTACTCATAAATCATTTCATATGATTCAGTTCACATGAGTCATTGTGGAGTGTCTTTGGTTTGGTTTAGGGAATCCCAGCCTGATGAGTCATGTTCACACACAGATTACACACCAGATCTTGTGACTGAGGCAGGCCATGAGTTACCACAATGTTCTCCTGCTCTAAAGTCGGGACACTGCTGTTAGCATTCCACTCTGGGGACACCCTCTGTGTTTGGTTAGGGCAGTTTACGCAGCGTCAGGAGAGTTTATGCAGATAGAATAGCAAAGTAATTACTGTTTAATTATCACAAAAGTCTTCATATGTGCAGTGTAGTGAAGTTAAGACAGGTGACCTGCCCTGACTGTGAGTGTCGTTGGGGTGTATGAAGTGTCTGACAGGTCATTGGATATACTGCTTAAATACACACTATAAATCAGTCTGTGGAGATGACAGCTCAGGAGTGTGTTTCCTTCACTGACACGCAAGCCTGTTTCCATCCATCTGTCTTCTGCCTGCTTCGCTCGCTGAACATCTCTCTTTCTCTCGCTCGCTCTCTCTGTCTGATATATGAAATAACAGGAACTTAACAAAAAGCATTCATGCAGTATGCTATCCGGCTTTAATAAGTTGCAGGCCGTGAAAAATAGGACCTGTAGAGAGTTATTGGCCCTAGCACCGTTCATAGCAGTGTGATAGGCTCTGTGGTGCCCCTGAAGGTGCAGTACTGTGGAAAAAAAGAAAAAATAAATGTATCGGCTGATACTCCATAATAAAGGCTCTATATAGAATAGATTCTTAAGTCTAGGTTAAGCCCATGTTTGATAAAAGCAGAAACAACCTTGTCTCAGTTTTAATAGCCTCTCAGCTGACAGTGAGCAGAGGAAAGCTGTGCATGTGTGCAGTTAGGAGGGAGGAAGGAAGCGATAAAATAAAACACACAAAGTACCTTAGTGTCAACGTTTGACCACAAAATGTTTAAAGTCAGATGGTGCTGTTTCCAGCTGATTTTTTCTATTCTAAAGTCTGCATTTGAGAAAAAGTGCTCTGTGGTGATTGGAGGTTTATTCACTAGAGCCAGAAGAAATTCACTGTGACACTAGGGCCATAAGAGAATCACCTCTCTGCCGGTATGTGCGTGTATTTACTTGCCAAAGCATTTCATGTTAGAAATCTGTTTGAACATTTCCAGCTAACATTGGCTAATAAAAATATGTTTGTGGTTATTTTCACATATACCTCATTTTATCCTTCTCTAGATGTTAGCTGACATTGACACACTGATAGCTGTGAAGAAATTCTTCCATGAAAAATGTTTATCCTTCTTATAGCTTAGAATATAACTGCATTATGTTGTTTTTGGTGTCCTCAAGTCTTTTACAGCCCTGACCAAGATAAAGTGGTAAATCTTTCTAAGCATGAGCTGAAGAGATAGGAATACCAGTATTTTTAATAATCGTTTGTAAGGCATTTATTTCACATGCCGTATTATAATTTATGGTTTCTTATTACATTAAGGTTATTTCTTATTTAGAATAAAATTAAGATGATTCTAAAATTCAAGTCATTTTGTATGTTAGAGTAATACAACAGATCACCAACCAAAACTATCCAGCCGACAGCGGTCACCTTGCTAATGACTGCAAAACTAATGACAGTCAATCCCAGAAGCAAAAATGCAGTCATCATGAAGAATGTATCATGAAGTTTCAAAGCATAAAGCCATACTTTTGCAGCCATGCAGTCTGAATAAAAAAGCTGTTATTATGCCATATTTAGGTGTGTATTCTGCTTAGAAAATGTTATTTGTTTATTTATTTATTTTGGCTATGTTAAGGTCTTGAATTTGATTTTAGAAGTTGTGGTATTCTCTTATTCTATTTTGTATCTTATTCTAGCCAAGAAAATATATCTATTTTTTTTAAACTAAATTCTACATACTGTACATTTCTAATATCTTGTGATGTGCAGTGATACAAGGAAAAATGTTGAATGAAGTAAGAATTATAATAATAAAATATAATAAATAAATATAAGACTTATTCAGGCACAAGGTAGGATTCTTACTATTTGGCCACTATAGCCGCCTCAGAAACCCACAAACTGCACAAAACACAATGTGATTGCAGTTGATGAAGCAATTTAAATATAAAAAAATAACAATTTTATATATAAAATAAATTGTATATTTTTTATGCAAGACATTCAATAAATCCACAAATTTAGTAGATTAGAAGTGGCATTTATTTTATACTGATGGCAGTAGTGACATGGAAAGATAGTTCCGTTGTAAACAGCTGGTCATATTAATTTTAGTCAGCTAGCTAAAATATGTTAACTGCTTACTGATTTGTTTGTTGTTACGACTCAGGCAAAAGGCAAAATGAAATAAGCCAGTCTAAAAATGACTTACATTTTATGATACTGTATTAATTCTAAAAAACATATTAGCAGGTTTTAAATTTAGACTTTACGTGCAAAGATTCATGTCAGACAGAGGTTTGTGTTGTATTTAAACCCCTGGCCACTAGATCAGTTCTGTAATCTCTCTTCAGCTATTACACTTTTTCTCTCCAACATGAACAAGTAGCATATAGGCCCATCGCTAATCTTATGCATATGGTGTTTTGTTTGTGGTTTTTGTTTGTTTTTTTGTGATAATTTTCCCAAAATTAGATTTAAAAAATCACAAAATATCACCTTACTCACGTTCTTATAATGTACTGAAGTATAAGCCCTGTATCATAATACATATCAGGTTCCAGCCAATAAACAGCCCTGCAAAGAAGTTTCAGCTTCTAAAAACAGAAGCAAGGAAGGCAAGCAATAATCTCGTATTCTCTTTCTCTTTACTGCTTTTGCTCTCCAGTTTCAGTCTGCAATGACACCGTTGCCCCTTACCCCAACCTCTACACATCTATTATTGAGAGACTCTTATTGTCATGGAGCTGTTAGAGCTGTCGTCTGTCTGTAACAGGCACGGAGATTAAACTATCCCAATCCCACACATGAGATGGAGGGCTTCACTAGTGGCTGGGAGAGAGAGAAAGTCGTTATGTTCTCAGTGGAGTTTTATTGTTGAAAAGCAAGCAAACAAAAACGTTTGAATAGAACTATATGACTGTAGTTGTGCAGACAAGCAACGGAAATGTGAGAGGAAACTAACAATAACTGGGATAACCTGTCTTTCATATGAATCATTATTACCTTGAGACTACTTGGCCTGCCTAGTTAAGCCCTGCTCCCTAAATCCACTGAAAGTGTGTTGTGTATGTCTATAAAGATACAGCCAAATGTAGTGAAATTGTACTCAGTGCTGAAGTGAAGTAAAATCACATTTGTTTGGCCAAAACTTCACTTCTGTCTGAACGGTGCGTCCTGGCCTATTCTGACCAGGCTTAGTCATGTCCTAAATCTGTTGGCTGTTTCTCTGTGTGTAACCGTTTTACAGTTCACACTCTACACTGTGCACTCTCTCTTTTTTCTTCACTCAGATTCTGTGTACATTTGCTACACAGTGGGAAGTAATGATTTTTTTTTAATTGATGACTTATTAAATTAGATACATGACATACTTTCATATACAGTGGAGACTGCAACTCCCTAACACTTAATTTTTACATAATAATAATTAAAAAATGGAACAAATTGCAGTACAGGAAAACTACACAGCTTTGCTACACATGATGATAATGTAAACGTTTATTTCAAGCATATGCTGTCTATGAACAGTTCAGTCAGAAGTCTCAGTAGCTAGCCCCTGACATATATATTTAGGCAAGATATATAATTTCAGCTAATGTTACAAGGCCATGTGTGATCAGTCTGGTGTTGTGTAGTGTCATGCTGATAGGTACCTTCCAGTCACAAGATTCCAATGACATGTCAAATCCACTTCCTGTCTTCCATCTGCAGTTTGTGCCACAGCAATGCTGTGATGTGACCACAGTAAACCCCTTAAACTGCAATTATTTTAAACAAAATAAAATGCTAGTTAATGTTAACTTATGTTAGCTTAGCCTTAAATTGACCACAATGTGTTCCAGAGCCATGTTTCCAAGAGTTTAAATTCACTCCATTTCAAAGCTTGCCACACCCCATAGCCCTGCACTTCCTGTAGTGTATTGCAGTCTGTCAGAATGACTGTGTGGATGAGCTGTCAGAATGATAACTGTCGATTATTTATTGCAGCTTCCTCAAGCTTTATTGTGCATCCTCAAGCAGTTGTGTTGATCTGTATCCTGATTCTTTAGGAATTCCCCTGAGTTTCTGTAATTTAGTAATAGCTTTTCCCACAGTGTAGATAGCGCCACACGCCTTTGTCCCATAATGTAATTTTCTATCTCGTGTCCAGCGTTAAAAGCCTGCTCTGTGCACAATAGTCCTTGTATTGTGTTCCAGGTCCAATAACATGTTTACTTTAGGTGGGCAGTCCAGTCCTCCATTGTCCATCAGACCTTAAAATGTGCATGATCAAAAGCCTGAGAACCTGAAAGGACAACAAAGACTATTAGAGTAAAACGTATTTACTTCTCTCTTTTTCTCTGTCTCTCTCTACCTCTTTTCAATTTTTTTTATTTGTTTTTTCTTTACCTTCCTTTCATTTTTTCGTTCACTTTTTTTTCTCATTTTTTCTTTCATTTTCGCCCTCCTTTCTTTATTTTTGCTTTTTCTCTACATACCCCTCTTTTTTCTGTCACCCTATTTTCTTTCATGCCTTTTTCCTTTTTTCTTGTCTATCTTTGTTTTTTTTGTTTCCTTTCTCCCTCTCTCTCTCTGCAGTCATGGACACACAATATAGCGAAAGAAAAGGACTTTCTACGCAAGCTGGTGATGGCCGGGGTCATTCAGGATTTGACCAATGGGATATGAAACTGTCACAAAGAGTCAAGAGAAATCACAAAAAGCAGAGGTGGTGACTTGCTCCTGCACTTTCTGAGTTGACGATGAAGCAGTTGGCTCGATCGCTTATTTTTATGGATTATTTCGAGTCCAAATCATTTCGACTCTGCTTGTCACTGATCTTATTCAAAGCCAACGAATAAGATGAACTATAATATCTAAGACGCTTTTTGAGCTTACTGAGTAAGATATTTTTATTGGACGTTTTAAAGAAAATGGTTCTTCTAATGTTCAGTCCAATGAACCTTTGCAATAGAAATGCTCAAATGGCACCTTTGATATTGCTGTGTGTTGTAAAGTGACTCAAGGCAGGACAGGTGTGTCAGAATCTGCTCTGTTCAGGTGATTTGCCATGGAATAATGACTTTTCTGTTGCCAGAGACATTTACTTATTATGGTGAGAGAGAAGAAAAGTTTGTTTGTGCCAAACCTGCAGCAGCTCTGGAGAATGTGCTGCCCTGGGGGTTGTTTAACAAAAGCAAGATAAATTAAGAAAGATGAATCAAAATCAAGCTTTCCAGTAGGAGAAGAGGTGAAGAGTATTCCTACTAGACAATCCTCACTGTAGGATTAATAAAAAACTCTTTGCTGTTTGCTGACTCTGTAGCATACTGTCCATTACCAGTGACAATATTTCAGATTTGCTTGTGCAGAAAATAGCAATATTGTCAAAACTGAAACCCCCATGCTGAAGCAGCTCATAGTCAACAGTTTTATCAACAATTAAAATACAGAAATACAGTTAAAATTAAAAGCTTATTAGCTTTGAATGAGAGAATTTCACGTCAACAGGTTTTCTGTTCTTTACCAAATTCAGGGAAAGTGACAGTGTTTGACAGACATTGTCTGATGTAAATGACTGTATGCTACAGGTGTGGCAGATTATGTTTCAAATCTTTCAAAGTATTCTGTAAAATTATTCAGCTATCTTGCTTTGTGAAATATCTCCCTATTTGTCTGCTGAATGTATTCCCAGTTACAATTTCGTCGTACAGTGTGTTTCTAAATGGCTATCATGACAGAGACAGTCCGTCCCCCTCCAAGTTTTGGACTAGCAATTTACAGTCTTTCAAAAATTCCTTTTAAATAGTTGGGTTTTTGTTTTATTATAAGTCTTTTTATTAGTGTTGTTATTATTAGTGTTATTATTTCCACAATGCTTTATTTTCTGTTTTGTTTTTAATGTTCAAGTATTTATTTTGCAGTATTTTAGTCACCTTTTTTGGATCATGGCTTTACTTTAAGTCTACACGTACTCAAGGCTTTAACATGGTACACCTCAAACTCAGGCTACTGTCCAGGTTGCCGTTTTCAGTGTTACAGAGATTAAATGATTGTTTGATTTGCATTGTGCTCAAAAAGGAGTTTGAAAATCTACTGAAGACTGCATAAGTGGAGTTACAGTTTTTGTTACAGTGATAACCTATCACCACCAAACTGGAGGAGGTGTTACTCATGTATTTATATCCATATCAATGTGTTGCAGTATTTGACAAATGAACCAATGCAATTAAAATAATCAAAATTTGTTAAGCACATGCCTGAATTAGTTAATTATGTAACTTCAAACTACTCTCTTATGTAGTACAGCTGTACAATATACTTATCACAGTATTTGTTTTTGCAATAATTTCATATAACAGCAATATACAAATGAGCCCTCTACCCAGTGATATTTTTATTGTATCCCAACCAATCACAGATGTTCTGAGATTTTTTTATTCAAATTAAGAGAAGCAGCATTACTGAGTTAGGAGAAGAAAAAAAACATGCTAAAATATGATGTGTGTGCACTGCAACAAGTCACCCTGTAAATCCTAAAGTTTTGGTTTAAAAGTCAGAGGTGTTGGTTGGACTTGCAGTGTTTTCTTTTTGGTTTTTTAGATTAAAATCTCAACATTATTATGATAAAGATATGATGGTATTAGTAGATCATTCACTCACATCCTCAGAAGACTGTTCAAGTTTTGACTAAGTTCTCTTTGAATAGTCTTTCAACTCACAAGATACATTTGCTCAGAAAAGGGATTAGAAGCTCCAAGATCTCTATATCCCTTATATATGTAGTGCAGCTTTAATGTATCAGGGCATTCACTTGATCCAAGGAATGTAAATAATCAAAATAATGCAGACTTATCATTTACCACATTCAAAAATATAGGGCTGTCAGAGTTAATTACATTAGGTGATATATACATCTTATGATGCACTTCAATACATAAGTGATGTAATCTGGGTTCACTAAGGAATTCCACAAAATGGTATAAGAAAGTGCCAACATCTTCACAGCCTCGAAAGTAAGATGCTACAGTCTGCCGGTGCTGAACAAGCTGTAACATTTTAAACAGTGATTTCCAAAAATTGTATGTATTTATTTTGCTATTTTTGTACTGTTTACACTTGTGTTTGTTCTATTTACACACTGGTTTTGTGACACACTTTAAGCTGCATAAAGTTATTATCAGCGCAGTCGATTAGTCATTAGACTGTCCTGCCACATGTCACTAATGTGTTTTAATACGTTCTTTAATTTGCATTATAATACCAGTATTTCATCCACATACTAAATAGACAAAAGTATTGGATCACACCTGAAGAAAAAAAAAAAAAACAGTGGTGAAAGACTGCGTTGTTCTAAACGCTCACTGAATTTGAGCGTGCTGCTGTGATAGGAAGCCACCATTGTCAATTTGTGAAATGTCTTCCCTCCTAGATTTTCCACCATTGCATAGGTTTCCGTGGCTGAGCAGTTGTATTTAAGCCTTACATTAGCAAGCACAATGCCAAGTGTCAGACCGAGTCGTCCAAAGCGCCGGCACTGTACTCTGCATCAGTGGAAACATGTTCTGTGGAGTGACGAATCGCGTTTCTGTATCTGGCCGTCTGAGGGACAAGTCTGGGTTTGGTGAATGCCAGGTGAACATCACCTGCCTGACTGCTTTGTACCAACTGTAAAGTTTAGTGAAGGAGGGAAAATGCTATGCTATGGGGTTGTTTTTCAGGTGTAAGCCTCAGCTCTTAGTTCCAGTTAAGGGAAATTTTAATACATCAGCATACCACTTTGGATGGAATTGTATGTTTCCAACTTTTTTGTGCAGGGTCCATTTCTGTTCCAGTGCACAAAGCAACACCTTTGGGGTGAGTGTGACAGGAGATAGCGAGCCGGGCCCGCTCGACCAACATCAGTGTTTAACCTCACGAATGCTGTTCTGGATGAACAGGCAAATATTCTCACAGACACACTCCAAAATGTTGTAGAAAACCTTCACAGAAAAATTTAAGCTGTAAACTGTTGTAGCTTCAAAAGGGAAACAACTTTGTATTAATGCCTATAGGTTTGGGATTGGGGTGTCATAAAAGCTCCTGTAGGTGTAATGTTCAGGTGTCCTATTATTTTGTCTACATAGCGTAGCTTTATATGTAGTATAGTCAGCAGTGTTCAAGACTCCTCACAATTACTCTTAACTACCAAAAAAATAGAATAGGAATACAGTTATATTGCAATGAATTCTTTAAAGATAACATTACATTATAATAATGTTTTATACCTTTTCTACATGCTCAAATTGAACAAGTAAATGAGGTGAAAGCAACAAACAATATTATTATTATATATATTATATTATATTATTATATATATTATATTATATTGTATATGGTGAGTCTGTTAAAGTCTGTTTTATTTGTAGCATAAAAACAGAAAACTGCTTCTCTAGTTTTTCTGTTTTAAGCCTCTCAGACATAATTGAATAGATAGAAGGTGCCAAACCATGTACAGCTGAAAAACTAATACCCTCTCCAAAAGTAACTAGATCAATAATTGAATTCTGCTATTTTAGGGGGCAACCATTACTCACACAAGACATTGCAGACCATTGGACATGAGCCTAAAGTTACCATGCCCATTGCAACGCTTTGAAGGCATGGTTCCAACAGTGTCTTTGATATGAACTGAAGTGGTGATAATGATCCAGAACTAATCATCAGTACATTTTGTAACTGAATACAGTCAAATCCTCACAGCAATGTTTAAACTTCTAGTGTAAAGCCTTTCCAGAGGAGTAGACGTTATTACTGCAGTAATGCCCTTGATTCCAAAAGAAATTCAGTATGAGCAGATGTATCCTACCTTATAGACTTACAGAGTGTGTTAGTCAGTGCTCCATTATTAAAACCTGGCCTTGTACTTTGACAAGTTGCTGATTTAATTCAAGTCTAAAGTTGGACTGTGATGTTTGTAGGTTCAGTCTTAATATTTATTTATTTTGTTTGTTTAAAAAGGATGATAAATTAGCATAATTATTAGAATAACGGTGGTGATGATAATCTGTGTAAATTCATGGTGTGAATGTACCAAAAACTAATAGTTCACTTTCTGCTGTTAGCAGGGAAGGATGTTGAATAATAACAGTTTATAGTAGCCATAGTAGTACATGAACACACTGTCCCAATCACAAATGTTGCTGATGAATTGTTACATCTATAACTATAATTTTAGAGGTTAATTTTATAGGAGAAAACAACCAATTTTGGAATCAACATATATAATAAGCTAATGGAGATACAGACAAATGTCTGTCAGAAAATAGACTGGTGCTCAGTGCAAATGTGTACTGTAGACTGAAGTGTTAACCTTTCAGATTATTAACAGAAACAATGGTAGATGATGTCTTTTTCAGTGGAGGTTTATTTCAATGTGACAACACCAAGCCACATGCCACACCCGTTACACCAGCATGCCTGTAAAATCAGAGGGTACTGCCTGCAGTTCTTTGGAAACGTGGCACAAAATGAAACACAAAATATGACAAAAAAAGGCCTCATATAACCATAGCAGTATAGTTGTATAAGGTCTAATGCTTTTAAAACTGAATCAACTGGTGTCTTCTGTACCCAAATGATTTAGTGTTATTAAATCATGGAAAGGTAATGCAGCACAGTGGTGAACATGCTCTTGCACCATGTTATCAAATCTGGAATTAAACATATATTTACAAAAAAAAAGCATTATTTTGTAAATATACCCAATAATATTAAAGTTATTATTGGCTAAAGGTAAATCAACAAATATTGTGTTTCTTACCATTTTCAAATGAATACAGGTCAAACTGAATAGACTATACCGCGTTTCAGATGTAGTGAAGGATTTTCTGGGTTCCTTGGTAGAAATATATTCTTTTCTTTTCACCTTTGCACCAAACTGGTACTAGGAGTTGAAAAAGCATTCCACAATTTTAAATGAATTTTAAATCCTTTTGCTTTAAGTAACTATTAATTAATTTAATTCATTAAAGCATCATTAAAAACAACATCAAAACAGTTAAAACTTTACCAAATGTGTCCCTTCCCAAAAATGCTGTCTTTTACAATTTTGTGATACAAGGTCAAATAATTAATAACGCATAGTAGGAAACTGCAAAACCATGAAATTAATAAAATACAAAAAAATAAAAATTATGAAAAGAGCCATATTAGATTCTGAAAAGGTGTGTAGCACAGATAATTAAGATAAAATATAGAGAAAATATACAGAATACACAGAATTCATATTTCAAAAGTAGAGTCAAAAAGAAGTGTAAATAATAATAAAACATTTATCATTTATTTCACTACTGGTTCACAGAATTCTGGAAATGTTTAATTAAAATGCCTTTTGGTGAGTAGTCTGTCATATTTCAAAATAAATTCTTATTTATTATAATTTGAGTTATTATTGAATATAGAACTACAAAAATGTTGAATTTAATAAGTTCCAAAATGTTGAATGCTAGCTAATGTTAATGTAAAAAGAGTTAAAAACAATCTGCTAAAAGGTTTGATGTGACTGCAATGATATGACATTCAGGTGTTGCCGCCTTAGTGGAAGTGTTTTCTCTCTATTACCACATCATTAATAAGATACTAATAATTATTTGCAGACTTTCCCCAGATGTTTAGACTTTTGCTCCAGTCACATTTACACTCTGACCTGTTCATGTCATTCCTTCTTTTACAAGTGCTCAAGTAATCAAACACTGAATGTTTATATGGGGGTTTTGTGGTAAACACAGCAGCTATGTGAGTCATGGCTCGGAGGTCTCTGCCGGCAGCATCCACGTTTGGAAAGGTTAAAGGTAAGTGGTGGGAATGTTCAGCGCTCCGAACGGAAGAGTAAAGGTGAAGGACGCTGCATTCCTTAAAACCCTTGTTTGGTTACCACTACTCTCTGCTAAATAACACCCTTTCCCAAAACTCAGAAGAGTCTTGTGGGATGGGTCTTGGAGGTTTCTCAGCTATGAAAAAGCTGCTTTTGTAATCAGGCAGTAACACCTTTTTTTCTCATACTCTGCCTGCTGTCAACTGTTTGATGACACCTAATTTTTTTTAAGTGTTGACTATCTGCAGTTATTTAATACATTACACTGCAATCTTCTTTGATTTTGCTGTTTTTCTTTTTGCAAAAGCTGATGAAAGCCCTATCTTGCAAACACTGCTAAAACAGCATGTATTTTATCCTCTTGTTGTGATATCAGCACTAAAACCTTTCAGGTGCTTGTCAGGTTAGGAGAAAAAGAGGTTGAGTATAGGCTTTTACCCTTAGTCTGGAGACGAAAACTAAGTATATGCATAAAATTTACACTTCATACAACAAAAGATGGTAATATGCTCTAAGTATCAGAAAACAGTTGTCACACAATGTTATAATTTAATTTAGTAACAGTGAAAATAAACTTCTTAAGCTTTAGTTGCTGTTCAGATCAGTGTAGAAAATGTATTTTGTTGCTAATACATATGTGCCTTCTTACTGTAGTATATATTCTTTTTTGCATATTTGGCAACCCAGTCCTAGGAATCCTATAGGATGTAAAAATCATTTGAACACCTCTAATCTCTCATTGCAGCCTCTTTTAGACGGTCCGTTAACTACGTGTAGATGTCTCTTGATTTGCGTATTTTACATCTGCATTCTTTCATGGCTTTCACAAGTGGCTGTTTTCTACATGTGATTTTGGGCGCAGTGGCCAGTGTAGCTTGCACACAACAAATCACATCAGTCCTGTTAAATAATTCACTTGGCTAAAACTTGACTTATATCCATATTAGGGCTATTTAAAGCAGCAGTTTAGGTAAAAATCTCATTAACATATTATTTATTTTTTTAATGTTATTTTACATGTAGTTTATAGCAGTGACGTAACTCAGATTTTCTGGGTCCTGGGGTAAAAAAAATATATATACATGAGGTTTCATTTCAGAACAAATTTCAGACCACTTCAAATATGTTCTTTTCTTTTCTTCGTTTTACCAAACTGGATCTGTTTACTGAACTTGTACCAAGTGAGAGTTGAAAAAGCATTTTAAACTTTTAACTGACTTTAAGCTAGAAATCCTTTTGTTTTGAATGACCTTCATTCAGTTTAATTTATAAAAACAAATAAATAAATATTTCATTTTGTCTCCAATAAAACAATTACAACACTGCTGAAACTTTAGCAAATATCTCATTAGTAACTATTTGTAGTAGCGAAATTTAGCTTATTTTGAGGATACGTCAAAAACACTAGCCACTATATGACAAGTAAACACATCATTTCTTTTTACAATGTAAAAATTGGTACACAGAAAAAACTTCCAAAAATCTATCTACGTAGGATGTATTTTACAAAAAGGACATTTGCTAAAGTGAATGTAAAATATTCCGTGCAGTTGTGGTAGTCTACTGCTCCCTGACATCCACTCTGCATCTGATTTATGAAACTTTCATATGAAGTGTAATAAAGAAAGGAAAGATTTGAGTGCAAATAATAATTTAGTTTTAGTGTATAATAGGAAGCACTAGTCTATCATCACCTCATTTACATATTTACTTTAAGCATGCCCTAGTTTTTGCAGGTGCTTTTGTATGAGGGCAACGACACAACAATCTAATGGCTGTTCTCAGAGGAGTGTTCTGCTCCCCTTCTGACCAAACTTTATAGTGTTCATATTAGAATGATTGGAAAGACTAAAATGTGAAATATGGCGCCACATCAGTGTCAAAACTAGGGTGCGCAAAAACGGAAGGTGAAAAATGTGAACCTGCAACATTTCGCACATGCAAATTCAAATTCAAAGAATTCAAGCAACTTTGCTAGAAAGTACTGCAGTAAATCTACTATGAGGAGATGTGACGGCGAAACGCGAATATCCACTGAATATTTAGTATCAACTTTTCAGGTTTCTTTGTAGAGTATTAAATGTATTTTATTGCAGTGTATCATTACATGCAACATGTAAAAGTTTCAGCATTTGTGTATGTACATGTCAAATAAGTACTACTTTTGCATTGGACGTGAACAAATTATTAGTATTAGGAGTTATTTTATATTTATACTCATATTATTGCCTTTATATATATTGATAACAGATGACACTCCTATCAGACAAGAGTTTGATTATATAAGTACCTACACCAAAGATGAATTGGATGAAACTGACAGAGACATTTGTGCTAAGGTCACCTATGTTTGCTTCTTTAGTGTTGCTCTGGACCTCAAAAGCAATGGAAGTTTATACTCCTCCAGTTAGCACTGTACAAACAGTACGCATAATCCATCAGGCAAGACATAAGACCTAGATGACTTGAGTTACAGTTTGTAGAATTGTTAGCAATATACTGTGTTATGTACTGTGGCATGGGTCATTTTGTGTGGGGATTAGTCAACATGCCATGTAGCTGGTGGTTCCCCACAATGGCCCCTCCACTGGTTTTGCTATATTTTTTAATGCTCCTTTTTCACCTGGTATAAATAAAAAAGCACCTCTAATGGTGTAAATAATGACTGCTCCCATGTCTTCTTCTATGGCAACAACACAGTGGTGTCAGAAGTGATAGCACCACTCAGATTAGCATTAAAGTTTAGCTTAATTGTCCAGCTTAACATACTCCCAGGGGGAAAGAGAAGCCCAGACTGAGCCCAGCAGACGCAGTGGAGGTGATGAAAGTAATGGTAAGGCTTGCCCGCAGAGCCCAACTGGCTTACGCAGGTGTCATCAGTGCTGTTAGGTAGAAAGATGTTTCCGAGCAGGAGGAGGCCAAAAGGGGCGTGGCTAAGTGTACTGGTTGCAAAGCTGAGCACAATGGTCTGCTGCTGCTGGAGAATTTCCTAAATTCACTGCTGCCAGAGGAGGCACAACAGAGCCAGGGCCCCAGCTCACACAAGTAGCAGTCCCACCGGTGCCGATGATGAAGTGGACTGGATGCTGTGATCTGTAAAGAGTTCTGCTGCTGCTAAGAGGAGGGCGCAGAGCACTTTTGTTTTTCAATTACAGCACGCCAGTGGAGGGGATGGCACATCAGGGTCAAAAAAGTACAGCGTTCATAGAGCAAAGACACATTTATTGTGCTGTTGCTGTTGTTTGTTATTAACAACAGTATATCACTGTGTCAAAAATCACATACACAAGGCTGCTGACAGAGTTTAAAGGATGTGTGTATTGAATTTACCTTACTGTTTGAACAATGCGAATTAGCAAACTAATAATACTTATAAGATACATTAGCCTTGTAGCTCCAGTGCAGAACTGAGAAAACAAGCAACTACAGTTGTGGTAAGGTGTAGACACTAGCCAGCATTCTTGAAGTACATCTGCAGTCCAGCAGTTTTGGCTGCTGACAGACCAGTAGGACTAAGAGGTCTTCATCCGTATTTCTGAGAGCACCACAGAGAGCAATGAAAAATGCTGGTTTAATCATTAGCAAGCTTGGTCTTCGTAAACATTCTTCACACACACAGTAGTCTCTATTTAAACTTGGCTAGAAAGCTTGGCTAGTAGGAACTGGCTCTTGTCCCCCATGGTGGGGTGTAGGTAGCGTTTTCATTAGCAAAAACGCTGATTCACAATGAGCTAATCAGTCATATTCATCTTTCTCATCCTTCTTCAAAACCTTAAGTGGCTTCCACTGACATCCAGAACACAGTCTCACAATGTGGTTAATGACTTGTATCCATTTTTAGGTTATTTCTAAGGAATTATGCAATACAATCATCAGTATTTGACAAAAAAAACATACTAAGCATCTTTGCTTTATCAGTTAAAGTTTGAAATATCAACCTTGATCGTCAGGAAAAGGTATATTATGCACAATTAAAGGCCACAAACTTTACAGTACTGTTTACTGCCCATTCCATACAATCTGTGCATGGGAACAGAGATGTAAGAACAGTCTTATATTCTGTATTTATATTATCCTCACCATTTACTTTAAAATCCAGAATTCATTCATGTTTCTCCTTGCAATCCTGTCATGCTCACCACTGTTGTGTTCTCCTGATGGTAATCTCATGAACATGAGAACTTCACTTGCTTAAAGGCTGACCTGGGTTCTTTTGTATACTCATGGACTATTACGCATCTTGCTCTTGGAGTGGTCTGACTGTGGATTGGTGGATTTCAAGAAAATCTCCTTTGTTTTCCTCCAGATATGTGTTATGAAAAGCTCCTTTTTTTGATAGATCCCTGTGCTTTAAGTACAACAGGACAGCCACTCACAATTGACTGTCATCCCATTTAAAACATGCAACTCTGATTTTACCTTCCAATTAACTGTTAATCCTAAAGGATCACATACAGTACTTCTGATACTCACAGATATGTGATGTTGGATTATTTTCCTCAATAAATAAATAAATTACCAAAGATAATATTTTTTCTCACTTGTTTAATTGGGTTTTATTTATGTAGTTTTTGGAGTTATGTCAAAATCAGATGATGCTTTAGGTCATATTTATGCAGAAATATTTAATAATTTAGTATTTCCACTGTATGTAAATGACCTATGTTTTGATTGGGTCCCTTGTATTGTGCTTTATTCAAAAAGCAGTCGAAGCAGAAAAATTTATTAATGTGAATAGTCATAACTCATTTGCTGTAAGAAGAATATGAAGCTATATGCAAATGTGTCAGTTCTTATGACATTACAGAAACAGTAAATTCTGTTTTTGCTGTGTAGGTTTCCCATATGGGAAATTATATGTTTTGGGTTTTTTTTTCAGCCAAGTCTTTTAAGAATGCCTGAAAAAAATATTTAACTAAAACACTGTTGTGGTACTTTAGCATAAATAGTTCTGCCTTTAGAATGTACGGCATGAAGACGTTTCGCTTGTGTCTTCCCAACACTGGCTGGCTGTTAAAGCATTTAATATGCTTTGGGTGTTGTTTGCAGTAAATAGCTAACAGATATAGAAAGTGGTGTGAGATCAGAGCCGGGGGTGGTATGGATACAACAGGCAGGTGGATCCTATTTCAGGCAGATCCTTGACCTGGGTGTGCTCTTAGTGTGCTGGAGGTGGGGGGTGGAGGTGGTATACTCTGACAGGTGTCGGTCTATGTAGGTGGGCTTGGGTGACAACAGAGGTCTGTAATAGTTTAATTTCTTTTTTTTAAAGGCAGCACTTTGTGTACACTTTCCCTTTGTAGTTGATCAGCCAGGAGGTCTGGCATCTTCCGAAGCTATAAAGCTAATGTAGCTAACAAGTAATAAAAGCTAATAGCATTGTGCAAACTGCACGCCTAAACCCAAAAGAATGCCTAAATGCGTAAAAGTGTCCCGCTAACACAGCTAAAAACAGCAGGAGTCTAAATTTCACCCATTTATAGACTTTATAGAGTTTACAGTTAGGGTATTCGATTTTTTACTGAACTATCCCTTTCACAGCAGTTAAAATGACATTAGTTAAAACGGATGCTTCTCTCTGTTACGCTTTGTTGAGTTGTTCTAATGTACAAGGACATGCTTAGCTGTGTTAGACGTGAGTTCAGAAATCTGCAGGATTTCCCTGGAGATTTCTTCTGGTTGTGTTCAGTGTTGTGTCTGGGCAGGCTCACTGTTGATTTGCTTTACTTCTGGCGACATTTCCTTTACACACACGCGCCACTACAACAGCAACACGAGATACATCTTTACCATACTCATATATGAAAATAGCACTGAGCAAATGTCTGTCAAGTCCCCATTTTTGGGGTTTCCCCAAAAGGTTACCAACAGAAGTTTATTACCCAGCCTTAAAATTCTAGTTCATCCAAAAATCAAGTTTACCCAAGTTTAAGTATACAATGCTAATGTAGTAATGTAGCTAACAAGTAAGAAGTCAGTGCCAGCCAGGCCGATTTGAGTATTTTTGTACCTGCTGATTTCCTGGGATTTTCATGGACACAGTCATTAGAATTTATATAGCTTGGTATAAAACACATCCAATGAGAGGCAGTTCTGCTGATAGAAACATTATTTAGTTGATGAAAGATTTAGTTAACTCAGTAACACAGCATCAGCATCTCCGAATGCACAATGCATCAAACCATCAGGCAGATGGGCTGCAACAGTAGAAGATCACATTGGGTTTAGCAAAGAACAAAAAGCTGAGACTGCACCAGTCTCACCAAAAATATGCAGCTGGGACAAATTTGGCACCAACAGCATGAATCCACGCACCAAACCTGCTTTGTGTCAACAGTCCAGGCTGGTGGATGTGGTGCATTTCTTGGCACACTTTGGGCCCATTTTCATCCCTTAAGGGAATTATTCATCCCATGCCACAGCCTGTTTGAGTATTGTTGCTGACCATGTGCATCCCTTCATGGCCACAAAACTGCTTCCAGTATGTTAATGCACCATGTCAAAAAGAAAAACTGGTCTCATGTTTTCATAACCATGACAGTGTTCTTCAGTGGCTTTCCCTGCCACCGGATCTAAATCTAATAAAACTCTTGCGATGTGGTAGAACAAGATATTTATAGCATTAAAATCTGCAGGAATTGCATGATTCAGTAATGTCAACATGGACCAGAACATCTTATGTAATCAAGGGCTTGTTTGGGGCTAGGGAGCAAAAGGGAGTAAAGGGACCGTACACACAATTAATACAATGCTCCTAATATAGTGCTTGCATTTGACATACAGTACATGTACATTTGTAAATTTAACATTCAGTACATGTCCAAAGGTATCGACACGTCCCCATTTCCCACAGGCAGTCAGCTATTATTTCCCTAAGAAAGTATTGCTAATAGAATGGGATTTTCTTGAGCAGCCATACATGAGTCAAAGGCGACATCAAACATTTCCAAGCAGAAGGCGTTTTTCCTGTTCATACTGAGTATTTGGTTGATTGATTTGGAAAGAAATGTTTCATTAGTTGCATTAGGTACACTTAAGATAAAACACATCAAATACCTGGACTGGCTTTGAGTTTAATGACTGTGATGTTTGATTAAGTTAAGAGAGTTGTTTAAAAAAGTTAAAAACACTTACTACCTTGAATAATCAAGGAAAAGGATACAAAACGAAATACAAATGCACTGAATGTTCCTAGAGATACAGTTGGAAACAAGTTCAAAGTTAAAGGAACACTGGCTACACAACCTAAACATGGCAGAAAGAGGAAGTTATCATCTGCTGCCACCAGATTGGGGTGCAGGATGCAGGTGGTCTGAATCCCTCTGGTGACAGCAACAGATCTGCAGCAAGATTTGTGGCAGCAGGCATTGAGGTTTCAGTTTGTACAGCAAGGCACATACTCAACGCTGAAGGTCTCCATTTCCAAATTTTAAGAAATACGCCTCTACAGACTCAAAAGCACGAAACATCAGCTACATGTGCTCAAAAGCCTTTACACAAACCACAAAACTTTTGTGATTCTGTTCTGTAGAGCAATGAATTGCTATGCATTATGTTTGCAACAGGGCATTACAGCAAAAGCGTACTCTACTAAGAACTAAAGACACTCATTTTAAAGCATCATTCTGAGACAGCAGTAGTCAATAGTAGTGGCATTTTGTGTCGAATCTGGAGAAACCACTTGGTATATTTGTTGTGTTGAGCTATTCGAATTGTTCTTGTTTCAATAGTTTGTTGTAAACAGCTGAAAGTTTGTGAATTTTGCCAATAAACATAATTTGCAATGGGGTAAAGAACTGTACAATAACTATTAAAAAAACTATATGTATGTGATGCCAGTAAAATGTCCATATCCTGGGGGGTTTCTGTGATGTTGTACACCCCTAGCATGTTATGCATAATAATAATAATATAATCTGGACAAATCATGGTCGGAACACTAATGTCTTCTGCAAGTGTTATGGACCTTAAAAGTTATCAAGTACAGCTAGACCTTAAGCTCCAGGGGTCCAAACCTGGGCTCCACAGAGGAGCTGCTGATCGCTGCTGACTACCTCTGGCCACCCAGGAACAATTAAAGCACAATTTCGACCAGACTAACCATCAGGGGCCGAGAGGTCTTCTGTTTTAAGTATACCATTGAGGTGTCCTGTTCTGTACTGCTATTGTCATCTGCTTGAATTACAGACAATAGTTTGATGCTAGCGTAAGGCTACGTCTCAGTGGAATGACTGGACACACATGTAGCTCCCCAGGAGAGGTGGCCAGGGGCAAAGGTTAGTTTTTTAGGTCATGGAAATGCCTCATAGTTTGGAATTGTTATTTTCAATAATATAAAAAAATTGTGGTTACATTAGTTTATCTTCTTTCATATATATGCACACTTTTTTTTTTATTATCTAATTACTCTTATTTCATAATCTCACCACTAAATTTTGGTTATCCATTTAGCAATTTATTGACTGGTTTTAAGGAAAAACATTCCATTTTTCTTTTTTATTAATTAGAAAACAGTTTTTTTACATTGTGATTAATCCACAAAGACCCAATTTACCTGGGTTACCTTACTCCAGGCCACGTGGATTTGTTTTTCCAGCTGAATAATGCATGCCAGAAAATACATCACTCTGACAGAGTCTGGAGTCTGTATAAGTACTGTTATGATATTAGCTTTCAGTTCATTTCAAGGAATAATACCGATCAGTGAGCACTACTAAATGATAGAATGCTTTTTAGTATTAACATGATTGATAAACACTTAATAAAATTAGAAAAATAATTAATCTGATTCAGTCTTGTAACAAAGTTACAAGCTGAAATATAGATTTGAGTAAAGTGACAGTGTTAGCTGTATATTTCATTAGTCATTAGACTACTCTGCTCAAAAGGGATTTTTACTTTTGTTTCCCTGAATAATTTTCTAACAAATTATTACACATTTATATATATATATATATATATATATATATATATATATATATATATATATATATATATATATATATATATATATATATATAATAAATTAGGTTCTGTAAATGTGAATATGTACATTTTAATGTTGAAAGTTAAACTATGAACCTCTCAGCAAGAAATGCATACTTACACTCAACATGCAGAACAACATTTGAGCCAAACCTTCTTTTTGAGCCTGTGTGTAGCATTAATATGTAGCATTAAGACATAAAGATGTATGGCATGCTCTGAAAACTAAATTTGACCCATCTCCTCTGACATTTAACTTTCAGGTTATTATTACAGGGTGACACATAGCAGTGTGCGGACACCAGTGTTTTGTTTTAGTATTTTTTTAGTATTTTAATAAGATTTGGGTCATTTAAAAAATTCTTTACATTCATACATCTTTTTTTTAAACACGGTTCTTAAAGAAACCCGAAGTGCTACTTCTGTGGTACCACATTAATAACTCATTTTTGTCTGTACAAGTAAAAGAAGAATAATTTCAGTGAGCTTTGATGTGAAATGTTTTATTAAAAGAGTCAGAAAACTTTACAGTTGTGCTGCTTGATGCCTGGAACATTGTTTAATGACAGTTTTGAGAAGGTCTGGCCTAAAGCTTATCAAGCAGGACATAGTATGACTACAAAGTTATTGTTATTTTACCATTATCAATATTAAGTATAAAAACGTGTAGGTTCACGTTGTAGGTTCACGATCATATCGCATGGTAGACATTGTGACCTCTGGTTTCTATTAACACCACTACAATAAACATCACATCAAAGCACTCTGAATGCCTTTTTCAAACGGTTCAGCGAGGCTAATAATGAGCTAATAATCAGGTGATATTCAGCACTGTTATGGTTAGGATAAGGATTTGGTTTAAATGTAGTACAATGTATTACATGTAACTTAAAAGTTTAGTTGAAAAGATTTGATAAATACTCAATTGTACATTAGTTATACTCAAGCTTCATCATTACAAATAGCAGTTAAAAAATAGTTTATCATATTAGCTTATACTCAATATAAGAAGTGATACAGTATCAGTGAGCTAGTACACTGCATATGCAATGCAACTTGGACAATAATACAATGATATTTTTATACTTATAGTCCATTATATATTATTTTACTGTATTAAAATGTCACCTTTCTTACTATATAACCATCTGTTCATAGTTCATTGTGTGTTACATGTTAAACGTCTGCCAAAATAAAATGGATTCTGAATATGATTCTGAAATGCATTCTCTTATAGTGTCTCCACACAAACAGCGCCCAGAAGTGGTAAGCCAGTGGTCAGACAAAAGACTAATTTGCATTGTGTGTGTGTCTAATTGTATGTATGTGTGTAAGAGTGAGAGACAGAGAACAGAACTATTTGTTTTGGTTCATGCCCTAAAGGTAAATTACACCATTATTTCTACATTTCTGTGTAATTAAATGGTTAAGATATAAACCGATTCTTTCAGGTTTAATGTAAAATGCTCTGCTTGGCACTGCTGGACTGAAAAAAGTCCACCAACCAAAAACACCCAGCTATCTGCGTCAAGAGGATGGCATCCTCTGACTACTGATGAAAGACTAAAGGATGAACAACGCAAACTGTGCAGCAACAGATGAGTTATTGTCTCTGACTTTACATCTATAGTGTGGTTCAACAAAGGAGGAGTGTCTAACAGAGTGAACAGTCAGTGGACAGTGAGTGGACAGTGTTTAAAAACACAGCACTGCTGTGTCTAAGATTTATGTACATTCTAGACATCACCACCACTGGGAAGCAATCTGACTCTGCATGTTTTTTTAAAACTAAACATTTCACATCAAACCACTCTCCATGAATTTTTTAATTCTACAGAAATTTTAACAAATCAGTGAAATTCTGTTTCAGTACCAGCTGTGACTGTGGGTGTGTACAAGTGAGACTGTGTTCATGTGGACCTATGTTGCCTTGATTATATTATACTGGACAGACAGAAATGGTTTCCAGTGTGATAGGGTTTTGGAAAAGGGTGGACAGGTTTCAGAAACTGATTTAAGAAATCAGCCATTTCCTCCAAAGAATAAAATAATCAGAGACATTACTAAATTCACACTACTCAGTTCACTGGAAAATTGTACCTGACCCAGACATCATTGCAGAACTCACAATGACAAAGTCTCTACATTGTTAAGATGTCAAACAAAGTCATTCAGAGTGGTGTGATGTATATGCGCCATTCTAGTAAAAACTATAAGAATTGTTCACAGCAGTGATAATAGTGGACTTCTAAAGCATTTCATACCTTTAAAAGCATATTAAACAAAGCAGATACATTTGCCTGATGCCTAAGACGCTGTTTTACAATAGTTTGGCCCAAAATCGATTCATAAAAAGCCATTCATGCTGGCACAGTATTGGCAGAGCATCATAAGAAAAAACATAAAGAAATCTGGGTCAGTAAGGTTTCATACATTGCACCATGTCACATCAAAATCTGACTAAATAGATTAGAAAAACTTTTTGTGAGAATGTTGAAAAATCAAGGGGATTAACACTTTAAGACAAAAAAGTGGAAATCAAGTACAAACACTTTTAAGGCGTCTCTATTTATAAGATAATCCAAAATGACATTATATCCCAAAGGAATTCAGTCCAGCTGAAATGGTCAGTCTGGAGACCGGATTTCACATAGTTTACCCCCATATGTTCATCACTGACACTGAATCAGACCCCTTAGATATTTCCACTTTTCTTTTATGTCTACTATCTGCAGGATCTGAATTCCAGTCACAGTTAGATATAAAGAATCAGCCTTATAGTTCAAAAGAGGCATTTTCTGTGCACTGTGAACATTTCTGAGCTGTCGATCACAGCATTTATTTCTTTCATGCCGTTTGAGGAATGTTTCAGTTATTGTCTGGATCTGGCTTCTGCACTTGGCACCATTTATGTCTGATTTTTAGAAGTGAACGCCCTGCAACAATAATGTTAACCCTTATCAAAATCTCTTTTTTGCAGTTGGGTCTGTGTAGATCAAGTTTGGAATCAATGTTTTCAAATATTATAAAACCAATTTATAGTAGCACAAGTATAATAGTGAATACGCTTTCTACCAATTAATATGATCTTAGCACTAAGAAGCTTTTGGAATACTGGCCCCTGAATATCTAGAATGAATTTCAAAAGTAATTTCAAAACACATGCTTGAATAAACACAACACACTTGAATGTTTTGTTGATTTTCTAAGTGCAAGTGCATAAAAGAAATACTGTTTATTTGCTAATAAACGTGTGGTCTATGTTTTATGTTTTTTTCCTCAAATATGTTAAACATAAATATAAATAAATAGCAGAAATTTAATTTTAGCAGAAAAATTGCAGGCCATATTTAAGACTCTTCCTTATTTTCACACTGAAAGTCAACCAAAAATACAATTTAATAATATATAAATAATATATAAAATAAAATAACTGCAAGCTTTTGAATAGCCTGTTCACTCTGCACTTTGCTCCAGTAAGGAGTATCAAATGCAAGTTTTCTCTTCACTGCGTCAGTCCATGTGTGGTCAGGGCTGTCTCCCAATACTTCCTCCTCTCTCTGCCCCAGATTATGTCCAAACCCCCCCTAACACTGCAATGCCACAGTGTTCGGTCAAGAGTGAGACAGAAGGTCAGGCTTCAGCAGCACTCACTGAGGCAGCGCTGACCAAAGAAGGCATTGAAGCCCTCTGAGGTTTTCTAATCTGTTCTCTGGCACACTGCTTTAGACGGGGGGCTGTACTTTCGGGCACTGATCCACAGCCCCAAAACGTGCTCCGAAAACTAGCCATAGCTGGGTCTGATCCACTGCCAATCTTGATAACTTACAAGACCACAGATTTTGCCCCGGTGTTTGTGGGAAACTTGGACATTAAAGTAATAGTTCTCCAAACAATCAAATTTTAACTGTTCCCCTGTTTAATCACTGAAGTTTGTTTACATGAGGCTAATGTCGCTAACAAGTAATGAAAGCTTATAAGCCACCATACAAACTTATAAGCATCATAAAAACTGCATGCTTAAATGGTCCCACACTTGCCTACCCTCATGTACCCATGACTGACTATGCAGACATGCCTCCGGAATATAGCAGTTCTAAAGTGCAGTAATATAGTAACATTTTTATAGACAGCGCAACTGACATACAGTCGCGTATAGAAGTTTCAACATAGTAGATCAAGTTACAAGTTTTCTGGAAATAAAACTTTTGTACAGTACCAGTCATAAGCACTTTTCATAAATAAGAAAACATATGATCAAATAATCATCATTTTACTTCTATATGGCTGGATAGTTTTGGTTGCTCGACTATTCTCAGTCCAACAGTGACTCTTAAGTGTTTAAACACTTAATACAAGCACAACATATACCAACATGCCACCACCACATCAGTGTCACTCCAGAGTGAGAATGATCCACCACTAATATTGATGTACAGGGTTGAACGAGGCTTACAAAGTATGCAGAGAAAAAGATGGACCACAGTCTGAAACTGTAACTTACAAAGCGCACCCGCACAGTAAGTGGAGTTGATAAAATGTACATTGTTCACTTTAGGACTTAATTTACTAAAATAAGCTTTATGATTTCTTTTTTTTACCACCGATTTGCTTATGTGGTTTCTGTGGTTTCTATTATGTATATAAATGGATAAAAGTACACTGTAGACAAAAATACACTATTTACAGTCTGAGCTTGAAAGTGCTTGCCTTGTTGGTGATTTTTTTTACACATGGCCTACACCTTTCTTTAACCATTTTAGGGAGATGAGGCTCAATCTCGACCAGGAATAGCGCTCATAAGTCGTCTTAGGTTCTCTTTGCGCTCTGTCTGGTGCAGTACTACCACCTGTTGTTCTTGTTAGTAAATCTGTGACATATCACCACAGCACTGGAATCCCATTAATAACACTAATAATCTCTTTTAGAAAGTAAAACATTTCATGATGTGCTTCTTTGTAGTGTTAACAGTTTGCTACATCAAGTTTTCATTATTGCAAAAAAAAAACACTTTGTAAAGCTTTTAAATACAGTTTTAACTACATTGTATGTCATGAGTAAAGCTACATCTTTACATGCTGGCAAGTGAGGTTGAAACTGCCACATACCTAGTAACATCCACGCTGTTGGCTGCCTTTGGAAAAACTCTTATACCTATATGTGGTTTTACCTGATGTTCATGTTCATGTTGTCCTTTTTCCCCTTAAACCCCTGCCCCTAAAACATTAGTAACCACCTTAAACCCAGAATTTTGTAGGTGCTTTTGTCCATATGTATGAATAACAGTATGTCATGCAACATGCAACTACATAAGCAAGTCCATTCGGGATGTGCAAAACCATAAAACCAAACTTCACATTGGTATGTTATGTAAAATGGATTTTTTTTTACCAAAATATTACTTTACAGCAACAGGTGTTTCACTGTAGCACTTTAACAGCCTTATTTTAAACTGTTTATTTATCCATCATTCACCCCAGCAATATATGTAATACGTTGCACTGATTGATGTCATAAGAATTTGAGTGTTGATTGCGCCAGAAAGTCTTGGGCTTTTGGAATTTCACCTTGAAATCACGAAAGTTACATTTCATTTCACTTTCTCTGAAAGACTGATTATCTCAGACTTTCCTTTGTGGCATAACACACACATCTTTCAGCTTTTTCTCTTTTACAGGGGTCGCTACAGCAAGTCAACTCACATGCTAGATTTGGCAAAGTGTGTTGCATCGAATGCCTTTCCTGACACAACCCTCACCACATACTCAGGCTTGGGACAACACACAGAACGGCCTGGATGGGCTCCTGAATGACATAGCAAATGTAATTTATTTATTTGCTCTGAATTATTGTATGAAGATGATGCATCACATTCAGTTACCTTCTAATTAAGAGCCTTTTATGTGTGTTTCTGGTTGTTTGTTTTTTGCAGGTGTATGTTGCATAAATAATATTAATCACCAGCTGTCAGCAGATTGTCTGTAGATGTCATTATTGACTCATCTGATTCATTCCTGAACCATAAAGACTAATAATGTCAGTGTTGATTATTTTATGACAGCATGGCCGATCAAAGCCTCCTGCATTTGTTGATGGTATCTTGTACTAGCCATAGATAAAGACTAATACAAAAATGTTTTCGTTTTAAAATTGTTAATGTCTTGATTGACTTATGATTTGATTAATTAATGTAGAAATCTCTAAGATACAGTGTAAAAATAAATTCCAATATGTTGGACATAGAACAGTAAAACTGTACACAAACAGTTCAAGATTAGGAACAAATCAACCTCAACCTCAAATAAAATCATTATTTAGCTGTATACCTCTGAGGTGGTCATTTGTAGTCAGCAACCTGTCCAAATAAGAAATTCCTGGCCTCTCCAGCTTATGCCTATGACAAAACATGTATGCAGCTGAAACTATTGGACTCTGTGGTAAATAACAATGTTCCAAAGCCATATGCTACTGGTTCCTCTGAGGTACAAGGTCGTTTAGTAATTGAAATGTGAATGCCATCAGATATGTTCTGCTCTTTCTCAGTTCTTACCACAAGAAGTAATAGCACAATGGTTGGAGATTATTAGCGGTGTGGCTATAAAACTATATCCAGTTTTACATGTTATTGTACAACCATGAGCAAGGAAACAGTTAAACAGCATCAAGTTCTTAGGTTACTGCATGAATTATAAGTGGGTATTTTAACATAAGCATAAAATCACAATTTACCTCGTAGCATGACAGTTAGCATCACTTATGTCTTAGGTAGACAGAGAATGTTCCAACCTCAGTTTTTACTCCACCTGTGTGGCATTAAGTGATGACAAAGACATTCTAAGCTTTACAACAAGTGTGCTGCAAATAGTTACATTCATTGACATGCTTTATGTTCTTTTTCATTTCTACCAGATTTAGGAAATAGCATACTCACAAAAAAAAGCTTTACTGCATAAGCGGTAGGCAATAACCAGCTGTTGATTGTGTGTTACAGTGATTATAGAGAGTTTGTGGACATTGTGAAGAGGAGTAAAACTGCATTGCTTATAGCTATTATAGAAGAGACCCAAAAAACAACATAATAAATATAAAAATAATAATACTAATTTTTCCAGCAAATTTTTACTTTTACTGTTGGTAATTTTTTTGCTTTACTTATTTTTTGTTGCTGTGTCTGTCAAGTTTCCAACTCAGACTATCTGGTAGCATTAAAGCGATTTTACTGTTTTAAAATAACAAGGGAAGAGCCCAAATGGGAACCCTGCATGCTCAGTATTTGTCCCCTGTGGCAAGTATCACAGTTTGCAAGCTTTTTTGCACTTCTTGAGTTAGTCTATTGTGCATTTTAGTCTATTGTGCAGTTTAGAATTATTATCCTGTTGTAGAACCCATCCTCTTTTCATCTTCAGCTTTTTACACACTGTGTAATGTTTGCTTCCATTATATTTCACTGAATTTATTCTTCTCTCTACCAGTGAAATGTTGTATGTGCCACTGGCTGCAACAAAAGTCCAAAGCATAATCAGTTCAACCCTAAGCTTAACAGTTGAGGAGGAGGTTTTTTTATTATTAAATTCTGAACTTTTGTTGTTCCTTTGCAAACTCCTTTGCAAAGTTCCTTTGCAAAACCTTTCTTCTGATATGATATTTTATCCATGTAGGTTATATATATGCAGGTGCTGCTGCACAGTAGAACAGTGCACTACCACTCCAGGGACTACTGAAGGTCTTTTGCAGTCAAAGAGGAGTTTTGATTTGCCTTTCTAGCAATCCTAAGAGCAGTCGTCTTTAAAGGTTTCTCTACCATTTCTGTTAACCAACACTTTGCCGCCTACATATGGCCCTTTCCTGCTTCGTGAGCATCAATTATTTTAATTTTCTGTGCTAGGCCAGAACTATTAGGAGGTCTAAGCTGTGCGTGCTATTTTTCAAAATTAGCTAATGCTAAAGCTAACGCTGGAGCAAGTCGAGGGTTTGCCGTCTTTTACGCAAGATATTTAGCAAACTTGAAACATAAAAATGCCATCTACACAATATTTAACTAACTTGGCACAATGTTTTACAAGCGTGAACGCTGTACAGCCCTGTTTAGGTTGATTTATTAAAAATGTTAGCTAAGTTAAGAAAAGCTAGCTAGGTGATATTTTTCGTCAATTAATATATCACGTAAATTTGTTTGTAGCAGGTATAGTAATCTAGATATAGATGTTTATTTTAGCTGTGAGCATGGTTGTCCGTGGAGTTTAACCTAAAACCCTTTTTTTAGCTTCAGGAATGATAAAAACAGCGATATGATTAATATAGCGCTTTCCATCGTAATTTAGATTTATTCAGAGAGTATTAGAATTCGACAAGAGGCGTGACCGTCAAAATTCTTCAAACGGTCATTTGGAGCTGGTTTAGGCTGTAAAAGTCGAGACTATTCCATGAACCGCCAAATGGCTTTTAATAACTTGGCTCATAAAGACACATTTCAGCAGAAAAGTGCAGTCATATGTGAATATTGTTCTCGAACGTTGTTCAACCAGTCGGATTTTAGAGCAGTCCGTTAGTATAATCAGAGTTTCTAAAAGCCGCTTTGCTGACTCCTTGTTTTGTATTTTAGAAACACTGACATATAAACTTTGGTGTAAAACTGTGGTATGTTCCTTTAAAAGGCAGGTACTGTGACTCCAGCTGGAAAAAAAGTGTAGCTGCAGGTAAAAACCACACATGGCGATATTTGATCCCGCGCGGAGCTGCTTTAATTCGTGCAGCAGAGTAACAGCAGTGTAACCTGTAGGCTGGATCATGTGGGAGAGGCTGGAATCTGACACCTCGAGGCATAAACACTCGCGTGCGTGTGCGCGCGGATGAGGAGACTTGATTTGTCCCAAAACGCTGCTGCGTTTAGTCTGTGCCCTGAGCGCGCGGGAATGAGCGGAGCGGTGGGACTAGGACTGGATTGTGGTCGGAGTTCTGGAGGACGCGGCAGGGTCGCAGTTTACCTCCGGTACTGGGATTAAAACGTCTGGGATTATGCCACTGTATTCCTGTGTCACTCGGAGAAATCCTGTTTTATTGTCGTTTCTGGACTGCTCTCGTGTGTCAGTTCCTTCGTAACAGCGCTTTACTGCTCAAGTCCATGACCGGAGAGGCAGCAGGACAGAGAGGTACTTACCACAGTGCTCTGAGCTGGACTTTCTGATTACCTGTTTAATGCAGGAACTTCAGGCCTGATCATTTTGATAGTTATAATGTCATTTATCATGATAATTTTAGGTAGTAGTTGTTGATGTGTTATTTTTTTATTATTAATAATAACTATCATTATATTATTAGAAGCAGTGATAAGACTAATATGAGTACTAAAGCAGTAGAAATTGCAGCAACAGTAATACTAACAGATGTGGGTGTTATTATTTATTACTAGTAGCAGTAGGAGTAGTAGTGTTAATATTAACATAATAGTACTATTAGTAGTAAAAGAAGTATTATTATAATAGTCACAATATATTATTGCGGTCCAATGAAAGCATCTTCATCTTTTCACTTTTTACAGTTCGCCATTCGATCACTGTTCTTTATGTTCTGTAAAAACTGATGAATGGACCAATAATAATGCTACAAAATTGTTTATAACAAAATCTCTTTGTATTAGCTTAAACTAAAAGTAAAGGATGTTTTTGCCCTCTACTGTAAAGTGAACTAAAACAATATTTTATTATGACATCGTATTACGAGTCTTAGTATTAGTCTGTTTCGTGGTACATTAGAGAGTAGAGTCACATTCTTCTTCTGGAGAGCCATGTGTTTTTTCCTTTAAATTGAACCCATTCAGCCTATCTAGCAGTACCAATGAGCAAATTAAAGCCAGACCAAAAGACACAAAAAGAGAATGAGGTTGTTTGGAAATATGCAGGCTGTGTGTTGTAGAAGAAATACAAAGCAAAATTTCCAGTACTAAATTAATTTTTGTGTTTTTTTGTAATGTGAAGTCCGCTGGACATGAATAAAACGCTGGTGAAATTAGTTCAGCACTGTGAAAGTTAATTTATCTCATAACTCATTTATTACTTTAGGTTGTTCAGGTGACATTACTACTGATAATATTGTATGTGTTGATGCAGTACATAATAATCCCAAGTGTTTTTATCCACTTTATACAATGTTAAAAAAATTAAGTTAACTTGGTTCAGTTGACCACTTATTAACAAGCATTACATTAACCAGGTTAGTTAAAAGTTACATTGTATTTTACAGTGTAGAGTGTTTTGCATTTGTTTGCTTTGCTGCAAATAGCTGTTGTTTTCAATGAGGCGACTGTCCACTAAACACCTGTTATTGTTGTGACAGTTTGGTTACAGTTGATTCAGCCTTTTAAAAAAAGAACTGTTATAAAATATCCTATTTTACTTCATTCATCTTGTGTCATACCACCTGCAACGTTTTGCTGAGTGGTGAAAAACGAAAATAATTGATTTTAATCCGAGTGTGATCTGTCGTGTATGAGATCTAATTTCAGCTGCTCACAGTTCAGAACTTCTAAAGCCCAGCTATAGCTGACAGCGATTTATTTTTTTTATTTATTTTTTTTTTTTTTGCTGAATTTTTCTGTGCTTCATGCTTCTCTAAGACAATTTTGTGTTAATTCTGTATCCTCAGAATTATTTGACTGAAGGCCATAAATGTAGTATCAGTATTAGCTGACCTGTTTACAGAGTGATAAGGCTGTTTTATGATCATAGAATAAGCATCAGGATGGGCTGAGTCACATTCAAAAACCACAGTAGGTCATAGCTTTGCTCTTTCAGATTAACAGTGCTGATCGTCTTCATTTAGTCAGTGTTGCCAGTAGTGTAAAAATGCACTGTTGCATTATGCTGTATTGACCTAAGCATAGAATTAATCAGATTTTAAGCCATTACACTTTGCTGGAAGATTAAAAGAAAACAATATTTTTTTCTTTTAAATGATATGATATGAGGAGTCATGCTTAAAAGGAAACCTGACTGTTAAGATGTCTGTGGTTTATTCAGTTAATATAGACTTCCTCTAGGTCTGGGCGATAAGAGAAAAATCTTATCACAATATTTTTTTTTTATATCAGTCGATATCGATATATATCACGATGTAAATTAAATCACTATTTCCTTTTTACTTTAAGTAAGAAGTGAAGATATCAAAATGTAACATTTTTCTTAAATTATTTTCAGACAAATGTACTATAGAACATATATATATGGGGCAGTATCAGTATGAATGGTATTCACACACAGACACTGTGTTAAGCAGGCTGTTGCTGGCCCTTTAAGTTCGGGCTGAGAAAAGGACTCTGTTCACTTATAGAGGTGAGTCGACACTCTGTCTGCTCAAATGGGGAGTTGGTTTAGCAATTCTGTTTTCGGTAGAAAAAGTTTCCTCAGGCTTGTTGGTTCTAAAGTCAAATTTGCATCAGTGTTTGCATCGAACTCCTACAGTATATATATATATATATCGTTTACGAAATTACATCGATTAGCATAACGTGCATCAATGCGTCGCAAAGGTGGCCGCGCCTACTGAAAACATAGATTTATCCAGAGCGCAAGCTGCAGCTACAAACAATCGCTCTCTGTGTTTCACACAGAAACACAACAGTGTGGTGCTCTGTCAGCTCTGCACAACACAGCAGTACGGCTGCTATACACGAGCACCTGAAGCGCAAACACCCTGTAGCGCTTTGTCAACACAGCAACAAGACAGCACCTGTTTACTTGTTTTTCTTATCTTAGCAGATTATTTTAAGATTATTGAAACATGTAACATTTCTTTCAGTAGTAATTAACGTTTTCTGTCATCATTTTCTCTTATTTCGTTCTCACTGTTCGACTGTGACGCCTGCAGTAACCAGATTACAAGCATGTGGGTTACCTGCCGCTACGCTTACACTCTGTGCTGTATGCTCGAACCAAACATGAAATGGCTGGAACTCTAGTCCAGCCATCTGACTGGTTTGTGGCGGCGCCATTCTCATTGGCTATTCGTGTTGTCTCTCAAAACATGGACGGAACTTAATTCGACTTTCTATCAACTTCCTCTTGAATAGTGTCATGCTCTAGCTGAAATATTGGAAAGGCTGAATGACATATTGAAGTTTATTCAGATCTTTAGCTCACTGTTCCTCACCTAATGGACAAGAGTGAGATAAACAAAGTATTCTACTTAGTTTATCAGTAGTACTGAACATGTGGTCCATGTTAAGGCTTACATATGTTTATAGACAGGGTTGTTAATATGTGAACTAACAAGGTACAAAAAGGTCGTTTTGATTTTAGGTTGGCTTTAAAATAGATTACTGAATAATAAGCAGTTCTAAATAGATACTGTGATAGAGGGTTAGATGATCTCCTAAGCATATGACATTAGCTAAGTTAACCCATATAGTATTTTTATGGGCAATATTTATTGCTGTAGGCTTGCTGTAAGCCCGGTATTACCACCTTAAAAGTACCGGCCTAAGTCACACTGCCTTAAAAAGCCATTATTGCAGGTGCTTGGCTCACTTTACTGGACGAGTTAGAAAAAAGTATCTGTCTCTCCTTTCAACTCCTACCCGCTCCTCCCTGAGGAGACTGGCGGGAGTAAGGAAGCTGCCCACCCAGCTTTTAAAGTAATAGTCTGGCAAAGAAAATAGTACATGTGCACAGTCTGCTCAAAATGTGGTACATCAGCCAAGACATGTTTGCAGTGTGAACTTTTTTAGTTTTGCACTAGCGCTACAAGGCTGACGTAGTAAACCAGTAATTCAAGCTGATACACCAACAATGAGCAAATAAGCAAACTATGTGCCTAAATGACTAAATTATCAGCCACCTTCCTCCTAGCTGTTAAGTAATCTCTAATAAACTTGCTCATAGGATTTCTGACACAGTATGATGTAGACTTATTTATAAACATGAACTACTGCTTTAAAGCACAGGAGCAGTGATAAAACACCATCAAATGAATCCATGTCTTCTTAGTGTGTGTGTGTGTGTGTGTGTGTGTTTTGGATTCTGTGGCATTTACTTACCAATAAAACTGTTCTTAAATGAATGTCTGATGACTAGCAGTTGTAGAATGTAATAGCTCTTTCACAAAGCCACAGAGTTATGAGCTGCAGTCAGTGCAGGACGGCCTGACCGCTGTGTGTTTTACTGCCGACCTCACTAATGAACAGGCTAGCTTTAAGCTAACAAGAAACACCTTTCTTAGGGTCAAAACAGGGAGGAGCTGCTAGATTTCTAAAGGCACCTGATGCTAAAAGAAGTATAAACCCTTATTTAAAGCTGCACTACGTACATATTTTTACAATGGCAATAGCTGTACTGAGTCAGTAGAATACAACAGGCTAAAACATTTATTTAAAGCCTGAAAAAAATGTAAAAAACGTCAGCATCCTCTAGTTCAATTTTGTGGGAGTTTACTGGATCATGTCATATGTCTATGTATTAATGTCACAAACGGCCTCAAAAAAAGTCCAACTAAATGTTTAGGTTTTTGTTTAGGATGTTTAATTTCACAACCCTTGCATCCACTCGGGAAAGGGGGGTCTGAAGTACAGCCAAGGTTACAAAAAGTTCCACATGTTGCATGCAATTACACATTTCCACCAGAGAGGTCTCCTAACTGAAATCCTGTGGGATTCATTATGTATTAGAATTGTTTTGAGAAAAAAAAGGCTGCACTGGAGCTGTAAAACTTTTTCTTGTTTTTTTTTTTTTTTGGACAACTAATTTTTTTGGACAACTAATTTTTGGAATTTCTGTTTATTGGGCATCATATTATATAGGCATTTTCTCCTGTTTTTTGAAATTTGGTTCCTGAGAAATAACCACCCAGTTCTTTCACTTTGACCAAAAATTTGCACAAACATAGATAAATGCTGTATGTCTCACTAACCTCACCCTGGTCCTAGTGGAATAATGTCTTCATCAGAAAACTGTAAGACCTACTTGTTTTTAATGCTAAACAGTTAACACTTTACATTTTCAGGACAAGTTTTGAATCATGATGTTTTTGACTGTTTAGTAATTCTGTTTAGTGTCACATCTATGCGCTCCACAGGTCACGGCTTGACCATGAACTTTTGACTTGTAATTTTTAAGAATTTAAGAAAAAGGCTCAGTTTAGTCACTTTATCCTTCATTGCATGCCAAAAAAAGTTGCTGTGAAATGTCAAATACTTTACGTGATTGGGTGAGGCTTTACTGAAATGATTTGACCTAGGTGTGATATTTAATGTTAAGGTTGTTTTAATCATGTGTCTAAATTTGTGTTCCCTGATATTCATCAGTCATTTCCATGCTCCCAGAAGCATGATTCAAATGAATGGAAATCTTAATAGTTGCCTGATAAGTTGAATCAGCTATTAGAGAAAAACTGCTAAGCTGTGAAAGCATTGGAGATCGGAATCAGAAATTTGTAAGGAGTCCATGTGTTTAGGCTTAGGGAAAAATATCAGATAATTGTAAGCATGGTAAAAAAAGGGAAAGGTTTTGGCTGCCTGTTTAAATATAGCCAAACAGACAGTAAAATGTTGAGTGGTTCTAATAACAGCTATTATTCATCAATGTCTTAAATAGTGACACATGTGGAGAGTAGCAGAAATTCATTAGGTATCTGAACGAGAGCAGCTGGAGGGAGCAATGTGGACTGAAATAGGTAGCTTCATATTTCTCAAAAGAAATAAGGTTAGTGGATATAGCAGAGTGCATTTAGCCCAGTAGTTACAAACACAGCACTGAGGAATGTTCTGGAATCACAGGGAGTAAACAGACACAACTGCAGCAGAATGCATCTGTCCCTCTCTCTCTCAGTGTATGAGTACCGTATGCTCTCTTCCTCTCATCTATCTAACTGACAGAGACCACAAAGTCTGTAGAGATGCTCATTCCTACATAACTGCCTAATTATTTCTTCATACACTCACTAACTGGCCTTTATTATCATTTTAACATGAATTTGATCCACTGTGTCTAAAGATGGTTTCATTCACTCCATCAGATAGTTTTCACAAATATAAGCACGTGTGTGTGTGTGTGTGTGTGTGTGTGTGTGTGTGTGTGTGTGTGTGTGTGTGAGAGAGAGGGAGATGGACATTGATGAATGTGTGTTGTACTCCTCCAGAGAAAGCGCTGAACATCTGGTCTTGTGTTGTCACACTAATACAGAAGTTCCTCCTCAGTGAGGAATCCAAACAGAGGCCCTTCATTTGTAAAAGGACTGCACCCTACACAGAAATCCATCTTTCTCTGGATTCGAAGAATTCAGCCGGGTAGAACGTCAAGAAACTGCACTGGCAATGGATGTGCCTTAAACCTACATAAACATCAAAGGCAGAGATATATATGTCTCTGTACACACATGCAGCAAATACATACATAAACATACATCTGTTCTCTCTGTCTGTGATGTTTATGTAGGCTTAGAGAAAAAATGCATCTTATTCTGACCCGAGCTGCTATTTGCTAGATATTTTTGCCTCTGACTTAGCAGGGACACTGATTTGTGTAAACCTCCAGTAACACTGCTGTGCTGAGAACACACAAAATGCCTAGTCAGCAATGGTCCTACTGTGGTCTGTTTCTATTGATGAGTGGGGTGGAGGGGTAGGTGTAGGTACCAGGTAGATAGAAATTGTAAATTAACATATCAGAGTACACTGAATTAGTTCCAACTTCATTAAGTACTTTCCATTAAGAGATGGCTATTCCAACACTACCATAGGCCGTGGATAGGCAGAGCCTAATTTAAGCTTGCATTTTAGAGGTTGAAAATTGGTGTGTGACACCAATCTGCAGATTTTTCAGGTGGGAAAACCACCTCATTGTCATGTTCATAATGACTTTTGCTGTGTCACATGGTGCATTTCAGTGTGAAATGTACCCGCTAGAAGATGGTAAATCGTGGTCATGAAGGGATGCACATGGTCAGCTAAAACACTCAAATGGGCTGTCATTGTGTCCAAGGTGTGCCTAGAAGACCAGTTGTGTTTTTACAGTCTATTCCCATTGCAGAATCGGCAGCTTCGGCTTTCTGTTCTTGATGGAGAGAAGTGATCCCCAATGTGGTCTTTTTTTCTAGCCCGCCTGTCTCAAGGTTGTTTAAGATACTGTTCTGCTCACCACAGTTGTGCAGTTATCTGAGTTGCCATAACCTGGCAGTTCCAAACAGTCTGGCAATTCTTCATTGACCTCTCTGATTGACCTTAAGGTTTTTCTGTTCAAAGAACTGCACTTATTGGCAGTTTTTTATTGCACCATTCTGTATAAAACTCTAAACACTCTGTGTGTTAATATTATAGAAATAAGCAAAAACAAAAATCATGCCACAGTCAAAATGACTGAGACAATTAGATAACAGTGACTACAATATACTGTCTAAACTATATAACTATATAAATTTATAACTGACAAATCTTTGTATTGCTGGCAATTAGATGTTTGTTTGGAGTTCTAATAAATCAAACTCTAAATACAGATAATCCTCACAGCATTCTCCATCCGGGGTCTGTCTCACAAGACAGTATTTGTTGTTTCCCGAGCTAACTTTAAGCTTAGTTGACTTTAAACCTGTCCTTTTTCCAATTATAAATGCATACACTGAATTATTATTTTTTCCTTTTTTTCCTCATGCTGCATGCAATTGGCTGTTCATCATTAATGTTAAAAAGTTATTAACCTCTGTTGTAAAATGAATTAACCATAGCTGTTTGTTAGGTATAGTGAAGCTGAAGCTTAGTTTGAAAGCCTATATATGTTGAACCTGCTTCTTTAGACAGACCCCTGATACTTGTTGTTGTCCAGCTATAAGCCAAAACAAATGATAACATAAAACAAACAAGCTTTTTCTCTATTTTTGTTCCTCTGTATTCTGGCTTCATGTGCATTCGTTCATTTATGAGACATGGTTAGCAGTTGGTTTTTCTCCCCTCACATTCAACTAACCCATTGTAACCCCAGTCACCAGTGAAAACAGACCCCTATAGGTCCACTGGTGACTAGATATTACTTTAGTGGTGAATTAATCTCAGCACAGTAGTGACATTGATATGGCAGTGACATGCTAGTGTGTTGCACTGGGTTGAGTGTATCAGTGATGGTGTTGTTGAGTCACTAAACCTCTTCTTGGAGACTGACTAAAACTGAAAGTCTACAGTTCAATCATGTCATGACTACTTCCTTTCAGCTCCAGTGTGGTGAAGGCAAAACTACAAAAATTCTCACTGTCCAAATCCTTATAGGCCTGACTGTATATAAATGGCCAGTGAGTTTAAGTATTTCCATTAAATTATTGTTACATAATTAGTATTTTAAATTGTTTATTTAATAATTTCAATATTTGTTATTAATTTATTATTAAATAATTCTTGTAAATCATTCATTTGTACACTCCCTGTAGAAATACTGGCAAAAATGTAATCATCAGGAATTAGGACTGAAGCAGCGTGATCTTTATTTTCAGTGTGCAGTCTCAAAGCTGTATGATGCTTCTGTGATGTTTATTGTGATGTTTAGTGGTGTATTCTAATAAAGGCCAGCTGCTTGTAAAGCCATCTTATGCTGGTGGCATACACATACAAATATAAGGAGACTCAGAGCTACTAATTTTCTCATTTGTGCTAAGCTGAGCTGTAACATGAACTAAATGTTCAGACGTTTTTAAACCTTAACGACACAGTTTGCCTTTTTCCCACTTTTCCAACGTTCTTGAACTGAACGTTTTTGGCTGATTCTTGAAAAATAAATGCCAGTAAAGTCCCAGTATTTAATTGTGTTTTAACTGGTTTTTATAACTGATCTTTTATATACTTTCGAGCGTTTAGTGTTTGTATGTTCTCACCAATAATGATGGCATAGTAAATTGAATTTTGTATGAAAATAATGTATTTATGAAAAAATGACACCAAAAATCTCTAATATCACATTTTATCTGGTGTTGTCTTAATGTTTTGACAGATCCTCACGCAGAATGATGATGATATGATTAGATAAATTTTTTGACATTGTTAAACAAATATGCTTTATTATGTTAGTAATTATCTTTCATACCTAAAGGCATTAACTTCCCATGAGTTATATAGGAGAGTGTTACAGGAGCAGAGTGACTGCTCAGGAATGAGACTGTATTCTTCACTTGCTGGCTTTTCCTGTCACACTGGTAGTATTTTGTGGTTGTAATTGTATTATCCCGGTTGACATGTCAGTAACAGGGTTTAGATTACAGTCAACTAGCTGCATGTTTTGTAATGGGACCCTGCTACAGTAACCTTTGTACTGGAGGCCATGAAAAGCAGCCAAACTGAGAGCTACTGTGTCAGGACTGTTAGAACGGCTGTATTTTTAGAAACACTGTGCAATAAAGAAGGATATTTAAAGCTCAGGAGAGATCACTTCACTGTCTCTGATGATTTATGTTGATATTTATGTCACCTCTGCTGTGAATCAGCCACACTTTATAACAGCTTCCATTGGATCGTTCAGGATTTCAGGGATTCACTTATTGCATGTCTAAAATGTACCTTACAGGAGAAGCAAAAAAAACATAAAATAAGAAAAGTAAAACATAAATTTAATGTTACATGTAGACATTGCAAAAGTTGCAAAAGATACCATTAAAACTGCAGTTTATGCAGTCTGTGTTTGTAAACTAAGCTGTAATTTAGCCCCGCCCACCCATGTTGAAGGAGTGTTTTAATAGAGCGCTGTATAGTCATTACATTAAGTACAGCCAATAAGAACAGAGATATGGAGATACATCTGTGTTAAAGGGACCGTAAGTAAAACTGTCTGTTTATATATATTGGAGTTCAAAATGATATGTTGCTCTGGTGGCAGCATTACCAGTGAACATGAACAGAGAAGAGCTTTCAGTAATGACGATTCCTAATTTAAGGTAACTTAGAAGGCAGAAGAATGCAATGCAAACAGATTAAAGAGCAGACTCTTTAATCTGTTTCTGTTGTATAGTATTGGGTGATCCTGATCTCCAACAATAGAATGTTTCATGGCTCCCAAAACATAAGCATCTGCTTTATTCCACCTCTAGGGCTGATGGCATAAGTTGGGAAAATTAAACTCTTGATGAAAATTTGCTCTAACCACTGCGGTCAGTGAAAAGTTGTCAGTGGCAGAGGCAGAATTTTCCATCACTAATGCATTCGTAAGCAATGTCTACCACCGCATTAAAGGGTTAATGTTTTTTGTAGTCCTTATAAACTAACCAATCCATGAAGATTTTTTACTGTCATGTTGCTATTGCATGTTTGAAGCTCCCTAAGACTGAACGTAACTCACTCACTCATTCTTTTATTCACTCATTCATTTACTTAATCACTTTTTTCTCCTTCATTCACTCAGTCCTTCACTTACACCTTTGCTCGTTCAGTCATTTACTTGCTTTCTCCTTCATGCACTCATTCAATTACTCACTCTTTCACTTACCCCTTCTTGCACTCACTTACCCCTTTACTAAGTCTCTCATTTACTCACCCGTTCATGTTTTTACTTACTTCTACCTTTACTTCTTCACTCCTCACTTACTTACTCGTTCACCCCTGTATTGAAATTTATAAAACTGATATGATGGATATAAATATGAAACTGCTCTTATAGAAAGTAGTTTGAAAGTTCCCTATGTATATAAGTATGATAAAAAACTGTGGTTGAAGACAGCACTGTTTTGTTTCAGATGGAAAGGGGTGGTGGAATCAGGAGCGTCAATTTGCAGCATCTACCCACAGTCACCTGAGCTACTGGAAGGTGAGAAATTCAGCATGCAGCATTCACACACCCACCCACACACATGGGCACAACATGGGTAAAAAAAACCTAAAAAACAAAACAACATCGAGTAGACAATGAGCTGTGAATGCCACACTTAGTAATGTTAATGCTGAATACAGTTGATATTTTATTTAATGTTGTATCATACTTCAGCAAAGCCAATAATGCTGTTTTTAAATCGCAGTGTCATTGTACTTCAGGCTTGCAATTTCCAAAAATAAAAAAAAAAGGTCAACGTTGGACAGCTGTGCTACTTGTGCTAATTTATTTTTAACAAAACGTGCAGTTGGTGGTGTTCTAGACATACTGATGAGACCTATGATATTCTCAATATCATATCATTGTAACCGCCACCTCTTTTTGGTATCCAGATTGACAAAAAATGATTTTAAATCCAATTTTTTGTAAATCAGACCCACACATTTGAAGGTGATTTGAAATGAGATTCCAGTCAGATTTTTACATATTCATATATATACATGCATCTGCAGGTTGGTGATGTCTGGACACATCAATACAATTTGATCAAATAACAGACACAAATCTGGTTTGCCTGCATTCTGAACACTTAACTTTCTATGGAAATAGCATGACCGTGTGCTAGATTTTATATACATCAAGACTTGTGGCCAAAACATCTGAATTCCATCATTAACAGGGGTGTCTACATACCTTTCAACATATAGTGCACCCCAGTGGCAATCTAAACAAACTCTTGCATTTTCCAGAATTTAACTTAACCAGCCAAAGTGGGGTACTTACTCATGTTAACTGTCATTTCATGACCAGTCCTCAAACAATAAAATATTTGTTCACGTTGCACAACAAATAGAACATAGATGCATGCTTTGATGGCATTATGATGTCATTGTGACCTGTGTGTGTATATGATGTCATTATGGTTATTGATTTCATTATAATGTCCTTATAAACAGATGTCACAATGCAGTGAAAAATGACAGTTAATTTGTGAATTTTGTCATTTAATGAAGTTAATGAAGTTCTGTGATGTCTTTATGGGTATTTATTTAGTATTTGTTTGAAATCTGTTAAAGAGAGCTAGATTTTAGCTTAGTGAGCAGATTTGTCAGTGTATGAATACCATTACTTAGATATCTTTTGGTTTCCTCAGTCTGTGTATGTGTGAAAACAAGTTATGGTACCGGAAATAAAAAAAAAACAGATTAGTGATTATCTAGATGATGTATGTTTACTTTAGATTAAAGCCACAGCGTGAAGTTTCATGATATGCAAGTTTATTGGCCTGTTCCAAAGCAAAAATCCAATTACTGCCTGATGCATGTTGACCAAGAGTTTCCCATCTTCTGATTTGCCATCGTATGTAAACATATTGAACTGATTACTGACAAAATCTTATTCTGCAGGTATTGGGTTATTAGATGTGCATTTTAGTGGTAAATCCCCTTAACTGATAAGGAGTGTTCAGTGTAATGCTTACTCTACAAGTTGATTTTTCTCGTAAGATACTTTCAGAAAGTTTGCTCCTGCTTAGTTTCAACTAGCTGTAATAAAATAAGGAATAACAACATAACCCCCAGCATTACAAAGTGTATATAAGTGTGTCAGCAACCTCACAACAATGGCTATAAAAGAATGCATGTCACATCATATCTCTAAGACAGTGGGTCTGTAAGTCTGTCTGTTCTCTATCTTGAGAAATGTAATCCAGGCTTTTGTTGGCAGTTGTAGGTCGTTGTAAGCTCACTGAGTGTGTGTACGTGTGTGAGTGTGCGTATGTGTGTGTGTGTGTGTGTATATGTGTTTGAGTGATGCGTTTCCTCTCGCTGGCGCATCAGATTCTCTTGACCAGACGCTCTTCAGACACTCATTCAATAAACAACTCTGAAATATTTACTCAGCGGACACACACACACAGGTGTTGGGTGTTAGTTAAGTAATTAAAGAGGTGAAGATGTTGCCGCAGGCGACACTGAGCAACAACATAGTGTGTCAGAGTAGAAACTTTGTCTTTATTTGACAATCTTCATTTGGTTTCAGTAACAAGTACAATGTCTAATACAATGTGATACAGTGTCTGTTGACTGGCTGATCCCACCTGAATTATTTTATGTTTTTTATCATTTAAATTGTTTTTCTACATTTCTGCATAATTAAGTGGTTTGTTGAGCCCCATTCAAGAGAAACTTACCAAGTCAAAATTGTTTACAGTTGTTAAAGAGTTGTGATTGTGGATAGTAAATAGACATCACAGCCCCTTGTTCCTATCACCACCACTATAAAGGAATCTGCTGGTTGGTACCTTTCTCTACAGTGAACCATTTCACATTAGACCACTCTGAATGGCTTTTTTTGTTACTATTCAAGTCATTGATTTTTGAAGAAAATTTAAGGGAATCCTCTTGAATCTCATTTCTAAGACAAAACGTTTATGCAGTGTTTTGCAAAGTATAAATCTATATATTTAAATGCCCTTCAACGAGTAGTTTGTTTTTGAACTAGTGTGGTGTTGTCATGTGTATCTTCTTCATTCGAGATGTTTGAAAATCATTCCAATTGGCTTATCATGAAGCTGCTTGAAAAAATGGCAAGATTATACAAAGCTGCATCAAAACATAGGTTTGGTATTTTAAAGAATCTAATGTAGAATATAGTTTCAGTGGTTTACCACTTTATAATTGACAAATTATGCTATATATAGCAAAAAATAAGTTAACCATGACCGTGACACCTACATGAGCTTGTGTTATTCCTTGTGAGGTCGATCACTGATCAATGAAATGGCCTATGTTGTTCCAGTTTATCCCAGAGAACTTCTGTGCAGTAATTTTTTTTAGGGAATAAGGTATTTTTTTGGTTTTCATGTCATCGTCGCAGTGATTTAGGCTAATTTGGTAATCATTTCACAACAGTATTCTGCACACACTTTTCAGAGACTGTTTGGAGCAATGACAAGTGTAAAGTAAACAAAATATATATTGCATATACATTTGATATATATATCAACTATAGGCCCAAATACTGTATAGATAGATGTTTACACAAATATATAGCGTTTTATTAATAGTATGAGTTTACATTTAGATAACCCCTTAGACTTTAATGGTCTGTATATTGGTCCACATGTTCCTCTTTTTCATAACTACTTCACATACTTGAACATACACAGGGCACATAGTAGTCCCCAAAGAAACATGTTTTTCCACAATGCGCCATTTCACATCAAAGCATTCTGAATGAATTTGTTTACTAAATGAATAAATAAAAAAATATTTAAGATTGTTCAGGTCTCAGCTCATGTGCATTTTCTGTGTACTTTTTCTCTTGTTATTAGTGATGTTTATGGCTCATTGGAATCCATGCACTGTGTACAGTAAGGTATAATACACTCTCTGTGTTGCGGGTATGTAATTCATACCTGCAAGGTTAGTAGAGTTCAGCTGATTATCTGTGGTTTTGTGGGAGGTGCCCTCTTTTGACAGGTTTTCTCCTACAGGCTACTCCAAAACCATAAGTGAGAACATTGTGTTTCACCTCTCTTTTATTATTTCTGTAGCTTACCCTTCAATAACCGCAAGATACAGATCCCAATAGCATGGAACTGCTTTATGTTTAAAAACTGCAACCTGATAATGAGCTGAATCAGGTAAATGAGTTGAAGCAGGTGGTTTGAAAGCAGGAAACAGATTTTTCCTGTCTATGTCTTTACTATGTCACTTCTTTATATGTATAAAGATATTTACATAAATTATGACCAGTGCCCACAGTATTCATGACTTCTTAAAAATAGAATAGCTCATATAGGTGGGATTAGATGTATATGCACTGTGATATAAAGTTGTTATGGTAAGAACTTTTCTGTATGAGCCTTGTTGCTGATAAAAGCACAACAGGATGGTGGTATCAAGTCATTTTGGAAATAAGAGTTTTTATGAGGTGGGAGTGGTGAGGTGAGTGATATCTTTTTCAGTCTTTAAAGTGAGCATGATCATTCATGTGTGTGATTTGATGTGGTTGCAGGTGATGCTCTTGATGTGTATGTGTCTCCTTGGTCTTGTTGATGGGTGGATGCTTGCAGAGGACAGAGAGGAGTCCCACCCAGCCGTACTGAGGACTGAGGCTAACATGGCTCAAAACCAACAGCACCAGCCACTGTGGCAGAGCAAAACAGCCTGGGTTGAGCTTTTTGGTAAGTTTCAAATCTGAAGTTCCAAGGTATGAGGTAAAAACATAAAATTTACCGGGACATGTAGTACATTTCACATGTACTCCATGTCTAAAAGTTTATAGGCATCTGTTTATCCAACATTTTTTTTAATCAACAGCATTAACAGCACACCAGTTTGTCCTCTTTTTACACTAGATGTTGGAACGTTGCTATAAGGATTTGACCGCATTCATTTGCAAGATCATTAGTAGGGTCAGGAGTTGATGTTGGTGAATTAGTTCAAGATCACAGACACCACTTTAACTCAACCCCAGAGGTATTTGATGGAGGTCCAGTACTCCAGAGAATGCAGTTCCACAGCCCAGTGCTTGAGCCCTCTATACCCCTTTAGACATGGCATTAAACATGGTGACCTTAGTTTTATGTGCGGATGCTACAGCGTGTCTCGTTCTACTTGACATGCTTTTCTGTGGAGATCATACAAGCTGCATGTTCTCAATTAGAGACTTGTGTCAATAATGGGTGCACCTTTGAAGCAGCTGAACAGATGTCTGAATACTTTCATTTTTTTAGGACAAAGTTTATCTCAGCTCTCTCAAACCAAGTCCAGGTCTTAAGGTCTTAATGTGGCACAGACTTGCTAATGTGGTTTAGAGCGCAGAATAACTTACACAGTATACCTTACCTTCCTTTAAAGTCATAGTTTGACAAAAAAATTAATGTATTCTCAGTTTCCCAAATGTAGTTGATCAGCCAAAACATATTCTCTAAAGATTGCTTCTTATTTTTGCTCTGGACGTTTTACCTCAAAGACTTCAAGCTAGCAGTGCTTCTTTGAAGGAATGCTACAATGTTTTTCAGATTAACCCTTATTGTCCACTTTTTTATGGTTAGTTAACTTTACCAGTATAGGCAATCCTCTTAAAAACATGTTGACTCAAAATCAGCTTTGATAGATGGACACTTTAATAGAAGCTTCTGTTATGTGTGTGTTTTGAGTCAGCAGGTTTGTTCTCTTCTGTTTCTTTTCCCTCTTGCTTCGGACTGTCTCTTTGCACTCTCCTTCTTCTTCTTTCTGTTTTTTATTCTGTTTGTCATGCTGCATGACCATTACCTCCTCTGTGATCCTCACATTAAAGCAGGGGCCCTATTTAGGTCTCTGAGAACATAGAACATTCCAGGTAACTGCACCCATGTCTTGGCCTGTGTGAGCATTATCTTTGTAAGGTATGTCTTTCTCGGACACTGTTGATGTTTTCATTTGGATGCCGCTGTTGTTCGGTTCTCTTACCCAATATGATCAGATTATGATAAGAAGCTATAAATGCAACGTTGTTTTCCTTTCTGAACAAATCCAGATGTTTATAACAGTGCACAGCAACACAATCTTAGTTCTGACTTTTGATGTGTGTTACCTATGTTTATAGTTAATATTTATGGCAATATGACACTTTTAAGACCTGCATTTATGACAATGTGACACCTCCTTAGGGACATTTCCTTTTAAAGACATAGAGAAGAGTGTGTACTGTATAGTACTATGCAAAGGTCAGACAACCTTCAAACAACCATCATATCATTTTTTTAGCATTAAGTGTGTCCACCCTTTGCCTTTATCACAGCTTCCATTGCTGTTTGGAGACTTGATTTCAGTTTTTTTAAGCACCATTATGATTCTTGTTTCAAGCTTGACATCGGTAAGCTTACGACCACCCCCTCTAACTCCCTACTTAAACCTCTAGTTGAAACCTGTATGTCTACTTTGGTCCACCATCACGCTTCTATTCATTAACTGGTCATTGTTTTTTTTTGGCCAGGTCTCTTCTGTGTATAAAGTAGCTGCAGTTACTCCGATCCCTAAAAACCCGCCCTTGAGCAGTCTAAATTTAGTAACTATCATCTCGCTGCAGATCTTCCACTCAAGACTTTTGAGTGTGTTGTTGCATTTTAGCTTAAAGCTTATTTATAATAAACAGCTCTGATTATTAGGAGATTATTAGAGATCTGCTCATGACTGCAGATAGCGGTGCTTTCTTGTACTACTAAATTTAAGTGCTACCTTTAACACGGTGAGCCATTTCATCCTCCTGACTAAGTCAGCTGGTCATTGTGCACTCTACTCTTGGTTAGTTAAGTTCCTATGTAATGGATCACAAGTAACTTGTTACTCTCTCCAGGCACAGTTCCTCCATTTCCAGTGTCACTCAGGGGTCCCTCCAGGTTTAATACTTGGACCTTTATTATTCATTATTTATGTGCTCCCACTTCAGATCATCCACTGTTTTATCCTTGATTTTCATTGCTATGTGAACAACACACAGATCTATCCTCAGACCAGTTTCTTTATTAACCCTGCTCTGGGTAATCTAGAATCAACAAATGAAATTAGAAACTGGATAACAACTCTTGTGATACGACTGATAAAACTCATTCTTGTTGGTTCTAAATCTACTCTCAAAAAACTGGCCTCCTTACTATTTCAATTGATGATGTTGTTTTGTCTCCTTCTTCTCTTCTGTTCTAAATCTTACTTGACTCTTCACTTAAACTTGATTCTCATGTAAGTTCCCTTGTTAAACCTTTTTATTTCATCCACACAATATAGCTAAAATCCAGTCTCTTATCCAGCCAGCTACTTAACCTCTCAATCCAAGCAACTATTTTCTTGCAAGCATTCGTTCTTTATTCACACCCTGTCTGTCTGACCTTCTTCACCCAAAAAAGCCTATTCACCCTTTCTGACTTTCTACTTTTTCTAACCTCTGCATCTTTGGCAATCATTAGGTGAGCATTTTCCAGATTTGCTCCACACCTCTGGAACGGTACTTATGGTAATCCAACATAGATCATACATATTTTCTCTTGCGTATATGTGTGTTTTGTTGTTAGATGTTACATGCTCATCTTAAAATGCAATATGTAAGTGTCTGGGTCCTTGAAAAGTGCTATATGCATGTCATGTGGTATATGTATTACATTTTCTGTCAATCTGAATAAGCATTTCACTATGCAAAAAACCTGAAACATTTGTATATGCAGTCTTGAACACTTGGAAGAACCATCTTTCATAAGAGTGTATCTTATCTCTTCAGAAATATCTCCTAAAAAATGAATAACTTGTAATTAAGGGGAGTTTTGACTGGAAACGGTATCTGTCTTTTGCGCAGTACTGTACATAGTACAGTGTATTGCAGTGTGGTAGCTGCATTGAAAATGTGATTTCAGTGAAATAGACTTTGAGCAATACCCGCTTTCCATTTCTTCAGGATCTGACTGTAAATAGACAAAGCGGATATTTTCTGTAAGCCCAGATAAAATTACCCAAGCGTCTTGGTGGCAGGTTTTGACACAGCAAATTGCTATCTGGATCAGGTTTAGAAAGCTAATTACCCCACTCATTGCCTCAGGGGGGGACCTGATTCATATTTTTATTTTGTCCTCAATGCTGAGTTTTAACAACTGTCATTAAGCACTGACAGCGTGACATGGCTTGTCCTCAAAGCGTGTGGATTCTCAGTACTCACATGAAGAGCAAATTACTAAGTGCTTTGTTAGCTTACAGTCTCAGTCTCTTACAGTCGGTCGTGTTGTACTGTTGGATACGTCCTTAATGAAAGAGCGTTCTGCTGATAAGCTTTGGAATTTCACACAGATTTGCTGTCAGCTGAGAGCTGCATATTGTTCCACTATCAGCTGTTGATGTGTGAATTGAGAGCAGATGTTTCTAAATGCCGCTGTTACGTCAAACGTCAGGGCCTTGTGACGAGGGACCAGTTCATACTCCTCAAATCAATGAAAAGTATTGTGTTATTTTTTAGTGTTTACAAAAAAAAGTAAAAGTGAGAAAAATGCCTACGAAGATTTTGTAAATGCTCACCTGTGTAGCAGCAGGTCTAAGCAAGCTGTGCCCTGAGATAAAGATGTTATTTTGTTGACAGAATTTAGCTAGCTGACATGGAAACAAAAATATCCATGTGATTAACTTTTGGTTAACTTTAGATACTGTTTACATTTTAAATGGCAACCTCTGTTTATTAACTGTAACATGCCTTGTTCTTTACTACCACTAATAATAATGATACTTTTTAATTTCACCTTGTAAGACACTGGGAGTGATGCCTTCACTGTTAAGTTGGCATAGTTGAGTTACTAGCACCAGCACTTACGCAGCCTTGACATACTCTCACCATTTAGTCTGCCACTCTTTGCCAGTCATCATTGTACTTGGCTGGTTTCCTAAACAGAAGATAAATTCAAGTTGTTTGTTCCAGCTAAAGCTTGCTCACTCTGGTTGCCATTTCAAACAGCTTGGCTAATCGACCATTGAAGGTAGACATTTGAATTTTCCTCAGCTGCCGGAAAGTAGCTAATTTGAAGCTGATAAATAAGAAACCAACTTTAGCTTTTTTCAAGGTAGGCTAATCAAAGCAGTTATTTTTAGATGGTCATGGTTACAATTTTTGGGAATATCCTGGATTATGTTAAACACAATCACACATTTATAATGTAATATCGTACTATTTTCAATTCACAGCACATATTGTCTCGTGACCCCTGTAAAACACAATAATATTAATACATATATCTCAACACATGTACTTATGAAACTTTGCATTTAAGGAAATGACACACCTCATTCCGCTTTAGGGTCTCAATAATTTCTCTTATTGTTCAGAGTGTTAAACAATTTTTTTTTTACTGTTCCTCCTTGTAGACCCATCCTTGGCGGAGGAAGGTGAGGAATACAAAAGCAGGTGGCAACGTTCTCCTGTTGTTTCTGGAAAAAAACGGGGCAAGGACCGCAAGAGCCGAAAAAGGCAACGAGACAACGGGGACTGCCGTCTGGAGAAGAAGCAGCTGCGTGTGCGGGACCTGGGGCTGGGCTACGATTCGGACGAGATCGTGCTGTTTAAATACTGTGTGGGGACATGTGAGAAATCCCGCAAGAACTACGACGTGGCGCTTAAATACTTAATGAACAACGGCGGCATCACAGAACAAAAGGTCAGCACTCAGCCCTGCTGCCGGCCAACACGCTTCGAGACTGTCTCCTTTATGGATGCTCGGACAATTTGGCAGACCATCAGATGGCTCTCAGCGGCCAACTGCAGCTGTGTGGGATGAGAGGAGTCAAGGACACAGCTGGATAAATGAATCAAAAGCTGCTGGCTGGAGGGAGAGCGCAGTACAACTCCTGTCTCCTCTATGGGACCTCAGCTTGGGAGCTGATGCAAGAGCTTGCCAGGACCATGCAGCGTAACACCAAGATGGTTGCAGATGAAGCAGACCAGCCACAATGTGGAGGGACAGCACCAGGTAGAGTAGCACAGGGAGGCGTTTTCAGCTCTAACTTTGGTGTCACCGTGCTGGAGAGGTGTTTACTACAACGATAAGTGTAAGAGCAATGCTCTGTTAAGAAGTTTCTCAGCCCAAGGACAAATACATAGCTGTGGAAGCGTGAACATCAGATGCTTATAGATCCAACTGTTACGTTTATAGATCCAACTGTGGATTTAAAAAATAGCTTAATAGAAAAAAAGTTTACATGATTGTCTATTCACCACAAATGTAATCAATCAGCCAAGACATGTTTCATGTCTAAAGCTTGCTTTGTTTCTTTTGCACCAGACCTGTGAGACCTGGAAGCTTTGTTGTTGTCCAACAAAAAAGCTTTATGTTAAAAATTTTGAGAAAGTTTCAAACCACATCATTTACTACCCTGTCCATAGTCCAAGCAGAAGAAAACAGCTTGTTCTGAATTTTTGTTTTAATTCATGCTGACAGTATAAAGAGTGTATTTCGGCCTGGAGTGCTTTCTGAGTGAGGCACAATCAGAACAGAACTCATATATTTACCCTAAATTCACAGTAATAAAACAGCCTATTTATGTCATAAGTTGTCCATTTAAGTCCATTTTTGTACATTCGACTGGGGCTGGCTGTCAAAAGTTAAGTTGAGGTATGCTACAGTAGAAAATTGCACAATGCTAATTGTTGGTATATAACCTTCAATCACTTGTTAGCTGCATTGGCCTTGTAGCTTCAGTGCAAAACGAAATTTCTGACACCAAACATGTCATAACTAACTAACTACAAAGCTTTGCTATGATAGGAAGAACATCTAAACTGGTTTAAGAGAGAATACAGCCTCTGAAAGGTTTTGGAACTGAACTTTGTAGAACTTTGTGCGGAAAAGTTAATTGGTAAAACTCTGAAGATTATCAACAGGGTTTGGTTAGGCCAAGGCCAGAATTAGGGTTAGGTACAGTTAGTGTGTTGAGGTTAAGGCTTGGATTAGATTTAGGGTTAGTGTTAGAGTTCCTTTTAGGTTTTAGATTTAGACATTGGGTGGAAGTTAAAGATTTTTTTGTTAAAGCACCCACATCTTGGAAATGGAGATTTTTAGAGACAAAGGAGTGTAGAGTAATATATAAACATTGTTCAACTTTCAAATGGTGCTGTTCACATCCCAGTCCATATACAGGAACAGAAACTAAGCTGAAAATACAACACGTTTTGAGTTTGTTTTTTCCACCATCTCGCAAGAACCAACTCATTTACATACAGTGGGGGAGAAAAAAAGAAAACCAAGAACTAAGGTGTGCGTTTGCTGCTGTGAGTTACCCTAACAATCACATCAGATTTTGGTTTTTTGAATATCTGCAACTACTGTTTTTAATGTATGCCCATTTTTATAGATCAATAAATCATAGTAATAATAATACTCATGATAATTAATAGCAATACAGTATCAGAAAAAAAAACATAAGCAAGACTATTAGTGATGATTTAAAAAGCAAGTACGCTAGCTATAGTAGTTTATGTTAGCCACATAGTTCCAGTTTAAAACATCAGACACCAAACATGTCATGGCTTATTGACTATGTTAGGGCTAAGCGTAGATTTATCTTATCTTTTATTCCTTTTGATGGGACCGTTTTGTTTTTATGGTTTTGTGGGATGTAAGTTGTTACAGCACCAATAAGCAGGCTTATTTTCTCACCTTACCTCATGGGCCTTTCTGAATTGTTATTTGTATTTAATCTTAATGCTCCTGTTATGGTTCGGCCCAACCACTTAACCAAACTGTTTTGAGACCATATTTGTATTTGACCAGGACTTACATGCAATACACAGCTTGTTCTTATGCAACACTCTTAATAGTAAAGGTTCTTAAATGTTTCTTGGCTCGCTTATAGGAAAAACATTAAGTTTATGTAGAAGCTGTACATTATGTGGAGGTGCTTTAAATTTTTACATTTCCAAAAATGGTATAGAACCGTGTATTGAAAGATTCTCTATGGAAGCAAAAAGAAGTTTGTCTATAGCAGTGCTCTTTTTTGCACCTTTATTATTAAGAGTGTTTCATCTTAATCTTCAGGTTCAGGTGAACTATTCACTGGGCATTATGTAAAGAATCTGAGGCTGGAGGCTAAATTTAGCTGAAAGCGTGGCTGTGCAGTGGGCATCTGCTGTGAGATGAAGCGTCATGTCATTAAGCGACTCCTCTAGCTTTCTTGTGTATAAGGAGGTTTTCACTGGATAAGTTCCCCACTGGGCACATAACTCTGAACACAGATATTAACTTCAGTGTACAATTCATTGAACATTTTCAATAATAATACTAAGAACATTTTTAGCGGTCAGTCAATTAAATGTAAAAAGCTGGCATGAAATGACATGAAAGAAAAACATTTGATGACCTTCTGGTTTTACGTTCACTGTTTGTTTATTGTAGGTCAGGTTTATGAGGCTGCATGACACTTACAAAAGCCTTTAATGACCACTGACATGATCCTACATACATATTTATAATGGCTTATTCCCAGAGACATCATTTATCATGTTGAGGGCTCCCCTGGTAAGAGGTTTACCCCTGTAGGCAGAAGTCATTTTTACTTCATTATTACTTTTTATCAGACAAAAAGACACACTAAGTAAATCTGTTAGCCTTCCTTTTTTAGTTTATTAAATAGAATGTATTATTTTGGTGAAAAATGAATTGGCATTCATTTTGTCAGAAAATGTGCAATTTTTAAGTAAAATGCAAAGCATAGAGTTGTTCGTAATAGATCGTTTTGCAGATAGTAGGTAGAAAGTGGCAAACATTACATTACCTATTGGAATAAGCCATTATAAATGTTTATGTAGGTTTATGCAAGTCATGAAGGTCTTATACAGTGTTTTGTAGCCTTAGGAACAGTGTCCTACAGTAAAGGGCTACTGCCAACTCACTTCGCACACTTTCTCCACATTATTTTAATGCTTAGCACACTATTTCAAAGGATTCAAACTAATTGCAGTAACATGAAGGGAATTTGTGATGTAGCAAAAACATAGTGCAGCCAATATAAATACAGTCAATACATAAAATGCATCAGAGATATACATTTAAAAACTTACACAGGGCTTAGCACACTACAGGAATAGAAAATAATTTAAACAAAAAAATCCAACAATTTTGTTTATACTATTTTGAGCTGTTTTGCTGTGTGTCTCTATGCGTGTTACTGAACAATGTTTATTTTGTTTGCTTTCTGTTCTGTACTTCTCAGTTTACAACTACAGGTCATTCGCTGCTCTGATAAAGGGAGAAGTTCATTGGGATTCTGTGAAAATATAAAGGAGTAAAGATGTATTAGACATTATTATTTTTGAACTGCTTTATGGACTTTCCTCCTTCCAGGAGAGCAGTGTGTTCCTTTCTGTCAGAGCAATCTGAATGATGGCAGCCTTTCCCCCACTGGATGCTATGCATCTTCTACTTTATTTAAAGGGAGAGATTTAACTATTCATAACTTATCTATTTATCAGTTTTTCATACATGTATTTCATGATTATAAGATGGTTATTATTTATGAACAGACTGTGTATCTTGAATTTATTGTTTTTTTCTTTCGGAACTGTAAACATTGTTACAGGTGCAGTTGAGGAAATAAATTATTCTAGGTTTTAATAAGCACAAAAAATGCAACCCTGTTTATCCCTCCCAACCTTTCTCATTCTCGCACTCTCTTTCTGAGACACACACATAAGTCCATGTACACTACAGATTATTGTGTTTACAATTTAACAAAGTAAAAGAAAGTCTCCAGATAACACTTCAAATATTTTATTTCAGTGTTGCGTTCTCTTACATGTGGTACAGTTTATCTAAAATAACCTCAGCTCTGTCTTTAGTAGAGTGTGTCTGCTATTGTTATTATTACTGATATTACATTGTATTCAATCCCTGTAAAGAACCTGTCAATCTCTATTTTTGTACCTCACTCCTGTAAAGGAATAAAGTTTTTTTAAAGAGAGAAACAGTCTTATGTGGTTTTGTGCTAATCTTAAGGATTTTGTGTTTAATTACCCAACTCAACCTTTACAGTCAGGTTGGGATAGGACAAATGGTAAATAAAACAGGCAGCAATGATTTACGAAGGACTATCTTCAGTTGGAATCAGTGCAAAGACAAGATATTAAATGTTTAAACTAATTAACTTAATTTGTTTATTTGTTGTTTAATCTTAATTTGATGTCTGCAACATGTTGCAAATCATTTTGGAACGGGGCATGTTTACCACTGCATTACATAACCTTTCCTGTTAACAGCATTTAGTAATCAACTGAGGACACCAATTGTTGCATTTGTAAAAGTGATTTTTTTCCCTGTTCTTGAATATAAATCTCAATAGAAGACAGGCCTGGAATCTACTTACTACTTAGCCAGGCTGTTGTACTGGATGCAGAAAGTAATGTGGCATTGTTTTAATGATGCCAATATCCTTGAAAAAAAAAGATGTCATCTGGATGGCAGCATATGTTGATCCATCATGCATATAGGCTAGTGCCCCTCAGCATTAATGGTGCCTTCACAGATGTTTAAGTTACCCATACCACTGGCACTGACACTCTGCCATATCATGAGCGATGCTGACTTTTGATCTTTGAATTGTATTTCTTACAGAAGGTCAAAGATCACAGATAAGCAGTTGAAGTTTCAGCCATTCTGTTACATACAGAGATTTGTCCAGATTTCCTTAATCTTTTGATGATATTATGCATTGCAATCCTGCTTTTTTATTCATGTATGAATTATAAGGCTTTGACCCCTGTCCAAACACTTTTGGAACTTATTGTTATTAAGAATGAGCATATAATTACAAAACAATAAAGAAATTGATCAGATAAAGCTTTAAATATATTGTCTTTGCACTGTTTATGTTTGAGGTTAAGGTAGATATAAATTGGCTTTGTGTGTGTGTGTGTGTGTGTGCACACTTAATGACCATTCTATAAATGTATAAACAATGAATTACTTGTATTAATGACGTAATCAGTCTTTAATTTGTGATCCTTATTGTAATAGTTTATGAAAAAGAATTTGAAAAGTCACATGTTGAAACCCTTTTTAGCACCTTTATTTTTAAAAGCGTAGGATGGCATCATTTATGTGTTGGTCCTCACATGGAAAGAATGCTCAGAATTCCATTTTGAAGCAAGTATATGAAAAAGGAGTTCCTACAAAGCGACCTGTGAAGCGCGAAGCTAACCCACCGGCCGGCACGTCTCTATAAACTCCACACAGACGCTGTGTTGTTCTCTTATCCTCAAACATCATCAGCCTCTGATCACCTCTGCCTCTGAAAGGGATGGAGAGATTACACATCTTTTCTCTTTCAGTCTGTGGAGCACCTTACGAAGCTCCAGCATGTGTGTTTGAATAGGCAGCAGAGCAAAGCATGACTGTGTTTGTACTAACCACACAGAAGGAGCCGTCAGATTATAATCTCCGAGTGCTGTGTTACAAGGTTCGCTTGACCAAACCTGTGCCCTCTGTGGTAACAAAACAGCGCATGGTGAAGGAAGGCAGCTCTGTCAGAGACAGCAGAAATAGCAAAGGAAGGCCCTCAGTTTGTGCACAAATGTTTTTTATAGCACTACATTTGAGAGGACTTCTGGAGCGTTTCTTTAATGAACACCTCATTTTATATAACTGGAATACAAGTAACCAAATTATAGTTTAACAGTTCAACCTCTTTACTTACTATGTCTGTATGTATACAAAACAGTAATGTATACACAAAAGTATTGGGACGCCTACACATTACACATACAGGACCTTTCATGACATCCTTCTAAGTCCATAGATTTAAATACGGAGTTGTCTCCTAACCTATATATCAGCTTCCAGTCTTCCAGGTAGGCTTTCTACAATATTTTGGAGCATGTCTGCCCATTCATCTAGCATTTGTAAGGTTGGACACTGATGTTAGTCGAGAGAGCCTGGCTGACAAATTCTGCTCTAACTCATTCCTAAGGCGTACGATATGGATGAGGTCAGGGCTCTTTGCAGGGGCAGTCAAGGTCTTCCACAACAAACTCACCCAACCAGCCTTCATGGACGTTTGCTTTGTGCACTTGGACACAGCCATGCTGGAACAGTAAAAAACAAGGCCTTCCCCAAACTGTTCCCACAAATTTGGAAACACACAATTGTCCTATAAAAATATGTCCTGCAAACTATTTACTTAACCTTTTAATTTCTGGTTAGTCCGGTATGGCAGTATTATTATACAAACATCACTTATAATATGTGTGTCACCCGAGTTTAATAATATCTGGCAAATCACTTGATTTTTTGTTTTTTTTTTATCTCACAACAATGTATATATTTAGGTACTGGCTAAAGACCATCAAAATGACTTCTTTTAGAGTGTAGGCCTACCCCTGAAAAGCAACCCTAAAGCATAGCATTATCCCTACTTCACAAAACTTTAAAGCAGGTACAATACAGTTAGGCAGGTCATGTTCTATTTGCCATACTCAGACTCATCCCTCAGACTGCCAGAGTCCAGAGTCCTTTGGTGGCACTTCACACCACTCCATCTGACGCTTGCCATTGCGCCTGGTGGCAAGTAACTGCTTAATTATGGAAACCTATGCAATTAAGCTACCAGCGCACAAGTACTGTGCTGATGTTAATGACAGAAAAGGTTTGGGTTAGTTATTCAGTCACCAGAGCAAGTACGATTATTACACACTATGCATTTCAGGGACCCTGCTGTAACTTCATGTGGTCTGTCACTCTGCGGCTGATTGCTGTGGTTGCTAAATGCTTCCACTTTTTTTCAATAATATCACTCTCACAGTAAAATAGCTAGGAGAGATGAAATTTTACAAGTTGACTTTTCACAGTGGAGGCTTCCTTTTACAGCACCACACTCAAATTCAGTAAATGCTTTAAAGCGACCCAGTATGTTGCACATTTTTTGTTGCTTGATTTTACACCTGTGGCAATGGGACTGAATGAAACACCTTCAAACATTTAGTGATTAAGAGGTGTGTCCTAATACTTACAGATGTATAGCCTATGTGGGCACCACTCATAATTATTGAGTTCAGGTGTTTCAGTCACACCTATTGCTAACAGGCATAAGCTACATCATGCCTGGAAGCATCGTTACAAGAACTGTGCACTGGGAGCTTTTAAATTGTGTTCCCATGACCTAGCAGCTGCATACAAGTCTAAGACCACTGTGCACGACACCGTACTGTAGAACAGTAAAATCATGTTTTCTAGAGGTTCAATCACTCTTCACTATCTGTCAGTTTAATGGACGAATTTGGGTTTAGTGGCTGCCAGGAATATGCTACCTACTGGATTGCACAGTGGTAAGGTTTGGTGCAGCAGGGATAAAGGTCTGGAGCTATTTTTCAGGGTTTCAGTGTTGACTGTGAGCCAGACCTTCTCATCCAACATCAGTACCTGAATGCTGTTTTGACTGAATGGCCACAATTTCCCACACAAACACTTCAAAATCGTCTGAAAAGCCTTTCTGGAAGAATGGAGGCAGTTATGGCTTCAAAAATGGCTAAGAAGTGCTGGACTGGCCTACATGCAGTCCTGACCTGTCCTAACAGAGAATGTTTGGCACATTTTAAAACACAAAATGCAAACGAAGATCTCCTAGCTTTACACACCTTCGCGTCACACATCTTTAGTCCCTAAACGTCAAAAGTGGTAAAATCTTTATTGTTTTAACTTTTTTGTTGAAGGAATCAACACTGAATTAAATGTTTATTTAGAAAAAAAGGGATTTAAAAAAATAAAAAATAATGTGCTGTTGTAGTTTTTTCTGACTTGGTGTGTATTAGAGAGAGAGAGTATGATTGACAGCTCCATTCAGTAAAGGTTGTGAGTCTCTCTGGAGTTCGAAACGGTTTAAAAGATTAACGTCATGAACGAGGCTACACTGCCATCTGCTGGACGGAGCTTTAACAACTTGTCCAATGTACGGAAGCAATTTCAGTTAGTTTCACATTTACTCATATCATTAGCACTGATCAAAAAACGATTTCCATAAATATCTCAAATTATTATATTCCAAGTTGGAATATATTTGATTAGCAGCTTTAACTGCTGAGATCGCTCAACACTTCAAAGACACAGCAAGAAACATTTTTTAAACAGCATGGTAGCTTAAAATCCCTCCAACATTTCCTCTCTAACTCTAATACCCACTTATATTATTATCTCTTGAACTCGATTTTTATTTAAACAAATACCCTCGATGTCTCAATTCAGCAACGCGTTTTACATTTTGGATCTCTCCGCGACCCGTAGTTGCGCGGCGTCAACGCGGGCTGTTTGATAATAAACTATGGCCTTGCAGAAGCTACTTTTACAGCCAAAAGATAATAAAATATCCACTTTTCTACTATGAAAACAGTTACAGACAATTTATCTGTTCAGCATGATGCTACTGATGATTTAGAGTGGTCAATATAATGATCGTAACTCACTTTTGGTATGTAAAAGGACGGATTTGTTTGATATAATAGCATTCGCAAAACAACACGAAGTCAAGCTGAACTAAACTACATCTACATCTTCTGTGTTTGGACTGAACTTCCGCTTATCGAAAGAAAATGGTAAGAACCAGTCCGGATTTAATGAAGAAGTACAGTCAAGCGAGAGGGTTTTACTGTTGTTTTCATTTCTGCATTAATGGCTCTTAAAATGCCACCTGGTCTCTTTGAAAGTAATACTATTAAAGTTAATACGTTGCAAAGTAAATCATAATAGTTTACTGCAGTTACTTCCCATAACACATTTTATAACATTGTTTACTGTACAATTTCTATTTATATACAAATTTGAAAGAACATTCCTGTCTAAAACTAGCAGTTCATTTGTCGTGATTTAGCGTGCTGTAACAGTATTGCTTTTCCTATCAATAATAGGAAACGAACCATTAAATGACTTATCTTTAATAATCTTAACCAAATGCTCTCTAACTTGCTGGCAAGTCTTATAAGTCCTTTACAGCAGTTGTATCAACCCTTTTTCACTGTACACCAGTTTCAGTTGATGTATATGTTTGAGATTTCTTGGACAGCATGCTTCAAATCATTCAGCAATTTCAAAGGTCAGGACTTGCAATATGTCCTTATTTAGTATCGCTTAAGTGATGATCAGGTCACATTTTGTTAAGCCACTATGCAGGATACCTTCTGTATGTTTATTTTTTACAAACCCAGTTTAAAAACAACCTGGTACTGTTTTTATTTGCATTCCACATACTGTCCCATACTGGTTTAGAGGAGAAGCCTTGCACCAAGCCAGCTTGCCAAAAGGAAACAAAGAGAGGATTCATCAGAGGATGAAGACTGGGATCCTGATACTGTAAGTAGCTGATGAACTGCTGATCTGCAACTATGAAGCGTTGGTGGAATTGTTAATTTAAAAATCTGTTATTTATTATTTAGATCCTGTCTTATATAAGTGTAATGTGCACTGTTGTCACCATGATTTATCAGAGGCATGGAAACAAGTTTGTCTTTGTAATGTAATTCTCCTGCCATGTCATGTCCTGCTAAACTTACTCTCATAGACACCCAAAAGGAGGAAAGTAGAGAAAGACTGTCGAGAAATGTATATATCTCCCTATAGAAAACCCCTCACACAGCTCACAAATCGCTCCCTCTGTGTGGACAGCAATGAGCACGTAAGTCATAGTATACAAAAATGCTTTATCCATATTTTTAAAAAGCCACATATAGTAATCCATTGCTGTTTCCATCTTTGTTTTTTTATAGGAGGCTTTCATCCGAAGTATCCTTTCAAGACCATTCAAGATTCCCATCCCTAATTACACAGGTAATACCTTTACTAGATAAAGACTTTCTTTAATGAGAAAAACATAAAAGTGCATAATATAGGTACATTTAAGGTAGAGTACATGGTTATTTCCTGTTATTATTTTAAATTTATCTCTGCTGACTCTGCTGGCAAGGTTCATAAACTGAACTTTGGCTAAAACATTTTTGCTTATTCATAAACAAAAACCACTGGCTTGTTTTACTGCTTTTACTGCTGATGTAGAACAAAAAAGAAAAAAAATGCACTGGAACATGATTTCAGATTGGCAAATTTAACCAGCACTGTAGATAAATTGCCTTCTTCCTGTATTAAATTCAGTGTTTGGCAAATCCCCTGCTATGTGTGGAAAGCAGGTTAAACTTGTAATCCAAATTAGCGATTGGTAATTTACTACAGCATCATGAATGTGGGTTGGCCTTTTAAATAAATATATATATATATATATATATATATATATATATATATATATATATATATATATATATATATATATATATATACACATATATATATATACTGAATTTTGTTTCATTGGACCACAGGACACTTTTCACTTCGCCTCAGTCTGTCTTAAATTAGCTTGGGCTCAGAGAAGGTGACTGCCCTTTCTGGATCCTGTTTGTATTTGGTGTTTTCTTTGTATGGAGTTTAAATTTTTCTGATGCAGCAACAAATTACAAAATTGTGTCTGTTTTCATTGCAGTGCTGTCTGCAGACCTGAAGGTCACAATTATCTGCCATTAATTTTCAGACTTGTCCCTTGTGTTCAAAGATTTCTCTGGATTTTGATTGATGTAAACACAATATTTTATGTTTAGAAATGTTGTGCTTGAATAGTTTGCCCATGCAAAGCAATGTCTCGCTCTCTTTCTCACTCTATAGGGTCGTTGGGGGTGCGGGCTCTGGGCCTGAGGAAAGCTGGTGTGAGAAAAGCTTTACATGACCCATTTGAAGACGGTGCTTTGGTTCTCTATGAGCCACCTCCTATAAGCGCCCATGAGCTCATTAAAGCAGACAAGTCAGTCACATTTTGTGTAATCCCCCTGCATTATATAGATTTCCCATATTCATACACAAAGCTTATTATATTCTTATATGTAAATTTCTTTTTGTTATTGAACATCTGCAGGGACAAGCTGCCAGTACATGTTGTTGTTGACCCAGTACTCAGTAAGGTCCTACGCCCCCACCAAAGAGAGGTAAGAAGTTATCAAGGTTGAAAAGATTGACAGTACCAGTCTTAGGCCACTTATTAAAGGGCCCATATGCTACATTTATCTAGTACTTATTTAGTTTTTTTCCCCTAAGGTGATGATGTTTTTGACTTATTTAGTAAGTGTTTGGACAGTGACACAGTTTTTTGTAACTTTGCCTCTGTACAGCATCAATATCACCATAAATTTAAAATCAAGTTGTGAAGTAGACACTTAACAAAAATAGCTACATGCAGTAGCATAGATGCAAGTAAAAGAGGCTTCACAACCTGCTCACAAGAGCACTCACAACCTAGATAAATATTAGAACTTTTTTTTGACGATAAAGTTCTGTATTAGATGAAACTTGTACTGTATTATGTAGGTTTAATTTTGACAGTGTTTTATGCCTTACTGCTCTATGCTGTTCTGCAGGGTGTGAAGTTTTTGTGGGAGTGTGTGACTGGGCGTAGAATTCCGGACTCTTATGGCTGCATCATGGCAGATGAGATGGGACTGGGGAAGACTCTGCAGTGCATCACCCTTATGTGGACCCTGCTCAGACAAAGCCCTGACTTCAAGCCTGAGATTGACAAAGCCATTGTGGTTTCTCCATCCAGCCTGGTCAGAAACTGGTACAATGAAGTGGCAAAGTGGCTGGGTGGACGTGTGCATCCTGTGGCCATCGATGGTGGCTCCAAGCAGGAAATAGATCGGAGGCTAGGTAAAAAAATAATATACATTCTCCAGTATTAGTGAGATGTCTTTGTTTACTATGTAATGTATGAAAAAAGTCTGTAATGCTGGTAGCATAAAGGCCCTGCGTTGTTAAAATAAATAATAAATAAATACCCTTATTTTAAAATGAAATAGATTGATGTAGAACATAAGCATAGTAGCTAAAAGCTGCTTTTCCATGTTTAGTCTTCACTTTTGGCAGAACTAACTATCTAGTTCCAAAAGATCAGATAGCTTTGCTTGGCCTATATTGCTGCGGTTTTACTTTTTTCATTTTTTAAAATTAGAAGTATGATGTTTAGTGTTAGCTACATTAGCCCCATAGATCCAGAGCAAAGCTATGGAAGCAAACGTGAAATATCATTCACATCTTGGTTGCTCTTCATGGAACTGTTGCTTTTAATGCCATCATTTCTTGTATTTCAGTGAACTTTATTTCCCAGCATGGCCTGAGGGTTCCAACTCCAATTCTAATAATTTCATATGAAACATTCCGCCTCCACGCTGAGGTTCTTCATAAAGGCAAGGTTGGACTGGTCATTTGTGATGAGGTATGATATAACCATTCTCAGCACATTAGTGGTGAAGATGCTGATACACTAGCTTCAGGATCAGCTATGAATGCCTTATTTCTGTGTTTTTGTAACTCAGGGTCACAGGTTAAAGAACTCAGACAATCAGACGTACCAAGCTCTGAATGCGATGAACGCTCAGCGACGAGTTCTCATCTCTGGCACTCCAATTCAGAACGATCTGCTGGAGTACTTCAGCCTGGTGCACTTTGTTAATGCTGGCATTCTCGGTATGTGGGTTAGTGACTAAAAATAAGTTGTTAATGATGTTTATTCTGATGTAGTGAAATATGTTCTTTATAAATATAGATTTAAAGTATTTAGTACACTTTTCAGAATTATTTAGGAAAAGGTTCAGTGTATTAAAATTTAATACAGAATTAAGTAAAAATCATACACTGAATACACAAATGTGTCTTGAAAAGCTGGACAGTAAAAAATAATACCAAGCGACGTTTCTTTTTTTATAATTATTTATTTAATATTTGGCCGGGAGACTCCTGCTTTTCCCACAATTCTTTCCAAATACATTAAGCTCATTACTGGATCCAAGTATCTAAACATACAGTAAGCATGTTTCTGATTGGGTAGCAGGTTGTTTGAAAAACAGCTTTTAATGAACATGTGCTGTCGTTTGCTATTGTAGGCACAGCTCAGGAATTTAAGAAGCGGTTTGAGATTCCCATTTTGAAGGGTCGTGATGCAGATGCTAGTGATAAAGACCGAGCTCTTGGGGAGGAGAAGCTGAAAGAACTCATCAGTATCGTCAACAGGTGAGTTTTAGGAAGAGTGCGTTCAGTCAAACGTGTTTCCCCAACTTTATGCTTTATGTGATGACTTTTTATAGGTGCCTGATCCGAAGGACTTCCGACATTCTTTCCAAGTATCTTCCTGTCAAGATTGAGCAAGTTGTTTGCTGCAGGTAAAGTGTTTACCTATGTCTGTGAACATATTACAAAGAAAAACACTCTTGGCTCCCTAAAAACATCTGCTAATAACATCTTAACTAGTAGAGAGTGTTCACAGCAATGCTTGCTCTGTCATTCAACATGTCTCCTTGTGCTTAAATGCTTTTGGAGAAACGTCCTGACCAGTAATTATGGAACTTTTGGGTGGTTTTAAATGACTAGTTATTTGTTTTCGTATAGTCATTCTTGTGTGTTTCTTGTATACTTTTGCGTGTAACTTTACAAACTGTATATGTTATGGCATAATTGTTTGTTATGTCTTCATTTAAGAATTACTTTGTAGTCAATGAATGAATCAACTATTATTAATTTAATGAAGTATAGGAATCGTCTCATCATAGCACCTCCATTATTTAAACAAATGACACACAGGTTTATTTACTTTTCTATGCTTATGTTGATGTATGTGTATTAATTGAGTAATTCTATTCCATGCTGTGCAGGCTGACTCCTTTGCAGAAGGAGCTGTATAAACTCTTCCTAAAGCAGGCCAAGCCTGTGGAGAGTCTGCAGCAAGGCAGGATCAGCGTGTCCTCTCTGTCATCCATCACTTCACTTAAAAAACTCTGCAACCGTGAGTGTTAAATGCTCTGTTTTAGCCAAAGACATCAGCATTTAGTACTTCCTTTTTTTTGGTAGTTCACTGAGTTTTAAACCTTATTATTGTATTAATTTTAATGCCCACCAAACTCACCTTATTCACCATCACTCTTTGAAGAAAAAGAAGAAAGAGATGGGTGGAAGAAAGTTTTAACGAGTGTGCTAATGTAAACAGCCTCTGGGCAGGGCTGGAGAGGAACTTCTAAAGTGCTTGAAACTGAGTTTTCCTCAGTTTGATGTCATATGTAAACATAGCGTAAAAGAAGACAGTTACTCATCATCTATATATGCCTTGAAGAAACCAGCTAATAAGGCATGAAAAGTTAAAGCCGTTTTAAATTAGCTGATATTTGCAAATAACATCACAACACTGCGTTGCTATACACTGCAGATAGAAGACAGAAAGAGATTTTCCACATAGGCTTTCAAAATGCTTATGGTTTGCATCCTTTACAGTTGCTCAGACTTAGTTTAACCAAGAAGCACCATATGGAAGTTTAATGGAGTATCAGAATTTGTTGTTTGCGAGGGAGAAAAATGCCATTAAAAAAATACCAAAAAATCCAGTGTCATAAAATCCCAAGGTTGCTAAGGTGTTGGTAGGTAATCTTTAGGTGGTTGCAAAAAGTTCCTAGGCCATTGTTTCAGCATCCCAAGTGGTTGTTGATGTGTTGCTAAACTATTGCTGTTTTATTCCAAATAGTCGTTAAGGGGTTATCCTATGGTGTTCCAGGTGGTTACAGATATGTGTATTATTTATGTTAGCATTTATGTAACATCTGAGGAACAGGATGAAATTTGTAACTTGCATTTATGGCTTTTGGCAGACACTCGTATGCAGAGCAACTTACTTTTGATATTTTATACAGGTAGGTGAAGGTAGTGTCAGAGTATAGGGTATAGAGTAGGGTGGTTGCCCAGGTAACAATGGAACCCCATTTCTTCAGCATTTTCTTCACAGTCTTCAGCATGGAGGCACTTAGTATAGTGCACTATACTAACCAGTAACATTTGTCGCAGTTAGATTGCATATTCTAAACATTACCTTCCTGTAAAGGAAAAAATGTCCATGCTAAATGTGTAATCTAGTCCAAAAGCATAAGCACACTATTCCCGTGTAGGCTGTTAGAGCAGGCAGTATTTAAGAGTTGTAGTTTAAATACTGTGAACTATTAAATAGTAATAAACCACATGGCTGCATGGTTCCTTATTTTTCAGAGATCACTAGATTCCTGTTGTTCCTACATCATAGAAAAAAATTGTAATTACTAATAGTACTAATAGTACTAATTACTATTGTTCCAAAGGGGATGGAGGACTACAGATGTGTGCCAATTAAACCAATAGTAATGAAGCCTATAGAAAACATTGTGATAGATATCTTAAAACGTAATGCTAGAAAGCCACTACACCCATTCAAGTGATATACAAACATGTCAATGATGTATAATGTATTATGGGTAACAGAGAGCCATTTGGAGCTCAAAGCAAATTTCTTATACAAATAATACCTTTTATCTAATTCAAACTAATCTCTCTAGGTCAGTTTATATCATATGCATATCATATGGATGTTTCTGATTTTTGTGTATGTGTGTTTCCTCACTCTGTCAGACCCTTCACTGATTTACGAGAAGTGTGTGGAGGGAGAGGAAGGATTTGCTGGAGCGATGGATCTTTTCCCTTCAGGTTACTCCACAAAAGCTGTAGAGCCACAGCTTTCAGGTTAGATTTCTAATTTCTAGCTTTCTGTGTTTGTTTTAGCGGCTGTCCGGTTGTTCTGTAACTTCTTTTTTTTTTTTTTTTTTTTTTTTTTTTTTTTTTTAATTTTCAGGGAAAATGTTGGTGCTGGATTACATTCTGGCTATGACCAGGACCACCACCAGCGATAAGGTGGTGCTGGTCTCCAACTACACACAGACTCTGGACCTGTTTGAGAAACTGTGTCGGGCAAGGAAGTGAGTGATACTTATATTTGGTATTTTATTTAATAATATAAGCTTACCAGCTTAAATAGCTTTACAGACACAGCAAAACATTGCATCTCCAAAATGGTAATTTTACAGCAGAGGAAAAAATGAAGGAAAATGTCTAGAGGGCGTAAATGGAACCAACTCCTAGCTAGACTTTTTTAAGATCCATAATAATAAAATAAGCTATAGATGATTTTTTAATAAGTGAGAAAGACAGTAATGAAATTATAATTAATATCCAGATTATTGTTTATAGGAAATTACAGTACTTTTCAACATTTTAATTACATTTGTTTTGTCTAACTTGCTTGAAATGTTAAAAAATTGAAAAAGGCTATTGTAAAAAAAAGTATTGTATGTAAAAAAATATAAATTATATTAAATTCTATTATTTGCACAAAGAGGAGTAATACGAGTAATATAAAAAGGAATAGTACAACTTTATTATCAATGTACGACGATGTACGATTAGCCACATGTGTTTACACACAGCGGAATTTGACCTCCGCATTTAACCCATCCGTGCAGTGAAACACCCACATATACACACACTAGTGAACATACACACTAGGGGGCGGTGAGCACACGTGCCCGGAGCGGTGGGCAGCCCTTATCCACGGCGCCCGGGGAGCAGTTGGGGTTAGGTGCCTTGCCCAAGGGCACTACAGTCATGACTTGCCGGTCCCAGGGATCGAACCGGCGACCTTCCGGTCACAAGACCGGATCCCTAACCTTCAGCCCACGACTTTCTAGGTGATTGACTGCTACTTCTTCCTTGAATTAGGTATCTGTACGTGAGGCTGGATGGAACAATGTCTATTAAAAAAAGAGCCAAGATTGTTGAACGATTTAATAGCCCCTCTGTAAGTATCCCCCGCAAATCATATCTAATATGTACTCTGCTTTTCAGCATTACCACTTACCTTTTGCCTTCAATTCCTCTGTAGAATCCAGAGTTTATCTTCATGTTAAGCAGCAAAGCTGGGGGGTGTGGCTTAAATTTGATTGGAGCAAATCGGCTGGTGATGTTTGACCCAGACTGGAATCCAGCCAATGACGAGCAGGCAATGGCACGGGTGTGGCGAGACGGTCAGAGAAAGACATGCTACATCTACAGACTGCTTTCAGTAAGAGGGATTAATAGCTGCTATCTACTGCTGGCTTAGTTAGCAAGAGTTATTTATTAAAGTCTGTATAGATGTCATTCATTTGCAAAACAACTTTGCAAGAGAATAAAAACGTTCTGAAGTTTTAATGGAAGTTAAGACGGAATGTTTATTCTAAATAACTGGACCTTTGACTAGTTCATTCAGGATGAAAGTGTGATGCAGTGGAACGGGCAGCAGATATGTGCTAATTATATAAAAAAAAATGTAAACATAAAAAAAACAAGAATAATTTTTTTCCCTGACATCGACAACTTAAATCAGTCTATCAGGGCGTCAGCAGTGATATTAAGTTGGGGTTGTCCTGCATTAACCAGAGTACAGGAGCTTGTAGTCTACATTACTTAACAGGGCACCTGCTTCTTTTTCGTTTCCTTCCAGTGCCTATATTCTGTACAAGGGAATACACTACCACACTGGCATTTATGCTGTTTGTGCGGTTTTCCAGGAGGCTGCCAGTCTACTAATTAGGTCAATTCAGTGCGCTGTAACATTAGCGTACATGTAACAATATTTATAATTTTAAACCTTGTAATTTAGAGGATCCTGTGATATACAAGAGAACAATGTACCTAGAACAAAATGTAAAGGGTTCTATATATAATTATAGATGTGATTTCACTGGCAAAGACCAAACTGGCCACTTGCAGATACCCAGATACAGACTATTGGTTTTATAAGGTGTTTCTTGCTATGAAGCCATATCTTTGTTTCAATTGTCAGGCTTGACGGTCAGACAAAGGATTACGAAGATAGCTAGCTAAGGTGGTTAATGCTAACAGCTTTGCAATAGCTGAGTAGCACAGAAAAACAGCTAACAACCGGAACATGAAGATGTGAGTTCATATAATATAAAACTCAAAGCTTGATATCCAGGAGATCCACAAAGGGTCAGTTTGGCTTTTGCAAATGAGTGCTAATGTTAGCTAGATTAGCTAGCAGACATTGGAGCCTACTGGCACCAAACCTTGTTAATTTAAAAATTGCAATTTACTTTGTCAACTGCCGCCATTCCTTGTGTCTTTTTCAAGAGTTTAAATGACAACTAAGTAGTTTAATATTTGTGTTCTCTGTACATAAAGTAGACCTATTTTCATGTACAAAAGCAACACAATTTTCAAACTTCTGCATCTGACCATGATTTAAATGGGAATGTGTAATATGAAGTGGGTAAATACAGGTGCAGGCATTAAGTGGAAGTCTTTATTTATTGTGTGTTTGTGTTTGTAGACGGGCACCATTGAGGAGAAGATCCTGCAGAGACAGGCACATAAGAAGGCCCTGAGCAGCTGTGTGGTGGATGAGGAGCAGGATGTAGAGAGGCATTTCTCTCTGGAGGAGCTGAGAGAGCTGTTCGCTCTGAACGAAGATACACTGAGCGACACACATGACAGGTACGCGAACACGCACCAGTAAACAGCATCACATTCTCATCAGCCGCTGACTGGCTGTTCAGATTGGTGTGGTTGGAGATACCTTACCTGAGCACACATTCACTCAAGCACTCTGTTTTAGCTTTTAATGACAATAGGAATTCACTGAGTTGGAGTCATTCTATACAATATATTATGTATTTTTCAGCTACCTTGCATGATTCTCTAGTTAACCGTATGAGATCCACCCCTTTAAACCACATAGTGGCCTACAAACATTGAATAAATTAGGCTACTATTTGTTAAACATGTTAGCTATGTACACCTGAAGCCTTCACCTAACAACAATATAAAATCTGTTAAAAATGAATGTTCAAGGATTATTTAAATGTAATATCTTTCATCATTTGTTTCAGGACAAATTTGTTTTTTTGATGTTTTTGATGTTACTGTGAAAAGGCTGTTTACAATAATAGCATGTGCTTTTACAACCTGTATTTTATGTTTCTCAGGTTTCGTTGTCAGCGGTGCGTAAACGGCCGTCAGGTCCGTCCCCCTCCAGAGGATTCAGACTGCACCAGTAATCTGTCCTGCTGGCAGCACTGTGCAGACAAGCGTGGGCTGAAGGACCCTGTGCTGCAGGCCAGCTGGGATGCCAGCGTGTCTTTTGTCTTCCACCAGCGTTCTCACGAAGATCAGAGAGGAGTCGTCTGAACAATCAGAAGCACAGAACGCTGCACACAGCACTGTAAAACAGACTAATGTATGATGTGTGATGGCGGTTTAATTGAGCTGAAAGAATAACTTGTCTGAAACACAGGACATGGCAGCATGGTCAGAGACCATTTGTCTAGGTGTTCTGCAAGGCCGCTTGTAGATGCTAGTTTAACTTTAATAGTTAATATTTCTTTTCCTGTATTGTTTTGTTTATTTATTGTGTAACTGTGTTAAATCCACACATTCTTTAAAATAAAAATCTGTCTAAATGATTGGCTAAGAGTTTTGGCTTTCATGCAATGAAAATCTATACTGTCTGAGTTATGAGAAAGATCATCAGATGTGGCAGGCTAAACCTACCACATGGACAGCAGCAATATAAAACAAAGGCAACTGCAGGAACAAGGCAACGATACCCCCCATGTACAATACCAAGAAAACTATATTGACTGGAACAATATGACTGTAACTATAGTGCCAGTAGATGGGAAGGCACTAAACATGTTGCCGAGGATTCAGATTGTGCATTTGACGTGTCTAGACCTGGATGTCTAGTTGTTGAAGTTGACAAGTGAGAAAAGAAAATATAACAGTCTGAACTTGGAACGTAAGAAGTGTGAATCTTTTTTGTAGCAGTGAAGATGAAAATGGATTGTCTACAAATTAACCTTTTACAAATCAACGAAAAAGAAAAAATGGTGCAGTTTTTATTAACAAAAAAACAACAAACTGAAAGTCATCAATACACTCACAATGATTAAATTTCACAACCTTTTAAAGTAAGTGATCCAGGTTTATGTCTAAACAAAAGACAAAAGTGATGAAGAAATGGACAGCTTTTATGATTAAATTGAAATGAAAAAACAGAAGCTAAAACCAAGCTAAAGATCATTTTAAGAAAACTAAACGGTGAATTCTAAAGAGCTACCACAAAGAACAAAACCAATACTACAACATACGTAAAGGCGGTAAACAAAAACAAATATGTAAAAAACCTGATACAGGAAAGGCTAATGGAATTATAAACTATGGTAAAAGTCAAATTCAAGACTACTTTTGAGAAATAAACAATCTGAATAGTAGAAATGTTTTATTGCACAGCACCATAACACTTTCATATATGTGTGTGTGTGTGTGTAAGACAAACTATAGAGTGATTCTCCAGCATTCAGGATCTTCATCACAAACGGCAGACTCATAGAGTCACATTTAGAACATAAAACCAAAGACAGTTTGGACAGTTTTACTGTTGACCAAGGATAGCATGTGACTGGATGTAAACCAAGTGTGAGTGTAAACAAACTTGTGTGTTCAGTTGAATTATTTCAATAATAAAAAAAACTATATATATATATATATATATATATATATATATATATATAAATGTTTAAGAATCCAAAACCGAAGTCATTCAGAGAAATCTGAAGTGCTGCATTTGAAGTCAGAATTGTACAACCACAGTGCTTGTAAAGAGAAATGTTTAATACTAAAGTTATTAGCATGCAGTGGATGCAGGTAAGACATAGTTTTATGATAGTTTTGTAAAAATGTTGGCCTAAAATTTATTTCTTTTTAAAAATACATGTGAGAGGTACCTGTAAGGTGCTGTAAGGCAAAATGGTCCCCAAAGAAAATATTTTTTTCTTTTCAGATTTACTGCAATTTTGCCCTTATCAGCATGGTGTATATATCAAAAAAAGTGTACGGTCATTTGGAGAATAAATAAAATGGCTATACTTGCGTTGTAGATACCATAGACCCTGCTTCCTAAACCGCCAGTGTAAATAAGTTACAAAACCATTTCCACAGAACAAACCAATTCAGATCAAACCACTCAGAATGACTGACTACACCTCACACACTAAGAGCGTTTACATGCACTCAATAATCTCATCACAGTCGGATTTCTGCAGTTATCTAATCCTTCAAATGGTCATGTAAACAGCATACGCTGATTTCCTACATCGGACTGAGGCCTAAAAATCCGATGTAGAGAGCAGGTTTTTAGCTCACTGATCAGATTTGTTTAGTGCATGTACATTCTCACTGGGGCTTCATTCGGACATCTTAATCTGCGCATGTGCGGAAGTAGATCGCGGTACCAGAAATGAACAAACAGCGTTTAACGCCGCAACCGCGAGATGGCAGCAAAACACTGTTGGAGTGGCGGTGAAAAACAAACGATGCTTGACGAAATGACAGGTTCAAATCTTTTACATCGTCTAGATTTATGTTAGTATTTTCTAGTAAATTGACTCGTTGTTTGTTTTTTTAAAGCCGCGCCATGAAGTTTAAGGTTTACGTTACATATATGCCACGTTTATTCTAAGTTTATTGGCGACATGATTTTGCTCAAGTTTTACAGTTATCTGATTCTCATTCATTGTATTATACAGAAATTTAGATAAGTGTAATTCCCCTTAAGCCCACCATAACACACTTTTTCTTTTTTTGAAGTTTGAGGTTTAGGGAAAATGTTTTGGCAGTGAGCTTGCCAGTTAAATATACACAGTGCATCACGTTAACTACATTGTAGTGCTTCATAGGGCGACCAAGATTAACTCTACTAGACAAACTCTTCACATCACACTCACATGATCTGCCATAGCGGACCTGGAGTCCCAATCATCGGTCAGAATGTTACAGAAGGGAAGGAGCTTTTTCATGGCTTGAGCTTTCACCTCAAGGTCGCGATCAAGCGGGTTAAACCGTAGGTCCAACATGAGTCTCTGGGCAGGATGGTATGTTTCCATCCTTTGGCTAAACTTCAGCAGGTCAGCAGGTAGTATAAAGTTTGAGCTGTATAAAGAGGGAAACAAATAACCCTTTCTGTGGCACACAGCAATATAAGAAAATAACTATTCTATTATTAACACATAAATGGGGCAGAAAATGCTTAGTATTACACACCATGGCACAGTGTAGTCAGCTATTTTAGCAACACCCATTACTGACGAGCATTAAATCGATAAAGTCTTCACAGACAAATGCCAGCAGTTGAAGCTGCAGTAATGAGCTCAGTGACTTTCAACACTGCACTGTCATAGAATAGCACCATCTTTCTGCCCACTGCAAAAAGGGCACAAAGCTGTCCTCTCCTGCTCTGAAGATACAAGAGCAACAACAGCTCAGCCATTAAGTGCTAACCACAAAACCACACAGAACGGGCCTGCCAAACGCTTAATCATGTAGTAAGTTAATATCATCTATCCTTGGCTACAACATTCACTATCAACTCCCAAAATGCTTCTGCTCCAGCTGTTCATCAGCTGGACAAGGAATAAAGACCTAGGGCTCTTTGAACAAAGCCTCAACTGGCCTGCACAGTAACCCCATGCAACATATTTTGTGGCTAAATGGAAACCAATTACTCCAGCCATGTTCCAAAATCTAGTGTAAAGCATCCCAGAAGGCCGGAGGTTGTTATACATGCAAAGTAAACTAACTCCATATTAATGCAAATGGGTTTGGAATGAGATGCTCAGTTTGGGTGTCAACATGCTTTTGGTTTATATCTATATATCATACAACACATAAGAACTGTATTATATTATTATTATTACCTGAGGTCCAGCCCGGTTATTTTGCTGGGGCAGTCACCGAAGAACAAATCTGCTATTTCGATGACATTTGTAGCTGTTGGTGAAAGATGCATTTTAGTTTTAGAACCATTAACGGCACTCCGTATATTGATCCACATTTCAAATCTTTATTCTCATAACTACTGAATTTACAGAATAAGTCCCAATGGAGCTGAATTACTTTAACCTGTGAAGGGTCGGTAACATAAGTGATGAACAATGAGGTGATTTTAAATGAACGGTGATTTTAGTATGAATCTGCAATGTAAGTATTTTTTACAGTCTGACAGTTTGGTAGGAGAGGCATACTAAAACAATCATTAAGTGAATATCCTTCTGTAAACCTAACATATAGCCATGCTGCGTGTTGTTATTGTTCTTGAGTTTGTGGCATTGCTTACATACATCCAGACTACTACTCTTCGATCCTGGCTTGGAAATTTTGGGAAATTACCCTGCCATTTTTTTTTATCCTGGAGCAGCCATATTGAATTATATTCCATAAGTTAAAAGCTTATCTGACTCAACTAGAACAGAATTCTAGGGTTACGATAGCTCAGTTCCATAGCAATTATAAACTATTTTAAAGTAGCCTTAATTATTAAATACTGAATAATAAGCTTGCAGTCCATTGGGGTTTATACCTATTTAGCATCATCTCCTCTTATATGAGTTATATCAATCTTACCCAGTCGGTTCTGAGACAGTGAGAGAGACCGGAGTGAACAGACCCCCCTGACCGCCACCACAAACGGCACCAGAAAATCCTTCTTCTCTCTACATTTCATAAGTAGTCGGCAGTCTTTCAGGGATAACTCTGAAATGATGACATGCAGTAGAAAGATTAAATTAAATATAAAAATAAGGTGAAGGAAGATCAGATGAATAATGTATTTTTTCCATTTTCACTCTTACTCCAAACATTTCTGATCAGTCAAGATATTTCTTGTCTAAAATTAAAGTCTTTAGTTTTGTACTGGAGCTGTAAGGTTGATACAGGAAATGTAGCTAATGTAGTCAAGGAATGCATGCCTATAATACCTCAAACTGTTCAGTGGTTAAGCAAACTAGACTTCCTTAAATGGACTATGTCCCTGTATTACATATTGTTATCAAATAAACAGAATTCAGGTTTAAAGATACTACTGCTTTAGCTATGCAATGAATATATATTCATGTTCATGTAACTTTTGGTTGAATTACATTTTTCACCTAACTATGTCTTACCCTCTAGGATGGAGTTCTCCAAAAGATTAATTATTTCTTGATGACAATCTGCCAAGTTTATGTCTTCTAATATTAGTACCCTCAACAGGGGATTAGACTCTGGAAGGAAAAACACTAATAGGTTAATAGGTGTGCTGTGAATCATTTTGAAGATCAAGTATGTCCAATCATGTTTCTTAGGACAATTAAGTTTAAAGCCCAATCAAACAGACTTTGCTCCAATACCCAGATACAATTTAAGACCTTAAAGGGCCTGTATCGTCAAAAACGTACTTACTTACTTTACTTCTTTGAGATAAAAGTTTTAAAATACAATGGCAGGACAAAATCTATGTTGATGACTGCATTTAAATAAGCAAGGACTTAAGAGTATATGACTGGATAATTACAATTCCAATAAAACAGTTTTTTTTAACAGATGCAGTGAGTAACTTCTCATTTTTTAAACTATCATGGGGGAAGTTTTATGGAAAAAAAACCAACCAAGACTAAAAAGCTGAGTGGTCATAAAAAAGCACTTGTTAGCTAATCTGTAAAAAGGCTTTAGTTTGCTCAGGAGCATAAAGACTTGACTAAAGTATTAAAAAGGGTCATGTGGGAAGCGCATGAAGCGATGCAACCATTACGCATAGTGCCTACTGTATAAGCCTCTGAAGGCAGTGTTATAATCTGGGGTTGCTTCAGTTGGTCAGCACCATTACGTGGCAATAAAATAAGATTAGCCAACTACCTAAATATACGGCATGACCAGTTTATCCCACAATGGGTTTATAAAGAGGGAAAACAGGCTGGAAAAGAATTTATAGAGTGGTTTGACTATCCCAATGTCATTATAAGATTCTGGCTAAAAATATGCCTATTTAGCACAAGTCATGTATAATTCTGTATAATTCTGATTCTAACATTTTATTCTAACATTCTAATATGTAATTCTAATTCTGACATTTTGTTATAGGTGTAGCAGCATTGTTCAAAATTCATATACTTTCCTTATTATACTTACATCGTAAATCTGCCACACAGATGGTCCAAAATCTAAATATTAAAGACATTTAATGGAACTCTAAGTAATTGCAAATTCTTTTTCTTTTGTGCAGTACCTGATAAAGTGTGAAGCAGCAGATGAACATGACGTATTCTTGTGATGTGAAGGCTTTTTAGTTTTGAAGCACACTGAAGCACAGCTGGAAAGTTCTCAACTGTCTGGATTTCAGTTGATTTTAATGAAAGCTTTTCAAGAGACAGTTCTACGTTTAAAAGACAAACAAATGCATCTTGAGAAAATGGACATTAAAGTTACATATAGGAATGTATGCAACTCTGAACTTAAACAAATTATGTTTTGTTGATTTTCTGTGTGACAATCTCTTAATATCTACTTTTTCCTGCATTTAATATATTGTCAAAAATAAAATGTAAAACATAATATATGCCATGACTTTTGCACAGGCCACATTTGAGGTTTTATTACACCTGGACACACACCTGAATTACTTGCATTATTAATATATTTTCCCCTGAAGCATCACTTTAATTGACAAAATTAAAAAGATTAAAACACATGCATTCACCTGTATCCTGTATTAACTTTTTCCCAATAGTAATTCTGTTGTCTTGTGGCAGGTTGATGTCCAATGAAAAGCAGCGCAGTGTTGGACAGGCAGCCAGTAGTCCAGCTAAAAGATTCTGACCACAGACATTACCCATGCTCAGCTCCCTCAGGGAACAGGAGGGGTTCACAAAAAGTTTTTCCAGGGACTTGACCAAATCACCCACATCATCCTCCCAGAGGGGCTCTGCATACACAATAGATACATTTTTTTGGTTTCAATATGGTGAGACTTGACAATATATACAATTTATGACATGAAGCTATACTCAAAGGTGTCAGGTGCCTTTGGAAAAACGTTAATTTTCGAAGTGAAACAATGAAACACATCATCACATTGTATTATACAACTACTGCTTAGTCACTGGATTTAAAATTTTTGCGTTTTATTTCAGTATAATTCACTAAACACTGCAAAAAAAGATGCAACCTTCAACTTTATTCTCTGTGTTGGATATGTTACATTATCGAGTATAATGTAATGTTCAGCATCCTAACATTACATATTAATATTTATATAGAAGTGAACTAAATATTATGTTATGCTTTTTTAGATTCTGGTGGATTATATAAGTACTATAAATTAGCACTATAACAATGGTGCACACTTGTTTCGGCCAAGATTTATATAAAATTAAGTCATAAATTATACAGGTGTCCTTTCAAATGCCATAACTAGTTTCATGGTAGACTTTGACAGACATGAAAAATATGCGTTTGTGATGTGGGTGTGATCTCATTGTTTTTACTTCACCCTTTATTTTACTGATACTCAACCGATAAAAGACTATTGTGATCAGAGTACTGAATACCAGTGTTTCAAAAGATCAAATTCAGTGTGGAGATGTAGAGGAACAGATTAGATCCAGTGCAGAGGTCTTATTTGTCAAGCCTTTCAGCAAGCACAAAATGAAAAACAGGCCAAAAGTAGTGGCTTATTAAACCCACCACCTTTGTCCCATTACTTGCCTTATAACTAGTAAATGTAAACTAAGCTGCAACAGCCAATCAGTACTGAGCTATTTTTTTCAAATATTAGTTCTAAAAGGTACAGTAACGGGCAGGGTAAAATAAGGTAGGCCTGTTTAATGCTAGTGGCTAGTGAGATGTTGGAAATAATATAGTAAAAATATATTATGACCATTTTGTTACATAAACCCACACAAATCTAGATCTCAAGGGAAAAAATAAATGACAAGAAAAAAATTAGATATTGACCTAAAATGTTTTGTTTCACATAAAACATTATTTCCAGAATGTAGTAAGGGTCACATCCCACATGTTTTTTTTTAATAACTTTGGTCCACTCAGAAATTTTTGCATGGAGCTGATGTACCCTCAACAGTCATAATTCATTTTTGAACTACTTTTTTAGCCTCTCTTTATCCCTTAGAATGAAACAGGCTGTTTTTGTTACTGTACTTTTAAGACCGACAGGAAACTTCTTTGATATGGACATATAATGAAAATCTGAGGAAAGGACTTGACTTAAAATGTATTTGATGACTTCAACATCAGATGTTTGCTTTTGGACTTACGAGCTCCATACAGATGAAGGGAACGAAGGCAATACCATGAAGGCAGGAGGCTAGACACTGTAGCCAGGGATCGCACCTCCAGCTCCAGCGAATGAATCTGTCCCATCCGGCATCGTCCATTAATGCTACACGATGGGGAAAACTTGCTGCATAATTTCTCATCCATGCACAAATCCAAACGAGGACATTTGGGTGCAGAAGGACCCTCCTCTGCCCAAAGTTCTTCATCACGATGGGTGTCTGATATGGGTGGGTGATAAATTAAAAATAGAATTTTATAATACAAAATCAGAGCAGCCAAAACGCAATAAAAGAAATAAAGGGGAATTCCAAAGATTTTTCAAAATTTCTGCACAGGTCAGAATTGTACACAGTGGTGGTGATGACCTCTTTAAGCTTCTGCTTGATGGTTATTTTGAATTCTTTCCAGAAAGTTCCAGAAAGGACGTGGTAAGATAAAAAAAGAAAAGTTCACCTAAACCCCAGTTTCCATTAAAACAAATCTTTGGACACCAACCAAAAGGTATAATACATTCAAAACCATCTGTCTTGGTCTTAGCAGACACTAATGTTTGTCCCATTAATGTTCTAGTATTTTTACTGTTTTTTTTTTTTTTGCAGTTTTAGCTAACTGCCAGGATACATTTGAGTTTATTTAGCAAATAGGGTTCAGTAAAATGTAGGCACCAGGTTCCCACCATCTCCATTGTATATAAATCAGAACGTTTCTCAATGTTGAGTCTTTTCACATTAAACCTCTCCAAATTGTATCACAACAACTGAATTATGCAGAAATTATAAAACATCAGAGGAACTGAACTGGCCCTTTTGGAAAAGTACTGGAATATTTGCCAAACTATTTACACAAACAGCAAAAATCTAAACTAACTAGTTTATTGGATGTTGTTTACTTTGTACTGTAGAACATTATGCTGTTATTTAATCCATTTAACTTTTTCACATAAAAAATAATATGCTACCTTTTTAGTGCTTTGCACCTTGCGAAGTGCAGCTTACTATTTTTATTATCATTATTATCATTATTATTATTATTATTATTATTATTTCCCCACCCCTATTATCTGGAGCTGCTGAAGTCTGAGGATCAATCCGGGCCGGTCCCCTACATCTGGAAGTGATCCAGCTAAATAAAAAGCAATCAGGAGTTCTCTTCAGAAAAACCTCAGCCACAGAGCCGTGGTCAAGAAGACGATGAAGAACAAATAAAATGTCTGTGCGTCCTTGTTTGAAAAGAGCCATGGCATCAAACAATCTGAGGCACCTCACTCTCTCCTCCAGAATGGACAGAACTGGACGAAGCTCTTCCGAAGCCAGCCGGCTGCCAGCTCGTCCCGCAACGGAAAGAGAAAGCATCAGCACGTGTTTGGCTGACATGGTCAGAACTGCACATTCGCTAAGGTTTGAAATAATGTTGTGTGCTTGTGTCTTTCTGAACAAGATCATGTGAAACAAACTTTCCAAACACTTCTGCTTCCAGTTCTCCTCAGGCTGCATAAACTGAAACAGGAAAATTCAAAGATCTGTTAGTTCACCCAGTGTCCACTACTATTTACACTGCTGCTCAAAAGTCACAGTTTGTGTTATTTTATACATAATACAATTATTGCACACACAGTAAATATGCAAATATACACAAAGGACTGGTTTCTAAGTTTCAGTATGTAAGTTTCTCAGTTTAAAATTCCAAAATTGATTCAAATTAATTACAGTGAATTAATGTGAAGATAACAGTTTCAACATTATGTACAAGACACCTGTGTTGCAGTGATATCTATGGAAATTAGCATGCTGACCAGCTAGCCCCATTCCGTTCTTTCTTGTAATACCAGTTTGTACCTCTTGTGTTCTGTCAATCATTTTCAAAAAGTTTAATGCAGGACTTACAATATTTGTTCTGGACTGGTCAGAATTGAGGAGGGAGGGGAAGGGACTGTGTATTTTCATTAGATATGTTTGCTACCTACTGTTTAAAGTATCTATTAAATTAGCTCCTTTCAGGTGAATCCTTTACTAAAAGAAATATTAAATGACCACTTGCACTACACTTTAATTCAAGACATTTAATATTTTTGGTATTCTGAGAACATGACGTCATTAAACAAAAAAATAATAATCTACAGTGGAGTCTAAAAGTCTGGACCACATTCATTTAAACCTGGAAGAAATAGCTTACAGACTTACAAAAATTTTATGATAATCGAACTAAGAGAAACTTATTCAAAATTCTGTTTTCATTTCACTATATTACTAAGAATATCATAAAATATTTGTATAAAATAGGAAGGAAAATAATACCTGCTGGAATAATTCTATAAATTTACTGGTAACCAGAATGGGTTAATATTATTTAGGACATTGATTCCAAACTGTTGAGCAACAGTGTACAGCAGTACGTCCACACTGTTTTAAATAACACAACATAAAACAAAAATACACAACCTTTAATTTGCAACGCCATGTATGGTTCAAATCTCTCCATTTTGCTGCCCAAACGAACTGGAGTGAACTGGAGATTCCTAAAATCACAGACAATTAGGTGGCTCTGCAATCTTTAAACATCCATAAATACATGAAGAGGAAGACTGACAAGAGTGGACACTTCAGTTAATGCACTGATGCTTACTTTTGCAAACAGCAACCTTTTCAATTCTGTCCAGGTAGAACATGTTCAGATGAGGCAGTAGGTCCTTGAGAAGTGAGGCTGGCAGATCTAGAGTAAGATTAATATTAAAAGAGCATATCTGCAAAGCATTTACAATTCTATACAATTAACACACAAAACATTATTCTTTCTTTGTTTGTACAGTATTGTCTAATTAGTCTTTACCTATATATAGTCACTATATATTTATACACATGATGCAGAAAACTAAAAGACAAAAATGGAGCTACATGTTTTTTTCTTCTGTCGCTTTTTATTTGTGAAGGATCCCAATTAGAAGCTTGTATGGTTATTGTATTTTATTTGTCACTGCAAAAATCCACTCTATAAAAAACAGTGCTCTAAAGGGCAGCCTCGCCTCTACGTCTCTTTCACTTTATCTGACTGGATCAGAGAGCTGGTCTTGTTTTAGGACTTGCTTTTTTAATCAAGATAGTTTTTCCCTTATATTCTAAAACTATTCTAAAAAAATTTTCAGGTTATCTGGATAGTCTTACCGCCGACTCGCTTCTCCAGCACATCCATATTCTGCGCTACTGTCCTGATACACATCGAGACCAAAGTCGCTACTGTTGCCATTCTGCTGCTAAGTTCCAGCTCAGTCCAGATCATAGACACGGTCAGAAACGCTACATTCCCGCGTAACAGTTTATAAAAACGCGTGTGCTAATCTGAAACCAGCAGTAAATACCTCTACAACTAACTTATCAAACTGACTGCAGGCAGCTATGCGACTTTACCACAACAATTACGGGAAGGTATGACTTCAAAATAAAAGTCCTGTCCAACCTGTCTTTTTACACTGATTATGCATTACTGCATGTTGTGTGAATCATCTAAAAAAGTAACTTTTACACAAGTTGAACCTTTGCGAAGCTCGTTGCATTTTCTCTACTACCTCCATCTTCTTGTACTCACAGTAATTTAGTTTAATGTATTGTGCTTGTACAGTTTGTCTGGTCGCACTGTTGCCCACTGTGTTCTGGAGAAAGTGTGTCTTATCCCACACTTAACATACACTACATGAACAAAAATATTGGGATACCTACATATTACACCCACAGGAGATTTTATGACATCTTACTCTAAATCCATAGGCTTTACATGAAGTTGGGCCTCACTCTACAGCTATAACAGCCACCAGAAGGTTTTCGACTTTGTAGAACTTCTGTTTGTTCATCCAGAAAAGCATTTGTTAGGTCGGACACTGATATTAGTTGAGCAGGCCTGGCTCGCAATCTCCATTCTAGTTCGTCCCAAAGGTGTTCGATTTTGCAGGTCAGTTGAGTTCTTCCACACCAAATAACTGCTTTTATGTAGGCCTGTCACACTCATGATATATTAGATGACAATAATTGTCATTTTTAGTAACTGCAGTTAACAACTTTGGTCAATTGCATGCAATGTACAAGTCAGAGGTGGCTAAACGATCTGATTAGCCATCTTGCTTGCTAGCTATGTTTTAATTCATAGCTAATATTCGTTGTACAGTTAGACACTGCACTGTTGTAGCTATAGCTGATACAGCAATATTACTCAGCACTGTCCTCTAAACATGTCAGCATGTTTGACACACCAATGATACAGTAGTGATAGCGATCATCCCAAGTAATTACAATTAGGCAATTATGTAATAAATTGTGAGTGCCCTCCCTTTGTGCACTGGGACTTAAGTATTAGTATTTATGCTTAAGTATAAGTATTAAGACTTAGCTTAACTGGAACTAGGGGGTCTAGGCCAACCCTGAAAACAACCCTATAGCATAGCATTATCCCTCTTCCACCAAACTCTTTAATCTTTAATTTTCCCTAAACTTGTCTACTAAGCACATTTAATGTACATTTTCCCTCCAAGACCAGCACTTCAAGAAACAAAAAACAATGCAAATGTCACTGCAAATTCAACAGACACTGTCAACAACAATTATTATATACTCATTTTTATTTTGGAGATGTACATATTACAACATTTTATTCACAATTCATGAACATAAACACAGACAAGTTGTTGGGTCCAGTAGGCTGAACTGAAGAAACTGTCAGCAATTACATCACTGCCTATAAATAAAGTTGGAACTTTGTACTGATTCTGGCAGGACATCCTTCTAGAAGCGATGAAAATGATCTGATGAGCTTCATTTAATTAAATGAAAGACCTTATGGGCCACCTAGAAAAGGGAAAGAGGACAGAACAAACACAGTGTTCATGGAACTGCATGTTATAAAAGGCAGCTCTTAATTCTAAATGATTCTCGGCAATGATTACAAAGCTTATTAATGGTTGATCATGGAAAAGGTTGTCCTGCAGTCCCGCCGATTCTGACAGGCAGTACAGGACGTGTAATGAGGCAACATGGGACTAGTGTACATTCTAACCCAGTGCAGGAGAAATTTAGAGTTTCAAAGTTAAAAAGTACTGCAAGATTGCTGCAGAACCGATAAAGTGTAAAACATGTATTGTTGCTGTCCAAAAACAAAAAAAACATGTATCTTCAATTTGGACGATTCGATTTTTCCAAATCATCTGATGATTTTTCTTTAATCTTTAGTAAGTCTTTAAATAAGTCTTTAATCTCTAATCTCCAACAGGCTTTGCAACTAAACTAAAATGAGGATAGGGCAAAATAAAACAAACAAACAAAAACAAAAAAACAATTCTTTATTCTTTAATAACTGCAGGACTAAATAAATTGGTCAAAATTTGACTTTGAGGTCAATTTTGGATAGAATTTGATTCTTTGATAACAAAGTAAACTTCCAAAATCAAATCCTTATGAGTTTCTAAGCAGCTTTAGAAAAAGTAATTTGACTTTGAATGTGCATGTAGCATTCGCCCCATCCACTCCCTGCCACCTTTAATCTGATATGATTCACCAAAATACCTAGCTCTGATCACTGACCAAATATTGAAATACTGAACATATGGTAGAGCCAACATCAATGTTTCATAAAACTAAAGCTTGCCATTATGTCACCATCCACACTTAGGGGTGGTACAAACTAGTTAATCAACAAATTCCCGAGTTGGTAGGGTAGGTAGAAGCTGACTAGTTCGGACTAGATCTGAAATGAACAATTTTTTTTATGTGTACTGGTAAATAAAGTGCCTGCTACTAGTATTTATTTGGATAAATAATTGCTTGTTTTATCAACAGCTGTAATTTGGTTGAAATGTACTAACATATAACAGAAGGACTAGTGTAGATTGGATGCAGCTGTAAAGAAGTCAGCAACCTGTATAAATCGAACAGTTATATTTTTTATTATATTTTTTACCTAATAAAATGGCATAACTGTAAATAAGGTAAATTAATATTGGAAATGCAGTTAATTATCAGTGTCCTGATTTTTCTCACACATGCAGTAATCATGCATATAGTTGTCAGCAATGTTGAAGTTATTCATGGTTTTAGAACAGAACTGCAGAACAAATATTCACCCGAGGTATAGGAAGGTAAAGACTGGTAATACTGCCGATCTAAAATTTCATAATTCAAGCGATCTCTTCTTACATCGTCAAAGTTTTGCTACACGTGACGTTCACAGTTATTTTTGTGATCGCCACTACACTATAATACCTAAAGGATCATATCTAAATGAATCAACTAGACTTCTTCGTTTGGGCAAAATAGCAAGACTGTCTTCCTCATTGACCCTTATTCACAAAAGCAAATGAACACAAGTCTATTTTAATGCAAAACAGCTAAACATACTGGGGAAACATAAAATGTAGTCTGTGCAAAAGTTACATATTATTTTAAGCAATATTTTAAACTCAGCAAATAAATAGGAATTGTGCAGAAAAATGCAATCCTGTAGAGGACATGTTAGCTTCTTTCACATCATTTGATCAGGTCAAATTGAAAATAGTGATCTACTTACACAGTGGTCACGTGCATGCAGGAAATCGAAAAGCTCCTCAGTGCAGTCCTCTGTAGTTTCGGACCGCGAGCCCACTCTGGTTTCACAAGCCTCCAATTTCTCCCGCACATGGGCACAATGCTCTGTCTCCTCACATTTCTGCCTGATCGTCTCTAAGGGATCCTACAAATAGGCACACAATTGGGGCCATATTTTTAAAACATTTACATATCTGTATATGATTCAAGGATGCATATTATATTTGTATTATTATATTTTGTGTGTGTATTACAATAGTAATATCTAGCAGCATAATCACCACTCTTGACCAGCCATAATATAATCTTAGATAATGAATCTAACAGGGTTTCAGCTCTGGTCCTGGTGGGTTCTAGTCCAGGAAAGATTAGCGATTCTCTGCACAAATACATTTCATTCAATTCAGCAGTTAGTTACCATGTTTATTTAGTACGTATGTTTAAGGGGAGAAATCACCAAACTGACGCAGTAAAAAGACTACTGTAGATTTCTAACCCAGTAGAACAATAACTGGACACCACTGTCCTACAAATGTACATAGCAAAATTAATTGTTTAACCAACATACCACCATTTCTTCCTCCTCCTCTTCTTCTTCCTCCTAAATTGAAAAATAAGTCAAGAAGAGAATTACATCCAGAGAACATCAGGAATATAAGGAATGTTACCCCATTCCCAGAGGCACCAATAACTGGAAATAGCAACTCACACTACTTTTATGTGTGTGTCTTTTTTATGTGATATATTTTAAAAAATATCTACTATTAATGTGCAGTAATATATTATAGATCCACATACAAAATATGTTAAAAATGGCAATTACACACAGCTGTCAGAAGAGAGTTGAAGGAATTACACCACTGTGGTAACATGCTCCACGTATATATTGGTACATACCATATCCAAATATATTTATAAATCTTCACACTGAATAGCAGATAGCAGATTAATTAATTGACGGCACATGTATGGCCGCACTGGGCATTTACTACCATTAACATTCTGGACAATTTCCTTAACTCAGCAATATAATAATAAAGTAATGATTTAAGAGAGAACGACATAATACCAACGCTCGACTGTCCCGCAGTTTGAACAGTTTAATACTGCTCCAGGCCTCAGATCCTCAGAGAGAGCTGCAGTAACTTATTATCAGAAAAGAGTATTCAGTCAGCTATTAGAGAGGTCAACATGTTCCCTTACCTCCTCTGGGTCTCCGTTTAGGATCATTTTCTCCTCGAACACCATGATTTCAGCGGGTTTGTCCTACAGCTCGCCGACAGCAGTAGAGGACAATGTGACACTGACCGGAAACGTGAAGCACGACACTAAAAGCGCAGACCCTGCTGTGCTGTTAAAAAGCGCTAGAGGGCGCTAACGAGAGATAAACGGACGTCAATAGATTTTAAAGCTTTAGGACATTTTTCACAACCGAATGTTATTTGATAACCCAGTTATATTATGTCAGCCTTAAAATAATTTAATGTAGTAAATTGATGTAGTGTAGGTGTTCATAAAATACATAGTTTGGGGGAACTTTAATAATGACTGCTACTTGTAGTATAATCGCGGTCTAGAAACTACATTTCCCATAAGCCTCTGCTCAAGCCTCCAGCTAGCAAGCGTTTTCGACATTTTCGAGGACAAAGTGTCATAAAATGTATTTCAGTGCTTACCTTGTCAAATTAAAAAAACAAACAACAAATATTTAAAGCTGTTTTGCTCTAAGATGGCTTGGTCAGCTGTCGTGGTCTAACTCACTAACATGGTTTAAGCTGCAGTGCCAGGAAAAGACTGCGGCACTACAGCGCACATTTGGCGATACTTCTATCAAACAGAATAACTCCGGGACCAAAAAGAATAACGTTAGCGTCCAAACCACATTTGTTTTCCTTCAGGAATACTGATTCCTATTAGCATACAAAGCCGATTGCTTCCGGATTCAAGTGATTACCGGTTGTGTATGGTGTGAACAGACACGTCTTGTTTATTTTTTTGTTGTAGTTAGGTGTAAAGTTTGACCCACGTGTTGTGCTCGCTTCAGAAAGACACACATACCGAGCTCTTTCCAGTGAGTCTCGGCCAACTGGATCGCGAAAGACACTTTATTGTGCTTCAGTGTGTAGCTCTGACTTTGGGATTATGTTTAACAAAACACCTCGTATACACATGCTGTTGTTGTTCAAAGTAGAACTTTCATATCTTTGCTGTTATATATTGTTGTGGAGGAGATGTTGTCTCTCCCCTCGTGACAGCAGAAGTGGCTGGGCGGGGCGTAGTCCTCGCTTCACTCATATAATCCGCCACAAACAGTTGGAGGGGAGTGAAGAGAACATCTTATGCCAGACATGGATCGAGAATGGGCATCAGTTGCAGGTGCACTGATAGGCGGTGCCGGTGCCGCCGTGCTGCTTCTAAAGTGGGTCGGACACCAAAAGGTCCAGAAGAAGATCCAGCGAGCCCGAGCTAGGAGAGATGGAGAACTCAACCAGGCACAGCAAGCCGTGCACGAGTTCAAAGAGAAGGTAAAGTACTAACCCGCTGTTACACATCCGCCACACAAGTTTATGTTCATGAGATCTTCAGACTGTAATGTAAATGTGGCTGGTTTTGTGGAAGGGTTAAAAAAAAAGGCAGTAAATAGTAGTATACAAAGTCATTCAATGAGATTACCCTACTGGGGATGTCTAGTGGGCAGTAATGGTGTTTTGTTTTTTCATCATGGGTTGTTATTATAGTGTAAAGTAAGAGTAAGTAAGTGTACTAGGACTGATCACATGTATTTAATAGGGTCTTACTGGGATCTAAAGGTGTCCTACCGGGAACTAGTGGTCTCTAATGGTAACCATTAAGCCAATAAACATTTGTTAGGAAAACCATCACATTTTAATTCTAACGGTCGTAATCTTAATGGTTGTTTTTTTTAGCAGGATAGTAATTTGTTGGTTACTCTACATGTTTACTTGGCTGCTGTGTAAAACAGTAGTCGGTTAAAGGAGCCGTGTGTAAGATTTTTGGGTTCTATGCTGCTACAGTAGCACAGAACAAACAAGACGCAGAAAGTGAGCTAAAAACACAATGAAACAGTGCACTGCACTAATGATATGAGCATGCTAGGCAGGACTGCTTGATAGGTAGAATAAATTGTTAAAATCCATATTTTGACAAATGGAGGAGCATACTTATTTTATAGTGCACACAACACCAGAATTAGCAAAGGCGGGTGAACATCGGCATCAAAGAAACTTAAAACATGAAAAAGCGAAACGAATTTGGGACAGGCACTGAGGCAACGGCATAAACGGCATTGGCCACCATAGTTGGTAGGGAAGAGAAGGGCGAGTGTGGTGTCAGGGGGTGTGGTGTTTGGGGGGGGTTCTAGAGGTTACACACTGCTCCTTTAAACTAGAGCATGAGCATAATTCTGAACGTGAGAACTCCAGATTGTGCAGAGTATGCAGTTTTTTAACAGTTTTGACAGTGCAGCTCTGAGTGCAACACAACACTTATATTCGTGGTTTCACAGCAAGGCAAATTTATTGATCTAGCATATTTCATACACAGAGGCAATACAATGTGCTTTAAGTAAATAAATCAATAAAAATAACTAAAATACAGTGATGGGACGTCATAAGACAATATGAAATAAAAAGGAAGTATAAAGTATCTTTTAAATAAAACAGTTATTCCAGCTACCATTTCAAATATGTATAAAACTGAAATTCACTGGTGTTGTTTCATTGAGAATTAAACACTGTTGCCTTCTGCTAACTGTGATTGGTGAGAAACAGAAACTCTAGATTGTAAGATCATAACATCGGTACCGTCATGAGCTAAACATGATTTGTTGGCTAGAGCTCTGAAATCAGGTTGAGCTAGCATTGTAGAGATAAGAGGAGCTCCTGGGGCACCTGCAGTTAAAAGATTAGACTGGTTTACCGCATTAGTTGAATGCACTGAATTCCTTACATTTCTAATCAGCACAGAAATAAAGAGCAGTACAGGCATTATGAGTTTTTCTAAGAACAGCTTGTTCTCTACCTGGTTCTTAAAACAGTTATCAGTACTATCTCTGCTATAGCGGTGACCCTGAACACATCAGAAAGTGCTATTGGTGTGTTATACACCGCTGCTATCAGTAACACTCAGTAAGCATTCTATGCTATGTGCTGAGACATAACTGCTTTTAAATGTTCCGAAATGTGTGCATTGAACAAGCTATTAAGACCCACAGTTTAGAAGCATAATACTGTATTTTAAGGAAGGTAACTGCAAAAGGCCAGTATCTGCAGACAAAATTACCCTGTTTCAGCATAAACAAAGAGACATTCTGTACATTTAGCAGGTGCTAAACCATTTACGGTTTTAAAAACACATTTTTAAAAAGACATTTAAAAGACATTTTTAAAATGTTTGCATAAATGAGAATACACATGTTCACTAATGTCTGACCGTGGTTTGTACAAGGCACATAGATAAACTGATGAATGAATATACAAGCGTTTTAACCATTAGTTACCCTCAGGGGGGCCTGATATTGTGTTAAACTGCTTAACCAAGATCAGACATACTTCAGGCCTACTTCATATTCCTTTCTTTCCTGTTTTTGCAGAATCCTGGGCTTGAGCTGAGTCCCATCGTGGATCTTTCCTTGGCTGAGCTCACTAAGCAAATAAAAGCTGGATCCCTGCAGCCTGATGCTGTGCTTCATGCCTACATGGACAAGGTTCAATCCACTTACAACTCATGATCATTTGCAGCAGTGTAATAGCCTACATGTACATATTATAAACATTTTATGTAACACAGCCATTTCTGTATTTGCACAAATACTTCTCAGATCATTCAAAATATCATTGTTGAATATGTTGTTGTCTACCCTGGGACTAGAGATAGATAGATATAAAACATGCGTAAATATAACATTTTTAGCAGAGATCAGCGTTTTTGAGGCAGATTCCGATTACCTTTCAGCGCGATTAGCCGATACCGATAGAGGGCAGGGCTATATAACAAGGCAGGGCTACATGTAGTTATTAGCGGAAGCAAGTCATGAAACATGATTGAAACTGGTTTATTACCATTTTTAACAAGCTCATGAGAAACTGCATTATATTTTTAACATAACAGTAAATAAACAAAAAAAAAATCAAACAGATATCGGCATACTGCAATCATTCAATTTAGACACTTAATGTAAAACGAAAAAATTAAATAAATGCTGTAAAAACTGCAGTCATTAAACACAGACTTATTTTAAACAAAAAACTTCAATCATTAAATGATCTTGAATTGTTGCTGCTGTATTGTTCGTACCAGTCAGATGTGGTCTGCACGGTGTTCTGGGTTATTCAATAGAGATTAGTAGTGTTAAATGTCTTTGTCTTGGTTCCTCCACGAGACACGCTGATTTTACACATTTAAAAAAAATGCCCACGATGAGTCTGCGTCACATATGGTAAAAACCTGCCAGATGGACGACATGCTTTCTATAATCGCACGCTTTACTCACGATGCCGCTGCTTTAGTCAGTCTGTCGAAAACGAAAGGGTATCTATGTATTTTTTATACATTTATTTATTTCTCTATTTCTCTGTCTGTATGTTAATGAGGTCGGCGGTTCTATCCTCACTCTAAAGCAGGATTGATAACTGTACAGCTAGCCAAAAACTATAAGTTGTTGACGCTCATTCATTTATATCAGCGCTGTGTTACTTATGGTAGTGTTTTAAGAACCATTACAAATGATTTAAGATCATTAGCGAATGGCTTTGAGAGCCATGCACCAAATGACTGCCTCTAGTTTCGTATGGAAAGGAACGGTTTAGTTAGGTTCATTGATGATGATTAAACAGTCTGTACAGACCACAATTTGAAGTCCCTTAAAATAGGCAAATCAAAGTGTTATCATATCAGACCACCATATTCCTGAATAACACTTTTCACGTACTCGTGGTGTAAGGAACAGGTGACATTACAGTAGGAATTCTCTGATTTAATGACAGACTGTTTTATAGATTAGGTCTTTATTTCTATCGAGAGAGTTTGAACTAAACCGTCCATATCAGCACTTAACTGAACTAAACCGTTCCTTTCCAAACCAAACTAGAGGCAGTCAACAACTTATAGCTTTTCGCTAGCTGTACAGCTATCAGTGCTCCAGAGCGCAGCCTCTGAAGGCCAAGGCAGTAGTAGCAGAGCCGGAACGACGGAGCTCGTTAACCAATCCTGCTTTAGAGTGAGGATAGGATCGCCCACCTCATTAACATACAGACAGAGAAATAGAGAAATAAATAAATGTACAAATGTGGAAATACAGAAACAAATGTATAAATAAATAATAATATAAATAAATAATTAAATAAATAAACGTAGAAATAAATGTAGAAATATGAAAATAAATAAATAAATAAATTTATTTATTTTTTTGTACATTTATTTATTTATATATTTATGTATTTAATTATTTATTTGTGCATTTATTTATTTATCAATTTATATATTTATGTACTTAATTATATATTTGTACATTTATTTATTTATACTTTTTTATTCATGTTTTGTCCTCATACTCTTCATGGATGAAACGCTAGCTTTAAATACCGAAATTATGCTTATTAGTTTAACACCATCGATCGGCTCTCGGGATCGGTTAAATTGGAGAAATATCGGCGGATTTTGATTAAAAATCAGCCGATACCGATACATAGCCGATCAAGCCTTCCATCTCTAATTTTTAATTAACATTAATCCTGTCTTGTTCAGATTTGTCTCACTTTCTGTGTTAAGCTCAGCGTAGGGAAATAAATATGTCCGTTTCAAACAACATCACTACCCACATGCTTCCATTTGTCCTTCATGTTGACATGGATATTAAGTAATACATCCACTAGAAGACAGCCCAGAGTCAAAGGTTTCTGACGAACGTGGTGATGGTGGAGAAAGTTTGTATCGCTGTACCTACTACTAAAGAGACAATGGAGGCAGGGTTGTGGTAGCAGTGTTCTAAGAGGTCATTAGATACTTGGCAGCATGTGGTTAGAGAATTTTTTTTCGCTTATGTTACCAATGAGAGACACATTGTGTCACATTCAAGCTATTAACTGCACTGGCCCCTGATTACCGGCGGTACTATTTGAATAATGGGCCGCATAGGGATAAAATTCATGTAGAGTATGGACAGATACCTCTGTCTGTATCTTTGTTTAACACTGAGCATTATTGAGCCTTTAAGACTGCAGATGGTAAAGTACTGATTTACAAAAAACTTTGCTGTCACATACCAACTGTATACAGACAAAACGAGACAGATATTGGCCCACATGAGAAATAAGGAAACAAGAAGGGATGATAAATGTGTCTTTTACAATGATAAACCTTTTCCACAGTGAAAATAACCTGACAAGCTTGGATTAGCGAGAAACATAGTGTTAGAAGACCAACAAGTGTTTCCCTTGCTAGACTTGAACCCTGCTGTCCTACTTGAAGAGCAGGTAACTAACCGCCCAGCTAAACAGGAAATTACAATATACACACATCCTGAACTTGTTGAAGTTACTGCATATGGTGGCTTATTTGTGGCATTCTGTATGCTAACTGTAAACGCAAATATAAAAAAAACCTACATATTTTCACGTGTTCACAAATGCAACATAAAACTTTTACAGAGGCTACTTTAGGCCACTACGCGCTTGTTAAGCCATGATGTATTAACCTTCACGTCCAGGTCCTAGCCTGAGATTTTCCTTATATACAACCAGGGAATACCCGCTATGGTTACTTAACAGGGAACTTGCATCTGGCAAGTTTTCAATTTAATTTTCAATTTAATTTGATTGACTACGTTTCAAACAGTTGCTGATGGCACCATCTTTAATTGATGTTCATGCCAGCTGTTAGGCTTGGGCATTAGAAGCTGTTCAAGGAGTGTGTGAACATTGTTGTAAAAAATAAAAATCAAGAGCCAACAAAAAAACAGCTTTTAATGTGCCAAAACAAATTACTACTGAAAAAAGGAATTGTGTAAAGCCATATACACCCCTGGTTCATGTTTTTATGGATTTAAGTTGACACATCTTTCTACAGAGAACAAAATTAAACATCGCTAAGTTCAGTCAATATATAGTAATGGTGCTTTACAATTCATAAAATCTGTATTTCTGCATACTTATTTTTACTTTACAAATCATCCAAACATCAGTTTGGACCAGTTTGGAAATAATTTTGTCAGAAAGCACGGTAGAATGTCATTTTGAATGGAAGTCTATGGAGAAACACGCCTTTTGGCAACAGGCAGGATTTGTGCCGTTTAGCCTACCTGCACTCCTGCCCGTTCTTATAGACCACTGCTTTACATTTTAATGCATTGACGTAGACTGACCTCTTTTATGTGCACTTATATAATGTTCCTTCTGCAAACCATTAACTGAAAAAACGCAAGGTAAAGACACCTCTGCCCCATTTTGATAACTTCACCTGCAATTGCTTATGGGAGTGTTTATTAACCTGAACTGTATAGCTCAATGTATGAAGCAAAGCCCTGTATGTTGTAAGGACCGCATTATTGAATAGCACAAAACTACATATAACAAAAAATAAAACAAAAAAATAACTGGACAATACAGTTGTGACACATGTTGAACAATACAGACTAACTTGTTTGGTCTGTGTGAAGAGGAATCAGTGCCAAACTGAAATGCAGTCACTACAGTCAATAAACCTCAAATGCAGTAAACACATGACTTGGCTATTAAATTGCTTTCACAAAGTTTGTTGTCTTTAATGGAAAAAACAGTATACAGTGATTTGCATTTACAAATCAAAATGTTCAGTTTATGTCAGCATACATTCATCTACTGTGAAATTAAATCGAGGCACAGCTGTATTGCTTTCCACAGTGTGGTGCTTCAAACGTATATCACTGAAATGCAATCATTACAGTGTAGAAGTTAAATGCAATGCACACAAGACTGTGTTTAAACAGGTGATGCATATGGAAAATGTATCAAAGTCAAAAATAAAAGATTGCATTGCCTTATGGTTGCATGCTTCACCTGTTTAAACACAGTCTTGTGTGCATGTGTGTATTTAACTTCTTATGTAATGATTGCATTTCAGTCAGGCATATATCGTCACTGTCCAACAAACATCACGTATGTCCATTTTTTTTTACAATGTATGTTTTTCTATCATATTTGCTTTTAATATCCTGTAGAAGTTTTGTGATAATTGACCAATAGAAATGCTCCAAAATCACTTCGAATAAAACACTAACCTACACTGAAACATGGCCTCTCCTGTAAAGATACTATTTTGTAGATACGTTTTTCTATAGACAGCAATGATATGTTTGAAGCATCACAAGCGATAAGCAATATAGCTGTGCCTTGATTTAATTTTATGTAATTATATTGTATTCAATTCTGACACAAATTGAGCATTTTGATTCATAAATGCAAATAATTGTGTATAGTTATCCACTAAAGATGTCAAATGATGTGAAAATAATTGAATGCCTTTGTTTTTCATTTTGGCACGCATTTGTTTGTTAAAACAAATGAAAAAGCAATGTCATGTCTATTGCATTTGCCTTTTTTCCACTGTAGTGACTGTGTAGTGTAGTGACGGTGTAGTGACAGTGTTGTGACTGTGTAGTGTAGTGACAGTGTAGTGTAGTAATAGTGATTCAGTTTGGCACATTCCTCTCCGTAGTTCTGATTAGATCTGTTATCTGTAATATGATAGACTGTGTCCAACAGCAGGACTTCCTGTTTCTTCAAGGTCTTTTTTCTAACTTATTGATAGTTTACAGCCTTTTGTTGATGTAGAGGCAGGTGACAGGAGAAACATGCAGGGAGGCTTAACAGTGCAGATCACACCTTTAACCATCTAATGCTTTGTGAGATGTGATGTGAATGTCAACAGTGCATTTTGTTGTATGCCTGTATATTTAGGTCACTAAATTATTGGGTTATCACTACTTCTTGATCATGTTGAGTCTCCATAAACTAGTTAATCTTGTATAACCTTTTCATACATTTTACCTTTATACAGTGTTTTTACAACCATTTTAAAAATCATAGATTTGGCCTCGTCATGCATTTCAGTGCAAAAGACTAAACATCCCTGTTCAAATTTTGTGTAATAAAAACACAAACAAACTTAACTGTGCTGTTTGTTAGCTAATGTGTATACAAATGTTATTTATTTGCTTAGTTTAACATAAAAATGCATCACAAAACTAATGTTTCCTATATGTAAATTCAACAAATAAGCACTGTGCAATAAAATGTGCAGAACATAACAAAATTAACGTTATACTTACCAGCTTCCCTCAACCCGTCCTGTTTTGTACCTCAAGAGTCGGTAGTGAGTCCAATTAGTCCAATTAGGCCAACATGAGAGAATTTAGTAGCATGTTGATTATCCTGCTCCTGGTTAGATCATATGAAGACAAGTAGCCAATAAGAGAAGAGTTTAATGCAAAGGATGCAGTATTTCTTCTGGACTGGTAAGGAGTGAAGAGGGAGGAGGAGGGACTAAGCATTACAATACAGGTGGACGCAATACAATATAATACAACTTAAAAAAAAAAGCTCTCTGTAGAGCACTGGCAGTATTAAATTCACACCGTCATGCTGAATTTGATATGTTGATCTCAAGAGGCTGTTATCAGCTATGTAATTTAAGTGTGTTGTAAATGTTTATCCTTGCCAAAGGAGAGTGTCAGGATACTGCAAGATTGTTTATTGCAGAGCCCTCATGTCCCAACTTTATTCCAGGCTGCCTCTGCCTAGTTCTGACAAACTTTTTACAGTGCAGTTGTTAAAGCCCAGAAAACCTAAACCTTTTTCCTCTGGGCCACAATATATATATGAAAGACTACAACAGTTAGGGCACATAGCTTGTTTTGCCAATTTTATAAGATTTAACTAACTAACTAATGTTACTAAGGCTTATCCAGGAAATCAAACAGTACAGTGCTCATTAACAATAAGGGATTAATTCTGAGCACTTAAAGGCAAATGTTGAAAACTGCTAGAGCAAGCCCATTGCCCCATCTCTGGGCAATAAATGACAACAAAATGGTGACGTGGACATCATACCATGAGAGATTGTAACAGCAGCACAATAGTACAAGCAATAACAGTTTAATATGTAGCACTCAAACATGGGGCAAAGCTCTTCTGTTCAAGTTTCAAGGTTGCACTAAAACTCAGACTTGAGCTCTTTAAATGCAGTTTCAACCATTTCGGCAAAAAGGGGGGCAGACAACACAGCCATCATTATCTCTTTTTATCTCTAAACCTGATAGGATGATAGGTGATAAAGGGGTTTTAACACCAGAACTGCAAACTCGCGACAGCTTGAAATCCAGTTGCTTGTACAGCTGAGAAGAAGCATCAATGTGCAACAGCATCTTCTTGTTCATGTGTTGCCTCATATTTTTTTGTTTGTGAGAATGGCAGTTATTTTCCTGATAAGTATTAATAGTAGACCTAGGGTAAGATAAGCACACACACTGACGCACTGTCATGTGTTACTTGGGTTTGCTGACTGCCTGTTTGCTTTGATGTAGTCTGTAACATAGCAGATAACATGTAGTAACATGCAGCCTCACCTTTGAATCCGAGGCATATGCTACTAGACTTTCTGGCATATGAGCCAGCATGCAATTACTTCAGTTAGTCTTTAACAAAGGAAAGATCTTGCATATCTTAGAAGACAGTCAACCCACTGAGCCCACTGACAATAACTTTATTGTTCATTGTCATCCTTAGTGGCCACATAAACGGAATAACCTCCATGTATTAAAACTGTTTCAGCCATGATGTGAGTACACTGACCCACTGGCTTATTCTTTACTTGACGACATAGCTTCCCACCTGTCCTCAACTATGCTTCAACTATTCCTGGAGCTATTTATATACAAAAGTCGTAAAACAAGCTATTAACAAAGCTTGTCATTTTCTTAGCTGAATTTCTCTTTTTTATTTAAACACAATATTCACATTTCATCTCTGTCAGCATTTATGGAAGGCATAGACTTAGCCATAGATGCTAAATCTAACTGGGCAAAAATAAGAAATGTAGCATGACATTTCACCTCTTCCACCAGTTTAATTTCAAAATTGTTGTGAATTTGGTTGGATATAATTAAATACATGAGAACTCAGTTATACTTAACTGTAGTGACACAGCTCTGGCAATGCTTAATCATTTCATATATACTACAGCTGAGCAATATAAAAATATGTCGCTGTCATGATAAATTGCAGCAGAATATACTTTTTTTCATAGATATCGTTATTACTTAAAGAATATGGACCAACTGCAGTATGTGACCGACAGTACTCATAGTTTTTGATACTATATTTTCTAATATGGCACTACATTTTGTGGGACTTAATCTTAATATACACCCCTTGTAGATGTAAAGAGCTCATCTGTTATTACACAGTTTGTGTTAGTCATACTCTGGTCTTTTATCAGCATCTTTTGGGATGCTGCCCAAAAGATGCTGTTGGCTCTTCTTAGTCCAGATTTCCAGCAGCACTACTGTGTTTGATTCACTTATACTAGCACAACACGCCAAACACAGTTTTGTCCTAGCTGTCTCCATAACACCCCCAGTCCTTCAATAGATGTGTTTAAGTTGGTCACCACATTGCTTGATTTAAAATAATAAATAATAAAAAGGACACCTTGAAGGATAACTACTAGTCATATTGCGCTGCCGCAAGGAGAGGTTTGGAAATGGTTTAATGAACACATGTCCAAATATTTATGGCCCTAATTGTATGTCAAAGTTTACCTATCTTCTACAGCATATAAGGAAGTTGTTGTTAGGATGAAACTCATCATAGCAATAAGGGAGGTAAGAGGGCATAATATTAAGTGTGGCCAACCAACTATTTGATACCTTCCTAAAAATGCTCTGTTCAGCTCAGAAGGACCAGAACGTGAGGGGAAAACAAAAAACAAAAACACAAAAACATGCAGGAATTAAGGGCAGCTGCAGTAAACATCTGACAGAGCATCATCAGTGTCTGAGAATATGTCTCTGGGTTTTTGGTGCAAAGGATTTACAGTATCACCTGTTAATCGCTGTACGCTTTGTATATGGATAATTCTACCAAACTGATTTACCGAGTTAACTAACTGAGTTAGAAATACATTTTGGACCTGTGACTGATCTGATATGTTAACTTTTTACTAGGGATCTATAACTTCATGCATGATGATGTTTATTGGACGTTTAACATGACCTGCCCTGCATATAGCTTAATGTGTTTATGGCGGCTCTTTTGATTAATCAGTTGTGAGAATGTCTCTGTGTTTTGGTCTACAGGCTGTAGAGGTAAACAAGAAACTGAACTGCAACACTGCCGTTCTGATGGAAGGTGTGAAGCAGTTGTCAGACCTCCCCAAAGATGGCCTTCTCTACGGCATCCCGATCAGTCTTAAGGACAACATCGGCTACAAGGTAATAAGGGAGGAAATAGTGTTACTTTGTTAAGGGTGTGCAATGACGCAGTAAAGGTGGCAATTATACTGCATAAATATTATTTAGGATTTATGTTTTTGTTTTTATTGTAATATAATGCTGTCAGTATATCTATTGCGGACACAGGTGTTCACTTACATACATACAGCGTGATAATCTCCATAGAAGAGCATTACCAGTACAATGTGAAGCTCTGGACCAGCAGAACATGAGCCTAAGGCCACTATGCTCAATGTCAGGTGTAGACTTGTGGTTCATGATGCTTTCAGCACTGGGCTGCTGAGCAGTGGAACACTTTTCTGGAGTGAAGTACCATCACCTTTGGGAAGACTGGTGTTTTTGGTCCAGAACTGATTATCCAATATCAGTACCTAACCTCACTTATGGTCTTGTGGCTAAATGCAGTTGAACTCTCACAACTCACATCTGGTTTAAAGTCTTCCCACAAAAGTGGAGGCTGTTAGAAACAAAGGTGGACAAACTATCAGATGTCTACAAACCTTTGGACATACAGCTGTACAGAAGTTTGAATATCCCTGGTCAAATGACATGTTTTGTTTTGAAGTTGATCCGTCCATCACAGGAAACTAAATAAAATATTAAGAACTACAATTTCTATTTATTTTCTGATCTTAACATATTGGGAAAAAATAAATATTAAATATTAACTGTGCCATAATTTTGCACAGGCAGTTTTCACAAAATAATAAATACAGCACATTTTAGACATTTTAATCAGATTGATAGCAAGGCTCACAATTCCACTGGAATATTGGCAATTTTCAAAAAGGTGCACTGCTACAACTGCATCTAGCGGTGGCTAGCTTTGAAGCATAAGCAGTTCTTTTTTTCTATACATTCCCCTGTCCTTCAGTCTGGTAAAAGTTAATCTTTATCTGGTTTACCTTTGTCCGGGAACCTTATGTGCTGGAAGTCCAACCTTATGCAAAAATTTAACGTGGACTTTCTGTTGATTAATTCATAGTGTACTTTATTTTGTAAGGTTAAGTTGTTCTTCTCTTCATGCCTGTCTTTGTTAGATCTTTTGTGCATTCACTGACAGAGTGCTGACCAAGAAATAAATGAGCAGCTAGTTGTCCAGTTGCAGTCCAGTTTAGAGAAACTTACTGACTCAAATTTACAGATTTGTTTGGACTATTTCTCCTTATAACACCCTACATGTATCTCTCCACCATGAATTGACATTAAACAAGTACTTTTTAAGCAAAGCATCTGTAAATCTATTGTAACAGAAATGTCACAAACAGAAGGCAACCTTTTATGAAGGAGTTTTAGAAGCATTGAACTTTTCAGACATCTTGTTCTGGATGTTGAACTGGATGTTTTAGGTTAAACTACTCTAAATGACTTTAGGTTCATGTCATTACTATTTAAATTATTCAGACATTTAGAAAACCTGTAGGTTTTCCCTTCAAATGGAAAGACCATGTATAAAAAGTTGTACAGATGATATTTGTGTGTCTGTGTGAATTCAGGGCCAGGACTGTACTTGTGGCGTGTTGTGTAAGCTAGATGACCCTGCAGTAATGGATAGTGTGGTGGTCACTGTACTGAAGAGGCAGGGAGCAATTCCCTTTGTCAAAACCAATGTTCCACAGGGCCTTCTCAAGTAAGAAACTTAAACATTTATAAACCCCCTAATACACACCAATACAGTCAACACAGCCATAAACTATAAACAAACTACACAAAAAAACATAAATAACAATAAACACATTGGGAAAAAGTAACGCATTGATTTTACTTGGTTGATATGAAGTCATGCAAGTAGTCTTACTGTTTCTATGCACTGTAGTTATGAATGCAGTAACCCAATCTACGGGATGACCGTGAACCCCTGCAACCTTCAGAAGACAAGCGGCGGCTCGTCGGGAGGGGAGGCCGCTCTGATTGGCGGAGGTGGTTCTATCCTGGGTTTGGGGGGTGACATTGGTGGAAGCGTTCGCATCCCAGCATCCTTTTGTGGCATCTGTGGCTTTAAACCCACATCTGGCAGAATAAGGTTTTTATGCATGCTTATGTTCCTTAACATTATCAGAATTTTGAAGCAAAATGTTAAAGGAATAGTTCTGTAAAAATATATTCAGAAAAAAAGGCACTGAATGCCTGTATTTAAAGAATGTACATCAAAAACCCCAATTTAAAAGATAGATAAAATAGTAGCTAACGCCGTCGCCCTGCACGTAGGAAGAAATGGCACTATTACAATGTTTACATAATTGCATGCGATGTTCCATCACCGATTTTGTCATAGCACGGAATGACTAATGCTTCTGACATTTTGACATACAGTTCTCTATAAAATGTACCTAAATTACATCAAATGAAAAGAGTTGTAGCAGCCATTATTAAAAATGCTCTATACTTTTACATTTTTAAATATAGATTGTGGCTGGTTTGTAAATTAGCCTCACATCTCCAGTATAAAACTGGTTATATTAACTCACCTTAAAAGTGTAGTAAAGTATAGTAAGTATAGTATAGTTTTTGTGTGTAAAATGTATTATTTAGGAGATACAAGGTCTTGTTTATATATCTCAGGAATAACAGCTATCAGGAATGCTGATTTATTTTGTCTCTTTGCATGTAGTTTACAAGGAATGTATTCTTGTTCTAAAGGCATAAAGTCAGGTAATAAAATCCTTCCAAGTTTCTAAAGCATTAATCAAACATTATATTTTGGAGAACACAGTGTAACTGTGCAGTTGGAAAATAAACATCTGTGTTTGATTACAGTACTGTCTACCATTGGTCCCATGGCCCGGGATGTGGACAGTTTGGCTCTGTGTATGAGAGCTTTGCTCTGTAAGGACATGTTCACCCTGGACCCTACAGTGCCGCCATTACCATTTAAACAACAGGTACTGCAGTCAGTGTTCTTCTTGTTCTTTTCTTCATCTGTGTTCCCTTCTTGTTGACTTCCCCCTCATTTCTCAAGTCCATGTCCTTTTTTTGCTTGGCATTGTCTCATCTGGTTTGTTACCTTGCTCTTGTATCAACATGGTGTGTATTTAGTTTTTTTTTTTTCCTTCTGGCTAGCCTCTTAACTTCTAAGCTTTCTTGTACAGTTATCATAGAGTAGTTCTGAGTCTATTTTTTGTGTGATCCTTGTTATAGATTGTCATTATCACAATCTCACAATGTGTGGACTTACTTGAACTCGTATCAGTGCCTCCTTGGTTACAGTGGCTCACAATATGCAATCACACCTCTCTTTCACAGGTGTATGAAAGTTCAGATCGCCTGAGGATCGGTTACTTTGAAAATGACGATTACACCCAGCCATCTCCGAGCATGGCCAGAGCTCTTCGAGAGACCAAGAAACGTCTGGAAAAAGCAGGCCATACGGTATTCACATGCTACTTTTGATGAAAATGAGCTTGTGCCTGGCCCCTAACACCCAAGTTGTCGCCTTTTCACCTTCTCTCAGTGCCTGGGGGTCAGGTGTTTGGCACAAGCTGCATAAAATGAACCAATTAGATCATGAAACATATTATGTTCTGACATATGGGAAAACAACAATAACCATATATTAATTCTGATTGATGCTTCTGATGCTTAATAATACATTTTAAAACTTTTTTTATAATAATATACTTAAAGTACTTAGTTGATTAACCACAACTTTGGAAACTACTCCTTAATAAAGTGAAATAGATGAGAATAAATGTAACAAGCGCAGATGGAAATCAGCAGGAAATTTTTTTTAGGTGAAAAGGCGGTAACAGTGCAGATTTCTGTGGGGTGCAGGATTACTGACAGCATTAATAATATTTATTGAGATATGAGAGATATGAAGGAATAAGTGTATGAGAGGCATGTATGAGAAAAATGTTTTGTAACAAGTATAAAACAGTTCAGTTCTATTTTTAACAAACATTATGAAAAATAAAAAAAAACATTTATTCAGGTAAATATTATTTCATTACAAATTTTTCATTACTTATTTTATAGTAATAAATGTACATTTTATATAGTAAATAAACTATATATTAGAAGAAAACAATAAAATATATAATCTGATATGATCATGTAGCTTTTAACTCACATTAACTAAACTCCAGCACTTCAAATTTGAAATGTTGCTGACCAATAAAAAATGCTGCTGCTGCTGTGTCAAGAAGTTTAAATTAAATGAAACAGCAAAATTGTGAATTTTGTATTTCTTCCTTTAAGAGAGTAAAATATTAGTTTTACAGTTCAAGGATGGCATTATTTAGATGGCTAGGTTCAACTTGCTGGTGTAAGAGAAAACAAAAGACTGTTCAGTTGCCATTGGTAGAAACTCAAGGTTGCACAATCGAGCCTACCCCTGTAAGTGATTAGAATATAGCTGTGTGTTTTTTTTTGTCCACTCAGCTGGTTCCATTCAAGCTCCCAGACGTTGCTAAAGCCATGCAAGAATATATTGGAAGAGGCGCTCTTGCTGATGGAGGTGCCACCCTTCTCAGCCATTTGTGAGTCATATCTTTTTCGCAAACTGTCATCATTGTTCAACAGCTATTGTTGATCATCACAATAAAGATGGCAAAAACATCTGGAGAAAAGTTTTTATATTATTATTATTGTGGACAAGTATAGTGTTTGTTTAGATGGTCATGGTTGTACAAATTACAGGCATAGTAAAAATGTCTGTAATGCCTGCATTTACAGTTCACTACATGGTAAATAAAAATATTCATATAGTGTAGAATTTAAAGATGTGGTAAAATTAAATGTAAGTATTTTGTAAGTTGTTGTAAATCAAAATGACACCACAGTAATCTTACTATTTTACTGTTATTTACTGTTAATAAGGAGCAGTAAATGATTGTGAAAGCAATGCAACTGATTTTACAGTTAATGCTGTAATTTTACAGTTATTATTCTTATTATTTTTTTGCCATGGTATGTTTTATTTGTGCCATTGCTTTAATTCTTGTTGTCACTGTGTTTGTGGTTTCAGTAAGGGTGGCCCTATTGATCCTTGTCTGCGGCCCCAGGTTGTTCCTTACAACTTTCCTCGCTTTGTTAAGACAATTCTCTCCATCATCCTTAAACCCATCGTGAGTGGCTTTTATTCCTGAACAGATGCCCAAACATTACAGCTTCTTTAAGACAGTAGTATGTCTATAAATGATGGTGATTAAAAGTTTTTGTACTATTTATGATTCTCTTTAGTATCCGCGTATGGCTGCAGCTATGGATGCAACTCGTGGAGTCAAGTAAGAATGAAAGTGCCAACTCTTAGTCCACTGCTCAGCTTCTGTTGAAGCCCATAAGGCTTAGGACAGTTCATGCTTTTGTACCTTACTAAACTGATACTAAATTAAGTGGAGCCAGTCGTGGGCTGGAGGTTAGGGAACCAACCTTGTGATCAGAAGATCACCGGTTTGATCCCCCGAACCGACAGGTCATGACTGAAGTGCCCTTTACACAAAGCACTTAACAAGCCCGGGCACTGTGCTCACCCTAGTGTGTGTGTGTGTGTGTGTGTATTATCAGCTGATGTGTTTTTTGTTTCTTTTTGTTTTGTTTTTTTTGTGTAGCTCTGTTGCAGAATTGTGGAGTCAACACGCCGCTATTGAGGTACTGGTGTGAATTTGATATGAGTATCTAAACTGTTCAAATCCATTTCTTGTTCACTTTATTAGAAACTCCTACTTGATACTTCTACTCATTGGCCACTTTATGAATTCCACCTATCTATAGAGCAGCAGTGAGGTCACTTTTTTAAAATTTGATTGTTCAGGTTGGACAGGTTAGAGATTGATGGTGTTGCACACTGCTAGGAAGAAGCTTAAATGAAATAAAATAGCACTTCTGCTATAAAATGGTATACAATGTGATGCATTGTTTTTTTTTCCTCTGCACATAACTAAAATCATTTCCACATGAATAAAATATGACCTCAACACAGTCACTGCCAAAACTAAACTGAAAGACAAAGAAGATGTAATCTGTTTATGAGAAAATCCTTTGTTTGTTTCAGTGTAAGTTAAATGAGAACGCTGGCCTAGTTTGAGCATAATGTTATTCCACAGATGGAATCTGCATGTATGTCTGACAGTTTTATTTTACATGAATGGGATGGCCAGAAGGATGTCATGGCTATATTTATATGGGCTACAGTCTCTAACTGTACACCAGTAGAAGCTCAAGCACAAGGGGCTTTCCATTAAACTGGCTAGTAAATGTCTTTGTAAATTGCTAGGTTATTAATGAACTTAATGAAGTCATTTTCTGTTGTGTTTGTAGAAATATACACAACGTGTGATAGCAGAGTGGAAGGAACTGGAGCTGGATGTGCTGCTGTGTCCTGTCGTGGCACCTGCCTACAACTTCTATTTCTGTGGAAAGCTCATCAGTAATATACCACATTCTATCTTATTTTAAGCTTTGTACTCACTCATCCTCGTTTTCGTTGATTCGCAATGGGAAAAATACCATATAGTAGGGGTTGGCAAAATGGTGAAAAATAACAGCACTATGCTTATTACAAACAACTAAGCAGGACCAACACTTTAGTTACTGCATTTAAAGTATTGTGCAAAGTGAAGAAAATGTAAACATATTTAAATATATATTTTAATATATATGTGTTTAACACTTTTTAGTTCCAGCAGTTTAGAGTGAAGGTACTGTCAGTCAACAACTTTAAACTTTGTGGTTATAAATACCTGTTTTATATTATATTTACAGTAAGTATTAAAAGTCTGAGGGCACAAGGGAACATTCAGACTCATGGTTTCTCAACTGCATAGCGAAACCTTAAACAGCTGCACCAGTTGTGAGCCTTGTTTAAGCCTCTCTCAGAAAGGCATTTTATGATGTAACTGACATCTTTTTTTTTATTAATAAATTACTTTATTAATACATTTGGCCCTTAGCTTTAGTAACACATTGACATCTGATTTCAGTTTTCAGTTCCCGCTGTTATTGAGGGACCTTAGTTACTCATTTACTGTCTTTCCTGTTATTGATCTAACATCTATGGTTTTCTTTGCCTTGCCCTCTGTCAGACCTTTCTGTATGTTTCTCTACCAACTCTTATGCAAGGCTGATGGCAAAGGACCAAATGTCTGGTTTACTGTCCATTAGTTAACTTATTCAGTGCTTTACATTGTGGCTGTTCTTTCATCAGACTTTGGTTCTATAATACAATTAATTCATTCTGTTTATCCAGTTCATGGAAGAAAAAAATAGCATAGCACCTAATTGGCACAAATGTATTAAAAAATCCTAAAAATTATATCCAGTACTGTATACGCTTGACTTCCAAACCTTGTTTTTATTCTGCACTTTCAGACTTTAATTTCTTTCAAAATATGAATACTTTAGCATTCCTGAAGCATAGAAAAAAAGCACCATAAAGCAGTGTTTCTAAATCCTGCTTTTGGTGATCCACTGCACCAATTAAAACCAAGAATTCCTTAAATTCAACACACCCGCTATTCATAATAGCTGAATCACTTGTGTTGAGGCAGGGGATAGTTAAAACTGTCTAGTGCTATGGGTCATTTTTAAGTGTTTTCCTATACAACAAATATCCAAAATTTGTGGTGTGCAGTGATAAGATCTGTCTAAAAACATAAGTAGAGAAGTTAGTTGTTTGGTAATGGGTGATTACAGCAATTCAGTCCCATTTAGAACCATACAGGTTTCTTAAATCTTCTGGTTTTGCATTTATTGTTATTTATATTTAGTTTTGCAGCTAACATGAAATGGTAGCTTGTAACGACCTGTTTAGCATTTTGCAGCTGAACCGAAGACAGAAGAATCCAGATTATTTAATGTCACACAAAACTACTGGTAGCTGGGTTTTTATACCTATTTAATTGTTTTGAAAAGTCAAGCATTTTAAAATGTTTTTTTGCCAAAGCTTATACACTGCTTTGTTCACATATTACAACGTAATGATGAAGTGGTTCTCCTGCTGAAATCAACCCTTGTGTTCACTTAACCCCTTACCCCTCTACTTATTGAACACCCATCAGTTAAGCTAATAAAATGATGGAATGGCCTTAAAGATGGTACCAGAAGATTCCACATGGCAAAATGATGAGGCCAAGTGGATGGGGACATGTTCAATTTCAGTGTTAAAACTGGTTGTGTCCATATTTATAATATTTTGGTAAACTTAATTATGACACATGCACTCTTTGTGTAAATCTCAATTTTAGAGTGTTTAGAGACTAGTGTCACGGTTCAGCAGGGTTTTGACACAAATGCAAGCTTTTTAAATAAACAGTACTTTTAATAACACGAACGTAAACTGAGGGTAAACAAACGGGGTACATACACATAGCTAATAAGGAACAACCACGAGATAACCTAGACAATGACCAACGCACACAAAGGGCAAACACAGGGTATATATACATGGACTAACAAGAGGGAACATCAATGGGGAACAGGTGTACGAGGCGGGGCAAGGGCGGAGACGAGCACGTGACAAAACAGAAACACATGGACGGAACGTAAACAAAAGCACACGTAGACTTGACAGGACGTAAACAGGCGAGGGACGCGCAGGTGTGACAACTAGTCAGGTCACATTATTATAACCATCAGCAAATATCCAGAGTAACTGCTGTGTGCAGCACGGACAGCAGCTAGACGGTTTGGGAGTTACCAATCACCAGGCTAATACCCTGATGCCCAGTCCTGATCTTAAATGTGTACTCTGAGAAATAACCCACATTTTAGCTGATGAGGGTCAGGCTGATGTAACCCTCACTGCTAACTCTCTGGTTGGTTTTAGGTGCCCTGAGTTACACCGTAGTGTACAACCTGCTCAACTTTCCTGCAGGGGTCGTGCCTGTAACCACAGTAACGGCTGAAGACGAAGCCAAGCTGAGTCAATACAGAGGAGTTTTTGGAGATATCTGGGACAAGCTGTTTGTCAAGGTTAGTGTGAGAGTACACTACGTTTACTGTTTTCTGCAAACTGGTAGGAAGAGAGGCAGTGGTGTTATTTTAAGTAACATAGTCAATCATTGTACACAGAAACAACCTAAATTTGAGTTGAGCACCCAGCCATGCATGTTCTGAACTGGAATATTCTGTGAATTTTAACTTTGATCTGGTCCTTAGTGTTCAAAAGCCATTTCAATAGGTCACAAAGATGTGTTTTCCATAAAACAAAACAATGCACTTGGATTCTATTATGTATTGTTAGGGCACAATATTGAAAAAAACTGACCCTACAATATTTTTGTTCTGTGATACATTTGTTATATGAAAAAATTAATTCTAGCAACTGAAAACGCTGAAAAAACTGAAATTAAATTTTTGTGTGAACCATCCTTTCCAGACTATACAAATATACACCAAAGCATTTAAGCATTTGGTGGGAAATTAGTTTTACACACCATTTGACTCATCACTCCACTGCTTATAATACTCTTCTATCAATTAATTATAAAAATAATGATGTAACATAACATGATAATAATAAATGTTGTTACCCTAAAATAAGGTGCTGATTACCTTAGGTTAAATCTGAATTAGGACAGAATCTATTACAGATCACCATCTTACGATGCTTTCTATGAAGTACAGATAAAAGAACAGTATAACGCAAACATCCTGACCTGACTAAACATCTTACTCAATACTGTTAATGTTTATGAAGCCTGGTCAGATAAAACGTAACAGTGATTGTGGTGAATAATGTAATATAATAATGTAATGTAATAATGTAATGTAATAATGCTGAATGTGTAGCTGTTTATTAGCGCTGCTTACTCTTGCAAGCATATTAGCACTACAGATTGCAGTTCCAATTCCAGTTTACACTGGACCTTTACACTGGACCTTGTTTGGACCTTTTTAACCTTGATAATGACAGCTGTTTGATTATGTGTTCACATTTCATCTGTGCACGTATGGTCATTGCTTGGTTACTTTGATCCAGAGACCTGTGCAAGTGTTTATGTACAAAGCATGATGTAAAGTGTTTGATTTCATTCGTTTTACACGTTGTGCAATGTGACTATTGTGCATGCACACATCATAATGCTGAAACGGTATCTCGCGCAGCCCTAATGTATTGGCTGTCTCAGAAGTTTTGAATGAATGATCTGAGAATCAGTGAAATGGGTTTTTAGACATTACCTTCAGCTGTTTACAGAAAAATGGACGAAAAAAAGATGTACACTTAATTTCCAGAATGTGAGATGCTAATGAAAATAGAAAGCAGTGCTGAGAAAACTCTGTTTGACCTGTATAAACCTGATGAAAATGAGACAGAAATGTAGGACCTGTAGTTTGTAATAATGTATTTTTTCTTAGTACATTAGCAGTAACTGTGCATTAAACTGTGCAGAATTGACGAGGGTCACCAAGCTTTTGCGTATAAACGTATATTCTGTACAGTTTGTTATTGTTTGTACTGTACAGTGTATAATAGTAGCAATGTGATGGTTCTGTACCCAAAAAAGGCTCCAAGAATAGGATAAAAATACTTTTTCTATCTGTTTTTTTTTTGAGAACTCCAGATAACCGGTTCACTGTCATTACTGAAGAACCCTTGAAGAACCTTGTTTTAAGGGTTTCAGTGCAAGTTTGAATGAACTGCAGAAGTAATGCATTGCAGCAATATTAGTCAGTAAAAATATTAAAACTTGCCACCAGGGGGAAGCAAACTCACATTTACAAAAGGCACATCAAAGAAATAAAGACTTGTGTTGAGCTAGTACAGTCATATGCAAATATTTGGTAACAGATTTTAGATACATAGGTAGGTACATAGATCATGTACCAATAACAAACAAATAACAGACAAAATTACTGTTTAAATTCTAAATTTAACGTACTGAAAAAATGCAAAACTAATGTGGCCTGTGCAGAAGTGTTTTGTTTTCATTTAATCTCTTGTTTTTTCATAAACAAATATTTTAAAACTGTGCAATTTTTATGAGGTTATTAGATGTTAACTTCTTTTTTGCTTTGAAAAAAACATCAAAATATTTGACTGCATAGGACTTTAAAAGTCTAATAAAAGGAATGCTTAGAATTTGACTTTAAACCAGACTGACTTTCTGACAGTGTGTGTTTGTGCGTGTGTGTGTTGCAGGCTATTAAAGGAGGTGTTGGGTTGCCTGCAGGTGTGCAGTGTGTGGCTCTACCATGGCATGAGGAATTGTGCCTTCGCTTCATGAGGGAGGTGGAGGAGCTATCTGGCTACAACAAATCCTCCAAGAAGACATGCTAGGAAACAATTTTCTGAAAAAAAAAACCCTTGAAAGACAGGAGATAAAGTGCAGATTCTTCAGGTTAAGTGTATGGGGTGATGCAGTTGAGCAGTAAACAAGCAATTTTGCCATGCACAGTGACGATTTTGAATCAAGCTATAGTTCTGTAAAAATGATTTGCCATATAAATTTAGATTTTAGATAAATTTAGATCTGTAACACTAAATGGTTCAGATCCTCAAACAAATTACACAATGTGACACAAAACAACTGTTTTTTAATATCTCTGTTGAGAGAAAAATGTTTAGCAGCACCTATATTACCCATGTGAAAAGTAGTTGCTTCAACATAAACTGGTTGTGGCACCTTTCACAGCAAAGCAGCAACAGCTGCAACCAAACCCTTCCTACAGCTGGAGCTCAGTCATTCTCATCACAATGGAGGTAGTTTGGCCCTATCTTCTTTGTAGAAAAACAATCATTCACCTACACTGGATGGATTTTGGGCATGAACTGCCCGATTGAGGTCCTGTCATAGCATTTTACTGAAGTTCAACTCAGGACCTTAATTATGTTTCCTTTGAGCCATTCAGAATCACTGTTTGCATAACCCAATTACGCTTGAATCTCAGGTCAGAACTGATAACCAGGCATTTTCCTGTTGGCTTATCTGGTAGAAAACAGAATATGTGGTTCTACCAATTATGCCGAGTCGCCCAGGCCCTAAAACAGCAAAACATCTCCACACCATCACACCACCACCTCTGCTATGTTTAGTATGTTCACTTCATGCTAGATGAAATAGATTAAACTCTTGCTTTCCAGCAAATTCCATTTTTTTACCTCTCTTTTTAATAGATGGTGGAATCATGATTATTTGAGGTAAGCAGGCCTTGCTGTTTCTTTAGATGTTTGTCTTGAATGAATCCTCAATCTACTTTTGGAGAAATTTTGCTGACTACTTGAAAGATTGTTCCAAGTTTCATTCATTTGAGATAATGGCTCTCACTCTCACTGAGACATGGCTTTGTGACCCTTTCCAGACAGCACTATTTCAGTACCTTTCTTCAATTTTTTTATCATGGCATAGTGTGCTGCATGTTGAGACCTACTATTCTACTTCACTAGCCAGAGAGGTTCTATTTAAGTGATGTTTAGATTCAACAGGGCTAGCAGTTATCAAGTCTGGGTGTTATGCGTTTAATTGGTCTCAAATTATCTAAATTACATTTGGTTGAATTACAAATTGAGTAAACAATGGGGCAAAACTTTTTTTTCCTCCAGTAAATGAAACAACCATGTAAAACCTGGACTGTATTTTAGGCCTACTCAGCTTGTCTTAGTCATATAAAACCTTTTTTGAAGATCTGAACCAGATAATGTTACATGAAGAAACATTTACAGAAGAAATTGAAGGGAGCAAATACTTTTCAGGGCAGTGCAACAAGAATTAAATATATAAAAGACTTTGAAATTCAGTCACAAAACGGCTCCACTGCCAGTATTTCAATTGGAATGTTGAGTAAATTGTAAACTGTAATCAAAAGCAGACATTCCAGTGTCTGTGATGCTTGTGCATCTGAGTAATATGTAAAGAAAAACGGAAGAACAACTCCTCGGATGCAGAATGTGATCGGACTGTGACAGTAGAAACAGTCTGTCTACACCAACATAGTGAGGGGTACTGTAGTAGGGTTGTAGGGCTTATATCCCTCATTACAGAGACAATACACATTAGAGTGTTCAGTGATGTAAAACACTGAATGCATTGGTCCACAGAGAGGTGGAAAAACTTTTACCAAGTTCTCTACAAGTGGGCATTTGCTTGTGTGACATTTGAAGAATGGTACAGGCCTGAATGCTTGACCCCTACAGTAAGGGGCTCCCATGGCTCTGTAATACTGCATTGTCATTTGATGATTACTGTCCTGATGGGAATGGGAGTAGTCTCTATCCAGGATGACAACTCCCAATTCACAAGGCACAAGGGGTCAATGAATGGTTGGCTAGGTTTTGAAAGATTACCTATGAAAGATTTTGAGGCAACCAGCAGTCTTCACCACCCTCATCAAAACACAATACAGTTCAAACAATACAGTTCCAGAGACTTCTACAAACTTTTTATCTTTTGTTGGTCAACTTACCAAGACAATGTTGTTTTTTTCCTTTAGTTTATCAACCAGCTGCACATTTTAAGCTAATTTGCGCCTTACCAATTATGTTCTCTAATTATGGAACCTCAGGTAGATATTCTTTTATAGCTAATGATAACAGACCTCATTGAGATATTTTTTTATATTTTCTCACTTTTTAACAAGAATATTTACTGTCAATGCCAAGTACACATGCATATGTAACACTTAACTGTAATTACTCCTGTGATCAGTCAATTAATCTGTAACTCAGTTATTACATCAACTCAGTTACTAACCTCTTTAGTGGTCTTTAGCAGGAATTTAAGTGTGTTAATATGAACACTACAAAACAGTTGTTATTACAAGTAGCATATGTCAACACATATGTCAACTTATAATTTGATAATTTGTTGTGATGTTATATTACAGACACTAAACCTAGTGCTGTTTTTTATGATAAAGCATGTCTGTTCAGGAAAACTGCAAAATAAATGGTTAAAAGATTAAATGTGTACATTGTCTTGTTTTAATGTTGAATACATTTTTGTATATAACTAAACTAGTAACAAGAGATTAGATAACATAACCAGCTGCTAACATAGCCAGAATACATTTTTGACACAGTCCAGACATACTGTTGTCATTTTTCTGTTTTGTTTGGAACAAATGACTAAAACATGGGCAGAACATAAAGAAAACACACTTCTAGTGAGAACACATAGTGGATGAATGCTGTATTTTGTGGGATCACACTTGTTATTGGTGATGTTGGTTCCTGTATTGTCTAATGTTGCATGAATACGTGTAGTGTAGTAATTTTAAGAAAAGCAATAGCATTCAGTAGCTATCATTAAACCCAATGACACCGAGCCCCCACTTTACTGGTTGGTTGGAAAATTGTCATATGAGGAGGACGAGACAAACAATTCAAACGTTTTTCGTTTTCTCTCTGCCACCTCCGCGCTGTTGTTTCAGACGAGCGGAGCTCATTTTCTGTAGAGAAACATTTAGAGGTCCCAGAGATGAACTTAATGACACATGGAATTTTCATTTGGACTCTATCATCCCACTCATAATGTAAATATGTGTTTGTGCTGGGCTTTACATACATTTAAATATTTTATTTTTACCTGCCTCCATCTCTGCCTCATTCGCTCTGCTCACGGTTTCTGAAATAGACCCGTTTGTCCATGTACACAATAAACCCATCATTAAAGTGATAGTTTGGCAAAAAAAAAATCATCTACACAATTTTCCCCCCATCCCCAAGTGGATCTGAACACCCAACATTTGTAGGGCATCTGAAATTTGCTCCTATATAAATTTGTACTGGAGCTATGAAGCTAATGTTGCTAACAAGTAATGGATGATAATACTGGATCAATTAGCATGTAAACTGCATGCCTAAATCATTGCATGGTAATCTAAAGTTGACATTTTGTGATTTTTGTGGTTCAAGGCTTAGCTTCGAATGAAAAAGGCCCCATGGCCTGGTGCCCCCTGATATACCTTCCTTGTACTCCTGCCTGGCACTGGTTTTTTAGTGGTTCCTTGTTTTAAACTATCCACATTTCCAGGCACAAAACTTAAACAGGAATTAATCAAGGAAAATGAGAATTGTGCACGTTTTCCTTTTGTATCAAGCAGCAAAAATGTTGCTGTGTGACATGTTTGATTAAATTTGCCTCACTTGACCTCACACGGCAACGGTGTCATCCTTAGGAGAACTTATTCACATTTAAACCTCCTGCAACTCAAAGTATTTTTACTTTTGATAAATTCACCTTATCTACTCAAATATAGATAAAATACCTGTACTTCTACAAAACTAATATTTTACCAGTCGCATTTCTAGTTTTAGTCAAATATAGATAAAATACCTGTACTTCTACTTAAGTAATATTTTACCAAGTGTATTTCTACTTTTACTGAATACTGTCTTTAGCCACATTAATCACGTTTTTCTTAATATAATTATTCCTAACAATTAAAGGACACATCACAACATACATTAATACCCTGGAAAAAAAAGCTATACATGTGTGAAGAAAGTATTGCTTTTGTCATTTTGAGGGATGTAACTTGTTACCTTGTAGCTCCAGCTAAAGTCAGTAGGAGCAGCCAACTTAAAGCTTAACTTTAGTCCGTGCAGATAACAGTCAGCAGTGTCAGTAGTGCACAAGACTACTTAATATTCCTCGTGTATTTATGTAAACGGCTGCGTTACGTTAAGAAACCCAGTGCAGCATTTTTACTTAATTGCAACAGAACTGCGAGAAGAAAAGATCTGAATTCAAAAGAAGGTAAGGCCCCTCAAACTTCTGATGGACAGTATTGTGAAGGTTTTGTGTGAAAAGTGTGATGTGTTCTGCTCTTCAGCTCTCAGTAGAGCCAGCACCTGCTGCCTCAGCCAAAAAAAACACACTCACTTTAGCTCGGACAAAAACAGCATTTCACGACTCATTGGCGACAGGAGCACCTCTTTCAGAGCAAACCGAGGAGACGAGAAACAACCTTATAAACCCGTCCGAGAGCCATTTCCTGCCGGGATGAAAGCACACACACTTTAAATGCGATATCCCTTCACCTAAACTAGGATCATTCCGTCCTAATGTGCCATTGAAAAGGCCCCCAAAGCCACAAGGTCCTAATGTAGCCTCGAGCTGGAGAAGTAATAACATTCGTCACAGCGAGGCTTCTGCCTTCTGCATGATAAACACTTACATACACTGTCTTAGTTGACGACATCTGTGCATCTACACGCGGCACGGCCTATTTAGCAGGAAAAGGTGAAGTAAAGGAGGAGTTTCGAAGATTAGCAGCTAGTTTCAGAAAAGTGTTAGCATGTCTGTCTGTCTCTCTCTCTCTCTCACACACACACACACACACACAGGCGCAGGCGCGCGCGCGCGGCCTCTCTTTTCACCCCACTGTAAGTGGCAAAGCACGTCTGCTAGGCCTCTACAGCAGGATTAGGCGATAATGATGATTGTGGGAGATTCTGTGAGTCGACAATTCGGAAGGCTGCTTTCACACTTCTGATCCGCACCGGAATGAAGAGAAAAAGAAGGGGGGAAAACGCAAAATCATACCCCTCTGGACACGATTTCTCCTTTTCTGCTCGCGCCGTTCCGCTCTCTCTTTTCGCTATCGGCTGCATGTCTTCCCCACTGAGCTTCTGCTACGTTAGGCTTTTCCTTTCTTTCCTTTCTTACCGTTCGCCAGCCCTGCGGCCCTTATAGCCAAATTGGTTTACACTGGGGAGATAAATACTCTGCAAATGCGCTTAAACACGTACAGTAAAGGAGCAGGGAGAGAGAAAAAAGGAAAATGCAGACAGTGCGTGTCAGGATTAGCGCCCAAGTCACTGGGAGGAAGTGCTCAGATAGAGGCCGTCTCATCCACTTCTCGGGAAGAAAAGTGGGGAAGGATTTAGCCTCAGAGTGGCTGTCAGTAATTCCTGGAATTATGTAACTCCGTGCCAAGCAATCAGGGGCTTGCAGGGTGGAGGAAGTATTGTTTTGCTGGAGTTGGGGGCGGGGGGCGCTCACATAAGGAACAGAAAAGATGATACTGTAGCAGGTGAAGTAATCTTAAATGTACTCAACATATCTAATATTCATCATTATGAGAACGATGCTACTATTGAGCCTGTTTCAGTATACTTTTAGATTGTTTTATATCGCACAAAACCCAGGGTTCTTGCCTTTTTCCATACAACATTAAGACCGCATGACCATGAATTGGGTTTGTATCAGATCTAGGACCACATATGAAAGTGACTCAGATCAAATTTCAGTGTCCACACAGATCTGGAATATCTTTGTGCCAGATTTCAGCATGGTAATGTAAACGCAGCTTTCAACATAGTATCCAGACATTGTTAAAGTTTCAAAACATACCAGTATCTCCCTACTCTATACAGTCCATATATAGAAAAGTTTTGAATCTTCTGTGTCAGACTTATTTGCAATTATCCACCTATTAAGCCTACAACACTTTATTGTAGATGTAAAGTCAGAGTCAACAGTTCATCTGTTGCTGCACAGTTTGTCTTAGTCATCCTCTAGTCCTTCATTAGTGGTCACAGGCGCAGCCCACAGGACGCAGCCCACAGGACACACAATACACAGTAACATGTCACCACCACTTCAGTGTCACTGCAGTACTAAGAATGAAACACCACCCAAATAATAGCTGCTTCTCTGGTGTTCCTGTAGGGCCATTAAAAAAGTTGGGAGGTAGTCATGTAAAAACATATACTTTTTTTATCACATAAAGCCACACCAATGTTATAATGAGACCTCTCTGATAAAAAATGTAGGATATGAACTTTTTATTTTGTAACATTTCTTTTTGCAATAAAACAAGCTCAATTTTTAACAAATGGAATACAATACATAAGAATGAGAAAAATCTAGAAATAAATTATAATATTCTTTTAGCTCATAATGAGAAATATTAGACATATAGACCAGATTTTTGGGTAATTTTAAAAGCTAGCACTGCAAAAAGTTTGGATACAGTTAGAAGATGAGTTCTGCTTACTTCGACTGTTTCTGTGGCTTTTGTGTATGCGTGTCCAATCAAAATGGCCAAAGCCATGTCTAAACTTCAAAATTTGGAACAACAATGACCTGCTGATCTGTCTCCTTCCTTTGTGCTCACAAGCAGAAAAGCCTTAAAAAGCTTTTAAAGCTGGCAGATTGGTGATGGCACATAATGCCAATGTCTAAAGAGAAACTTTAGACATCAAAGTCTCTGCTTTGATATTACATATGTCTTTACATTGCACTGTAAGATTAGGATGGTAGCACTGACAGTACTTTTAAAGGTCATATTCAGCATTTTATGTATTAAGTTGTGGGTTTATTTACCTAAAACAGTACTAGATGTTTTTCCAAAATTGTATAAAAGTCCTAAAAGGCCATAGATTTGCACATTTGTTACATTAGCCATCACACTTGAGTTTTCTTGTCTTTCTCTTGTAGGTTAATGCAAAAAGTTTTTATTCCAAGTGAATATGGAGCATTTCTATTGGTCCATTTGTCATAAAACCAGGATATAATTGGCAGCTGTCATGTTCAAACAATACAGGAAAATGAAAGAAGTGTCTGAAATTGCGGGATGGCTAATGTTGGGGGCAGCACGATGTGGATATTGTCAAAATAACATTATAATGTTGTGGTAATGACATCGATATGGAGTAAACAACATATGGAGTAAACAACATTCCTTGTGATAATAATTTAAATCTAGGATTACTAGAATAGAAAGGTGGTCTTTACAACAGAAAGAAACATGCAAATCCATGACCCTTTAGGTCTGAAATATGTTTTCCCGAAGGATGTGGTAAAAGCAGAATTACCACACTGTAATGCTGTCCTGTTGTGTCAAACACTAAAGGGAGCTGAGTGAGTCCAAAATGAACGGATTTGATATGGAGCATTTAAACAAAATCATAAACATCTTGGGCAAGCTGTGTGATTTTGTGTTTTATCTCAAAGCCCGCCTGTTAAAATAAATAATCACAACTGTTAAACTTACTGGAGCTGCAGTTCTTTGGTAGGCAGATTAATGTTGCTTTGCAACAATAAAATCGTTTGTCTATTAAATTGCTGCTTGATTTTTTTAACTACCTTGTCCAACCAATAAGTGATTTTTTATTCATTCAGAGATATTAAATAAAATATTGAAGTTATTGATTAATATTTTTGTTTGAAGAGATATTGTGTGTGACAATATCTGTGAAATCAGTGATTTTTTTTAACAGGACAACTTTGAGGAACTGTCTCCTCAGTAAGATGTCTGCTTCTCTCATTTTCTCTCCTGATCAAATAATGGAGCCAAGTGTTTGTGTGTGTATTGTGACATCTTTCATTTTGTTATTGCCTGGGTTTGTCTGTAATCTACACTCTTAAAGACACAAAACTCTTGTCCTGTAGGGCACATAAGAACACCACACCAGAGAACGGATCAAGTAACAGATAAACGGGAAACAATATCCTGACTCGAGCTGCTTATTGATTTTTTTTTGTTTCAGAAATAACCCTCAGTTCATGCCTCTGGGGTTGCCAGATTAATCTTCTTTTCATTTCTCATGTTGCTACCTCACTGTAAAAATGAGCATTTGTCATTTAATTTGTCATTAAATGAAAAAGTGAGACTGAACAGGGCACACTTCATAGATAAAACAAATGTCAGTTACATACAACTTAAATAATATATGATAAAATACAAATATGACTAATATGATAACTGTCTATACAGATGAGAAGTAAGCACAATTTTAATAAACATCTAAATAACCTAGTGAACAAAAAGTGGTGCAAAATGTAGATTAAAACAATGCAATGCTGTGCAGGACATTTAAACCCTACATATAATTAAAATACAACAAAGACAACATATCAAACGTTAAAACTAGTATTGTATTGAAATTGTATTGTTTGAAAAATGTTATGATTTCAGCTGCACAACAGTTAAGGGCCTTCCTTGCTGTATTTTTCCTTTTATAATGCATCAAATGTTTTCAAAGGGTGACAGTAATATGTAATATTGTAATGTTTTCTCCAGAAGTTCTTGTTTTGATATATACAAGAGTACTCAGAGATCTACGCTCTTAAGTTCCGTTTTCACCTACACCTAACATGGCCCCCGCCACAACCACTGAATATGTGGGATTATTTGGATTGTGAGAATTTGAAAATGCAACCAACTTGTAAGACCAAACTTTGTAGTTGTGGAAAATATCCCTGGAAATTTCTTTGAAGAACTCAAAACAGGTCTTCAAAAAGAATGCAATCTATAGTAAAAGCAGAGAGTGAACACACTAAATACTGAAAACCTCATTTTCTGTTTAATTTAGTTGAGGCTTATATATTTTTTCTGCTTCCTTTCCTGTAAAAGTAATAGTTTTTTATTGGAAAGAAAAATTATTTTCCATCTCAGACTTTTGCTCAGTACTGTATATGATACACCTAAATATTTGATAATTTAGAAAACTTTCTAATTTTAGTATAGACTAAAGACATGTATACAATTTTAGACATTTTAAAGATATCACAGACTTTGAAAGTAAAATGTCACTCATTTCTATTGATAACTTTACATCATATAGTGAAGAACCCATATTAGCAAGTCTGTTTGAGAGTACTTAGCAAAGTAGTTTGGCAAGAGTGTTTTGTTTTTGTATGATCAAAATTCTAACTGGTGGGGTGTAAGCTTACATTACTTGTTGCTCCAGCACAGATCTAAAGAAGCAAACTTTGGACACAGTCTTTGCTAATCCACTACATTGCTGGTAAATTATTACATTTGGGTAAATTCCAAATTTTTTGGGCAAAATATCCCCTTATTCATCTTGGTGCAGAGTGTCACATTCTGACCTCCTTACTTAACGCCTTCTCAGCCATGCTAGAACAAAAATCATAGCCCCCCAAAACACAACCCCCCCACACACACCCTCTTTATGGAGCCACTAAAGGTTTTAGCTGTGCAGTAAAGGGGAGCTGTCTCTGAGGAACCTGAGCCCATTGATGAAGTGACAGCAGCCACTGGCAGAATATGATCCTAATCCTGTTCCCAGCATTCTTCAGCCTCGCTGCCATCGCAATTCCTCCACATATTCACCCAGCTGTCAACTGGCAAAATCCCTTTAAAAACGCACAACCCTGATACACATCAAAGAGCTCGGCAGCTTAACACCACACACATGCACACACACATTAAGAGTGCAGTGCACACATGCATATAAAATGCTCTCAGGACTATATGCTTATTGGAGCTAACATATTAACAAATAGCTTTTTATTATTTTCATGTTATTTTCAAATTATTTTCACTCGATTGTGTCCTTGTTCCTTAAGTACAAATCAAAAATCTGTTAAGAAATGTTTGAATTGTTCACAAACTATATTGCTAAAAAGTGAGTATTTTATAAATATAAGAATATATTTATTTAGTTATTTTGGAACACTTCTTATATATATATAAGGGTGAAGCTTGAGAAATATCTGCCTAATCTGCTGATGACATTGCTCGATATACAACATGCTCCTCTGGAACCTGTATTACTACAAGGGGTGTGTAAAAATATCTTTACGGCATAGTATCGCAATACTTTTCCTGGAAGCATTATATTGATAAATGGTTGCCAAATGCCTATATTTTATAAGTAATATTTTTTAATATTACTAAAACAGAATTTACATTTTCATATAGGAACAAAACTTGCTTTTAAAAAACACAAATTAATAGTGGTATATGCATGTTATCATTTTATATTTTATATAATAATATGTAGCAATATGCATATTGATAACAGCAACAGCATTTAACATGTAATAAATACCATTTTGCCTAGACTTGCTCTGGGGGCTTAGGTCGTATACTGAATGCAATAGTATTATATATTCCTGTAGTAAATGCAAATTAATACAAGTCGCAGTATTGAAAATATAATAAATAAATGAGCTTCGTTTTCTCATACGTTGAGGACTTGTGGGTTAAGTCAGGGAGAATGGTGTGATTGTGGGGGGCGGGTGTAACAGGTGTCTGAACTTTGGTGACTGCAAAGACCTTTTCAGTATCTAACCCCATTCACTCCTTCTTTTCTACTTAATCCATCAGTATCTGGAGCCACAGTAATCTCCTTATGCCAGAGCCTTCGCTCTCAGAGCTGCCAAACCTCAGACATGCTGAGCTGCAGAGTGTGTGTGTGGTGATGTTGGTGTGAGAGCGTGGTTGGTTGCTATGTTTCTGTCACTGTGGTTCATTCACTTCAATGTGGATTAGTTATTGAGTGGTGCCAGGCCTCGTGTATGTGTGTGTGTGTGTGTGTGACAGCAGAGAGGGCGGCAGGGCCAGACGGAGAGTATTGTGTTTCTGGCATGGTCATGTTTGTATGGCTATTGTAATGGGCAGCACTCAGTAGCCCTGCCATATGGCACAAACAAGGTGAGTTATAGTGAGCATGGTCATGAATGTAATGTGAATGTACCACTCTATCAGGCTGTTTCTAATGGCATCTTATGGTTTATTTAGAAGGTCCTGATAAACTTGTCACGTTACTAAGTAGTACAGTCATTGGCAATTGTTTATTTAACTGTTTACCTATTTATCATGCAAACAGTATAAAGCCTAGCAATAAACATTTGGAATTACAATTAAGTTTCAATTACATGATTCTATTATGCTATTATATTCTATCATTTCTGCGTTCACATGGAACCTGTAATGAAGACAAAATCGTGTCCACTATTGCTGTAGATGATTCTGTAATAAGGAAAAGCTGTGAAGCATTAAGAATCCAATTGTAGTAGTTAAAACTACAGGGTATATGTACACTTTAAATACAATAACAGCAGTTAATAATATAAACTTTTAATTGTTATGTATACCGGCCAGGATTGCTGGGCTGGACATTGTTCACTGCAAGACAATATATGTCTGAGGCCATGCATCATTTTGTAGCTAGTAACCCTAACCCTAACTCAAAAAAGGAACTTTTTATGATGAAAAGATGATTTGTTCTATGTACACCCCCCTCCAAATTGAATTTAACTTTCTATTACAACACCAGCTACTTAAAATATAGCCTACTTTAAAACCACATATAGAAACATGCAAATGTTTTGTTGCTATTAGAAGTGAAAATAAATTAGAACACCCTCCACATGGAGTGCTTTAAAATATAAAAATACAACATATTTATTTTCATAAATTTAAGTATTAAAATATGAAAATCTAAAATATTAAAATATACATTTCAATGTTTTAAATAAATAAACAGGTTTAAGTAAATAAAGAGTAATGATGCATTACAATGTGCTTTCTATACAGAAAGTAAAACTTACCCAAACATTTTATATGACTATATGTTTTGAACTATATTTGCAAGTTTTTGTTTTGAATGAAGAATGTTAGCTAATGTGTACTATGTGTGTAGCAACATTTTTATTAAATACCATTGTGTTTGGGGGAAAATGTATGCAGTACAACATAGGCTTTGGAACTTGTTGATTAACCACAGAGCACAACCGATTTTTTTTAAAACACAGTTCATTTTCCCTTGAACTTTTACCACCAGGACACTGCACATAAATGGCTGCACACAGGAGTTGTGAATGCTAGAACAAGTTATGTTAATAGTAAATATCAATGACATTCAATTTCTGTATTGTAATGTATATTGGACACAGTTACTGATTACCCTGTGGTTGTCCAAATTGTTGTTACATCCAAATCTTGTCCATACGATAGCGACAAACTCCAAAATGACAAGGTCTGTAAAAGTCAGTTTGGTATTATCTTTGGAATCATTGATATATTTACAGTTCATATGGTACATTGTTTACATTGCTCTAATGTTGGCCCAAGTTCTGGTGAGCTTAAATGGGAAATTGATATGTCAACAGTTTTTACTAATTTATTACATAAACAATAAATATATCTGCTGGGATAAACCAAAATCTGGTTTACAGTATTCATCAGAGAACCTACGAGCTGGTGATACACCACATCTGGTAAAATAAGTGTTTTTTATGGCATTGCTGCAAAAAGCAGCACCTTTTTGGCACCTGCATATATATATATATATATATATATATATATATATATATATATATATATATATATATATATATATATATGATCCAAATAAAATTAATAAAACATTTAAACTTAAACCACTGCATTTCATATGTGTGGTTTATTTCCTTGCATTCCACAGATAAGTTATTCACATTTACATAAACAATCCAGAGAAAAGTCAAAAATGGAGATATGTACATAACATGATACAAGAACATTAAGGATTATTTTATTCCATTAATATAAGATTCTTCTTTGTTTTCTCAGCTTGGGGTCTGTGGTGAGTTTCAGTGTGCCACATCCACAAAGTGACAGAATGCACGAATAAATGAAGTGTCCTCCTAAAATTCTTGGCGTACTGAAACAGTGTGGCATATTTACAGAGTTGATTGAATGGCTTTTCAGATCACATCGTTTTAGAAGCCTCAATGTCCTGCAGCAATGTCCGGTTTGTATGCAGATATTTGTCGCTTGACAGGATCCAAATGTACGCTTAGCTCATATGCTGTTTATTTCCATTGAGGGTATTTCTCCACTCAGCACTGCAGCTATGTAATTATAGTGATCAAATGTAGAAGAGTTCATTTCAGTCTGCGGAAACCAGCCCTTCAAGCAGCTTTCATTTCCAGTACTTCCAGACGAATTTGTAGTTCTCACTGTTAGCTACTCTGAAGTCAGTTTGGTAGAATGTCCAAGATATGCTGAAGTGATTTTAAAAAAGACATTTATGCCACAGTTAGAGCAAACAAAAAAAATGCAGTGCGAAAAAGCCAATTGACGCCAAAACTCGTAAAAGGAGTCGGCTTCTGGTAACAATTAATAATCCTCTGAATTAATGTGTTTTGCCCATATTAGAAACACCTGGTTTTGCATGGAAAAAAAATCTTCTGGTAAAAAGAAATGTCTCAAACTTTATATGTTTTTCCTGTGTACTTTTCCCCCACTGGATCCTTTAAATTATGAGGTTGTTTAGTAGTTGAAAGACAAATGATGCTACATACATGCTACAAGCAAGCTAACACTAAGCCTAAAATGACCTTGCATGAATGTCCACTATTAAATTTCAACATTATTTAACAACATCACCAGCTACTAAACCTGTAGGGTACTGCTGCTAAAACAACTTTGAAGGTGAAGGCTTTTTGTGGTTTATTTTGCCACCTTTGACAGTATTATGACATCAATTTAGCGCACAGCAGTGTTAGCTTGCATGTAAAAGTATTCATATTTCAACTCTTTACTAATCTCTAACCTCAAAAACATACTTAAGGCAAAACATTTTGAGTTTAAAAAATTTTTTGGCTTTCTATAGAAAAAACAAGACTAGGCCTGAACTTCAGAGTTTGATTTTGCTTATTGCTTGCCTATTTGCGAATTTTAAAAGTAAGAGCCAAAAAAAACACAGTGAGGGCTGTAGCATTGTCTGTAGCAAATATGGAACCTACATTGTCTAGCTAACTAAATAACATTAGATGTTCATTGAACTATATGTTCCCTACATAGCCAGAAAAACTTTTGCACCTCTCCACTGAAGAAAATGCTGTAGCAAAAGTCCAGTGTGACGACAGTTCAGGGTAGAAACCACTCCAACATTTAGCATAGCAGCATTCAGTTCCAATGCTGAGATGAACTTGCAGTGTTTGCGTCTGTTAGCAGCACTGAGGTGCTGTGCTTATTTCAGACCACAGTAACAAAGAAGCCAATCCTTTCTTCAGACACGTGACATTCAATTCCTGTACACAGATGAATTTGTGTGTCTATACGTTTATTGCTTATGTGGTCAGTTAGGTAAAGTGTCCAGGCCGAGTGAAGCTGCATGCTGTTTGGCCCTCATGCGCAGGTTCTCTATACTTGTTGTTTTACTGTTAATGCTGGGTAGTGTTCCTGTAGCCTGAAGCAAAGGGCTGCTCCACATCTGCTGAGCCTGAGACAGGGACTGGTAGTAGGATTGGCACTGCAGTGACCCCAGCGGGGCGGCCATGTTTACGCTCATGCCCAGGTATGGTAGTGAGGAGGGAGAGGCCATGTCGAAGGACGGGTAGTGTACCAGATTGTTGGTGGCGGCCATATGCTGGCGGAACTGCTCCTGCAGACGGAAGAGACTGAGCGGAGACGAAGCATAAGAGTTACTCTGAGCCATACCGCTGCTGCTGACCCCACTGGAGGACGGCAGGGATGGGGAGCCAAGTGGAGAGTCTGGAAGGCAAAAAACACATTGTCTTACAATATAAATATAATATAAAATTAAGGAATTTTATTATGACTTTCTAAGTACTTTTTTAATAATAGTTCAAGCTGTAATATTGATATTGGCCATGTGATTTCTGATATTAGCTTTTAGCTCAGATATATATATATATATATATATATATATATATATATATATATATATATATATATATATTTTTTTTTTTTTTTTTTTTTTTTTTTTTTTAGCAAACCCAAACCTTTAATATTGGAACAGTATCATTTGTAGTTGGTTAATCAACACCTTATTATGTTAAATCAAGTGTACTGGTGATGGAAGTTAACAAATCTATGTGATAGCTGGTGACATCCAGGAGGCATCTGTATGTTAACTTATTTTCGCTCATTTTATTTTCAAAATTATTTATGATGAAAATGAAAATTTATGATGAGCAGACCAATCAAAATCCAAAGTTGCTTGGAATAAAACCTTTTTACACTGATTTACATTGACAGTTAACCCTTTGATACACAAGCTAAGCAAACCCATTCTAATGCACAACATGGGTCAAACTTACTCATCTCCTCTATTATTTAATGTCTTGATGTGTATTTCTTTGAGATCTATTTGCGTGGTCCAAGTGTTAAAAATCTCGTTTCTGGTTAACGTAAATCATTTTTGGGCCTCTCCAATAAATTGCTGTTATGGAGTTATAGGTTTTCTTTAGACAATGACAACATGTCCTAAGGCTGTTATTGTGCCTTTAGGATTGACATATGTTAAAGATCTCTGTTATGATTGGCTTCTCTTTTATTATGTTTTATTCAAAAAGCAGTCCAGGCTAAGCAAACTGGTAGGACTGAAACAATAAACTTTCAAAAGTGTGGATCCTTTGGAATGCTGCAATGATCAAATAGCTTTTTGATAGAAAGAACAACACAACAATTAAGCTCACATTTTTAGTCTCCACCTCTTCCACTCCAATAGCTTGTTTACACTGCCTGCAGGATCAACACTGCATCACTTCAGCGATGGGGCTAAACTGCTGTTACATGTGTTCATGGTTGTGCACCTTGACAAATTAAAAAGGGGCTGTTTGTGAAGCTTGATGTCCGTATATAGACTGGAGAGTGACGAGTAAGCCATATTTAGAAATTATTTCAGCATATTTCAGCATTCACTATGATACATTGCATATACATACAAGACATACCTGGTTTTGGACTGAGTGGTTTGCAGGATGGCGAACTCTCATCAGGTAACTGTGGCCCTGCTGCTTTCACCTCCCCTCCGAAACCTGGCGGATCATCCTCTCTGTCAGTCAAGTCCTCCGCACCTGACTCCGCCCCTGACTGCTCCGGTGAGGTGACATTCACTTCCTCAGTGAGCTCACCCGGTGCAGGTAGCGTGGACTGATTTTCTTCAGTCAAGGACAGAGGAGAGGTTTGGGACTCTGATGTAGTGGTGGGTGGGGCTTCCCCTTTCTCCACCTCCTGGCCTACATCAGTTTCCACCTCCTTCTGTCTCTGGAGCTGCTCTTTCTGCAAGCTACGCTGCTTCTTACGGAACTTCGCCCGCCGGTTCTTAAACCACACCTAGCAGAAGAGAAAAGCTGTTAATGGTAATTGTTTTGGAAAATAAGAATAAAGTTTGGTTAGAGCATGCGGGTCAACTTTTGACTCATAGAGACATGATGACAATAGTAGATCATTCATTTGCATCATCGGAAGAGGATTTCTCTTTGAGGCGGTCTGAAGCACAAGGGACGTTGCAAAAAATGCTTCTGTGTGTTCCACCAGTAATATCTCCAAGTCCCCAAATCTTACATAGTGCAGCTTTAATAATCCTAAAATCAGCCTCACAGCTAAACAAATTTAATTAATAAACCGTAAAATAAATTGTTCATAATGATAATTATTCCATATACATATGCGACAGATTTAACAAGGTTTTATTAAGTCAATTAACTGTAAAGGGCAGAAAAAACTTTTTAGCAGTTCAGTACTTATCATATACAAACATGCAGCACTACAGACTTTGATCAAAATTAAATGTCACATCATTGTGGTAAATCACTGATGGTCCATGTTCTGGTCTGTATGTGTACCTGCACTCGAGCCTCAGGCAGGTTGGTGCACATGGCCAGTCGCTCCCTCATGACCACGTCAGGATAGTGTGTTTTCTGGAAGGTTTTCTCCAGCGCTTCCAGCTGCTGAGCCGTAAAGGCTGTACGGCTCCGGCGCTGCTTTCTGTGCTGAGAACCGTAACGAGCCTCCAGGATGATGTCTGAAAACGTCCAACCGTTAGGACAGAAAATACACCTTTTTTAATATGTCAGTTTTTATAACTGTGTACTTTTATTAAAATTCATATCCTGATTTTATGATAGAAAGTTACCAAAATAACTCATATTTAAACATATTACTTCTCATGTTTTCTTCTGTTCTCATGTTTCATTCTGTATTTTAGTCAGATTATACTGCATTCAAATTGAAATCGTTGGCCAAACTACCCCATTAATGCGTTTAAACCGAAGCCGCTTCTCCTCCTCCTGGTGACGTGTATGAGCACTCTTACCGGCCAGTCGCTCTGCGAGGGTGAGCGCGTGCACTGAAGGCCGGTAGTCTGGCGCGTGTTGCGCCTGCTGCGCCGCCTGCTGGTGGAGGTTATACATGGCGCTCAGTGAGTTCATGGCGTGGAGTGAGTAGCCGTTCACTCCGTAGTGCTGCATGTTGAAGGTCAGCTGAGGACAGAGAGAAGAGGGAGGTTACAGTACTGAAACTTGTAAACAAACCTTCTTACAGCGCGCGCGTGTGTGTATGCCTCGGATTAACCCCTTAAATCTATGTGTGTGTATTCGGACCCTACGCTTCAGTTTTTCAGTAACTGAATATTTGAATATTTAGTTGTTATTCAGTAATTCAGCTCTTAGTAGTCGAACTGAACTTTCGGTTTATCAATTAAAGTCGCTGCATTCATGGTAGTTTAGGAGAAATATCTGAATAATAAATCGTCAAATTTACACCATAAGGAATTAACACCAATGTCGTCCAGCAAACTCTTATTATGTTGTATGAACTCTAACAGTGTTATTTTAACCCCTTAAAATAACAGCCTTATTGCATCTGATTCAGTTCCGTGTTACAGTGCAGATTGATTACTCTTATATAGAAGAGTCTGAGAAAAGATTGAACTCGCCGGCAGCTCCAGAAAACTCTCTGCGTAGTTCAATTAAGATGCAAATTAAATCATTCACTGTTTTGAAATGAAATGATGTACTTGTAGAAAAACTCAGTGGCTCGGCTACAGATTTTAACCAGGAGTCAGAACGTCTACAACACAAAGACTGTCATTAACTATCTAAAACATCCAGTCCCTGCAAACACAGTTTCGTTGTGACAACGTACTGTTTTGTTGCCCACAACGTTGTTGCAACGTTAAAATGTAATTCCCCAGAAAGTTGTAAAGTTAACTAACAACGTTGTGAAAACGTAATGGCAAAGTTGTCAGTAGGTTATTACGACCTCCTATAATCCTTTATACGTTCCAGTACATCTGTATAGAACCGTGGAATTTGGTAAATATGCCAATATGTAGCAATAATACAATACACAACGTTATTCAGTGGCGACGTTCTGATAATCTTGTTCAGACAACGTAAAAAGCATCGCCTTTTGACAACGTTGTAGCAATGATATTAGAAAGTAGACAACGTTAAGTGTTTGCTAGGGTGAACCTACACGTCTGAGTTTTAATGCAACACTGATCTGAAGTAAAAAGCTGTATTTAAGCACTACTTTGTCTCATAATGCCCTGCATGTACCCACCATGAATATAATCAAATACATACATTTCGTGCTATAAATACGGTAAACCGATGTCTTGGGAGTAACTTTGCATGCGGGAGCTTTTAGAGGAGGAAGTCTGGTTCCTATCACCAATGCACCGAACAATTCTGACTGTGTAAGTGTTCACGTCTTAACCGTTTGAAATATCGGTGAAATTGCCGGTTTAAAGAACTCAAATACATCCAGCGGGTCGTATGAGAACACAGTTCTAATGAAGTAGCGTAGGTTTTGTGGGAACACCTTAAGAGTCGGTTAAAGCTGTGATGGATTTGCTTGGTAACACGTTGTTTACCTAATTTTACACCAATTTGTCGCTCCTTGCGTCATTTTTCACTTTCGGTCGTTTTGTTTTTCCCGCAGCTGAAATATGAAATAGCAGCTGAATTAATAACTCCGACAACTGCAGACACACAAATAAAACACTGGTCCTATTTTTTTTAGGTTTCTAGCTGCTGTGCATAAATACATAATACAATCCACACATATTTTTCAATATGTGTGTATAAACTGTGGCTTTTTTAAGATGCAGGTATGATGAGAAAAAGAGCGCAAAATAAAGGATACATGTAAATAAATCTTCACCTTTTAAATTATTATAGTTTTTTAATTATTGTATGTTTTACCGGTTAATTATTGAACTTTTTAGGTATGCCTCAGGGCTGAATACACACACTTACTGCGCAGTCCAGCTGACTCAAAGCCCAAATAAATACATACACATAAAGTTAATATCCATTTTGTTGTTATCATTATTATTATTATTATTTAATTATTATTATTTAACATTTTCTGTTTTTTAATGATAGTGTTGATGGTAACGAAAACAGCAGCAATATTTGTACATTTTGAACACGCCGCAGTTCCAGATGCTTATAATACAGTCTAAATGTATTAGAAATATCGGATTGCAAAAACATTTTTATTGCTGGAATATCTGCGTATTGCTGTTGATAATATATATTCAAAATTACAGATACGGTATAATATTACAAGTTTTAATACTCGTTTTAAAGTTGCACTGTACTGACCTCATTACTTAAATAAATCAAGTAAGCCGCGTTCAGAATGTCACACAAACCCACACTGAGACAGATCTGATAATTTAGATCATTTACAGACTACCTCTAGTTTAGAACGAACACTTAGACTTGGTGAGATTCAATCAGACTGAATTATCTTGAGTAGAAAAATCCAGCAGCTTCCTACGATTTGCGTTATTATAGTTTTCCTTCTGAATTACTTTAAAAACCTGCGTATATTTTGGTGCATGTTCGTTCCAAACTGCCACATATATAATTTTTAAGCACTTTGATCGGGGCAGTGGAAAATCAGATAACCTTTAACAGCAAAGTAAATTTGTTGTTTTAGCTGCTCAAAATCTGCCGTAACTACCCAAAATAACTCACTTATTCAGAAAAAAGGTCTGAATGGAGTCGGTTTAGCTGATAGTGAGATATACACGAGCACACTGTTTAAGTGTAAAAGCGCAGCGGAGCTGATTGAACTCACCTGCTCGTTTTATTCTGCAGCCAGCTCTCCTCTCTGTGTGAAAATAAAGAGCTCGATGTATATGGTGAAGAGGATGTGATTGATTAAAGTGGTCCAGGTTAGTGCTGGTGGGTGTGCTGAAGGCAGTGGAAGTCCGTCTGTGATCGCGCACGCGGTCTTGCCCCACTAAGTGCCCTGCCCCCTCCCCGTTACCAGCTTTTAAAGCGCCACGAGCTCCACAGAGCCTACAGTGGAGCAATTCGACACAGTGACACGGTGTAGCAGCGTTTCAACAGAGAACACAGAGCAGTGCTGAATGATGTTTCATAAAAGCCCTTCAGTACAGACCTTTAGATAACAACGCTACAGTTTACAACAGTGTTTCAGTGCAGCAGTACAGTCATTCAGGACAATGTTTCTATATAATACTTCAGTACAACACATTGAGTTAAAATCCTTCAATACTGCCCTTCACTTTAGTAAAGCACAGTGTTTCCGTATAGAACAGTGTGTTAGGTGCTTAATTTCAGTACAATGCTTTAGTGCATTGGTTTTCAGTACAGTGCTGTTGTACAGGGTTTTTTCAGTACAGTGCTTTATTTCAATACAGGACATCAGATTGTGATTTATTTCAGTACAATGCTTCATTTCAATACAGGGCATCAGTACAATACTTTATTTCAGTACAATGCTTGAGTACAGTACTTTATTTCAGTACAATGCTTGAGTACAGTACTTTATTTCAGTACAATGGTCAGTACATTGCTTAATTTCAGTACAATGCCTATGTACAGTGTTTCAGTACAGTGGTTCATTTTAGTACTATGTTTCAGTATAGTATAGTGCAGTTCTTCAAATAGTTCTTTAGTACAGTACTTTATATCTTTTCAGCACAGCATTTCAATTCAGTACAACACACCTAGCACAGCTCCTATGGCTTTCAGCATAGATATAGCAAAAACAAGAGATTTATGGAAACCCAAAATGCTTGATAGAAATCACGATTTGTTTGTTTATTTAAGATACCACGAGTATACTGTACATTTCCCGTTTTGTAGAAAGGAGCTTTAAGGGGTTTTGAACGGCTTAAGCGATTCCCCCATTGGACTGTGTTTAAACCCAGAGAAGCTCAGTAAGTTTCTCGGTGCCAAAGCTATCAGTGAGGTTGGGCTGTTCCCGGTTCTAAGTGATGGGAAACAACGATTTAAAACGGCCCGCACTGAAAAACAGTGAACCTGTCCTTTAAGCATGCAAGCGCGTGCATATCCTCACTCTTAGTGCATCAGAGCGCGAGGAGGCCGGAGAGAGACTCCTATGGATGGCAGTCCTTTACAATCTTTCCTAGAGGATTTAGGGTTAGGATTGAGGAGACAAGACGCCATCTCAGCCTAAAAAAATCTGTCTAAAAATGACGGGTGGTAAGAGGATTAAAACAATAATGCCCTTCTCTTCTTCAAGGTTTTTGAAAAAAAGATTTCTTCTTCCAGAGAAAAACCGTTTAGGCTGATATTAAGGGCAGCAGAAGTAGCCTTTTTAAATGTAAAGCTCGCATTTTGCACTTCTTGAAGAGATAGGCAGTGATAGTAATCGTCTTAGATGTTTTTGTGAATACAAATATATATTGTATGCAGTCAAATTGACTAATGATCAGACTACCACTACTACTACTAATATAAACAACAGCAACATTATTATTATTATTATTATTATTATTATTATTATTATTATTATTATGACATAACTTGAATCTAATCAGATAGTTAGCTTAATTTAAAAGTTCTGTAGCCCAGCTCGCCCTAAAGACTCCTGTTTGTCTTTTGTGCACGCGCTGTATCTGTGAGCATTAAAGTCTGGAAGCAAAAATCGGATTAACTTGTGAACCGATGGAAATAAGAAGTTAAATGGGAGGCAAATCTGGGCAGTGTGTCTTTGTAGGAACCGTTTCAAAAGCAATTAAAGCGAGAAGGAATTCCTGTGAGCCCACCACCACCACCACCTTAAAGCAGCTTTAGGAGTTTGTGAGCCTCCACCATCCAGCGCGCACTGACGGCTTTGCGCTTCTGCACCTTTGCGCATGCGCGTAATTGCGCATTCTCTAGGACGTTGCAGCGCTTTTCCCGCGCGCCACTTCGTCACCTCTTCCACTCTTTTTTTGGCCCCCAATTTCCAACAGTCAGCGCTTTGCGCGCAGATTTAACTGCCTAGCTCGTTGTTCTCTCGCGTCAATCCGCTGCGTTTGCTCTGATCTTTACTCCATCACCGAAAGCTGCTTTGGAGGACTTTGCCGTCCGTCTCCCCTCGGGGAGATGACGCACACTCCCGCGAGGAACCTCAGAACAAAACCTGATCCCCTCGAGAGGATGAGAAACCCACTCCACCAGGAGGGGAAAAAAGTGCAGGCTTACTCACTGATGAGCGAAAACGCAGAACTCAATAGGAGACTAAACCAAATGCAATAAGTTCCTGTGAATTGCTGCTGCTGTTTGTGTTAGTGTGTAGTCGCGGAGGAATCTAAGAGTTTATGCTTCGAATCAGACATATAATCAGGCACTGCTATGATAGGCCTACTTAAAGAGCTGAAGTCTACATTAGTCTGCTCTCTTCTGAGGCTAATTCTGTAGGCTCCAGTGTGTGGGACATTAATCACGGTGATATATGGTTTTAGCTTGACTGCCACCTGGGGACTCTTGTAAGAAGAATAAGAAAGCAACTTGCCAGGAGCAAATCTTCAGACATGTTATTAACAAGACGTTTTTATTCTGTCTCTGCAGAATTACACACCTGGAATAAAAGGATGGTCTTTTCACTTTTATAGTAGTGACCTACTGCTGTTGTGAATTAAGTTTTTTGATGCATCGCTTCACTTTCAGCAAAAACTAAACTCAATGCCAGGATAAAGGCTCATGTAGGTGCCCTACTGATGTCATGTCATTACTATTTTTGTGTATACATACAAAACCATCTAACATCAATGCCTTTTTTTTTTTGACACCAGCTGCACATAACAGTGTGATGATGAACACACCAATAAAACAGTTAATGATTAATTGAAATAAAATCTTGGTTTATTAACTTGTGTTAAAATCAACAATGTTTTCCTTTTTTGAAAATGCTTTTGTAAATTAAAACTTTTTTTCTGGCAGTGACACATACATAACAATAATGTTCCATATGTATATACACAGTACTGTGCACTTAAGAAAACTGGATTAAAATGGTATTTAATTTGACATTAAGCATTTATTTAAAATAAAAAGCAGTTCTGGTTGTACTGGTTGTACGATGGCTACAGGTCTCTTGTTTGTTTATATTCATTTCCTGGAAAGTAACCCAAATCTAACTAGAAGTACTACTAGCATAAACTTAAGCTTGACCTAAACTTTACCTTGACCTTAGCCAAGGTATTGATTTACATTATGGGGACCAGCTTTTGGTCAACATGTCCTCACAACGTGAGTACATGACCAGGTTTTGGTCCCCACAATGTGGCATAAACCTGGTACACACACTTGCATGCATTCAATTTAAAACTCTAATAGATATTTTTGTCAAGATGTTACAAAACATGCCACAAGTAGTGGAGGCTTAGTTCGATTAGCACTGTGAATAAAGAAATCATTAACTGTGTTAAGAAGTAAAGAACTAAACTTTAGATACCAAAATGACTACACTAAAGGGAAGGTGTAACAAGGCCCAACATTTTTCTAATTTGTTTAGTGCAGCAAGAAATGGGCTATAATCTATAACTGGACACCTGTTGAGTGGACCTACAAGGTATGTAGATGTTATAAAGTGGCCAGTAAGAGAAAGTACAAGATGGGGGTTTATAATAATGTGGACAGTGAGTGAAATTACAAGATAGGGGGTTCTGTCCCCTAGCCAGTATATGTTTTTATTACTGTTAGATTTTTATGAAGTAGCTGGTCAGTAGAACAGTACAACAGTTGATTGGGAGGGTAAAAAATCTGATTTAAACACATTTCCTTGTATGTGGTTGCTGTGTATTGATTGACTTCCCTCACTCACTCTGGACGTGTAGGCAATCAAAAACAACACTGACCAGTTCCTCACCCTGTGAACACTGACATATTGAAGCTGGCAGTTGTGTTTCTGCTGCTTTTCTCAGCATTGGTGCTTTATGACGACCACGGCCGGACACAACAGGGCCTTTTGTGGAGCTCTAATCCTGCAGCCCGGCAGCCTTCTCTGCTCTGGGGGATAAAAGCCCCATCAAACTACTACTTTAGAGGGAAAATCTGCCCTAATCCCTCGCTTTACCTAAACAAAGGAGAGCAAAAAACAGAGGGTGGAAAGAAACAGTGCAGAAGCAGGGCAAGACCTGGAACACACAGCCATAGAAACTTTTTACTGCAGAAATTAACAACTTGTGACAGGCGTTCAACTCCACAAGTGATTAAAAAAAAGCTCCACGAGTTTTCCTGGAAGAATGTTTTACAGGAATAAAAAATCTGATGAGTTCAATCATTAAAAAGGGTGAAAACCAAATTGAGGGAGCAAGGAGCAAGAAATCATGTTGGTGCGTACACTACCACCCAAAAGTTGAACTGGCTTTAATTTAATCTGTAATAATTTACATGGTGCAGATTGAAAATGCTGTTAGACACCAGAAGGTATGTCAAGTTTTTGTCAAACAACAATGACTTATTAAATAATAGATTAATCATACTGTAACCATCGATTGTTATTGTTGTCAATTATAGTACTAAATATAGCAATTTTTCGATCAGTTATTAGCCTCAAAATTTTATTAGCACATTTCAAATATACAGTATCAATGTTATTATAAATTCATTCTTAATGTTAGACATTATGGAATTTAATGTATTATGATGTCATATAAATATACAGTAAGAAGATTCAAAATGAAAGTAAGTTACATTTAATACATCACATGAAAACCCTTTGCTAAGTTAAAATCACATTTTCATATGACATTGTGTACTTATTTTTATGTATTAACAACACAACAGACACATGAATTTACAAGGTATTGTATTAACATTATTAGCATTAACTCCTAACATAATTTTAGTTTTTGTTTCTGAGTTACAGTGTACAGTTATTTTGTGAATAAATCGTTTCTTCTTATATGACTTTAATAATCAATATGGAGAATCAATGTTTAATATAAACAGTTAGTTCATGCTCCGAACCAACTTGGTGTAGGTTGATATTTGGTAGGGTTTTAAAAGTTTTACCAGACAAGGTTGTTACAAAAGTTTATATATATATATATATATATATATATATATATATATATATATATATATATATATATATATATATATATAAACTATAATGCAAGACAATTAGGGAATATCATAAAGTACAGACATTTATGTGTGAGTTAATCTTGTTGATGTGGACCTGCATGTCTGCTGTAAGTCATTAAATCTCTTGTCCACTGAAGGCCCTGTTACAGAACAGCATTACTGCCGGCTATAAGGGGATAATTCTTGCGCACTGTTTCATTTCAGTGACCAATGTTTGCCACTAAATCTTAAACACTATTTAACTCTCCAAATCTCACCTGCAGTGGTCAGTGTGATTCAGTGAATTTAGAGCCTCCATTTTCTCGCTGGATGAAAATGTTGCACTAGAGAGTCGTTGTGGGTGTCTGGGTGTTTCAGTAAGGCGGAGATTGAGGGGTGATGGGGGGTGGGGGGGGGGGGGGGGGATAGACGGCTGATTCCAGCACTGAAATGACTCCCAGTGCTCCTAATGTGCTGCTTTTTTATCATTCACATACATACTAGTCACAGACTCAGACTATCCGTCCACATAGGTACATAGGCCGTCACCTGAGTAGGACTTTATTTTCAGGCCACCCACACGGGGACCTTATGAGACACACATAATCACTAAAAATGTATTTAAAAACAATATTTTGGTGTTTATGAACAGCTTATGTCAGTATTCGCAAAAAAAAGAATTTATTCTTAATGAATCTCCAACCTAAGCCATGTTCAATTCCTTAGCATATCACAGCACACATCTAGACATCCACAGTAGAACACATGTGGTTTATAATTTACTCAGAGGTAATGTTATTAGCCTAGGCTTTTTGCGTCTAGGTGTTTTCTTTAAAGATTGAACCTTTCAGGTTAAAAAACAGGTAGTTTTTGAAAAAGCAGTGAACTGATATGAAGCGTGAGGGGTATACATTATGTTTATACGTGGAGCACATATAAATGAACTTAAATCTGACATTCAACAGTGCTCTCCCTGCCTGCAGTTTATAGTAGTGCTCCACAGCATGTCCTGTGTGTGGTGGCCTTTAGTCAACAAACAGCATGAGTGCTGAGTGGACCTACTTTGGCTGTGACAGAAAATAAGGATGACAAAGCTAGCAAACATGCAAACAGTGCTTCAGAACATTTCCAACTAAAGATGCTAACATATCAAATCTCCAAGCAGCTGAGGTACCAGCATACTGAAAATGATTGCACCCATTTTCAATAACACTAAAACATATACCATTTACAAGAGAAATATGTTCATTTGTATATGTTTATCTTAAACAAAGACTATCAATTTTATATGCTTTTGGTGTCAAAAATCATATAAAATTTTGTTTCACATAATTGGCACAAATGTCACATCATCATGTGCATATCAATTATCTCAGCATGAGTATCTAAACCTGGATGAAAAGAAAAAGTGAGAAAACGTCAGTTGTATAATGGGTTAACTGTGTCTGTTGGTAAGGGTTTGTAAGGATGAACCTGCTACAAATAAAAAATGCAGAATAAAACGTAACTTTACTTTATTACTGTTGTTTTATTACTGTTTGTTACTGTTATCTTCTTACTCTTCTTACTTACTGTTTTCCAGATGGGGATGCTTTTTTTGAGACATAATTAACCAGTTGTTGTTTTTCTCATCACTCAAGCATTTTAGGCAACATAATGGTACAGTAACAATCCATAAATTGTTAGGGGAGGCCCACTGGTGATTGTGGTGCCCTTAAAAGACATTTATGTTGCTGCCACTAGTAGGTGGTCCTTGGCCATGTTAAGCAAGGAAACTCACAAAACTTTCTGATAATAGTCTTGCTTAAGAGACATATGAATGCAGATATGTATGAAAAAACCCAGAAAAAATGTTGGTGTTTACCTAGACAATAGCAGTCCAGTCCACTGTACAAACATTAGCATTAGCATTAACATTTTCAATGTGGAAAATTAATTTGGTCCTCTACAATTCCATAGCTTTCTGTTAATTATAAAGATGTTGTAAAGAAATATGACATTTTAGATGTGGCAATATGGAGAATAGAACAGCAGATTAAAAAAACTGTATACCCTCAACAATAAAGTAATAAAAATTGTAACATCAAAAATAGTATTTAAAAAGTAGTGGAGCAGATAACTTCACAAAACATTTAAACAGACAACTGCATTATTGACCATAGAGCTTTACAGTATAGAAATGTATAGTAACCTCTTCAAATATTGAACACATTTAAAAATACCTTTGACTTTGAGTTATTATTGTGTAAAAACACAACATAGACTATCGATGGTAGTGTATGTTTTAAAAAATATCATTTGAACATTATTTAAACATGTAAATAAACTACAGAACATTTTAGAACCTTAAAATACATAAAAAAAAGAAAAATCATGATCAGAGATTTGCACAAACAAATGTCATACATGCAAAAGAAGGACATATGCAAAAAAATGGACCAAATACCAACAAAAGTCAAGGGCTTTTGGTAATGAAAATCAGAAAAAAAGGTATTTTCAGCAAGGGTCTCAGACATTTGGAACCCACTGTATTTTTCTTATGTCAAGTGAAGTTGCTGCACTGTACTGGCAGATCATTGATACTGAAACATACAAAATGCCAGCACAGTAAAATAATTTTACATGATAATTATTTCCAAAAATAATACATTGCCTTAAGATGCTTCCTCTTGTAAAGATATCATTTGTAATAGTGTAAAGCAGGTCGCACTTGTACAAAAAAGTCTTTCTTATCTTAATGTTTAACTAATTTACCTGATTAAGAAGCGCTTTTAAAGACTCTTAGTCTTGAGAAAAGAACAGATTAGTTTCAGCAGAAAGCTGACTGTGATACATTTCTAAGAAGCTCCTGCCCCTACAATCTGTCTTTTGCTGCTAAATCTGCAAAGGTAAATGACAGAGCTGTGGAATAAAGACATAAAGCTGTGAAGAACACATTTTATATAAAGTTTTGTCAGGTTGGACAAAATTAAACCATTCAGTGTAGCAGTAATGTCTTCATGTTTTAAAGAACCGGTAAATTGGGTCTGATGTTTATTTACTGTTTACTTTAGCATGTTGTAGTTTAGTACAGAGATTAATTAATAAAGTACATTTTAACAATCCGTTTTTTAATGTGTATTTTGATTGAACCACCCAGTGATGCTTTCCATTTTTATTAAACTTAACAGGCTGCTGTGGTTTGGAGAAAGCATACTGTAATGCAGGGGTCTCTGCCTCGCGGCCCGCAGAACAATATTTTGTGGCCCGCTACTTGAAAGAAAAGTGCTAGTGCGCATTTAGTATTTTTATCACTTGTGGGCCACCATAGCTCAACGCGAATTAGCAACGTTCGTCATTTGAAAAGTGATTCGGGAGTGGAGGGAAAGCATATGTTGGCACCCTGTGGAAATACTTTTTTTGTCATTGAGTCATGTCTTTCTCAAAACCTGCTGTGAAGAGAAAGGTTAGCGATAAGCACAGACAATATCAGGAGAAGTGGGAGACGGACTACTTTTTCGTAGAGCACAGGGGCATCCCGACGTGTCTTATATGCACACATGAAGTTGCTGTGCACAAGGAGTACAACATCAGACGTCATTACACAACTAAACATGCTGAGGAATATGCAAAATATCAGGGAGAAGAGAGAAAGTGCCGTGCCGCCAAGCTTAAAACATGTCTACTGCGGCAACAAGATAGTTAGCTACGTGGTGAGTGAGATGATTGCTAAGGCTGGAAAGCCATTCAAAGATGGCGAGTTCATCAAAAAGAACCAGAAAAGAAGGGTCAGTTTAGTAACATCAGCCTTTCAGTCAACACAGTGGCAGGGCGCATTTCTGACCTGTCAGGTAACATTTATGATCAACTGCGTGAGAAAGCTAAACATTTCCATACATACTCTGTCGCTTTTGATGACAGCACAGACGTCACTGACACTGCGCAGCTCGCAATTTATGTCCGTGGTGTTGACAGTTGTTTTGAAGTAATGGAGGAGTTGCTCACAGTGATTCCAATGCATGGCCAGACCACAGCTCAGGAGATATTTCGGAAACTGTGCGATGCCATTGTAGATGCTGGCTTGCTATGGAAGAGTTTTGCTGGAATAACAACCGACGGAGCACCATCAAGGAAGAGGCTATTGCTCTGCATTGCATTATCCATCAGCAGGCCCTTTGCAGCAAATGCCTGAAGTTTGACAGTGTGATGTCTGATGTCTGATGTTGTGAAATGCATCAACCATATCAGAACCAGGGGCTTGAAGCACCGTCAGTTCCGTGCCTTTTTGGGGGAAATAGACTCATCATATGAGGATGTGCTCTACTTCACAGAGATACGTTGGCTTAGCAGGGGAAACGTCTTGAAGAGGTTTTTTGAGTTGAGAGCAGAAGTGAAAGCCTTCATGGAGAAGGATGGGATGGCTGTTCCTGTACTTAGTGATTCCTAGTTGCTCATGGACTTAGCTTTTCTGGTTGACATCACACAAGAATGCTGAATGTACTGAACAAGAAGTTACAAGGCCAGGGGCAGCTTGTGAGTGCTGCCTATGACAACATCAGAGCATTCTCCACAAACCTGTGTTATGGAAAGCCCATCTTTCTAAGACAAACCTCTGCCATTTCCCAGCATGAAAGGCACCCATGGATTCGGGGACACCATTCAGTGGTGAGAAGTATGCTGATGCCATTGTAAAGCTGCAGGAAGAATTTGATTACAGGTTTGCAGACTTCAAGACACACAGAGCCACTTTTCAAATTTTTGCTGACCCCTTCTCCTTCTATGTGAAAGATGCTCCCCTTGTGCTTCAAATGGAGCTAATTGACCTGCAGTGCAATTCTGAACTCAAAGCCAAGTTCAGGAAGGTGAGTGGAAAAGCAGAGAAGCTTGGACAATTTTTGAGAGAATTGCCCCCCACCTTCCCTGAGCTTTCCAGGATGTTCAAGCAGACCATGTGCCTTTTTGGAAGCACCCATCTCTGTGAAAAGCTCTTCTCCACCATGAACTTTAATAAGTCAAAGTTCTGGTCCAAACTTACTGATGAGCATCTTCAAGCCATACTGATTGTCTCAGTTGCTTCTTCCCTCAAGCCAGATGTGGCTCAGCTGTGTAAGATGAAGCGCTGCCAGGTCTCTGGTAGCAAGGAGTAGGAGGAAGAAAGAGGAGTCAATGTTCTGAAGAACTGTTCATGTTCTGAATTGCTATTAATGAAGTCAGAGAAGATTGGATTAGTTATCCTTTTATTGTGGAATATTTGATGCGGCCCAGCCTCACCCAGACTCTACCTCCAGCTGCCCCCAGGTAAGATGAGTTTGAGACCCCTGCTGTAATGGATTGGTTCATTGTTGCTGGGTAATCTTGGGTTTATGGTTATTTTACAAATCTTCGGCTCAATGGCATCATCCTGCATTAACCCCCTGACTGACCGCTGCCTACTAGGCCTTAGAAACCCTGAAGCAGGCACACAGATTTATAGTGACATACACTTTGTTTTGTATTGAATTTTGCACATGATAGAAATGTAAATTCTAATCAAACTAAAGAACACCTAGTTACTGTGTACTTTATTGGACAGACAGCTGCAATAACTGCACCAACCAAATCTCTATGTAGAACTGTTTATTTGAAGATATTTAGAATATTTAAGTACTTCAGTAATGTGCACGCTATGGATCTGAAAAGATGTGGAGCTGTCAATAAGTCTTTAATCATAATCATTCAAGGAAACTGGCCACCTTAGAATCCAGACTTCAGCATCACTATTTATGTTTGAAATTACTTAGGTTGGGCGGCATGGTGGTGTAGTGTCTAGCACTGTCGCCTTAAAGCAAGACGATCCAGGGTTTGGTTCCCAGTCCAGGCGGTTCTGTGTGGAGTGTGCATGTTCTCCCTGTGCGTGAGTGGGTTTTCTTCGGGTACTCCGGTTTCCTCCCACAGTCCAAACACATGCGTGTTAGGTTAATCGGTCACGCTAAATTGCCGGTAGGTGTGAGTGTGTGTTGGCCATGCAATGGACTGGCGACCTGTCCATGGTGCACACCGCCTCCAGCCCCACCATGACCCCGACCAGTAGGTTAAAGTGGAAGAGGACGGATGGATAGATTACTTGCGTTGTGCGAAACAGAAAATGCAACCAACTTATACTGAGTTTTAGTGGAGTGAGAAAACATCCCAGTAGAAAGTAAAGTAGTAAAAGCACAGAGTTTGTTTCTGTGAATTGTGGGGCCATAACATACAAACTTCTTGGAGACTTACCCCACCTTAACCAGAACTACTACCTTAACCTTTACCCTAACCCTAACTTTATTGTAACTCTAACCCTACATTTCACCTTATTTCTAAACTTAACGCTAACTTTAAAATTTGAAGTTTGGCATGGTGGGAATCAGCTTATGGCCTCCAGAAGGACAAAAGAGAAGACTTACAAGTACACACATGCACACTGAATATTATTTTTTCAGATAACCCAATCAAGATTTCAATTGGGAGCAAAAAGAATAATTGAATAACATACATTCATGATCCACTGTAGTGATCCCTTTATTGTAATTATTTTTTATCAGCATTGAGATTTGATTAGCATTTTTGAACTTTAAGATGTTCTGGATAATAATTTAATTGTATGAATTTAAAGCATTGTAACATTTCTATTGTCTTAATTTCCACTGCTATACAACATTCTGAGTCACTTCAGAATAATCTAATAATCATCTCGGTTCATCACTGTGGACACATCTATCTTTTGTTCATGTAATGTTTTTTTATTATTAAAGACATTAATTCCAAACTTGAGCAGTAGTGTATGCTGGCAGTCCTTAAATCGCTTCTATGGCTCACACCTTTGCTCTATCCCTGTGTGTTGCAGATAAAGCAAAAATGTGAACTGTCTGGTGGATCTAATAAACAGTCTGAGAACTTTAACACAGTAAAGTTTTAGCTGTACCTAAAAGTTGAACTAATGATGTACTATATTTTTTTGTATAACATTACTCTAACATTAAGGAGATATAGTAGCCACACATTTTACTTAAAGAACTTACAGAACCTAAGTAAGTTAAAGAAAAAAGCTCCAAGTTATTATGAAGCATTTCTATTACTCCATTCATTTGGAAAAAATTTGGATTTTTGTTTATTTTTAAATAGCAGCGATATGCACCAGTAAATAAGGCAAAAAACTAAATGTGTGATCAATTAGATGACCAGATTATTGGTGTGAATATAAACTTTTGTCTTTAAATCCAAAGATTTTTCTCTAGACATCCAAGATATGAAAAGATGCACACATGCAGGGATCAATACTATTATATTCAAACTGAGTGTGTTATCTTGTTAGGTTAGTGCATTGTTTCTCTTATACAGAGGTGGGGAAAGTCAGGAGAATCTACAGAGTGTCAAAATCTACACGTTTGAGAATATACATGTATTATTTGAAAGTATACTACAAAATATATTTCCTGAAGTAACTTTACACTGTTTGAATATGCCAGTAACTCTTCACACTTTATGAATAAATTATTACTGATTGTCCAAAATGACATAGAATATAAAAAAAAAATTACAAAGTGGCTGTGCAATTTACCAATTGCAATTTACCTGGTATTGCTAGCATGTTGTTATAGAGTTGCTACAGTATTCAAGATTATGCTAGATTGATGCTGGTTGAAGGGCAGTAGACTGACTGGTTGGAGTAAAAGAGAAGAATCTCCCCACCTTTGGATTTGTAAGAAGTAGTTTGGAGCTCTAAATGTAAGGAAGTATGATAGTTTTTTCTTTTCTTTTTTTTTTTGAAAAGGTATTACGAACAAGCATTAAAAATCTTTTTACTTTTAATGCCATCTGTATGCCAGTAGCCCTTCATATGGTTTATATAAATTCATGAATTAAAAGAGATGGCATAGAATAGAATATTGTTACATTAATTTGAATGAAGAGTTTTTTTTCTTTTCCTGTAAAGTTGCCGTTCCAGAGAGGTTTAGTTGTGACCTTGACAACTTACATTCACATTTTTGAGTGTATGTGTGTGTTTGGCTTTTGTCTCTTTTTGGGAAACAAATGACTGACACACTGATAGCAAAAGGAATTTTTGGATGTGGCGTGCATGTGTGTGTGCATGCGTTGCTTATTGTGTGCGATGAAAGTCAGCTGGACTCCCGGGGGCTATTCTGTCATATTCCCAGGAGAAGAGTGTGTGTCCCAGGAGAGTAGTGGGGTGTGTCTCCCTTTGATCATCCATCAGTCAGACTAAACTGTTTAACAATAGAAAAATAACCCACTCCCACTCAATCATCAGCCTGCTGCAGACTCAAACATGAAGATGCCATTCACTCAACAGACTCCACCCCCTCATTTATGCACATTTCCCTCCTCTTTCTATCAGACCATGACTTATTATAATCAATAAATGTCCTTATTCAAGTGGCATAAACTGATAAGAATGTGTACTGAAATGTATCCTAGTGTAGAGTGTAATACTATGATTTTCAGTGATGTGTTAAATTAATTAGCAAAGTACTGCAAGTAGGTTTTCTGCTATACTCTCATTTTGTATGTACCCTTTCTAAGCGACAGTCTGCCTGTTTCAATTGCCTTTTAAATGCATAAAATTAGTCAAATGAGGCAAATTCACCTGACACATAGATTTTTCGACTATTTTATATAAATAGTTACATTAAAATCTTTATTTTGAGCTCATGAGGAATTCCGTATTTCTAGTTTGTACATTGTACCCCAAGTCTTTCTAAAGGACTTTGTATGGGTCAAAATGACTCCTACACATTTTCTATGAAATTTTAACTCAGCATGGTGTTTTTGATACATTTTGTCAATAGGATTATTTTATTCCTTGGCATTACATTAATCAAAAATTATCAAAAATAATCAAACAGTGATAAAGTGATTATTATATGAATCTTTTCCCTTTTGTTTCTTTAAATAGCAAAAAAGTCAATATTGTTTCACTGACTCACTTGATTAGTAATTCATTATTGATTTTTTTTCTGAGAAAAAGTAACACTTTTAACTAATTATCAGCAACACATCAACAACACCAGTGAAGTGGCAGCAGTGAAGCATCTGAATACACTGAAGTTAATATCTTTCAGATATACTGTTGATACATCACTTATATTAAGTAGAAGTATTCTCAACATGTTAAATTAAGTAATAAACCTAACCTTACCTAATCATAACCCTGGGCCTAACCTTAACCTCAACCTGAAGCCCAATCCTAAACCTAACCTTGCTTGCCCCTGCCTCTAGTGCCAGGTTGTTTGCATTGCCTCTGAAGGATGCCAGTGTCAACTGTTATGTCATCTGACATGTCAACATAGTTCTGAGAAAGCAACAATGTGGAATTTTAGGAGCATTTATCTACAAACAAACTGTGTTGTTGTTATTATTATTGTAATGTCACTGACACATGGGAAATTGTTGTTTTATTGACAGCAGCAGAAAGACACATACAGAGCACAAAACGGAGTGAAGGTAACAAATAGCCATATGCTTCACCCTGACGGTAACAACCCCATGCACACAAAACACACCAATATCCATAACTTACCCACTCCCCGACACAGAATAAAACACATGCACATACCATTTAACTAGCAGACAATGACATTCATCAATAAACAGTGCCTTTTAGATCACGCACCAGTCATGATCCTCCTGGGATGCCTGTCAGCATATCTCACTATTATAACCTTGAACATTTAAAAACATTTTGATAAAGGCTTTAAATTGTTTAATTAATTACATTTAATTATGTTGGGGTTAAAGATAAAAGCAGGATAGCTTTTGTTTGAAGAATACTGTTAATGCAATTTATTGTTATTTATTGCAATTATGCATTTGTGTAATTTAATTGATCATGCATTCCAGGGTTAATATGCTGCCATCCACTTGGCCTTACCGTCATCATGAGAGCTGTTTCATTACTTCGCTACTTTAACTTTGGCTGCAGACTTTCTCCCATGATGTTTTTCCTTTTTTAAACACAAAAGGTAGACAAAACTATATATATATAAGCCATGGTTAATACTGCACAGCCATAACATACTTTTACACTAAGTGAAGGTTCCTTGAACCTTTAAAAGGTTCTTCACAGTCACAAAAGTGGTTCTCCAAGTCAATCTCCATGACTGAAGTCCTAAAGAAAAGTTTTTAGTAAAAAAAGAAAAAAAATGTGCTTGATGTACATCAGACCAAACACCAAAATAAACATTACATTAATTGGCTCATAAATTCACTTCAGTAATTCTAAAGAAACTGCAAGTAGAGTGATATTTTGGTCCAGGGAAAGCAGTTAGAGTAAAAAGTATATATGTGCATTTTAATATAATTGTGAATGTTCTAATTTATAAAATAAATAGAAAATGTTCTCATTTTAAAAAGCCACTTAAGGATCTCTAGCCTTTTTAAAGAAGTGCGGGAATAATCTGCCTCCGCTGCGCCGCCACATCCAGCAGGGATTTACTGCAACATTCGCTGGTGACACAGATCTACATAATCATTTTAACTTTTTCCCCGTCCCTTCCCATGATTCTCCCGCTGTCACTTTACAGACTGCTAAAACTGATTTGGGCTTCTTAATCTGCCCGTATTTCTCACACTTTAAAAAATCTCTAATATCATAAGCAGATTATTTCATTCATAATTGATTGAGTGCGTTTGCCAGAGTGCCACTTCAAAGTTGCTGAATTCGAGATGCATTTCAGGGCACAGAAAGAGAGAGAGAGAGAGAGAGGGTTAGCAGAAGGATGGAATAAGGAAAATAAAGCAGTAGTGATTCAGATCCAGCCGAACTTACCTCACAAGATGTCTGTACCTGGAAAATAGGACACTCAAAGATAAAGTATCTGAGATATATCTGTGATACACTGCTTATTAATAAGTTTGTTATTGTAACATATTTAGTAGACAGCCGTTTGGATCTTGTCATTTACAGCTTTTCAGATCTTTTTTGCTGAGACTTTTAAACTGAAGGAGTAACTGACATGCCTTGGGTGAAATCCCAAGGGCTACATGTTTAAAAGGATATAGAGTAAAGGAAAACTTACGAAAAGGCAGAGTAGAGAGGAAATACATAAATATAGAAACAAACAAGCAAATAAATAGTTATAATGAATAAATTCACGAGTGTAAGGAAACAAGAATTTCACATAATGTAAGTATGACAACACCACAGTATTAAAACATGCATGTCACATGCACAATGTGGGAGTTGTATGCTAAAAAATGTTGTTTGTGTTTCTAGGTGAAAGTAAGTTAACACATCCTCTGAAATAAGCAATTATTCAGACAAAATCAGTCTAAATCCCCAGAGAATTATTTTGACATAATCTGATACTAAATGTGTTACCTATTAAACAGTAGTCTGCTATTATTTCCAAAGATGTAATAACACTAGTGTGAACACTCATGTGACAGTTTTGTTTTATGGGAGGCTGAAAACTTACATGAAAAATAAAAATGTACACATTAAACTTCTGAACTTGTGCTCACTTGCACTGGACATCAAATTTTCAGGAATAAAGAAGTGAGGGAGCAAACAAGTGTTTACAAATGTTCACTTCCCCTCACTTCCCCCATGTGCTTGACTTGCCCCATTCCTCAGGTGCCCATGGCCTGAACTGATGTCCGACCTCTAATGCACACAGTTCATCACTGAACATACATAGTACCCAAGCACAAAACACATGAATAAAAAATAATTAAATGAGTTCAACCCCATGTCACCCTGACCGTACAGAAGGGAAAAGAATGGCAACTAATTAATCAAAGCACTACATCTGTCCCACCTCAGGAACACCCTGTGTTTTTTTTACAGTGTCTTAAGTTCTACGCAACAGGTACATGTGTGTTAGAAACGCAAAGGTACTTTGTAATTGAAGACTTCTTTAATAAAGGTAGTATTCATTGTAATATAGTGTTATAGCTATTTCTTGGTATTTATCTTAATTATTTTGGGTATACTGGGTGTAAGCACAGGGACATCATAAAATATCAAAATCAAATATCACAAAAATACTATGCAGTACTCATGTCCGGATTCAACACAGAAAACCACCCCTAAGTATCCAGTTATTACATATTTAACTTATTTTCCATTTCCAGTGCAATTTAGCTAGACTCAAATAAACATTTTCACACATGAATGTTTGGCAAGGCATCAAAATTAAACAATTTTGATTCCAAGTCTAATTAATCAACCAAGACATGCCCTGTGCCAGACTTATTGTTACGAGCTCACAAGTAATGGAATTCAATACCCAACCAATTAGCATTGACACCATGCATAGGGCAAATTAGACTGCATAAGCTTCTATTATGTTTTTAGTTAGATTCGCCTTGTAGCTCCAAGGCAAAACCAAAGAAGCAACCATGTTTTGGTGTCATTTGGAGTAATGCATGCATTTTTAACAAACTCTTCCTTTCATTTTTTGAACTATCACTTTCCCAGTAAATAAAAATATTTACTGCATTTTAGTGGGGAGCATCTTTAGCAGTGCTGCTGAAGTCCCACTGATCAAAACCACGACAGTCTGTCTAGGTCTTCATCACCTCCCTGCAGAATGGGGATTGGGATTAGAGAGCAGAATTCCACAATATTGGATTGTCCATAGCACTGATCATTTCTGAGGGAAATGAGGTTTGACAGTGAGGAGGTCCCACCCCACACCAAACCTGCCTCACACACACACACACACACTCCCCCTCAATACGGCCACAGCCAAATGGGTTCTTAATCCTCTTAGTGCCCATTCTTATTACCCACTCATCTAAATGACATGAAAGCCACCGGCACTGAAAAAGCCAATTATTCCCCAAAATGAAGCCTGGGCCCTCTCACCGTACACTGTGTATATTTCACATTCGATTATGTGACAAGTGTATCTAAGTCTTCTCAAGAGGAACATATATGAGAACCCCTCTGGAGTCTACACACACACAAATTGAATCCTAATTGCCTTCAATGTTGGTGAGCTAAGTGCTAAGTCTAAGAACGGTATTTTGCTCCATTGTGAAAACTTGCAGTTATTAAATCTTTAATAGTGCCTAATTAATAAGTTAATTTCATTTCCTATCTAGCTCTCTTTAACCGCTCTTCTTCCTTTCTTTTTAATTCATTTTACCTTTAAAGGGGATTGTAAATATGGGACTAAAGATAACTGAAATTTACTGATCAGAGGAAAAATGTATCTGGTATCTGACTCAAATTTAGCCTTTAGACAGTTTTCTAATTTATCTATCTATCTACACATTTTTAAAGCACTTTACTTTCTTTAATATCTGAAATCTGCTTCTAATTTAAGTACGCTGATCTGTCAGAGGTGCATTATTTCTGAGGCTAATTTATGAAATATTTCATTAACTGTAGGTTTCTCTGATGTTACCGTCAGTGTCTGGGCTTTAAATTCCTCATATACTTCCTGTCCCTGCTAAGCCAGTGTGAGGACTGTATTATCGAGAAACTGTCAGAATCTCACACCCTCACTGAACATACCAGCAGTTCACTTTTACCTCAACTCTGATGTATCCGCAGCAAGAAACATACAGAATTGCCTTAATATTACCGTTTATATGTGTAAAAGCTTGAATCAAGCAATTTGATGCATCTCTTATTCCATGTACAATCACAAGTTTGCATCATTTAACACACTCCTACAGTCCTATTCTTAATCAACCAAAGTCAGTCATTTTATTTTTATTGTGTGTATTACGAGCCAGGTAGAGCCAGTAGGCCTTGAACAACCCCAGCAAAATAACATGTTCTGTTGATTTCCTAAGCGAAAACTAAGGAAAGACTTAAATATGGCATTGTTCTTCACATTTAGTGCACAGCACGTTTTTTTAATTTAACATTTTAATTTTATTTTTCTCCAGTATTTTAAACTCAGCAAACAATTTTGCATTTAAATTTAGAGACCTATATTGTCTGTATGGGGATGTGTTAACTTATTTTCACATAGAAAATCAAGAAAACATGTAATTTCACTGATGTGCAAAATGCAAGGAGAAGTTACAACAGAAAGAGAATTCATTCAAACAGAAGTTTGTTTTAGCATAGATGGGGATTTTAAACAGTGATAGACTACTGCAAGTTCTTTAGTCTACATGGCACGGGTGCTGACTCCTCTGCTCCCCTGCCAACCCCACCCTATCCCACTCCCAAGGTCCATGTCAGGATACCTTTCCCTCTGTCTCCTCTCAGGAATCTCTGTGATCCCTCCCTCACGCCTTCCCTCAGTTAAACAGTCCTAAGGCCTTCACACCGGGCTGTTAAAGTTAATATTTACTCTGACCATTCAAAGTGTGTCCAGTCCATGTGTCTTTTGGATGTCCTAATTTGAGCTCTAAAGTCCTGCTGTGGACAAACTATTTTAATTTCCCTTTGAATTCTCCATGCTTATTTTTCAGTTTGGTTCCCAAAATACTACAAATCTTTACTGGCTACATTATACAGACCTTGTGCTTACTAACTTAGCAGTAAGACTAGCATGCCTAAAAACTCCTGAGCTGTGTCTCATACACTCATACCATCTGTGTCAGTGTCACTGCGAATGACCCACCAAACAAATAATATCTTGTCAGCAATGGTCCTTTGGTGAGAAATGGAGTTATACACTGTTTATAGAGCTCACATCACATAGAGCTCATAAGTCATATTGCCACTGTGAAGTCAGCATCATGCCCACATAATAAACTCTAGCTCATAATGTCCTGGTCTAAGCTTGTTTGTTCATGAGATAAATGTGATGAAAAATTAATCTTGTGAATTACCAGGGCATTACATTAAAATTTGAAAATTGCTGCATACAAGCTTATACTACTGTACACAAAAGGCAGTAAGACTGGTCCGTCATCAAAACACCTGCAAAAAATGCCAAACAGCAAGTGGTGGTTAAGTAGCACAAACATGTAGAGCAGAGGTCACCAATAGGCGGTCCGGGTCCAGACCCAAACTGATAATCTATTGAGAAGGATTTAATTTTGACAGTGTTTATTTTAAGCGGCGGAGGTTTTCTTGTCTTTACAGTATACGGGCTTTACGGTATACAGGCTTTGCGGCCCAGTAACCTCACAGACCAATCGCGTGCGTAGTAAAATTACCAAGCGCGCTCCTTAGCCAAACAGATCTGTGCAGATTCGGGAGCACAGGCGATAAGCAGCACTCGGAGAATAAAGCGAGTTAGACAGCATGCTCTAAAAAAAAGAAAAGTCAGTGGTAAAAAACGACATTACAACCAGGAATGGACCAGACAGAGATGTTTACTCTCCCCACAGGCAGCCCCAAACCAACATGTCTCATATGATCCGAGACCATAGTGCTAATTAAAAGCTGCCACTTATCTCATATCCATCCATCTATCAATCCATCCATTATCGTCCGCTTTATCTCGCTAGTCGGGGTCACGGGGTCTGGAGCCAATCCCAGCGTCATCGGGCGAAGGCCATGGACAGATTGCCAGTCCATTGCATGACCAAAACACACTTACTCACACACACACCCATACCTATGGGCAATTTAGAGTGAGCGATTAACCTAACATGCATGTGTTTGGACTGTGGGAGGAAACCCACTTAAGCACAGGGAGAACATGCACACTCCACACAGAACACTCCTCACTTCTCTCACTAAACAAGAGAAAGTGTGGAGAAATACAAAAGGGAGATAAGATGTGAAATTCAGTTAACAAGACTAAACATTTTAATTCCCTTTTTATTATAAATAAGCCCTTTATGATGCACTTTTTTTAAAGCATGATCTGAAAGTGATGAAAAAAGCATTTATTAAGTTCAGCATTTAAACAGTAAACACTGAAATATACTGAACGGTATGTGTGATGTGTTGGTCTTTCAGTTGCTGATGGTATAAGATGCTGATACTAGGCTACTTTAGTATACAGGATACGCCACTGAATCATAACACAAGTTAGAAATTATGATTGTCTGGTCCTTGGCCTGAGGAAATCTTCTTTAGGTGGACCTTATGAATTCTAATTAAATACCCCTGATTTAGAGCATAGAGTGCAATTGCAGAAAACCCCAGTGGTTTACTCCATAGGCAAATCTGTTTAGACCCAAAGTCTAATATTCAAGCCTGGCTTGATGTGAAGATTAGTCTTGAGTAGGGCTGAACGATTAATTGCATTTGCGATAATCTCGCGATATTTAAAAACGCGATTCTCTAACCGCACAGGCTGCGATTTAAACTGGTCACGTGACTTGGGAGCGAGGCGAGCCGAGCCGAGCCGAGCCGAGGACGAACGGAGCAAACCCGAGCAGGAGGCAGGGAGGTGGAGAAGTGAAGTCAACACAGCGCACTTTAACATGTTGCACAATGGCTTCAGGCTCGACAGAAGCTGACACAACTGAAAGTCTAATACCAAAGAGGGGCAGCACATCAGTTGTGTGGAATTACTTTGGCTTTAAAAAAAGAAGATGCTGCTCAACGTCAGGTACTGTGCAAAACGTGCCTTGCTAATGTTGCTACGACGCGAGGTAACACTACAAACCTTTTTCAGCATTTAAAAAAACACCACAAAGCCTCGTATGATATTTGCAAGGCTAAAATGCCAACGACCAGTGCTGCATCTTCAAATACGCCAAGTACCAGCCGACAGGGATCACTGACCGAACTGTTTGAAAGTGTAACTCCTTATGGACATAATTCGAAGCGGCACGCTGAAATAACTCGGACAGTAACGGAGTTCATAGCGAAAGACATGATGCCCGTTAATATAGTGAACAAGCCCGGCTTCATGGCTTTGTTAAACACACTGGATATGCGCTACCAAATGCCCTCACGCACATATTTTAGCCAAGTTGCTATACCTGAGCTGTATAAAAATGCCGAAACAGAGTTTCAGCTGAGCTGAAAACAGTGGAGTTTTTTGCCACAACAACTGATCTGTGGTCCAGCCGTACATCGGAGCCATACCAGAGTTTAACGGTTCATTACATTGATGAAGATTTAATATGGCCCGCAAGTATCTCTGTGTCCCTGCCACAAGTGCTCCTTCAGAGCGTCTTTTCAGTGCTGGTGGGAATATAGTGACTTGTACTCGCTCGTCTTTAAAACCAGCAAAGGTTGACATGATGGTTTTCCTTGCAAAAAATCTGTGAGTTCCTGAGAACGATACAGAGCTACAGAACAGAGTTCTAGCTGACATTGCCTTGTTTAATTTGCACTTTAGTCTGTTGTTTGCTGCTGTTACTGAGTGACTATTATGTTTACATTACTATTCAAAGGGTTTTTTTTTACATCTAAAAGATTTAATAAGAACAGATTTATTTTGTGTTCACTGAGTTTGAATTCCCAGAAAATAACGAGCTGGTTAAAGCAGATTCTCTTTATGTTTTTTGCACTTTATTTTTTTTATGATGTTACTAGCTGGAGAGCAGTAAGTTATTTTTTTTTTTTATATCTATTGTTTTTTCTATTAAAAAAAACAAATGGTGAAAAGGGAAAGCATAGATTTGTTTGCTTTATTGTTATCTGTGCCTTAAATAAATCTGACATTGTTTATTATTAAACAGATTGATTTATTGCTTCTGTTTGTTGAAAAATACTTGAGAAGACATTTTTAAAAATCACATTTTAAATCGCAATTTATAGATAAAAAATTGCAATTAGATTATTTTCCAAAATCGTTCAGCCCTAGTCTTGAGGCATCATTAATGGTCTCAGCTTCATCATCATTTTAACTTGGCCTTGTCTTGGTCCCAGATAAGATGGACTCAGAAATTGTTTTTGAGATTAAATTTATCCCAATATTGACTCAATGTGTCTTGGTCTTCATCCTGACTTGGGTCCTAATATGGCATGATGGGCACTACACCAAACACAACTTCAGAGGTCCATTACACTGTGCAGTTCTCATATGCACATATGCTACTGTATATACAAATACTTACAAGTCATTATATGATTGGGAGTGCATTGCATGTCTAGAGGATGTCATGCATTTTCATTAATATATTTATTTGTATTCTTTAGACTACAACTTCTTTTAAATAGAAAAGAAAACCATATCCAGAAAACTAACTCAATAGCCACAAAAGTTCAGAGGTTAAAATAAGTAGACACTCAGCGTATGGGTCCTTATTCTTGAAAAAAGAAATAGGGTCAGAGAGCAAAGGCAGCCAACACTTATTCAAAAAGTTTAGAGCTGTACAGCGCACAGTGGCAGGGGAGGCCCTGTCCTATAGGGGGAGCTGCAGAGAAAAGCCTTGAGGATTTATTCCAGCCTATAGGACGCCTAATTCCCATGCCAGTGTATGATGCCATGTGGGGACGGAGATATTCGGCACGGGACTCCGCCCTCCGCCCCCTCCCTCCATTCAGCGCCAGCCAGGGCTTTGGGATGGCGCTAAAAAAAGGAGATTAAGTTTCCTCCTGGGTGAAAAGCTTCTTAAAGGGGATATCAATGTGCCTCACAGCCGCCTGGTCACTAACAGTGCGCAAAGGGTCACCTCCCCATAAACCCACTCACAGCACGGAGAAAGTGTGTGTGTGTGTGTGTGTGTGTGTGTGTGTGTGTGTGTGTGTGTGTGGCGGGGTACTGGGGGCTTCAGATTAAAAGGTGTATGTATTTATAAAGGATATTTTCATACTGCAGATCCATAATAGGATTTATAATTGTCCATTTAATATTAAGTACCAACTAAGGATAGCCACATTGTTCCAGGTGTAAGTGATAACCACAAGCACATGTGAAAATATACAAATCCAAACCCAAAAAAAGACAGTAGACCAAATGCAAATAAAACAGAAACAATACAAAGATAAAATATTTATTACTTTATCAAGTACTTTGCTATTACCTATCAAGATTATCCTTTTTATAAATAAAATAACAAATTAATTAATAAGGCCTTGACTTTTAAGAGCAAGGGTAGGTCAAGGCTCACCACTTTGACAAAAAAGCTTTTATATAATTGCTGTAAATTGTGTGTTCCAGGCCAAAGAAGAACAAACAAACCATCTTGTTACCAGCGTAAAGTTCTAAATCCATTTTCTGTCACAACTTATGAGGGGTATTAGTGGATAACCTGAACATCTCTGAAGGCGCTACTAACAGTGAACACATTTTGGAGCTTCTTGATGCTGTCTTTTTCAGGGATGTCCATGTTTTGGTCAACATGACAACAACAGCCTGACTATGTAATCAGAAGGTGCTAGTTGTTAGACTGGCCTGTCTGCAGCCCAGAACTATCTACCACTGAAAATGTATGTCTTGACAAAATATAATAGCAAAGGTCATGTATGGCTGCACCGCTGAAGACTGGTATAGAATGACAAAACTGGATCATTTGGTGTCTCCATTCACAATCTTTATTAGTGTTGTTTAAATACAATTTAAATACAACATATCCAATGTTGTGTTCTTAATTTAATATAGCTTGAACATACTTTACTAATCATTACTTTCTTTTTAATAAGCGTTTCACTCATTGTCACAATTTTTTTTGAATCAGGAAAACAAGACAGAAAAAAATAAAAATACAGACCCTATATATATATATATGATGACCCCTTTGTTCCCTTTAGAGAGCAACAGCAAACACCTCTCTTTATCCACTGTGTGCACAAGACACACACACACACACACACACACACACACACACACACACACACACACACTCACATTCACTAGTTTGTGTATCTTTAGGGTTATTCCAATGACTTACTATAGCTATATATATATATATATATATATATATATATATATATATATATATATATATATATATATATATATATATATATATGTTTTCGTCCTACACTGTGAATATGTTTAGAAAGTGTATTTAGGCGCCAATGTGTGCAGGTGTGTTAATTTTTTATTTTTTTTATGTTTATTTTTATTTTTTATTTTTTATATACAATTGAATATAAAGCCTTTACTTAAGTAACTAAATCAACTAGAGACCATATTACACTGTCAGATATCCAGCTTTTAACCCACATTATTACCTTAGTAAGTAAAGCACTAAAGCACTCACACTAAATATGAAGGCAACTATCTGTATTTCCAATTATATTATAATTAGAATCTAATTATAGTGCTTGCTTAGTAAAAATGATCAAGAATCAATCTGATATTGTTACTTCAGTGCTAGGCTAAAAGTACAACACAGAGTATTTGGATATAAATTTAGTATATGAAGTTGAAGTGCAGTATTTACAAACAGCGAAAACAGCACAGCAATCAAAAACTAAAAACAGCTTTAGCAACCTTCTTATTATTTATTAAAATTGTTGAAATCAGTTATGACACTTTATAACTCCAAAAGTACAAATAGAAGATTTTATTATTGTTTAACACAAAATGCTACTAATAGTTTTGAAAATAATTAATAGAACAAGCTGGCATAGAGCTACATTCATCCGACAGCTTTTTTAAAATAAGTATTTTATATATTTAAATTTAAAGATCACTTTACAACTCACTGAAGTTTGAGAGCCAATTTGTGCTGACATAGGCAGGTAGTTTTACAGTGCTACGTTTGGGATAAGGAGGAAAACATTCAATGTTTTTCACCAGAATCTCCCTGTAAGTTGATCTCTCATTAGATCAACAACTTTTATTCAGCTTACTGATTTGTAAATGGAAGTTATAGGCATAGCTGTGTTGTTGTTGTATTAGATGCCTACAGAGCACTTCAGATAGTGTAATAGGGTGGAGTATTTCCCATTAGCCATGGTGGGAAGCTGATAACAACACTTTAAAGCTCTGACGAGAAAATGAAGCAGGAAAAACTCCTTACGCATTTCTTTACTTGATTGAAAATAATGATGAGTGTGTTGAATGAAAATAGGGAAAGAGGCAGAGAAAGAAAAAAGCCAAATCACTTATTCAGCTTTGTGCCAGGGTTTGGATAAGCCTTATCTGCTCTATTCAAATAGGAGCTGGTTCCCAGGAGGATGGATAACTGCTCACGTTTCTGGACTGTCAGGGCCTGCCAATAGCCATAATGGGCTCTAATTCCACATTAATGCAGTCTAAATGAAGTGTCAGAGGAAGATTGATCTGTGTTAGCTGCAGGCTGGGGGGGCAGTACGGCCTCAGGGCTTTAGCTAACTGACCGGCATCTAGCAGAAAAGGCCAGTGGAGCAGCGTCCTGCTAAATGTGTACATTACACAGCTGAGCGCTGCTACAAGGAATATGATGAATATTAAAAGGATGGGTGGAGGGTGGTGGGTGTTGGGGAGCTGGGCCTGAAAAATTGCTCTTGGCTTGTTAGCAGGCCCGTTACGGCTGGTGTGAACTGAGAATGGGGCAAAAATGTTATTGTTGCTTTATTTATTTATTTGATTATGTATTTATTGGTTTGCTTTGGTATTTTTTGAGGCATGGTGGAACAGACATTTATACATTTTTCACCATATCATTTAATGCTCATTTTGATAGGAAATCAACTGATGTCGATTTCTTTGCTTTGAGTGACTCATTTCCTTAATTCTGTTTAGTTAAATAAAATAAATGACTGAACATTCTATGTTTAGACAGTTTTGATAGTGACAATTTTAGTTCATTCTGAGCATAACACCATATCTTGCAAACATGACTAGCAAACACAGTTTTGAACAGTTGTACACACAAACATTTTATAACAAAAAAAGTTTTTATTTGCATAAAAAATTTGTTTAGCAGTGACAGTTCTTACTGTTACTCGCTGATCTTCAGACTTTTGGACAAGTTTACCACAAAACAATGGGATTTAACTGATCACCATTTGGTCATGAGGGACAGTCTCTCTTCCTGCTCTAAACTTCAGGAGTGTGTCTAGAAAAGGGCTGAAATATGAAAGTAACTGTCAAGTTTAGACTTAAAACTATTAAGTGTTGATAGTTTAGACATCACAGCAAAACTGTATTTGCGCGAGATAGGAAGTAAATAGTACATTTTCCGAAACTTTCACAATGTTTACATAGTAAAAATGCTTTCATTTGAAAAATGTGAGAAGTTTTCTTCCCTGATATAAAATCTTCAGTACTGTAATAACTGAAATGCTCAAAATAAATACCCAGAGAAGTGCTGGGGAGAAGCTGTGAGATAATGAGTGTGTTACTGAACAGACAGCAGTGTGTGTTATGGCTTCTCTCAGATGATGGTAGCTATGGAAGGAAATCGGCCTGTGCAGCTGATCAGGCGTAAGACAGAGTTTTAGGGGCATGCGGGCTGGTTAATGAAACTCCACAGGGCTCAATCGTCTCCAGGTTTACACCCCGCCATGGACCTGCAGGTGACGGGATGAGGTTCAACAGCTACTCTTGAAGCCCTGGACTGATATACCACACATACACATACAGACATCATCCCAAAGCAGTGCACATCACCACTGCTTCTAATATCCACAGATTAACTCACTATTTTTAAGCAATGTTTCCATAACTAATTTGAAGTTAATGGATTTTTCTCAACTGAAGCTTAATTTTGTTGTGATTCATTAATGAACTTAAAAGGACTTTAATTCTGAAAAAAAAAAATAAAGGATACATATATTTTGCACTACATACACATTTCATTTAAGCATCAAAATATTTAACTACTAGCTATTCTGGATAGTTAGTCTAGCATACTGAGGCATAAAAGCAGCAACTGAGGAGTCCACGCTTTTCAGCTCAATAAAAATCCATTAAAACCATTAAAACCGGTAGCCTAGCAGCCATCTAAGAAAACTAAAAATAGTAGCAGCTAACCTGAAGTCTGATTTTTGTCCAGGCTTTGAGGCATTTTTATAGGTTTTTATTTTTATCTACCCGACGCAATTCGAACAATGTAATTGTTGATCAATCTTTTAATCAAGATACTTAAGCGTATAAGAGTATAAGTAAGTACAATATTTGTTTGAAATTTTTGTTTAGAAAGATTTATAAAGAATTCTTAATCCTGCATATTGCACATTTTTTTATATTTTTATGTGTGTAGTCCACTGGTAAGTCTATTTAATGTACAGTTAAAGGTATATTTTAAGTTTAAAAAATAACACCTAAATCAAAACCTAGTCATATATTTTAAAGTGTTAAAACAATATATGTAGTAACTATAAGTATTGTCTTAGGTTCACTTAAAGAAAACATACATGTATTTTTGCAGTTTATAATCTACTAAACTAGTACTTTACTGATAGTATTCTTTAAAAAAAGTGTACTTTCATAAACTAGGTGGCATAGCAGGATATAACTTGTTAACTAAAAGGGACATGGTGGCATAGTAAGTAGTGATATTGCCTCTAAGCAAGAGGGCCTGGGTGTGAACCCCAGCTGCAGTGACCAAGGTCTTTTGTTTTAGACCTTTACATTTTTGTTATTTAACATGTTACACTAGTGTAAAGGTAAAAGGTGAGTACAATTCTTAGGCACAGACCTCCAGGAAGTAAACATAAAACAACAAATAATAAGACCAATGACAAAGACCAAGCTAAACCATTTGGAAGCAAAGGACCTGCAGTAAGATTCAGCTGACACCAGAGTCATGGTGTACCATTCTATTGTGCTGTGTTGATCAAACAATATTGATCAGCAAAAAGAAGTGCTACATCCAAGTGTGCATAAGTAGCAACGTAAGAGTCCCCACTTAAGATGCTATAGCCCTGGTTTGCTGTAACTCCTACAGTGTAGAGTAGATTGAAGATGAAGTTAGCTTCTTTTTCTCAGTCTCATTCCACCTTAATGTAGCACTTACGTTCATATGCCTGCTTGGGTAACTGCTGCAGTATTTAAGGTAAAACTTAAATTCCACGAAAAGCTAACAGCTTTGGCAGATAATCATATTGTGTTTTGTTTATTAACCTGATGTTTTTGTAAAGCTTATACATGAACTACATAAATGTGATCAGCAGTATCAAGAACTACAGGTATGAAAAAGCTAGAAGGATAGGGAGATATCTGAGCAGGTGGGCAGTGAGAGCTGTTGACAGGGCATTAATTTAAGTTACTTAACTGCCAGTCTGAAAACAAGTCCCACTTTGTCTCTGGATTCTACTAAAGATCAGCACATTCTGTAAGTAAATAAAACACAATCACTATGTCAAGAAACACAATCCGAAGGTTTTGAAATGGTCTTACAGATCTTAGGCATGCTGTTTATGCAAGACGATCAGATACCACTGCATAACTTAAGAATGTTTTGATGTTCAAAAAAATCTTTGCAAGCTGTGATATCTGCCAAAGTAATGACATTGAAATGTTTTCTTTCTGCAAGTGCCACCTAACTGTTTTTTATTTTCTGGTTTTCAGGTAAGTCAATACACTATAACAGTGACCTGAATAGAAAGAAAGAATGTTACAGACAGAAGGTGGTGAAGCCGAAGTAGCTTGTACTCCAAATGTACCTGCCCGTTTTTTTTCTTCATTATCAGAGTTCATGCAGTTCTCTCGTCTCTGGTGACTGATGGGTGTAGAAGTAGGCCACGCTGTAGGGACACACACTCCGTCTAGAGGCTCCCTGCCTGTGTGAGGGGGGACCCATCTAATCTAGCTCTATCCACTCGGGGTCCTGGATTTATAAATTCTCCAAAAATCTGGATTCTCAAATCCGTCTTGATTTAGTGGGCATAAGTGGAGGTGGGGGGGATGAAGGGGGGTAAGGCTCGGCTGGGTGATGTTGGGGGGTGGCGGTTTGTTTGTGCTGTCCTTTAGAAAAAGAGCTTACGGGTTCAGCTGAAGAAACGCGGGGAGCTAATGTGAAGCTTTAGGACTTTCTCCGAGGCTTGGCCTCCGCTAAGCTCTGTTTGCTTGAGCCGTTTGTGGGGTCCTGCTCACGCTAAACCCAGATTAATATTCCTCAATATCCCACCAGCACCCACACTCACTTATATACACATACGAGTCCCCCACCTACCTAGAACACGCACACACATATTATATACACACACGTCTCCCCTGGCCGTAATCATCTTCATTCTCTAATCCACAGCCGTTTCTCATCTTTCCCTCTATCTGGCCTGGGTAAGCACCTTCCTCTGGCAAGATTTCCATATGAAGAAGCAGCATGGTGTGTTTGCTGCGTTACTGTCGCACTCCTTCACCTCTGAGAGATTCTTTTAGACAGGGTCTACACACTTTGGTGCTATTATTATAACATTATAAATGCTTTGGGGCCCTCAAACTTGTTTTAGAGTCTTAGCGTACCTCACCAAGATGATGACTACCATAACATGCAGTTTTAGGGCCTATATTCCAAAAATGGGCAACACTTTAAAGTAAGGGTATATGGAATATCATTAATGAATATATTACATAATGTTTTTTATACATGAATAATCATTTATTTATACATGCAATACATAATGAGTCATTATGAACATGCATAACGTGTGTTTTATGCATACCCTAATGCAGGGGTGATGTAATGTAGTAACTACAGTTATTGTTGATGTCCCTACAGGCCTTCATGATACACGGTACTGCTGAAATTGACTGAATGGTGAACCACCATCTCATAAAACAACTTATTTTTTAACATTCCCTAAAACATTGCTTCTTCATGGGGTCATAATATTTGTGTAAAAGCAATGTAAAGTGGTGAAACATTCCTTTTTTTATCACTGCTGTGTTAATGATTAAACAAATGGGAAATACCATTAAATAAACATTTTTTAAATTATCTTTACTCTTACCACGATAAGACCTGAAATCTCTTTTAGCTTGTACACGAATCACAGAGATTTGGTGAGCAGGTAGATCTGCACAATTCACTTTAAAGAGAATACTGCAATAGAAGTACTCAGTCCTGATTCTTGACATACACCACACTGGAGAGTTTAGCTCCAACACACATTAGCTCTAATATTAAAACACTCCTGAAGACTAATTATCTGGAGCATGTGTCAGAGATAAGGGCTAAATTCAGGTTTAGTTGGAAGGTTTAAGCTTTACTCAGGTTGGTCTCTCAGGTTGGATTCAGATCTTCTGGGGCTTCAATATCTGAACACAGACTTCAATAGCTGGACATCCACATTCAATTTTTCCACTTTTTTAGCCACCTTTCCTTCTCTATGATAAACACTGAGGAAGATTTAACCCTGAAGTGAGGGTTTTCCTAGGCATCCTGGGTATTACATGCTAAAACTTTCCTGTAACATTTGTTGCCTATAGTTTACATAAAACTACATTGCACTTACGTTGCATAATATAAAGCATGTAAAAAAAAGACTAAAAAATAAAGACTGTATAAGAGGAAGTGAGGCTCCTTACATGTCCTTACATGTTAGCAAAGCCAAGGAGTTGATAGTTAATTTCAGGAGGGGGTGCAGGGTGCACACACCACTGAGCACTGAGGAGACGATGGTGAAAAAGGTGAGCAGCTTCAAGTTTCGGTGTCCACACAGGGTCTCACCTCATCACTCAACATCTCACACATAGTAAATATGGCCCAAAAACACTTCCACATCTTTCGAAATCTGATGAGAATGAACTTATTTCAACAGATCTCCTACTGCTCTCCCACAGCTCTCTACTGGTCCACTGTAGAGGAGTATCCTGACAAGCTGCATCGCACTCCGATATAGCAGCGGCACTGCTGGTGAATGCAAGGCCCTGCAGAGGGTGGTGAAAACTACCCAGCACATCTCCACATCTGCGCTCCCACATCAACAACAAGAGATGTCTGAGAAAAGTCAGCTAGCTCTCCTCTGACCCTGCACACCTTAGTCACTCCCTGTTTCATCTTCTGCCCTCTAGGAAGGGTTATTGGAATATTTGAGTTAGAACCACTTGATTCAAGAACAATTTTTACCTGTGAGCTTTTAAAACCGGTCACACCAGCAACACCAACTGGAACATGAATACACAGTTACTGATCTAAACCCTGATCCTTCCAGTTTACTCAGTATGTACACATACTGAGCTTCACTAGTTCATGGTCATGTCACACTCATTGCACTTTTAAAGGAGGAACATTTTTAGTTTTAATCTAAGGAATAAGAGTTTTGGCGATGTGTTCACAGACACATCAACTCTGTGTAGCACTGTGTACCTCGAGAGGTGATAATGAGTCACTGCAAGTTGAACCAAGTTGAACCAGTCCACCATGAGAAGATAAAGAAGCAGCCCTGCACTGACAGTGTATTCTAACCTCCAGTCAATCAGGTTCTGGTCGTGGTTAGATCATTTAAGGACAAGCAGGGAGAGTAAAAGCAACAACGGCTGAAACTCTTGGCGAGCAGCCATCAACATAACAACTATCATATAAACGGACTGCTGTTGTTTTTCACCACTGGAGACTACTGGCAAATAAAGATATGAAGTTTGATGCTAAACTTAAAATGTTTCTTCTAGACTGGTAAGCATTGTAGGGGGAGGAGGAGGGGCTGTGCATTATCTGGTGACATGTTGCACCTTATTGTTTGGAGTAGGGCTGAAACGATTCCTCGAGGAACTCGAGTAACGCGATTACAAAAAATCATCGAAGCAAATTCTTGGCCTCAAAGATTCGTTTAATCCATACAACCATAGCAGCGCACTGTTTCACACGGATGACTTTTACTGTTGCACAGCGTGCGCTTACGGTGTTGCCAGGGGACATGAAGAAGACGTGGTTTGATGGCGCTAATTGTAAAATAAAGAAAAAGAGAGAAAATAAGCAGAGGTGAACAGAAGTGACGGGTAGGAGAAAACAATACACAGTGCCTAAAGCCTACTGTAAAACCGAACTAGCCGAGGGAGCCGTTATTGAGCACAAACCTGAAAAAAGACGTGGCTGAAGTTAGCTTCTTATGTAAATTCTGCCCTTCCACCTTAAATGATGCCGCAGTTAGAGGCGCCGGAATGTAACTTCTACACCATTTAAGGTGAAATGAGGTATTCAAATAAGAAGCTAACTTTACAAAGCAAGCAACTGAGCTTCCCCAGCAAACTGATAGCGAGTCTTGAGTTTTACAGTAACCCCTAGCCGAGCACAACATCAGTGTCTAAGCATCTGAGCAGAAAGCAGTTTAGTCTACACGTCCAGTCCACAGAGCAGAGCAACACACAGTAACGATAACATTTAGCTTAAATCAGTGAGTATTGCTAATTAAAATATGTATATATATATATATATATATATATATATATATATATATATATATATATATATATATATAATCCGATTACTTGATTAATCGATGGAATAATCGACAGAATACTTGATTACTAAAATAATCGGTAGCTGCAGCCCTAGTTTGGAGTATGAATTCAACAGGTTACATCATCTTACAAATGACTCCTGTAAGCAAACTCTCTATACTTTTAAGAGCTGTAAGCTGTAAATTATATATCTGAACATTAGACTCCTAATACTAATCTCATAAACTCATATTTATTACTAAATGTAACTATAATCTAAGCTTGCATTTAAAATGTTGAAATTATCTGACATCCAGTTACTAAACATGCACATAGTCTTTATTTATTGTCTCTACACCTATTGCCTTTGTGTTTTTGTTTGTTGTCTTTGCACTATTATTTACTACTTACTATTTACTATTTACTACTTTTTTACCATATAGCCCAGTACTCATATAGTGACACTAAAGCTAAACTAAATATTCACGACTGGCACATGTCCACAATTTATAAAACAACTTCAATATACAGAGGTAGGCTAGTTCTATAAATGTTCTGTGGCCTAATTTAAAAAGAAAAAAAGGTCACGTTCCTCTGCCACTATTAGTTTCATCTTTAGGGGTTTTATGTGACTTGATTTATTTTGCACTTACAGTCACAAGTCAGTATGAAATTCTGTGTCAATGAGATGCTAAGTACAACACTTTAGATAAGCTATTCCATCTGCCTAATTTTGTTAGCTAGCTGACAGTTAGTGATATTCACTGGACAGCAAATTATTTACATCAGCTGAAGGATTTCAAATGAATAACTGTTGTTTAATTAGCTGTATAACAAGAGGACTACGCTACAGTTCCTTATATTGAGCTGTGTATTCATAAAATGATTAGCAAACAAGTAGATACACATGCTTCCCTGATTGGTCTAATGTTGGTGGTCCACTGCAAACATTGTTTCTACAGCATGCAGAGTCTGGTGCAGACACAGAGAGCATATTTGTTTCTCTGAGCTTATGTTACATTGACAGTTGAGAAACATTATCCCGCAAATATTATCCCACAAATACTGTCCCACAAAAGAAAATTTAAAAATTTAAATTGTTCAAATGATGGTGAGATATCCCCACATTTTACATATCGTAGCTGCCTTGGACACACTTAGACACAAATTCTGCCTCCATGTCTTGGCAGTGTGATGTCAGATAGAAGCACTATGAGCAGGTAAAACTCCACATTCATCCCCATCCATTCGCTACAGCTCCCTCCAGATCTATCCACATTCATCACTTCTCCGCTGAGAGCAGGACTTCAGAGCTTAGCCTAAAAGCCTCTTCCCTTCCAGCTTTGTTTTCTGCTTTTTGTTTTGTTTTTTCCTCATGTGCTTTTCTGTTATTCTCCAGAGAATATTGCCAAGATTAAAAAAACAACAACAACAAATGCCTTTAGAGTGAGGAGAAAGAGGATAAGTTTTAGCGCTCTAAAGAGCCGCTCTAAACCCATTACCTAAGTGTCCTTTATCTTCCATATGCTTTTGTTGTTTAATCAGCTTTGTATCTTTCTAAATCCTGGATTGAGATAACAAACAAATGGATTCCAGTAGAAAGTGTATGGAGAAAGACTTTGCATTGGCATAAAGGAATACAGGACAGGAGAAAAAGGTTTTAAAAGTTTTTCCAAATCATGGAAAGTAGCTTTCCTTTTTTATATACCAGAATTTGATCTAGGAAGGAAACATTGTAAAAGTTTCAAAATGTACTGTTCTCTGCTCAGTCCATCTGCATGCATTTAGCTGCAAAAGCATAACTTTTGCAGGGACCATAATTTATGTTTTATTCTAAGCAACATGGATTCTGGGAGTGAGCAGCGGCAGTCACTCTAACAGGAAGCAAAACCTTTGATGTGACTGACATGAGGTTAGGATTTGTTGTTGGAGCAATGTTACTTTTCATCCTCTCATTTGGACTGATGGCCCAATGCTCAATGCTATAATGAATCTTTATTGCCTCTTGAAGTACTAAGTGATATTACAAGACAAGATGGGTCAGCTGGTTATCATGCTACCTATAGGTCACAGAGCTGCTGTCATTTCTGAAAAGCGAAGCCAATGACGATTCTGGTTTTAGCTCCCTTATTTTACTTTCAGCACTATACAAATCAGCTCTGCAAGTGACACCCCCACCGGCGTTGCCAGTCCACATTGAGCCGAACCTACTTTTTGAATGCCAATGTCAACACACAAAGATGTCTGATGTCTAATGCCAGAATTTGTTGTTTTCAGATGACAGATTTGACTTTTGAATAAATATTTCAGACTTTAGTGAGGGACTTGCAGCAGCACACGCTCACCATAGGTTTGGGGATTCAATCGATGGCGTTAAACCAATGAGCCTAATTTCTGTATTTCCAGCTAGCGTTTCATCCAAGTAAAGGAGATCTCCTTGAAACCCCCTCTGGCCAGCTCCCTGCAATTTGTATTTGAACTGCTAGGTGGAAATATATACCCTTTCGTTTTTGACAGACTGACTAAAGCAGCGGCGTTGCAAGAACAGTTTACGGCGTTCACTGCATGCGCTGATAGAAAACGTCGTCCGTCTGGCAGTTGTTTACCGGATGTGATACAGACTCATCCAGGACGTTTATAATTTTCTTAAATCAAAAGTCTCCTGAGGGAACCAAGACAAAGACATTTAACACTACTAATCTGATACGGCACTTAAGAGTACACCACGCTGCTGAATACAGTAAGTATCAGCAAACAGCAGAGCTAGCACAACACAAACAACCCAGAACACCGTGCAGACCAGATCTGACTGGTACAAACAGTACAGCAGCTACAATTTAAGATCTACATTTAATGATTGCAGTTTTTGTTTAAAATAATCAGAGTCTGTGTTTAATGACTGCAGTTTTGACTGCATTTATTATTTAGTTTTAAATTAAGGATCTAAATTGAATGATTGCAGTATTGGGGATATTTGTTTGATTTACTTGGTAATTCATTTAAAATATTATGCTGTTTCACATGAGCTCGTTAAAAATGGTAATAAACCAGTTTAGACCATGTTTCATGACTTGCTTGTGCTAATAACTACATGTAGCCCTGCTGTGGCATATAGCCCCGCCCTAGATCGGTATCGGCTGATTGTGCGAAAAGGAGATCAGCGATCGAAATGTGCCTTAAAACGCTGATCGGTCCATCTCTAATTTTAAGTGTACCTCAGGGGAAAAAATACTAACAGCCATAGCCTAACTGGATCACATATTTTAACCAGGTTTGCATTTTGGTCTGTTTTGGAGGCAGAGCATGGTCCATTCTGACAGTGTTTAAGATTTGGGCACAGAATTGTTGTGGTGCACCTACATTCTTCAGATAAAGAAGAAAAGACGGATTGGAGATTATTGCTCCAAGTAGGCTGCAAAAAAACTTGGAAGACTTGGAAGTGTTGTATAATGAGTGGACTTTCCAGCAAAAAATCTTACAATGGTAGCCGTTCTTATCAGATTTACTGCAGAGACTTTCTGAATGAGTTTTTTGTGCTTTTGTTGGCTGGTTTTAAAAAAAGAGGGAACAATTGTAAAAGCTTATGTCGGTTCAAATGTATACACACAATGGCAGCAGTAAGGCTGAGGTGAAGGGATGAGGGAAGCTAATGGAGCAGCTTTAATCTGAAGATCTTGGAGAGAAGGACTTTTTTAAATCTGAGAACACAGAATCTCTGACCTGTGCAACTGAGTTTCTGAAGGAAAGACCCAGTCGCCAACGCTCTACTGACTTAAAAACTGCAGAGTTCCAAAACTCCTCTAGCATTAACATTATCACAAAAACTGTGCACCAGAGGTTTCATGACATGGGTGTCAATGGCCGAACAGTTGCAAGCAAGCCTTACATCACCATGCACAATGCCATGCAATGGATAGAACGGTGTAAAGCAAGCTGTCACAGGACACGGAAACATGTGCTGTAGAGTAATGAATTACACTTCTCAGTCTGACAGTCTAAGGGGCAAGTCTGTGTTTGGCGAATGCCAGAGGAACATTACATTGTGCTGACTGTAAAGTTTGGTGGAGGAGGCATAATGCTATGGTATGGGATTGTTTTTCAGGGGTTGGCCTCTTTGTTCCAGTAAAGCAAAATCTTAATGCCTTAATATTTTAGACAATTGTATGTTTCCAACTTTGTGGGAATGTTACAGGCTCTTCGGACATAGGGCTGCACCTAATGATGAATTATCTAATGATTAAAATAATGTAGCCCACACCCCTTACGGACAAGAAGTCGGACAGTTTGTGAACTATATATTTTGGCAGAGAGACATTTGAGAGAGAGTTTTAAAGCTCCTGCGGTATCCTGCAGTATCGAGAACAGCCTTAGGTATCTACACTGGACACTTAAGAAACGGTTAGCAATGAGACTTTTCAAGTGAAAACTACTAAAAGGAAACATGTCACGTGTTAATATTAAATGCTAAGATAAGACAAACAAGTAAACAGGCTTTGTCCTGCTGCTGTGTTCACAAGGCGCTATGGTGCATTTGCGCTTCAAGTGCTCGTGCATAGCAGTTGTACTGTTGTGCAGAACTGTCAGATCAACTCACTGACGTGTGTCTGTGTGAATTACTCCCACAACTTTAGATGCATGCAAGTGATTGTTTGTAACAGCAGCTTGCGCTCCAGATAAATCCATGCTTTCAGAAGGTCATAGTTTCATAGTCCCTACTGTGCATGTTCAAACATAACTCAGAATCCCATTTTGTACAGACAACCTAGATTGTTCTTTTATTAACATGATAATAAAAGATTTTACCCAAATTCGATCTATTAATAATGTTAAACGTATACTAAACATTCCCAGTATTATTTTGTGGGGTTATGCCCTACTAACCTGTATAAAACAAGGATAAACACAGACAGGAGTCAGAAAAACACCACTGCAGTTTCCACTCCTGCCTAACATTGGTTCTACTACTGATGAAACTAGGGAATGCAATCAGTGTTACTTCAAAAAAGCAACCCATATCTCAATGTGCCATTTATTTACTTCTAAACAAAAAAACTTGTTTTTAGCATGTCAGAGGGACAGTTTGGGAAAAGCTCTTTTCTATTCCAGTGTGACTTTCTAAAGCGAGGTCCATAAAGGCTGGTTGGGTGAGTTTGGTGTGGAAGAACTTGACTGATGTGCACAGAGTCCTGACTTCAAGCCCATCAAACACATTTATGATGAACTAGAACAAAAATTGTAAGCCAGGTCATCTAATCCAACATTAGTGTCTGACCTCTTTTGGATGAGTGAGAGTGAAAACAGCTGAAAAGGGGTGGGGGTAGTGGTGGGGGTGGGGATCCATAATAATGCCTATGGATTTTATGACAATGGGATGTCATAAAAGCTTCTGCAGGTACAAGGTGTAGGTGTCCTTATACTTTTGTCCAAAACAAACCTATAACCTTTTGATCTTTCATTTAAAATATTTTAGTTTAACAAAAATCTTAACAGTATTTGAACTACAATAATAATAATAAAAAAGAAAAACTCATGAAATATACATTTTCTTAAAATAATTGTTGGAAAACTTAGTATCTTTCCATGTTTGGCTGGGATTGGAGTTCCATAAGTTTGGTGGTTGTAACACTAAAATATCAACTGTTAGGATGCTTAAATTGTAAACACAGTCTCAGATAGTACAAACAGTTTTAAGCATGACAGAAGTGCCTGAGTACAGGATTCTATGTCACATGATGGTGCTACTGGTGGATTTCCCCAGAGACCACAAATCATTCCCTTTCACCAGCACACACACATTCACACACACACACACACACACACAGAATATTGTTGGAAATAGATGTCATTAATAAAGGCCTCACACTTCCACCTTGTGTTCGGTTCATCAGCTCTATCAGAAAAAGCCCCCGTCTCAGATGTCACACAATTACCTCTTAACTGCCCAGACAAACAGCGAGACCCCGCCAGTGACATCAAATCAAAACTGTCACAGGTGATTGAGTCCAGTCATCAAGTTAAAGGATACACACACACACACACACACACACACACACACACACACACACACACACACACACTCACACACAGTGTACCTGTCAGGGTAGATCAAGGGAGAAAGAGAGAGAGAGAGAGAAAGGGAGGGAGAAGAAGAGAGAGAAAGAGAGAGGCAGGGGGAGAGGAGAACATTGTAACAGACTCCTATTAATATACACGTTCTTCTCATTTTTTCTGTTTGATCATTTTCAACTTTGGAAATGGAAATACATTTCCTCTTCCCTCTGGTGTTTCCCTCTGTTTCTTTTTCATCTCTCTCTCCCTCTTTTTCTTTTCTCATTTTCTCTCTACATGTTTACTTTGTCTCTATTTTTCTCACTTTTGTTCCTTTCTCATTTTCACTTTCTTACTTTTCTTGTTCTATTTTTTTCTTTGTCCCTATCTCTCTCCCTCTCGCTGTTTACCTTTTCCACATTTCTGTCTCTTTCTACACTTCATCCTTCATTTCTCCCTCTCCCCTCTTTCTCTCAGTCATGCAGCTCACAAGTTTGTTTAAAGTGATGATGTGAAAGTAGAGAGAAGACTAAAATCTCACTCCTTCCTGAATCACAAGGTGCTGTGCAGAAATGTAACTAGTTAGAAAAAATATAGTGACCAATAGGGTAGATGTGATTAAAGTAAAAATTCTTTACAGCACTGACCTGTAGAGGCTTTCCAAGCCGGGGGAGAAGAGCACTGTTGGACTGAGACATGAATGCAGGTCAAGTGGAACGAAGGCATCACTGTTATCTCTTTGAAAACCTGCAAAATCGTAGTACTTTTATTTAGTTAAATTGCTTAGTAAATTTAGTAAAATATGGTAATAATAATAATAATATTAATAATAAGCAATAATAATGGCAGGCTTCCAGGGTTGAGAGTGTGAGAAAAAAGAGAAAGAACTTGCACATCAAGATCATTAAAGACACAGAGTATGAGACACACCACCTGGACTAAAGGATACATCCACAATTTTGAAAGTTAGATCTAGTGCATGAAAAACACTGAAGTAAGGTTGTTAGCTGTGTCAGCTACCATTACATTTATTGACAGCTTACACTGGCAACCATAAAAAAGCTGTCAGATCAGAAGAGACTGTCTTGGCTTGCAGTGTGAGCAGAGGAGATGCTTTCAGCTGGTATATGTTTGTATGCCTTATTAGTATTATGAAATGAAATTGGGTAAATCCATACATGTTTTGCTTCATTTCTAACAGCTTGTACTGGTTACTTACCATGTTTCCACCCATGTGACGTAACAAAAAAACAAACAAACAGCTGCCATGTGAATAAGACTGATATCATTGTATATTGTTTAAAGGGCAGCAACAGCAATGTTTCACCAGGGAACACATTCTTAACATATTCTCCTGAACATTTTGGTTACAGTTGTTACAAATGGATATACAGATGCTCTTGAACTACAGCTTAGGGCAGAGAGAGAAAGCGAGATAAAGAAAATAACCAAATTAGTAGAGAGAGATGGAAAGAGAGAGAGACTAGACATAAAAGAAAAAGGAAAAAGTAAAAGACAGAGGTAGAATAAGTAAGAGATAGAAGAGAAAAAGGTGAAGACGAATACAGAGGATGAGAGACAGAAAGAGAAGGAGAGAGAGAAAGACATGCTGACTCCCATCAGGCCGAAGGACATTATCAAAAAGATGATGTTGTCAGTGTCTGATGTAAATCGGAGAGTCAACAGTTCCGACTGAGTGGCGGCGTCTAGGGGCCGTGACACTGACAAATGGAATATTTTTGGAGGGCTTAATCGCAGGAAATGGGGTTCTGTCTGCAGGTGACACGTCTTCTGCTCCGACAGCCGTGAAGAAAAAAAAAATATTGCCTGTCTTTTCATCTCTCACTCCCTGTACTCTCACCTCATCTTTTCTTCTGAAAGAGCAAATGAAGAAATGAGCAGACTCATTAACCCTTTGATGAGGACTGGCACACCTGTCTGTTTATGGTGTCACATGTTTAAAATAATATTTTGTTCAAAAATCAAATTAGCTTTTTTTATCTTTAATAAAAACAAATGTAGTTGATCAACCATCACATGCTTCACATTGCTTCTTTAGTTTGTTCCGGAGTCACAAGGCTAATGTAGCCAACTAGCAATGGATATTTAAATCCCACCAATGAGCACTGTGCACACTGCTAGGTCATGACTGTTTAAGTCATGCAATTGTCATTTATCATTTATCATGTATATACAGGATGTTAACAATGGGGTGACCATGTTGTTGAATTTATTGTCAAATGAAAACAATGGTTTTACAAAGTTCTTCTGGCTGTATATTATTGCTGTAACAAAGAAAAAAACAATGTACCTTTATTTTGTATCTCCAAATGTTATGGTTAATAGACCGACAGAAATGTTCCAAAATAAAAGTAAAGTAGGTTGTTTCCCTCTTCTGTCAAGTTGCAGATTTTAAGATATTAGGGCTGTTATTAACATTAGAAAGTTTCCTTAAGGTAACTTATATAATTATATTTTAAAGTAAATTGCACTGAAATGTCATTTATATATTAAATAATTGCTTGGAAAAATAATGGACACAAAAATACATATCATGGTCAAAATATGAATATGCTGGTCATCTTACATAAAATGCAGCCTAATGATGATCTGTCATTTAATCATCATTGCTACTAACAGACTCTCTTTGACAGATTTACACATTAATCCTCTATGACTGGATGTATTATCACCCATAAGAATAGGCTGCAGCTAAACAGAAGCTAACTAGGCAACAGGCTAACTTTTCAATAAGAAAGCTTCAAATGCCTGTATTTAATCCAGAATTGACTACAAAATTGACTACAGTGCATGATACATATGGATATGTAATGATGTCATAGACTAGTTCAATCTCATGCAGCATGCTGATTCTGTATTTTTTCAAAAATGCCCCCCCTTAAAATACGTATGCTTATGTAGTATTTTCAAATGTATTATTTATAATTTAATAATAAAGTCATTTACTACTTCCTTTCCTGCCAACGGTAGCAGTAAAAGTCTCAGACTTATGGAGCCAAGAGCTCCCATAGTAGATGCCCAGGAGCTACAGGTGGAGAAAAGAGAACCAAAAGCTGCTGTCCATCACTTGCTGGCAGAGAGAAAAAGAGAGAGGGAGAGAGAGAGGGAGAGAGAGGACCCACATGAGAGATATGAATCACAGCGCCCCGTCACACAGACCCAGTCTTAGTAGATCAGTGATAATTACAGTGTGACATGAGTGCAGTTATGACTGTACAGGGGTTTTGCTGCGGGGTCTATAAGAAATAGTCTGAGTAATGGCTCTTTACTGCTGCAGATTGTCCTCCAAACAAGCCATTACCAGCCGTCAGCTAGATGACCAGTGAGACCAAGTGTTTTTAAATAGGACTACATGATATGACTATATATATATATATATATATATATATATATATATATATATATATATATATATATATATATATATATATATATATATATATAAAACAAAGAATTGTAAATCACTCTACATTCCAAATGCAATGTATAGAGTTCTGTAGTAGAACCGCTTAGTACATGCAGCATGAATCAACCTTTGGAATCAAGGTTATTATTGTTTATTATTTTCTTTTTTATTCTTTCTTGGTCTAGAACATGCATTTTTCTTCCATGATTTGTGGGACGATGGAAGCTTTTCTGCATAGTAGGTTAGAGAATTATTAGAATCTCACTATTTCTACATTGAATCCCTAGATTTCATGAAATGAAATCAGACCTTGTTGGTCAAATGCTACAGCCATATTTGTTTATATGTGTATATACTGCCTGACAAAAAAGCCTAATCATTTTTGATTGTGATCATGAATTGATGACAGGACAGTCTAACCACTCTGTTAATCTTCTCCAGCCCATCCCAAAGACTTCTAATGGTTAGGACTTGTGGTGGTCAATTAATGCCCGAAAAAAATTCAGCATACTCTCTAAACCACTCTTTCACAATTTCACCACCAATGAGTCTCGGCATTGTCATATGCCTGTGCTATCAGGAAACTAATTATCCATTAATGGGATACTCTGATAATTCAGTACATTTATGTAGTCAGCTGACTTTAGTGTATAGCCATATAACAATGCTAAGCCAACATCCGACCAACTAAAGCAACACCAGATTATTCACACTATTTTCCACAACAATAAAGGTGTGGCCATCTCTGTTTACTTGTGTTTGAACTTCCTGTGTATCAGCTGATTCACTGACATAGATTAAGACCACGATGACACAATACAATATGAGTGGTATAATATGTTCCGTTAGAGGATGTCACATTATTTGTAAGAAGGGAAATCAACATCAGAACCTTATTCAAAGAAAAGATATAAAGTTCCAGTGAAGTGGACGATTCACAGCTAGCTTTTCTCCAGTGCATAACATGTTATCACAGAAAGTATCAGTTGACAGACAGCATCTACTGAAAGCCAAAAGGTTCAAGAAAGGTGAAATTCTGTGCTTTAGAAACCGATAGGAATAAGACTTTTGACCCAATTTTCTTCTCGACGTTTTAGTGCTGTGTGAAAATGTGAGCAATCATGATTTATCAGAGGGAATACGACTCTGAACATGAACCTTGGATGAGGTAGGATTGTCCCTTTAAAACTCCTTACTGCTTCTTAGGTTCTTCTCTGCTTCTTCTCTTAACTGTGATCATTTTGCTTGTTCTAACACAAACTCTTGAAAGTGGGTGTGGCGAATAACACTGCCTCCAGACACACAGTGGGCACTGTGCATGAGGGGTGCATTTCATAACTTCTCTCCTTACCCTGATGTGCCCACTGCTCTGGGATATGGTCAATCTGAACTCATCAGACCATACTACCTTCCACTGGTCCAGAATGCAATTTTTATACTCTCTAGCAAACTCATGTCTTTTTTGCAATTAGCTTCACTAAAACATGGTTTTCTTATGGCCACACAACAGTTTTGTTCCAATCATGTAAGTTCATATCATATTGTGCATGCATGGAAATATTCTTACTTACACATGGCACTGAGCTCTACTGTTGATTTTTTTGCCATTATATGTGTGTGTGTATATATGTGCGTATATCTGTACTGTGCGTGTGTGTGATTATATGTGTATGGGTGTATGTTTGTGCGTGTGTGTTTGTGTGCAACTCTTCATCTTTCAGTATTTTTCCTCCTATTTTCTTTGTGCAGTCTCTGATAAGGGAGACAACATACAGAACTTCTTGTGCGCACACACACACACACACACACACTTATCACAGCATTTTCACGCTGATCCTCCATGTTTGCTAGGCCTCATATTCCGCTGATTCCCTACAGCTGCTTACCTGACAGTGTGTGTATTTATGCACGTGCGTGTGTGTTTTTAAATCCAGTCGTACCTGCAACAGGAAAACTTCAAGAGAATCAATTAGTCTTCGCCTCATCCCGTAAGCGAAAACGATTCTGCGCGACTTGAGCTGCAAACACCTTCTATCAGGAGTCATTCTGCCCCCCTAACACCCGACTTGAGCCCGGATAGGTTTGACTCTAAGCCTCTAAAACGGTTGACAACCCGAAAAGCGCTTTTCTCCCTCTTTGCCTCTCTCCTCTGCCTCGCCCCAGCCTGTCTCCTCTTTCAGCCTGTCGCTAAAGACCAAAGAAGGCTGGATTTGTTTTCCCCCCGCAGCTGATAGCAGTGCCACGTTATGCCTTTTCATCCCCAATTAAATAAACAGTCTTTCTGCGGATCTGCTCCTGTAAATAGCCGCCTGGAGGGGAAGCTGAAGGCTCAGTGTTTTCAGCTTTTGTCCTGAGGAAAATGAGCGACTGGAGAGGATTCATTGTTTTAAAAAAAAAAATCACAAAAGGGAAAAACCTGGCTAAAGTGCAGCCTCTGCGGGAACAAACGCTTCATTCAGGGGTCAAATTTAATCCACCCCGCCTCCAGCTTTTGTATTCAGATTAGAGACTAAGGAGGATTTGCAGCAGCCTGAAGCCTCTTGTTAAAAGCCTGTGTTCTCCACTTAACTTGCAATTTACCTGTCACTTAAACCCAAAGCGCCGATCACACTCACCTTCTCACTAAAGAACTCCAGGTTTCCTTCAGTAAGCTCCTGCTGAACAGCCTACTGTAGTACAGGGAGGGAGAAACAGATTAAAGTGCAAATCTGATGCTCAAAACCATCAAAAAGGCATCTGAATAAAAAGTGGGGAAATTAACCCTTTAAACTTTACACGTATTATTAAGTTATTAACCTTAAACCTAATAGTTCAGGAAATGCTGTGAATCATGCATATGTAAGTTATATAGTCACATAGTTATGAATGTGGAAATTGTACGGTAAAGGAAAACGAACCTTTTTAAAACTGCAGACCGCTCTGAATAAAGCTTATCGTTCAGTAGTTAATATGCATAGTTATGTAGTTATGAAACATTTAATAAATAATTCAGTTAACAGACACATTGTTTGTTTTTAGGAACACAGTTTGACCTACTTTACTTCACCTTAAATGGTGCAGCAGTTATATTTTGATATCTGTAAAGGCCCAAGGATGTAACTGTTGCATCGTTTAAGGTGGAACAACTAGTCCAAGAAGCTGAAAAAAGAAAACTTCAGCTTTGAGATTTCACACAATAATTTTACTGAAAGGCACTAGTTTGCTAGTTTGCAGTTCACTTCCAAAAGCCACACTCTGCATGTTCCTGTGTGATTTGGAAATTGATGGCTAAATACTGAACTATACCTGACATACAGCTAGAAAGACTTAGCCATGCTTAGAAATGTAACGCCTGTGTGGTGATATTTTGACATAAAGCACGTCTCCTTGCAGTAAAGTTGGACAGCAAAGTAGTACTACCAATGAGTAATGATGTAGTTCCAGTTTGAACTAAATGAAAGTCTATCCATATTGTTTTAGTATTTTTAAAAAACATGTTTACATAATTTTCAATCTATTTTTAAAGCAAATTGATTAAGGTTTACATTTACCAAGATAAGGTCAGTGACTGTCTAGTAGGTGCAGTGTTTGTTGACAACATTACCTAGCATCTGGGGTATGTGGTCAATCATGTAAATTCAATTTCATTGCCAAATTAGTTATCTTCTGCACATTGTAATACACAATTCCTGTTCATTTGCTGAAATTTAAAATTTGGTAAAAAAATAAAATGTGTGGCCTGTAAAAAAAGTTATGTCATTTTGCATTTTCACATGTTCAAACTTTTGCATGAATATTAATTACTGAATAATAAGCTTGTCACCATGTCACCATAGTGTAGTACTAATAGTTTTAGTATTTGTTGAAGTGAAAATGAGTTACCACACCGTCTACAGAGAACACACTTCTGCATATTTTTAATGAACAATTACTGTTTAAAACACAAAATGTAAAATATACCATTATACTTAGTATTTTAATTCAACCAATAAACAATAATTATGCTTTAAAATTAAATAAGGAAAGTATTTACATATCTGACACAAGGCATACAAACATGTAAAATCATGGAACCTGAACTGTACTTTTGTTTCTTAATTAAGCTACCGTGGTGAAACTCACCTGATACCAGGATTTGGGTCAAAAGAAGAAAAGGAAAAAAACAAACAGACAAATACATTTAAATGCAGTTTATAATTCTGGCATGAAACTCTGTTTTCTCATATTGAATGATCAAGCCTGCAATTCCTGAGAGTGCACGACCTAGATAGTCCATACACACACACGAGCACACACACACATCTGTGCAGAAAGATAGACCTGATAGGCGAAAAATGACTTGGTTAACGTGAGCTGGGAGGTTTCTGTAATAGGCTATTCCATATTCCATTACCCAGCCACTCTCTGAACTGCAGTCAATCAGAAGACCATTCTCATTTGATGGTGAGAGAGAGAGAGAGAGAGAGGTACTGCACCAGTCACGGGCAAGTTGACTCGTCCGCAACAAATCAGCCTGAAATTCCTGGCTGTGGATTATTACTGAGAAGTTCAAAATGTTGTCCCTGCCCTGGTTACAGGACCTATGTCTCTGGTGTGTTTGTGTATGTGTGTGTGTGTGTGTGTGTGTGTGTGTGTCTGTATGTGTTTGTGTATGTGTGTGTGTCTGTGTGTGTGTGTGTATTTGTGTGTGTCTGTGTGTGTGTGTCTGTGTGTGTGTCTGTGTGTGTCTGTGTGTGTCTGTGTGTGTGTGTGTGTGTGTGTGTCTGTGAGTGTGTCTGTGTGTCGGTGGGTGTCTGTGTGTGTGTGTGTGTGTGTGTGTGTGTGTGTGTGTGTGTGTGTGTCTGTGTGTCTGTGTGTCGGTGGGTGTCTGTGTGTGTGTCTGTGTGTAGGTGGGTGTCTGTGTGTGTGTGTGTGTGTGTGTGTGTGTGTGTGTCTGTGTGTGTGTGTGTGTGTGTGTGTCGGTGGGTGTCTGTGTGTGTGTGTGTGTGTGTGTGTGTGTGCCTGTGTGTGTGTGTGTGTGTGTGTGTGTCTGTGTGTGTCTGTGTGTGTGTGTGTGAGATCTATTTTTTTAAACCAAAAGATCAAAATCGTTTTTTCTGTCGTTTATGTCGTTTTTCAGAAGATGAATCATTAAATCAGTCATTTTGTTGTCTTTGATACATCTGCACAGCTATTGCGAGGGAGCAGCACATGAGACCGCCAAACACTAGGATGTATTTTTTTTAATACTATATATGTGTTAGGTAGGTAAAAATGGAACTATAATACTAAAAATGTTAATGTCTGTGTGGTTAATTAGTGTCTTAACACAAAAATACTTTGTGGTTAATTATTTCACTTTAAAAAATATTAGACAAAATCTAACCTTAAGTTGAAGTTTAAGGAAACAAAACCTATATCAATATACATTCAAAGCTACCTTAAATCCTTTGCTGCTAAAATGCTCTGTTTTGGCTCATCTGACCATATCATTGTATAACTGTAGTATACTAGTAGTATCTAGTAGTATCTAGTAGTATCTAGTAGTAAAAAATTTTTTGGCACACCTTTATAATAGTTCGTAGTCTTGTCAGTTTAGTGTAATTGTATGTTAGGAGACTTGGTGACTTCAGAATGCTAATGTCTTCTCCTGATCCATAGAGAATTTTTTGCTCAGTAACCATCATCATCACATACGTTACATGCATTCAATGGTTTAAACTTTTTAATTATTGCATTGGTTTTGTTATTTTTTAGGCATGTAACTATTTTTACAGGAAATGCCTGATTTATGTCAATATTTATGTCAATATGTCTTATTCCATTTGTGAATTCTCTAATTGTGTAATTGTGTATTCTCTAGATTGGCTTCTGTGTCACCCTATAATTATACCTGAGTGCAAAAGGAAATAGTGGGTGACCACCGAAGATGCCATAAACACTTAGGTGAACTAAATGTGCTGAAATTAAAGATATTGTATCACCTTTTTACCCACCTTTTTTCACGCTAAATTATATTTTATTATAACATAAGTACTAAAAAATACATACTATCCTTATTACTCCATGTCCTGACATTGTATAAAAACGAACTTGTGTGTATATGTATATTTTTTAACTCTCCATTGCTCCCTTGGTTCCTTCGTTTTCCGTGCCATGAAATGATTTTGTAAATTCAGGAGACCCTGAGGCCACGACAGCTCCAGGATGCTTTCAAGGCTGGATAATTGCTTCCGTTTTCGTGGTAATTCATTGCTTGCATATGCCAACTAATACATCAGTGACAAAACGACAAAACCCACTCTGCCTTTTACGCCACCCCTGAGGAGTCCGTCTTTCCGAATGTAGGAGAGAAAGACGACGGGTGACAAACGAGCACGCTAGGTCCTTTATGAATGAATTATGTCGGTGAAATACCTGCAGCCACTGCACCTGTCAGCCGATATCTACGCTAATCTGAAGACAAAATATTACCGCTTTGATATTAAAAGGAGGTGGGGGACAGATCAAGGTTAATAAATTAATAGAGCAATCAGCTACTAGAATGTAATGTCAGATTGTGCTATCCTGGATCATTTGTGCATTTATCACGAGGAGTGTCAGTTTTTTCCTTCTGCACACACACAACACACACACAACACACACGCACATACATGCACACATATACACACTATGCCCCTATTCATCTGTAAGATTAGGATTATTGTGACAAGACAAAAGTGCTATTTGTTAATCCAACAGCCGTGTCAGCACCCCATACACTGCTGGTACAGCAACTCTACATAAAGCTCTTGTATATGCTGGATTTATCGTTCTCGAACCAATGGAAGGTAAAAGAGTGTGAAATAAGAACAAAACATTAGAAAAATCAACATTGTATTTGAGAGGGCTGCTATGGAAAATACGCTAGAGAATGACAGTACAGCTTATATGAATATGCATATCAGCTTTAGTTTTTACTCACATAAATATAACTTAATTAGAACACCATATTATTATCTTATGTAATACACATATAATTACACATGTAACCTAAATTACTGTGACAATGATATTAGATTCATGCAGAATTTAGAATTTGACTTCAAATGCAGAAGAATTTTAATTGTTGTTATTTTGAATGTATCTCTCATAGGAGATTTGTTGTTTAGGAGATATTTTGAAAATGAGTCTGAAAATGTAAGGATACATGCTATTAAGAAAATGTTAGGCATTCAATTGTACATGAGTTAAGTTTAGAATTTAATAATACGATTAAAATTCAGATTTTTAGTATTAAATGGCATGAATCTAGCTCCATAAAATGCCTCACATTACAGAATACTTAAGTCCATTCCTTAAGGCTACCAAGTCACAACACAAATATAATAATATATACTGCTATGTAATACTTTCATAATGTAGGTTATTGCACTCAGAACTGTTTTGCTGGGAAAAGAGCAGTTTACCCTTTTTTACAAGTAAGTAATTACATAAGAGAAAGTATTTTGTAACAACTATCGAGAAAAACTTGCAATTAACTGCATTAGTAAAAACTAAAATTTTTATTTCCATTTAAAAAGCTGTACTATGGATGAATGAATGGATGTATTGCTGCACTTCATCTGTATGAGTTGCTACATATTACATTGTTGGTAATATACACAGTTATGCACAAAATGTACTGCAAAACATATTCAAATGTAAGATGAGGTCATATAAGTGATTAATGTACACAGTTACATCAAGTACACTCAGTTGTAACGAAATACAGTGTAATGCTTGTGTCTTTTCTTTGACACATTGACTATTACAAACCAAAAACAATTAAAGGCCCCTCCAGTATAAGTGATCAGATGAACCAACCAGGCAGTCTATCAAATGAATTTGGCAACATTACATACATTTTTCACAACAATTCACACCACTGGTACAGCAATCCTTCTAATTACATGTAACCAAGGCAAGGATAACTGTGCTCAGGTAACATCTGTTTGCAAAATTACAAAACCTGCATACTTACAATAGCACATCAGTGAACTTCTGATCTGTACCAGTTTTTTTACCAGAAGAGATGATGGAAGGTTATTTTATATCAGAATGAGTTTAGGAGTCATTAAACCCTGAATTCATTCTGTTCTCATATTATTTCTCAGAGACCCCAGAGCCAACATGCAGGTCTTTAGAGAAATATGAAAAAATGCAGGTGGGTCAAGGAGAAGATGCATGGAAATAGACAGAGAGCATCTCTCCTTTGGGGAAAGCAGTCTTCTATGAACATTTCACTCAGGGCTGCAGGACATTTACGTACAAGGCAACACAGGAAAGCACAGAGGACAGAAGAGCTCTCACCTGGTTCCATAAACCAGGTTTGATTGTCCGCTTCTGTTTTTTCAGCTGGATATTAAAGAATAAGAAAAAGAAAGAAAAATCTGAAATTAATTGGTACATACTGACAGCAAAAAGGAAGTGGTGATGTGATAAATTGTGTGTTGAGCCAGTTGGCTGTATTTGAAGTTGGTGCATTGTGTAAAACGTTGGGCTTTTCTGCCCCCTGGCCTAGAGTGGTACAACTGCACCGCTAGCTGGCTCTGTAGTCATCTCTAGTACTGTCCAGCTGTATGAAGAGTAAAGGTACTGTTACTGGAGTAACTAATTAATAAAAGTACTTTTTTAAAAAGCAACTTAATTAACTCAGACTCCCTCAGAACTGGAGCAGGACTTATTAGAAAATTAGAAAAAGCATCTGTCAGCATAAAACCCGATTGTGAGCTATTCATCTCGTTTTTGGATCCCTTTGGTGTAAAATAAAGATGTGAGGGATATGAGAGGTGTGAGGCAAGTAAAGCAGTACAAGGAAACATCTGAAAGTGAACTAGATTTCATAACAAATACATTATTAATCTCACTAATATAGTTGTATCTGTTCTCAGTAGTACAAATTGATCACAACTTTACAGAGATGATATTAGTTCTAGGAATGTTAATGAGCAATTCGGCACCAACTGCCAGTACTATCACCAATCTGAGCAATAAATAAAGAATGGTATTTACTGACACATCAAAACATGCACAAGATGATCCATCATTTGTGGCAAACTGGTATTTATCCTTATGGAAGATTAGTGAACATAACTGTGTTGCACCATCTAGTGGTATTATTTCAGCATTGCACATTGGGCTCTGCTTTTCACTATGTGCATTAAATGACTTCAGCTTCTTCCTCATCATTTATTTTTTAAATAGCCCTTCAGATAAATTTCTTCCATATCATAAACACAAGTTTTAAATATTGTCCCTGTCCAAAAAAGAACAAGTATCTCTATCATTTGTAAGTTTTCACTGCAGCAACTATCCTGTACATTGTGTGAAGATTTTATGATTCTTGGATTGACTGATCAGAAAATCTCTTTATATTAAGTTACACTAAGTTAACAAAGTTTTTTTCCCTCTTTAGATATTTGTTTTCTTTGGACAATAACAATTTGCTACTTTGTTCATCTAATGTGTGGTAAAAGTATAAATCTCAATTTGGCACAGTAAGTGAAATGATAATAAAAAACAAAAATTGCTGTTTAGAATATTCTAGTTTGACCTGTATAAAACAGAATGCCAATATAAATGTTTTAGCTTATAAACAACATTGTGTTTTGTCTTATAAACAGTTTGTTTTGTTTCTGTAGTTGTAGACATCCCTTAAGGTCAGAGTTCTGTGCCTTTTTGCCTTAAGCTTAATAAAAGTCACTAACTGCAGTGGAATAACGGCTATAGTTGGGATAGCAGAATATAAGAATTGGGAGTATTTAGCATACAAGAGTTAAGTATCTAAAATGTCTAAAACAATTGCTTATTGAGAAACATTAATGTTAAAAAGCCGCAATATTTTATTTCTAATTAAGTTAATCTTGTTGCTCTGGGTCAAAATGTACAAAGTATATCTTACAAATAATTCCCAAAGTCAAATAAATGGCCAACAGATTTTACTATATTTCTCTCCTCTCTATGTAAACTGGGTGATCTTAATCTCAGGTACTGCTTACTGACTGCCACCCCCAAAGAACAGAGTGAGGGAAACTCAGTGAGCTACAGCTAAGCCAGCATAACAAAACGTTAGTAGTCTTTGGCTGCCTGTCGACCATTTATTTGTTTATCTATGTACGAACACCATTTGTTCATTTCTTCATTCATGCTTTGCTTCGTCTGTCTGTTTATTTGTTTGTCCATCCACCAGACTGACCATCGTCCATGACTTTTTTCATCCAGTTAATGTTACCTAAAAGCTGATAATGATTTTAGTTCTGTAACGGAAGAGGTGCAGTCCAGGAGCGTTAGACAGTCAAACGACCTGCTAATTAGCCACACCCATACAGTTCTCACATAGGTCTGATTGGCGTTATTTTATAAGACACATTTATTCATATTTTATCCGATATTTTTCGGTTTGCAGGATGTTTAATATTAAACTTAAGTTTGAACATTTCACAACATTCTTGTCGTTCCCAGCATTTTGGATTGTGTTGCAGACATCATTAAAAAAAACTTGTATTTTCAAAAACAATGAAGCTGAAAAGCTAAAACATTCAATATCTTGTCTTTGTATTGTTTTTTTTTAAAAAAAACCCAAAAAACAGGTGAATGTGGATATACAAATCACTGCTTTCTGTTGTTATTGCCATTTCACATACTGTCCCAGCTGTTTTGTAAGTAAAGTAATATTGTAAGTGTACAGCTATGAAGGTAAATCCCAAGAATTTAATTAAAATGCTTGCAAAATCTTCTGAGACTTCATGATTTATAACATGTCAAATTTCTGTGTGTAAAAAACATCACTCTGGGTAGATACAGCGAATCATTAGGCACTCAAAATGTCTAAACGACGATTACTAAATTGGGGGAATATGAGCTATAATGATTATCTTCATGTCTTTGGGGCAAAGTAAGTGCATGCTTGACATTTATACATTCCTGAGATGGTTTTTGTCTGGTTTACAAACTTGACTCTGTCATTCCTCTTTCATCTTATCCCTCAGGCTGTGACTACTGAATTCTTCATTTTTACATCAGTCAAAGCTGGGAGCTAAATGCATGTTTTGTCAGTCAAGGTTTCGATAAGAAGGTTTTTTCAGCTAAGTGTGACCAGACCTGGGTGAGTGTACTGCTGGAGAAGCAGTTTAGAGCCACAGCACTGAAAATACTTCAAAAATCAATGGATGAGCTAAACATTAAGCATCTCAGAGTGGATCTTTAGAGTTATTCCTATTAATATGCTCTCAGTCTCTGTTTTGCCTGTTGAAACATTGAAAAAAATAGTAATTTTCACATTTAATTTATATTTTATATTATGTGATATTACTTATAAAATATGAATGTAAGTATATAATGTGTACACACACATTCGCAGAACTTCATATGTATTTCTTCAGTGACCTATGTGTGGGACAATATTAACAAAAGTAATTTAATAGGACCAAATCTTTTTTTAAATAAAAGAGTAAGGAAAAAAGATCAAATGTGTAAACATTATTAAAACTTTAAAACATATTCACTTCTATTATTATATACTCCTACTTTTCACTTTTCAATAAATTTCAATTCTTCTACTCACTACTCAATAAACAGCCTGCATATAGATCTAACCATTACATATATAAACTTTGAAACAATTGTGGATATGATGTGAGACTATGTTGTTACAGTGTTCAGTACTGTAGACTTTTAGCTATAAGTAAATAGTCATGTTTCCTTAGTAGTCTGGTTAAATATGTTTGTACAGATGAAGGTTTGAGGTGCTGTTTGTCTCTGACAGATTGTTACTACTGAGAGCTTTAATGCCAGGCACCTTTTGTACATCACCTCACTGAACTCTGACCCTGGCACGCTCAATTTAGCTCACAAAATTGTTCCCATTTGACTAGTTTCACAGTACACTGTGTGTTTTCTGTGATGAAGATGTTCAGAATTGAGGCTGATGATGATAGATTTAGTGCCAGCATGTTCCTGGACATTAACAAATAAAAAAATATTTATTTTAAAGTACCAATTAGGATGCTTAAGAGTTTAAAACAGAAGACCAGAGAACAGAGATTATTGTTTTTCTGTGTGACTACAACAATCAATGTTATGTACTATATATTCTGTACTAGAAACCTTGTAGATGTATAATTTTTAACTTTTGTTTATTTGTTTCTCCACAGTTTGTCACTCCCTCTACCTCATTTACCACTGTAGACCATTACTAAACATCAAACGTCAATATGTGGTATAAGATGGCTAGGACAACTAGCAAGATTAAGAACTGGCTGTAATCCTGTAGTTTAAACAGATAGAATATTGTCAAATACTATCAGTCCTGTTTATAACATGCCTTTGTAAACTGGTCACTTCATTTCCTACTGGGGAATTCTCAAATTTTTGTACTGCATTTTCTACTGCAAGTTAGGTTGGAGTAAAAATTGTGGGCCATCTGTGGGTCCCTGAGGACCGGTTTAACAACCACTGCTTACCACTTAAGAAAAAAATTCCCATGACCCATGACCCTCGATTCTGTAATGAATATAAGCACACATGCTTGTAAGTACATTATAAAACCATTGTCAGTAAATATCGTTCATGGCCACATACACAAATCTAAGTTCTCCTATGTAAAACAAATGCCATATATTAACAACGTCCAGTAATATAACCTGCCCCTGGCTGTACTACAAGCCCAAAACATGACTGATCCAACCTATTACGAAGTTTCTGCTTATGAAAATTTGCACCTTTTTTCTCCTAACATTGCAAAATGTTCTATTAAAATTTATGAATGCACAAGACTTGTTTCCAAAACGCATCAAGTTTGTAAAGATGCTTCTTTGCAATGTTCTCACGTTGATTGAGGAAAGGTTTTCTTTTGAGGACTTTTTTTAATGAAGGTCATGTTTGTGCAGGTGCTTCTGCTCAGTAGAACAGTGCACCAGAATTATGCTAAATCTTCATGAGGTTTTGTGCAGTTCTCTCTAAAAGTTTTTTTTTTGGACTTCTAGAGCTCAGTTTGACTTCAACCATTCCTGTTAACTGTCATTTCTTAATTACATTTTGAACTGCCTAAAAGCAGTTCTGCTGCGTTTTGAGCTCTATTTAGTTTTATTTCCAGAGTGCAGGATGGCTGCTTAGAGGAGCTTGTGGCTGCTGATTGTTGAGATAAGGTTTGAGGAGTTGGAAAGTTTAAAAATGTGAATCACCTGGCCTTTCCTAATGATTATAGTGAATAAGTCACAATCCTAAAAGTTATATGACCTATACGTTTTTAGAACTGTGTTTGTATTTGGAACTGTGTTTGGTGTATTATAATAATATTTCAAAACTATGAATTATAATTCATAACTATGCTATTTCACTTTGCAATTCAATCTGCACTTTCAGTGGCAATATTTTATACATTGCTGGTTATTTTTTTAAAAATATGTATATTATATGCTCAGCCTCCTCAATACAAATTGCAATACAAAGTTTATTTTGTGACTTAGTTGGCTAGTCACTTAAGCTAACCTAACTGAGAGTGCATTCCTACTGAAAAATCTGACTTCTTATTGTTTAATGAAGGTAAAGCTGGCATAGGCATGTAAAAATTTGAAATGGATTGTAGAACTGACATGTCAGTCAGCAATGATGCAAGGTAAAGTACAGCTGTGTATGAGCATACACAGATCAGACTTCCTGAAGGTGCTCAGATGTTCTTCAGGAGTTCACTAGAATCACACTGAGCTCATGCTGAGAAAAGAGTAACGTGTGAAAGTGCTGTACATCACATACAGACAGTTTATGCACTATGAATGTTTGTTAGCATGCTCTGCATTTTCAGAATGAAACCATTTGGAAATTATTTCTTTCCATCTGTAGGCATTTTCCTATGTCATCTTCAGGAACACATGTTTCTGCCCAAACCTCACCTTCAGAATCTATTCAGATTTGTTCCCCTCAGTTTAAGCACAGCATTGTTGAATACATGCTGTTCTGTCCTCAGATCCTGCAGCTGTTTAGAGTGAATCATTGAGCATTAATCTGTTTTCTCTGAGCTATTCATCATGTCCTTCTATGTAAAAGTGTTCTCTGTCACCGTGCATATTAGAGTGTGTTGGCAGAAAGTGGGTGAACGGAACAGAAGGTGAAGCTGAAGCAGAAGCTGAATCACGCCAGAAGCCAGAAGAAGTGTCATTTACAGTAACAAAAGAAAAGGGGTTAAATCATTCCCACTGATTGTAACTCATACAGTAGACAGAGATTAGATAAAACAGAACTTATTTCCCATTCCATCTTAAATGATGCAGTAGTTATATTTAGACACTGATATGGTGTGCAACTGCTGCACAATCTAAGATAGAATGAAAATTCAAATACGAAGCAAATCTTTAGAGTTAACCATTTCCATTTCTAGTTCAGTGTTACTGCATGCCTCTAAAACATTTATGACTTTTTTACATTACCGATGAAGCAATAATAAAAAAAAAACAAGAGCGAAAAGAATGAGAACATATCGGAGATGGTGGGTAGTAAGATGCAGACTTTAATTTACCTAGCTAGTAAATGTTAAACAAATGTGTTTATTGTTGTTACAATGTTTTTTTAGATAATTTTTAGTGCTCCTGTTAAATGTCTAGGCAATAAACTATAAAAAAACAATAACAATTATTCATTGTTTAATTGTAAATAATTGTTTGATTGATTTGCTTCTTTTTCAAAACTAATACAAAATGATCAGTGTTTGCAGAACTACGTATAGTCAGTAAAGCCATGAGAAATAAAGCTATTCTGTGTTATTCATATAAGCACATCCATTACATCAATAATAAACTGGTAACTGTAATCACTGATGATGATCATTAACATATGATCATGAACATATGAATCATATTTAATCTTCTTATGATGGTAAAGGTCACCAGGTCGCTAGAAGGTCACTGCAATCTATAGTACATTATCATCCAGTTATGAATATTCTGATGAAGCATTAGAACTTGTTCAGTGTCAATAAAACACACCTTGCTGTGAGCACAAGAATAAATAACAATTCTTTATTGCAAAGCTCAGTAATGAGTTGCTATTTTAGAAGCTTTTATAAGCTTAAAAATTAATTTTTCGTTTGTAATTGTAAATCAAGTGACACAATAAAATTCAAAGAAAAATATTTGTCAGTTCAGGCAAAACAAATGACTGAAAAGGCAATAATTGTTTATATATAACAAATATATTGATGCAAAGCAAAATTTTAGTTTAGATAAATAAAGTCAACATTTTACATAAATGTAAATCCTCAAAAGCACTGTTACACTTTTTACAGTGTAAGACAAATAATAAATCATGTTGTGAGAACCAAATGAGTATTATACCAATATAACCATTAAAAAAACGTAACAGATCTAATAAAGCGAGAACATTGTTTTGATACTTTTAAGAAACCATGCTGTTTTTGACACAATTGCTACTTTTTGAAAAACTAAAACAGCCAACGTATTGACAAATAATTTTAAGGTTAGACATAAGTGTATCATTACTCAGCTACAGTATTTCATGAGTCTGTGTGTGTTTGTGTGTGTGTGTAAGAATCAGTAAGCCAGCAGATGCGTTGTAAATGTAACCTCCCCTTGACACCCTCCCTCGTTCCCTCCCTCTCTTGCTCTCTCTGAACTAGGAATCTTTCCTTCTCATCTTGTACCTTTTGGCTTTTTTGTCTTATGTTCACAGCGAGAGCAAACAATGTTTTGTGGTGTCTAATCCTGGACTTTTAATTCTTGTGAAAGTTCATCTATTAAGTAGAGCATCACAAGGTGAGTATCAAAGACTGTAAACATGTTATTGTATGTAATGTAATAAGTATGTAATAATTTTTGTTATTAAGTATTAGCCTTATTATCAACATGCATAATATTCAGGCTAATTTACTGTAAGGCTTACTATTTTTAGTAACTACTCTGAATTGTTCAGTAATAATGTATAGGATCAACAGTGTGGAAATTTTGTTAAGGGCTATTTTTTTCATGATTATTTATTATTGCCAGTTATTGTTTATCAATTTATCTTGCATTTATTTTTTTGCTGGTAGTTTTATTTGTATTAGAGGTTTAGGAATAGAATTTAGAACAATTTACAACTTGTGTTTGCACAGGGCGGATTTGATCTCCACATTTAAACCATTTGTGCAGTGAAACACCCACGTATACACACACTAGTAAACAGACACACTTTTAGCAGTGAGCACACTTGCCCGGAGAGGTGGGCAGCCCTATCCACAGTGCCCGGGAAGCAGTCAGGGGTTAGGGACCTTGCTCAAGGGCACTTCAGTCGTGTTCATGTGATCGAACTGGCAACCTTCTGGTCACAAGGCTGGTCCCCTAATCTCCAGCCCATGACTGCCCCTAATAATCAGGTTTCATAATTATGTAATTATCATATGTTTAATGTAAAACTTTCTTTAATATCTTGCTTTAATAATTTTCTGTAATTCATTTTATTGGGGCTCTGGAGAGGAGTTGACATAGGTTATCAGGTATTTAAAAAAATTTTCTTGATAGGGTTGATAGGATTAATTTGTTATGTGCTGTAATGTAGCAGTTCTTAGTAATTAATTTGTTATGATCTAGTTAATATGGCTTTATCATGCATGCATGTATGTATTGTTGTGTGTAGGTGCAATGCAGCTGCCCTTGCTGGTTTTGCTGTTTGGGCTGCAGTGTGTTTGGGCTCAGCAGGACGAATATGATGAAGACTATGAAAATGAAGAAGAAGACGTGAGAATCAGCAAGAGCAGAGGCAAAAGCAAACTCCTGACTTCCAACTTAACACCTAAAAACAATGCACAATGTAAGGCACCTTAAAAATATATCATAAAGCATAATGAGCAACTTTAAAAAAAGTGCAGATGAAACTACAGCCCTACTGCTGTATAGAGGTGATTAACCTGTTTAATGCTCCACCCACACATGCATTTGTTCATATCTACAGTTGCAAAATTGGGGAAGCTTTATAGAAACTCCATACAGTTTGTTGGGAAACTGCAGACCTATATATTGAGCTTATCTAACCTATCAAGAACTGCATGAAAGGATGCATTTGTGGGCGAAGCATGAAGAGATCAATTGTGTATTGAGTATACACAAAAACTTGCATACAGCATGCATACCTAGAACAATTTTTGAGGCTGCACTCCCCCCGATACAAAACATAAATAGAGGGGCTACTCTTAGCAAAGCATAGATAAAGCGAATGGTCAATGACAAATGAATAAGTCATTAACTGCACCATTTTTAGTTGTTTCAAAGGTTGCCTAAGGTTGCAATTCAATATATGTTCTATGTTGTCATAGGAACATCATAACATCACTTTCTGTATTTCACTTCTTTTTATATAAGCTTAATTTTGTGTGCCAACCTGCCAGTACAACATATATCCCTTATAGTGTTAGTGTTTAGCATATACAGCCATTTTGTAGATTATTTTTTATTGAAAACACATTTTTCAAACTGACTTCTAACTATTTTAATGCACAAATAATATTGTTGTGTTTTTTTGGGGGTTTTTTCACGGACATTTAGTTTAATTATCACCTCTGGAGCATGGGGCGTGTGGGATGCTGATTAAACTGAGGCGTTTCTAGTCTGTACAAGTTACTGGAAATGGCCAGAAGAGTTGATCTTATCAACACGGCTTCTTGTTGCTCCTTGCTTTCAGGGCTTATGAGTTTTATTCAGGTTTCTCTCCCCTGGGGGTAGTTTCCTGACAGCCATGTGCTTGCTCAGTCATAAATGTGATTTATTGAAGCCTGTAGTTCTTTTACCCATTCCTGGAGTGAGTGTACTATATTACATGATACATCTTACTGCAGCCTAGATATTACAGAGCACTTGGAGGTCACTGCTTTAGCTTAGAGGTTTGAACTTGGGTTTGAGTTCATTCAGCTGCTTTGCCACTTTAATGGCAACACATGGCCTGATTCAAGAAGTAGTAAATCATAAAGCCATAAAGTGTATTTCTTGTTTTATTTGATCTGTCTTCAGCACCTGTGGAAGATGACTGCACTCTGGAGCTGGCATTTTTGGTGGACAGTTCAGAGAGTGCCAAAGATAACCACAACCAGGAGAAACAGTTTGTGGGTGACGTTGTCGAACGTGTACAAAACATACGGCTCCAGACTGGTCGAGGTTTGAGTTTTAGGTCTGCCCTCCTCCAATATAGCAGTCACGTGATTCAAGAGCAAGTCTTCAGCCAATGGAGAGGTGTGGCCAACTTTAAAGCCAACATCGTACCAATGACTTACATTGGACAAGGGACATATTTAACCTATGCCATCACCAACCTCACTAATTTGTACCTGAAAGAATCAGGCACGGGCAGTGTGAAGGTGGCCATTTTACTGTATGATGGCCAGTCACATCCTAAAAACCCTGACATATTCTCCGCTGCAGCTGATGCTAAGAACCAAGGTGTTAGTTTTTTTGCTATTGGAATCACACCTGCAGCCAATGAACCCTCAAAAATGGCCCAGCTGAGGCTTCTGGCCAGTTCACCCACATCACGCTATCTTCATAACCTCCAGGACAAAGGCATTGTGGAGAAGATCATCAAGGAGTTGGTAAGTACCCCTTAAACACCATGCAGATAACCATGCAGTTATCTTATTATTTTAAAAATAAAATGTATTTCTTGAAACTGAAACTTCAGTTTTGTACTGGAACTAAAATAGCTAACAAGCAATGAAAGCTTATATCCTCCAGTTAGCACTGTACTAATCTAACTATTGCCTTAAAGTCTGATTGTGACAATCCACAAATTTAATAATACAAAATGTATTGTTGTTTTTGCATCATGATGTGACACATTTACAATGCAAAATTAGGAAACAAATGCACAACATAACCTTTACATGTATTTATTTCTTTTCTATTTCTAAAGGGGGGTGAGGCTATATCATAGCTTAATTATTCCCAGCAAACTGTGGAAATGCAAGTGAGTGGGGCTGTTAACTTAGGGGCTATTAGCATCCCTGTAGAGTCGTTTGTTTCGCCTGTTCAGAATTGGCCCTTAACGTCTGCTTGGATCCTGCAGGGAGAAATACCTCATGAGGCTGAAGTTAGCTTCCTATTTACCAATGTTTTATTAGAATTTATTTTTTAGAATTATACAAATTTTCAGTTTTACCCTAAATGGAGAATATAACTGCTGCTCAAGATGGAACAAGAATCTAATTAAAAGCTAAGTGCATTTTCTCCTCAAGACATCAGAGAAAAGTTTGAACCCCATTGATGACACTCTGCGCAACTTCAAATTATACAATTACTGATTACACAGCTGTTCTTGAGTGAACTCAATTTGAGTTTAACCAGTTTAAACTAAGACGTTAAGTAGAAAAGACCAAACTATTGTTTCTATTTCTGCATTTTAATGATATAACAAAATTTTTAAAAAATTCCCTCAAGCTGAGACTCTTTCCATCCCACAGTGCTATTACACAGTTTCTCCACTTGGCCTTCAACATGTGGACAGTGTTGGCAGTCAATATATGGACAGTCTTCTTATGTTTGCCACATGTGACCATACTGCTCTTCAAAGTTAAAACAACAAGTATCTGCTACAGTGTATTAAACATTTCCAGATATGAAATCAGGGTAACTGCAGGTGTTCCCAAGTTGTGCAACAGACTAATCCATCACCCCAAAATGAAACTGTGGGTTTAAACCCCAGCAGTGCCATATCTTTCCATAGATAAAAGTACTGTGTGATAAAAACTGTCTTGGCTTATAGTGAAATTGAGTTAATAAACACATTTTATTTTATTTACCCAACCAAGCAACAGAACAAAAAAAGACAACTTTTAACTAAGCCTCAAAGTTTGATTTGGATAAACATTTGTATGCTTAAGTTAACTTAACTAAAATGCTGTGTAATCAGTTAAAATATATTTAAGTTGACTTTTTTAACAATGCACAGGTGTACATCCTATATTGTTTCAAATACTTTGTTTTACTTTTATTATTATTTACCTTATTGTTTACACAAAGTAAGATACAGAACTAAAAAGCACAAACAAAAAATCCAGAGAACATTTGGCTAAACTGTCTTTTGTCAAATTGAGTTAACTCAGGTAAATCAGTGTAATTAGTTATATTACAAGTTTAAGTTGAGCTGAATTTGATATAAAACATTTCCAATGTTTTACTTTTCCCAAAAGCAGGTATGCTCTGAGGAGATGTAGAATCTGATACATGTGCTTTAAGGAATTAAACTAGCCTGAACAGAGAGAATGTTTTTGAGAACTGTGGGATTCTCTTACATGATGTAAATCAATCACACTCTCATGGTAGTTTGGAGAATGTGCTCCAGTTGCATACACATGGGGTGTTTGGCCTTTTTAGCCAGGCTCAAATGTTGACCTTACCTTGGGCCATTTGGAAGGTTTCACAAAATGCCACTATGGGATGTCGTTGTTAGCACAGCTGCTGAATTGCTTCTTTGTTGTGTCATGAAGAGAAACATCATAAGAGAATATTTTACTCCTGTTTTTCTTGCTTTGTAGGGGAGAAATTATTGCTGTTTTTAGAGTGGAAGAGTTTGACTGGTTGTGAAGGCAATGGGAGATATTCAGAGAGCCAGATGTGTTTGCATTTGGGTCAGGTTCGCTGTGTGTATGTGTGTACTCACTTTTACCTTTGTAGCTTGCAGCTATTCTAAGCTATGAAATAGATTCAACTTAAATTAACCCTTAAAGGATCAATTTATAAGACAATGCTCTTTCAAATTCATATCAACATATCATCATATTGTTGCAGTGATCATGCCTGTAAGAAACAAGAATATGTACCATCCCTTCCTACTCACTGTTAGCATTAAGAGCAGTTTATTTATCAGTCAAGAAGAAATGTTGTGAGTCATCCTTCACTCAACCTTCACTCACCAAGAACATCTCCAGTGGTGGAAAGCAACCACAGTGTTAACACTTGTTTTGCCTGTATTTATATCACTTATTTTGTTTGCTGCTTAACGTGTGTGTAGAATCTATGTCCATAGCAGGAGGTGGCTGTAATAATCGCCTCTTGCCAAGCGCTACAGTTATCATTGCATTTACTGTATGTTTCACTGTCTAATTGTCCCTAAATGATCTAATCTACAATTAACCTAGTTGTCTTTAACATATGTCTGTAACATATAGTAAAAGTGGAAATTTAAAAAACATACAAAAAATCACATCTTTTAAACAATCCTCACTAAGATATAACACTAATCAGAATATAGCATAGCATGTCACAATCAGACTCATCAACAGACACCATCAGGATTTAGTGTCTACCCTGCTCTACAATTTAAGCTCTTCTTATGCCGGTATGTTACAAAGTCACAGGAGCTTTAGGACTGTGATTGAAAATCTGAGAATCTTCAGTCTACAGTTGTCCACCAGCTTGCCTCTGAAATTAGCTGTCTGTTAGTAGTGTGGCAATTACTCACAGTAAAATTTCTATACTGTTTGAAAACATTTTTTCAGATGCACAGTGCATTCCACTGTAACAGAACTGTAATCTGGTCCAGATTTCTGAGCAACATCCAAAGCCATAAGTGCACATATGAAGTGAATTCTGCATTATAGTGTCCAATTTTTCTGGGCTGAAACACTACTACCTGGACATGAATGGACAGGCTAAAATGCTGCAGGCTGAATGGGTGGAAATGTTTAAATGCACTGTTAAATGCAAACTGTTTTAGATTTTGATAAATATATATATACTGTGTGTGAGCGCATTTGATGTGTGTTTGTCCACAGACTGTAATTTTGCCTAATTCATACATGTATTGTTTATGTTAGGGTTATGTTTATGTGTTTATTTAACTAAATAACTATATCTACATACTATACTATACCCTTAAATTATTTTATATTAGTTTGGTATATATAAACTTATATAAACGTGCGTATTAAACTTTTAAAAATTAAAAAGGTGCTGGAAAAACATTTCTGTCTTTGGAGGGCAGTAAATTTGTCCATGTCTGAAAGCAGCAGTGGTGTCCCAGGGGAGTGCTCTTGTTTGAAGTGAGTTATATGGGCTGTAGGATGTGAGATTCTTTGTTGTGGTGAGCTGTGACCTTTACATGTCCTTGAAAAGCACACGCTGAGGAAACCGCTGCTGAGCGAATATTGACCACAAACATCTCTTTCCAGAACTTTCCTTTAATCTGCGATGATAAAAACCACAAACCATCTGTGAATTCATTTGTTCACTTTGTGCTTTGATTTCAGCCTCGGAGGAACCTTAAATTGATCTGAGGGAACATATTACTTGTGAATCTCATTATGCATTAACTTGGAACAGAATTAATCAATGCTACATTGTACTGGGACTCTTAAGCATGATGATGAGTCTTTTTTTGTATTATTGAGTGCAGTAGCAGTAAATGGGAACAGATGTGTATTATGGTGTTCATGGTGGACTTTCACGGTGCAGCGGCTAGTGTAATACTGCACGATAAACTCAAAAGCTCAATCAGCTGCCTGCGTGCTAACCAGGCAAAAACAACTGCTAATGCAGGTGTTTAACGTTGGACCATAAAAAACACAATCAAAAAGTGGGTCCTTAAATGCTGGAACCACAAGTTTACCCAAGGGTGGAAGTAAAAAGACATTTGAATGTTTCAAAAATATTACACAAGTAATAAGTAAATTACATAAGTCCCTCTTACCGCTACCTGTGGTACTGTGCTCCTGCCACTTCGCATGGCCATGCTTCTACATTGTGTTTTAGTGAATAAACTTAAGACTTATAAGGCTATAAGACTTACTTGTTTCCCTTCTTGTTAGTTTCTGAAGTCAAACCAAACTGCTTAGTGAGAGCACCAACAAACAACAAGTTTGAGCATATTCTTACACTCATTTTGTATTAATTGTAATTGAATAAATATTTTAAAAATACATAATTTAATTTATGATGTTTAGTTCATTAAATGTTCTATCCAAATTCGAGAGTGCATAAGCAGGAATGTTGGGAGAACTCTCGGTGGGTTTGCAGTGTTTTGGGCTGGTTTCTGTGAGTTAACAAATAAACTTATGGATACAGAAAACTCAAACTGACTGTTAAGTCCAAATGTAATCTTCAGTAATTTAGGGTTAACCAGCACCCCACCTCAAGTGGTGCAGCCCCTTGAACAGGGGATAGAGATTAAAAGCACAATAATGTAAATTTGCCACTGGTGTACATAACAGGCTGTTTTGTCTTATTGATGTATTTTTTATGTGTAAATCAACAATACAAGAACTAAAAGCTGTTTAAAGATTTTAAGAACATATCCAAGCAGGTGATCAAGGAGAAAAGCTGACTTTAACTTAGTTAGATCATAGCATACTTGAAGCTTATTCACATCAGTTATCTCAGTGTGACATATGATTAATGCATCAAGAAGAGATATATTTTAGAAAAGAGATTTTTTAGAAAGATTTTAGAAAAAATTGTTTTGCAGGAAGGTAATGCTGTGTCTGTGTGTGTGTATTTGTGGATGTTTGAAATGGGCTGGTCTGCATTGCAGAACCTCTGGTCTGATACCAAGTTTTAAGCCCTGTTAAATCTTAACCACCACTATAAAGAAATCTCACTTAAACATTTCTTAACAACGTGCAATTGTACATCAAACTTATATATAAGTAATGATTCAAACATACACAATTCGCTTGTATATAAAATACTTTTCTAGTTTAGTTTGAGAGCTTCAACGGTTCTATGGCTGTGTGTATCCAGCTATATGGATAAACTGAACTTTAGACTCGCCTTGGCTGACTAAATATTTTCGGGAGTAAGAATTGCAGACATTTGATTTTCCACTGAAGTATTTCAGACCACTTATAGTATGCCCATGAAATGAAATGTGTGGATCTTCGTAGTCTCTGCTCTAAAGCTCAAAAGCTTGTTTAATTTCTGCGTGTTATGTCACTAGATCATGACAGTTTCAGTGAAAGTGATTTTATTTCCTGTGTCACTATTTTTTTTCACTTTTAGATGTTGACACTAGTTTATGAACCAAAATCCATGATGTTTGTACTCACTAAAAGAGTGTTCACTTTTGATGACTGTTCTGTTATTGCCCTCTATAGACCATCTGTATGATCAGCATCTTAGAAAAACAAATGCACTATAATCTTAAATACCTGACTATTCTTTAAAATAAATACCTTTGTGTATGAGTAATACTTACCTTATAACTTCTGCAGCAAGTAAGATCAACTCAAACAGCTGAGTCATTCCAAATGGAGATAAGTCAGCTGATCTAAACTAGATTCATCTCAGAATATAAGGCATTATATGAAAATAGCATGTGGTTCTAGATTTGCATTAATTTAACAAACAAAAGTAGTAGTAAACAAAAAAGTTGGAGCAGTGTTATATCTTACTGTGTAAGTTTTAAGCACTGAAGTTCAAGCTACAGTTACACTGTTTGTGTGGCTGAATTGATGGTGTTTAATCAAGGCATTCATGTTTAAAAGGTCTATAATGAAGATATATGTGGCCCCTTGATTCAAAGTAGTAATGTTAAGTTTTTAAGAAAAGACAGTAAAGCATTCAGCACTTAAAATATAGTTTTTGTAATTCGGAAGTGTTCTAGATTAAATAATTTATTTGTTCAAATATATAAATATAAAGGTTATTTTTAAGGTATGTTTCAATATGAGAATGTTTCTTTGAATCCCTCAGATCAGAATGTCTTCAGGGATTCTCAATATAACATTTGCCATTGCATGTGGTTTACATTTTCCCGGAATTTCCTTTTTTTCATTCATGTCTGCTTTTTCTGTACAGAAGGAAAAACAATGCAATAGTAGAGAGAAACTCTAAATTAGCAGAGCTTTCTCGGGCAGTATTATGGAGGAACATTAATCACCAGGGCCAACAGTAGCACCATAGAGGAATTTAGAGAAGGGGGAGTCAGCCGTTTGCTTCTGGAGAATCTAATAATCACAGAGACTCAACAAGGCATGATTTACTGCTTCTTACATTCAAGCAAGACCACTAGAGGCAAGGCTGAATCAAGACCGAGATCAGACACAAGTTATACTAACTATAAGGTTCAGCATGTGTTGTGAACCTTGTGCAGACTCTCATAACTTGCGTTCACACAGGGTATGTAGGACAACTTTACAGTGGTGCCTAGTTTGCTGGTGATAGTGGACTGTCTCATTTTGTTTAACTGAGTGGCCAGAACCGTTGCCATGTTTCATACGGTAGTGACACTGGCCATCCCCTTGGCTAAACTCTTCTCCAACACTACAGAGAAATTCAACAAGATTTAAAAGTATGGTGACAAGGCAGCAGATTCTGTATGGGGTGAGAGAACAAGAGCTGATTGTTTAGACCTGGCACTGCTTCAAATGTCTTAATTCGAGTTTCATTTTAGCTGGAAACTGTAATGCTGGACTAGCTGGCTTCAGGTGCTATATTGTTAGCAGTTAGCAAACAAAGTTAAATTGGTAGCAGCACAGAGAACTGCTTTATGTTTGCCAGTGGATAATAACAGTGACTGACAGCCTTTTTAGGAATATTGCTAACATTAGCAATAGGTTTTTGCTAGCTTTTCTTGTTTCTTCTTGTAAGTCTGTCATTGGTTTTATGGTAATTATTTCAAGTCCCTAAAAGTGTATGAAGTCAGGTTCCTGACAAGTATTCTAAGAGACCAAAACATGGGGAAGAATGTGTCATTCCAAAGATGTCATGTACTGTTGTCATAGTAGGGTGTATAGTGTTGACTTTGCATTTGGGACCTAAAAATCAAGCTGGACCTTGTGTCTGAATCTGTACATGTGATGTTAATAAAAAAATAAAAACATGCAAAATTGTCTGAAAAGCTCCTGCAAAATTCAACTTGACTCTTCTCACTTTTATTTTTTTTGTTCATGCTCATATAGCTTTGAGCTCAGCAAGTATATTAATCCCATCAGTAAATATGCTTGCCAGGTATATTTTAACATAAAAAATGCTTATCCGACAACAGTGTTAGTACTAGAGCGCCTAGGAACATCTCAGAGAATAGATAGATAAAAGATAGATTGAATAAAGAAGAAATACAAATAAACTAAGATTCAGAAGAACAACTTTCTAAGAGTAAGATGAAGAAACACTGAGAGGAACCAAAACTGAAACAGAGAGCCGACCCTTATTTAGACTGCAGTTAGAATACTTCAGCACCCTAGATGTTGTCCCTACATGGTTGATGCACTCGCATGTTATTGCAGGTCTAATGGATGTAACATACTCATGAGATAATTTGGTTAAAGTTAATCTTTCTGTCCTTTTCAGACAGAGTTGGCAGATGACGCAGTAAGTGGACATTTTAATAAAATATGAGAATTTTTAAAATAACTTGCTTAGGGTGTCAGTCATCCTGTGGACGATTTTGAATGTGTTTTTGTGTGCTTACAGTGTCCCTTGAATAAGAGGTGTGCGTGTGAGAAAGGAGAGAGAGGTCCCAGTGGCCCTGCTGTGAGTACTAGCTTTCTTCACATGATTCCCTCCAACTCAATGACCACTACAACACAACACTTACAATCACCCCATGTACTGCAGTGAGCTGGCAGTTGCTTCATATAGGAGTTTTATGGTACTAGAAGTAAGTTATGTGCTTTCCAAATGTGTCAAAGAAGGTTTGAGTGGGTATGTAGTGTCTGCGTATGCCTACAAAGGTATTGGTGTTGTTCAATTAGAGTTATATAATTCTACATGTTTGTATAGTTTCACAAACTAGATGACTTTAAGTGTACAGCTACACAATGTAAGATTTGGGGATTGGGAGAACTCTCTGGTGGAAATGTGTAATTGCCTGCAACATAAAGAAGAACATTTTGTGATGCTGGTTGTGCTTCTGAATGAGATTTCATTTGATCCCCTACAGAGAACGCATACATGCACATTTAATGTTTTTGCTGAGTTTAACATATTAGAAAAAGTAATTATTAAAAAGCAAATACCCAGCTAATAAAAGTGTGCTCTTAAATGTGTAAAATAAATGTCAAATATAAGTTCACTCGTTTATTTTTTACTTATTTACTTATTTTCATCAACAAAACATCAACATATAATTTGACCAGTGATGTAAGTTGTGTATACAACTGTATGTAGGTTGTCTAAAAAGATTATTCTAAAATTGTTAGGCAAAAATCTAAAAGTGCCAGCTTATACCTGACTCTAACCTTTACTTCTCCAGTGCCCCCCTCACACATAGAGATAATTGAGCGAATGTACTTCCAGCTTTCAGCACTCGCCTCAAGCATTGTGACTCCAGAGATGATTGAACTGCAAGCTAAAGCACATTCACAAAATTCCTTTAGTTGCTGCTTAAAGTCATATTACTTATTATTTTGCGGGGTTGTATCAGGACAGCTGGAAAAGCACAAGAATGTTTCTGTACTTTCGTGCAAAAGTATACTGTGCTTATAGCAGACAGCAACTACCCCCTAAATGCAAAACAAATTTAATTATCTATAATTTATGCCTTAAGAACCCTAAGAAGTAGATTCTTTATATTGCCAATGATCAAAGAAATGCAGGAAAAAGGGTCGATGTGAGACAGTTTAGACAGTTTGTATAGCAAGTTCATCTCACAGACTAACCCGCATTAGTCTGGTTCAAGAACTAAATAAAATGTTTTACTGTATGTCTTAATAGAAATGTTTACACTATTACAAGATGTCCAGGTCCTGCAGTGCGAAATGCGAGACAAGCCTTTGTATTCCTTTTGGTCAGCACAGGTTTAAGCCTTGTACCTCTCCCATAGATTCCATTTTAGCCCAAAGGCTTTATTAGTGTGGAATTATGTATATTACCTTTAATTGAGGGGCCTGCAGTTCATCAGATGTTCATCTGGGTTCTCTTGTGATCTCCAGAATGAGACGTAGGTGCCTTTTTAGTGAAATTTTGGTAGGCAGGCCCCTCCTGGGAAGGTTCACAGTTCCAATCTGTTTTCCTTTCTGGATAACGGATCTCACTTTGTTTTATATCTGTATTATTAACAGTTTGTGTTTTCAGTATTTTTGCATAATATTAAAAGTAATTGGACAATCTGAAACATCCAAGTGTGACAAATATGCATAAATAGAAGAAATACTTCTTCATATTCTTTGTTTCATAGCTCAGATTTTTTTGTTTTGGTAGTTCTTAGTTGTTTACCAGTCACTGTGGTAAGGCAGTCTGCTATAACCCAATAGCGGTGCCTCTTATGTTTCTCTTTCTCTGCATGGCAGGGTAAGAAAGGTCGGCCAGGTGAGGATGGAAGTCCAGGGCCAAAAGGGCAGAAGGTGAGAAATGTACTTCATTGTTTCTTTTGTCCTCTTTGCAAGGATCAAAGTCTCTTACACACTGCCTCATTTTTCTCTAGGGAGAGGGTGGTCATCAAGGACTTCCAGGTCAAGAGGGGTCAGAGGTGAGTTTGGATACTAAGTCTGTTTTGAGTGTTTGGTTTGTAGCCTGATTGCCATTTTTTTGCCAATGTGTAATTTAGTATTGTTGTTTATTACAATAGAATTTTTCTATCTGCATATCAAACTAATCCTCTACTAATAAGGAAAGCAATGCACATAATGTAAATGCACATGAAAGATGCTTGGGCATACCAAAAACTGACCATAATGCACATATAGCATTAACTAACTAAAGGCCAGATTAAATGTAAGATTTTAATTTTGCTTTTCCAAAGCAGCTGTGACAGATCTTGTGACATTGTCGCTAAAATTTCTTTGTGCTTTGGTCACCAGGGCAAACCTGGGTATAAAGGAGACAAGGTAGGCGCTCAGGGGATTTTTTAAAACTTTGTGGTAGTCTCTGCATCTGTATGGCTTTGTAACTGCTTATCTTTATGTAACTGTTCTGTGATTCTTTTCTTGTTCATCCCGCTGCCAGGGCGAGAGAGGAGAGTGTGGAATGCCTGGAATAAAAGGAGACAGAGTACGGCTCTCATCCACTGAACACTATTCAAGTTAATCTTTAGAGAGACCTTGTTCAGAGACAATAAATATTATCTTCACAGGGTCCTGAGGGTCCAGTGGGCATTAGAGGAAGCCGTGGACTGCAGGTATGAGCATTATCTGAAGTACGTTTCAAGTACATTGTACATTGTTGGCCAATATATTTACATAAAGTAAATTTTTTTCCTTTATGCACTGGCATATAAAATAAGTAACAATACACACATACAATAAAACACAGTATTTTAACATGAGGGTAAATAAAGAATTACTGGCATTGTGTATGTATATTACTGTATGCCCAGTGGCTGCTACAATATCCCTAAAGTTTGTTCTTCTGTGTAATGCAGGGTTTGCCTGGACCTAATGGTGACGTTGGTCCTGAGGGTCTACCAGGGAAAAAAGTGAGTCACTTGCAGTGTCAGTCACATATCCAGGTTTACCCAGCACTGTTTCAGTCTGGAATTTCTAAAGTGGTCAAGCATAAAATGAATGTAACTGTCTGTAATAAACTTCTCCCATATGAACTACGCCTGGAGCATTATAAAGACTAGTTTGAGTGCACAATATAGTCTACACCACATGAGCTAATTCCAGTGCTCCATAGAACCTATTCCATGTAAAATATGTCCAAAAATGTATTCTAGAGAACTACACATCAGTCTATGTAGCCTAATTATAGTGCACTTTATTTATATGTTGACTGATTCCAGACTGTGTCTAGTGTACTGTATAGACTTTTAATTTACTTTACACAGTCTAGCAAATAGTCTACACAGTACATTTTAATCAGTCTATGTGTAGTGTATTGTATCAACTTTGTATAGACAGTGTAATGAATCTATTATATTGTAAAGACTATGACTAGTGTACTGTATAGACCATATCTAGTGTATTAAATAGACTGTGTAGTGTACTGCATAGATGCTAGACTGTGTCTAGTTCCTGTGTGTAGTCTAGTGCACTGTGCACACTGTGTCAAGTGCATTGTATAGACAATGTATAGAAATGTAATGTAATGTAATGTAGGGTCTAGTGTCCTGTCTAGAAAGTACAGACTGTGTCTAGTGTACTGCATAGACAAAGACTAGTGTACGCATACACTAGTACACTCGACTAGTATACAGACTGTCTAGACTGTGTCTAATATGCTGTATATACTGTGTATAGGCTGTGCCAACATTTTTAGCATTGGTATGAGGGCCTCTTATTAGTGTTCTGTTACAGACAGTAAAGGTGACATTTATTTTAGTAAGCTGCACTGGAAAAAAGACTAGTGCACCCAACATTGCAATGTATTTCTTATGTCCACAGTGTCTCACCCACTATTAGCCATTTCTGGTTTTAAAGACTTGCTCTGCACATGAAGGACTGTGAGTTATTGACTTTACTGAAAGCCTATAGATATATGAGGTGTTTAGCCTTGTGTGGGCCTAAAAAATGAAAAGTTCTGAAGTCAGAATGACACTAAAAACACTTTCTATTGATATTGCATAACATTCTCAAGAAGTCATGTTTGGTTTTTTTGGGTCTGATACTCTTGACATTCATGTTACCCCTCTAGCTCATGGCAATTTTTTGTAAATGCACAGGAGCTCCTAAGGAGAAGGCAAACCTTAATTATTTTCCAGGAATGTTCTTTAGACCCTTAAATGGCTGTCATGCATCAGCTGAGCAGAGAGCTTCTGCCTGGACTTGCTAAAGGATGATGAGATTCTCAAAAAGTTGTGGATGCTTAATTTGAGCTGTAGAGGGGATTTACAGAGGGGTTTAGTACCGTGTGTACGAGTTTTGCTTGCATTTGTGATTAAAAATATTCTGTATAAAGATACATGATAATATACTTACACTTAAGTCTTCTGTTGCATTGCTCTCATTAAGGTTTGCTAAGAGACCTTCTAAAAAATGACCTTTTCATCATAGACCACTGCAACTGGGAGCATCAATCATAACTTTAGTATTATCTCACACTCATAGAAAAAGTATCACTCAATTTATTTCCATTTTTAAAGGCATGTACATGAAATATTTTTTTAAGAAAAAAAACAAATAGTGTCCTTTGTGTGTTTAAATTTGTGCTTTTATTCCCATTAATAGTATCAAAGGGTAAAGGCTCATAATTATTCTGTAGAGATTTCTAATATCTTAGTTACCTTCAGTGTGTATCTGATTAATCACCATGTACTGTTGCACACACTGTCAATAAAGTCAACACGAATTTGCAAGAGAACAAACCTTAATTATGAGCTCAGCATTTGTTTGTGGTAAACAACATGTGTGTTTTTGTGTTGCACATTAAGGGGGAGAGAGGCCTTCCTGGTCCACCAGGAATTCAGGGTGAAATTGGAATTGGGCTTCCTGGACCGAAGGTGAGCGGTTACAAAAAAATGACACACATAACAAAGACATTCTTAGCGCAGGGTTTTCACAGAGACTTCAAAAGTTTTTACGTCTTAAAGTAAATTTTAAAATGTTAGGTCATAAGACTTTTAGAGGTAATCAAATCTGCAGGATATGAGTCATTATGAAGTACTATTATTACAGATAAAGGTATTACAGATAAAAGGCTAAAGGATGGCAGAACTGATAAAGACAAACATAGTATAAAATGTATGTATGACTTTCAACCAGTATATAAATAAAATATACATTCTTGATGTTCATGTCTAACTGTGTGTGTATGTGTGTTTGTAGGGTGAATTGGGACTCCAGGGCAGAATGGGACCTCCCGGACCACCTGGGCTTGGAGAACCTGGCCTGCCAGTAATTATACAAAGCATTATTTTATTCAGTCAGTCAATAATTAAGTTAGTCAGTCAGTCAGTCACTAACTCAGTCAATCAGGTATTCATAAAAAAACCTAGTACATAGTTCATTCTTCATTTTCCTACATTCTCTGTATGTTCTTGTTTGTGGTATAGGGACCTCAGGGGCCACAGGGTGTGCAAGGGGAGAAGGGGCCTACAGGAGAGGGCTTTCCTGGACCGAAGGTACATGCTTGTGTATTCCAGTCTCTAGACTATGACTTGAAAAGTGTGTAGGTGTAAGTTCAATCTTACATGTTGTATGTACTGCATACATATGTTTGATATCTGTGTTTTGTGTGTGTTTTTATACTAACATTTATAGAATGCAGGTCATATAGTTTCTGTGTTCAGTCTGTGCCTATAGTCTAAAACATGTGTCAGTCAAACACTTTTCAGGTTTTTCCCTTCTGGCCTTGTGCTGTGGTCAGTACAGAAACAGATTTCAGCCCATCTCAGTTTATTAATCTTTATTATCAGTTCAGAATAAAATCCTGTTGCAAAGTTTATTGGGTGTGTAGTTTTTACTTCATTATTCTTGCTCTGATTGTATGGGCTTAACAAGTAATGGAATTAGAACAATATAACTAACAAGTAATGGAATAACTATATTAATGTGCAAACCAAAGGCCTAAATGATCATACACTCGCCTAAAATTTACTGAGTTATATATTCAGAGAAAATCATTCAAGAGAAAATACAACCAGTATTCAGTAGCTTCTGAACTGTGCTTGTAGATGGAGTCTGAGGTTGAGCAGTAAGTACACTGCTCCCCCAACTGACCAAACTTAAATAGTAAAATAGTATTAACGTTATGACAAATGGGAAGCATAAACTGTAAAATAAACAATACTTCCCGAAATATCAGATTTAAGTGCTGCATTATAGCTGTGTATGAGGTTAAGATGAATAAGAACCAATAGACTTCTTATTGAATTCTTAGGGCATTTTTTGTCCATGAAATTATAAGCCTGAGGTGACCATAGCTGCCAGTTGCTGTTCTTTGCTGTCAGTTTTACTTTGCCTTTCTGGCTAGCATTCAAGCACTTCTATCATTAAATTTTCATGGACATCCAGATCTTGCTTTGTCCACAGTTTTGGACATTTTGGGCAGTGGAAAGTTAAGCTGGAATTGCTTTGATCCCCTTTTCATAGTCTTCCTCTGCTTTGTAGACATAAATTTGTTTCGTATTCAGGTTCTCTGCCAGCTACTTAGACTGGTGTTGTGTTATTAGCACAAGGGAGAGTCTGAGAATTTATCAGACTCTGGAATTAGCATCAGCTGACCATGTCAATGACAATTATTGACTTGGCTAACCAATCCTAACCAGTCAATTAAGGTTTAACCAGTTAAATAAGCTCTGAAAGTGAAAGTGAGAAAGGGAAAGAATGCAAGACTGTTTAGCAATTATTCTGCTCTGTTGAATGTTCTCTGGCTTAAACCTAAACTTGTTGTTGCAAACTCCAAACACAGTGGCAGACATTCAACTCTACAAATAAAGAGCACTACTGGAAATCCCTTTCTCTGTTTGGATAGTTACAAACATAACTCATATATGAGTGTTGAAAAGCTCTTAAAGCACTCAGTGTTTGTTTTGGTCGTGAGTCATGCAGCTTTCAGTGGAACTCAGCAGTCTGATGTTCTTACATGTATCATTCCTCACTAACACTGGCATTGGCGTAGGAACGGGGGGATGGGTGGCACAAGTCCCACCTAGTATCAGAAACAGGAAGATTTTACCCACAGTGAAATCAGCTTATAGGTAATATTTTAGGGGATAGGGTGGGCTTTGATTCATATTAGCAAAAGTATCCAATGTCAAACGCGTTTCTACGCCCTTGATCACTGGTAACAACACCTCTAACATGACCTCTAACTGTTGACATCACAATTATACTAGCAGAAGCTGCAAAATTCATCAGATATCTGATACAATGACAGAATAATAAAAACTCCATGTATTAGCTCCATTTAAAACAATTTAAACAATCCCATCCCCAAACTCCCACAAAGTTGTCCACAACCTCTTGGTATGCTGATGCATTAAAAGTTACTTTCACTGGAACTACTGCCCAACTACTGAAAAACAGCCCCCCACCATAACCCCCCCTCCACTTCACACTTGGCACAATGCAGTCAGACAAGTACAGTTCTCCTGGCAACCAATCAGATTCGTCCATCAGATTGCCAGACAGCGAAGCATGATTCAACATTCCAGAGAACACATCTCCACTGCTCTAGAGTCCAGTGGCAGCATGCTTTACCACTGCAAGCAACGTTTTGCATTGGTGATGTAAGACTTGGATGCAGCTGCTCAGCCATGGGAACCCATTCTGTGAAGGTCTTCATGCACTGTTCTTGAGCTAATCCAACCCTAGAGCTAATCAAAAGTTTGGAGGTCTGTAGCAATTGACTGTGCAGTTGACGACATCTGTGCACTTCACGACATCAGCTAACCCCGCTCTGTTATTTTACATGGCCTACCACTTTCTGGCTGATTTGCTGTCGTTCCCAATCGCTTCCACTTTGTTATAATACCACTGTCAGTTGACTCTGGAATATTTAGTAGCAAGAAAATTTCACAACTGGACTTGTGTGTGTTTGACATAGTATGTAGTGAATTGTGAATAACTTGATAATTATAAGAAACATAATGACAGAGTGATACAAATATATATATATATTTTCTTACACAGGGAGAACGAGGCCCTGAGGGACCGAGAGGACCAAGGGGGCCAATAGGCCCAGGCATTAAAGGAGACAAGGTAACACACACATGCATCATGGGCATGAAAATGCAACGTTTTAATCATTCTTTAAAATCAATCTAAGTTTACTTACAATCATATAAATTATTCACTGTTCATTATTCCATTCAGCAGAAGTATGCTATGTAGACATAAAAGAATAATTTAAAATACTGATGAATGCATTCTATGCAATTTTCTTCCTAAAATAACACTACAGCTTACAATCATATACATTATTCACTGTTCATTATTCCATTCAGCAGAACTCGCTATAGTAGGGAAAAAATACAGTATTAATAACTTTAATGAATGACACTGTACAAGATTCAGAGCAGAGCACAACAAATTATTCATAAGCTCACCAAAAAAGTAAAACAGCTTCTTTCCTTCTAGGGCTAAATCATGGGGCATGTTAAACCACATCTGGGCATTTTTCACCTTGACCAAAGTATGCTATGTAGACATCAAAGAATAATTTAAAATACTGATGAATGCATTCTATAGCAATTTTCTTCCTAAAATGACACCACAGCTGTTTTCATTTCCAGATAGAAACATGTTCAACAAGGGCTATAAGCTTTTCTTTAAGGATTACATGCATGATTAGGGAATGGAAGAAAGTAATATAATATTACCAAACAAAGCCAGTTAATATTAGCAAAAAAAACATTTATTTTATATTGATACATTTCTTCTACCCTGTCTAATGTTATTGTACTGTGTCCAGGGCTCCTGTGTCAGCTAACCAATATTACATTATACAATATTACTATATATTATTTTAATTACTTCTGTCTTTTGGCAGAAAAAAACATTAATTTCCCTACTTCTGTTGCATTGAATCCAGAAAAGGATTCATTCTCTGACAACAAACTTGAAACTCTGTGGATTTAGGCAACATAGATTCACTATAGATCTTTGCTATTGATTTTGTGATGATCTTGCTCCATGCATAAAAATGACAATTCAGTATCACTCACTGGTCACTAAATATTAGCAGTGGATTAAATAATTCAGTTATGAAAAATTGTGGATATGCATTGAAACTTGGCATTATAAACTGCTTTTATTTCACAAATAAACTGCTATTTCATTAAAACAGTATTGATTTGATAAAGCAGGCAATTTTTTTTCACCGTGCATCATTTTCTACCTAATCCCTAGCTCAAAAACTATCATGAGCTAGTTTATTATTACAGCTGTTACCAAACAACATACATCTACTATTAAAAAAAACTTATTCCATTAACATCACATACATACAGAAAGTTAGAACATAAAATGTTGACAATACAGGTAGTAAACTAATAAATTCCATTATTTTCAGACTATCAAAAACGTATGCTCTTGTAAGTACTTTTTCACTTTTTGAGCATAAATTGGCCAATCAACATTTAGATTTGAATGACATGCGTATAAATATCATCAATGGTGTGTGGACTGACAGTGTTCCAGAATGTGTGTGATATGATTCTTACTCATAGAGACCGCATGGACAGTGTTTCTCCTGAATATCTTGTCTTTTGTTTGAGGCTTTAGGGATCTGCATAGCCTGTTTATGATTCTTCTGATTGTATCCATCAAAGAAATGATTATCCTCAGAATATGTCCATGGTTATCTGGGCACTGAGTGAGAGGTGAGGCTTGATCTAGAAAAGGATCCACTTGTTTGTTTTCTTCATCATCCTGGATGCTTTCAAATGTCTTTTGCATCACAGTTCAAAGTCATCAATATTGTGACGTCTTGTTAAAGAAGACAGCATTTTAAAGAAACATAGCATTTTAAGTGTGTGCTGTTTTATTCAACATAATAACAGAGACTAGCTGGCAGGTCATCTATAATCACATACTTTTACCAAACACTGTTCTGTCAGTGCCTTGCTGTGCATATGAGACTGCGAGCCATGGCATGATTGCTGCGGATCATCCAACCAGCCGCAAAAATCATATGCCAACAGTACAATTCCTGGAACTAGCTCCTAATTATATCCCACTTGGTCATACGCCAAAGACTCGTGGTTTTGCTGCTGCAGTATCTTTATGATATTTGTCATTTCCAGAATTGTAACCAATAACTTATGTGCCATGCATGTCAGAATCTGTTGAGAGGACCTGTGATGCAACTTTGTTTTGTGTAGCTTTATTGTAAGATGTGTGCATAATGTACTTGTCTATTTAGGGTGACTTCGGACCTCCTGGGTTACCTGGACCAGTTGGGCTTACTGGAGTGGGCATACAAGGAGAAAAGGTGCTGACAAATAAAGTGCTGAATCTTTTCATATGCTTTTTGCATGTAATGCAAGTATAAGCCCAGTTTTTAAACCAATCATGCTTTAGATGTATAAAAAATTTTATATATTATAAATGGTGTTAATAACTATGTTATTTTATTGTGGGTTTTAAAAGTGGGTTTAAATGTAATATTTAACTTAATTTCATTTCATTTAATAAAAATTGTTTAAAATGGGAACCAAAGTCTAAGAGCACTGGTAAAAATACTTTAATTTTACTTTTTAACATATATTTTCATTCCAAGTTATATGATCAGCATGACAATCTGAGTGAACAGTAGAATCTTTGTGTCCTTTGTGTTTGTCTGCTTTTGCTTCCTTGACAGCCTGTACTCAAGCTGTCACAGATTCTGATTATTGAGGTATTTTTTTATCAGGGAGTGGAGGGGCCACGTGGCCCCCCTGGGGTCAGGGGCCTGCCTGGCGATGGTTACCCAGGACCAAAGGTAAAAGCACCCCATCACACTCTCTGCTATTTAATTCAAAACTGTATCACATGGCAGTAAAATTACGCTCAGGTTCATTCAACACAGACTCGGGCCTTATGTTAAGCGAGCCGGACATGCAGGAGGATTCAGGAAAGGCAGCACAATAAGCGACATCAATGTTGATGTATGCTGGATTATTAAAAAATTCAAGAAGTTTAAGAAAGAAGTTCATTGACTACTTTGACTGTGTCAACAAAGTTATGGAATGTCTTAAAAACTGGGAGTACCAGAGCATCTTACTGTAATGTGGAATCTCTGCATGATCTTGGCAGATAATAGACAAACTGGTTGGTTCCATGTTGTAAAAGTAAATGTTGGACATGACTGCGGAACATATACCTACAGTACAGAGCACAGGTTTGAGGCACTTAGGGACATTATATTTAAAAAGCTATTTTTTCATTTTAAAATTATTTGTTTATTCAGCAAAACATTTTTCAAAACATTCAAATAGTATTAATACAGAAAGTAATGGTTTTGCATATGTCAGTGTGTTTATTTAACCCGAACTAAACTTTGTTCACACTGGATTACAAGATATTAATTACTACATAAAATAGATTATTCATGCTACATTGTATTGTATTTATGCTTATTTACATCTGGTGTAATGATATCTGGTGTTCTTACTGGTGAAAAAATGCTTATTGCTAAGATAAGGGTTTTAAGTCCCTTATAAACAAGGTAAATGAACAGAGCAAAAAGATGAAACTGCAGCTCAATATAAAGAACAATAAGTTTACCACATCAAGGAAGACTGCTAATTTTACCATTGATGACATAGAAATGGTGGACAGCTGTTTTAGCTACTCGGTTTAATCATTATTTAAAACTCAAGAAATACAACACAGATTGGCACTCGCCAGAACAAGAAAATTGAACTTGAATCAGAAATACTTTATTGATCCCAGGGGGAAATTGCAGTTTTTACAGTAGCAGTTAAAAAATAAAAAAAAAGAGTACAGAAAAAGTTGTTCTGTGTGGTTCTTCATGCATGTGAAATCTGGACAAGTAATATTAATTTTGCTGGCAAAGACTTTGACAGAAAAATAGACTCATTTCCATTGCTTGGAGCAGTGTAAAAAATACAGGACCAGAAGACAAGGATATTCTGGAGTAACACAATCCATATTACCATCTGGAAACGGAATTAACTTGATGGCGCTTAATTATATTAGGAACTCATTCTTTAAAGGAGTTTGACATATAGTTGCTTATAAACAGTTACTGTACGCAAAGTATACAATTCTAGCCCATCATAAGCTTATCTGTTTTCTGGCTTCATCAGTGATCATATCTTGGTTAGACATTATTGGGTGATTCACCACTCTCCACTGTGCTGAGAATGGTCTACCATTCAAATAATATCTGGTTTAATGACAGTCCTGTGGTCAGAAAAGAACCAAAGATGATGTAGCGTTTGGTAAGTGGATGGTCATGTGAATGTGCATTTATGTGTGTTGTTTCAAAGGGTGATCAGGGGTTACCAGGGGAATCCGGAGCACCAGGAGAGAGAGGTTTGGGAGAACCAGGACCAAAGGTCAGTGTGAACCATAGAAAAATTTTTATAAATTTGTGGTTGAGATTTTGAGTATGTTGTTATGTAGAACTGACTTTGTTCAGTTTACGGCCTGACTAATGTGCAGCAGTAAAAGCACTTAAATGAAGGGACCATTTATTCTGTACAGGGTGAACCAGGAGCACCTGGGTTGTCAGGGTTGCCAGGTTTACCTGGAGAGGATGGAGCTCCAGGGCAAAAGGTAATACTTGGTTATGGTTAGTGAGACATGCCGCATTCCATCTTGGAATCACCTGCTTCCCACCTAAAATTGTTCATGAAACCTTGTCTGACAGACAGACAGACAGACAGATAGTAGTTTCAAGAAGTCAATCAGCACATGATAATAACACACAGTGTGTAATGATAATACTTTGACTGTCGGGGGGATCATGTCTGTGGTTCTGAGAGTATAGCAGTCATATATACCTGGAACAACATGATTCAGATTTAGGACTAGTGTTTGTGTTTGTGTATTTTAGGGGGAACCTGGTGCTACAGGTTTGAGAGGACCTGAGGGAGCAGCAGGGATGGGCACCCAGGGTGAAAAAGTAAGAAACATTTCTACTTCTGTTGCTCTGAAATTCAGATGGCCACAAACACCAGTTTTAAAAGAAGAGTTAGAGACCACAAACATTACATATAAACATATGAAGCTATCATTTTTCTTGTGGTGTAACACAGTGATTGTTATACTGTTGTGTAGGGTGACCAGGGCCAGAGAGGAATCCGTGGCTTAGCTGGACCTCCGGGAATTGCTGGACCATCAGGAGCAAAGGTAGGCAAAGTGCAATAAAAGTAAGAAGTTATTTCAGGAGACTGGATTAAAATAGCAACAAAAAGGATTTGTACCGTGCAGCATTTAAGAGAATTCGCTGTTCGGACAGCCAATGGGTGCCTGGCCAAAGAAGAGTCTTGGCGCTTGTCTTTCATGCATCTTGATGTATGTTGGGTCCAAAAAAGCTATACTTGAAGCTCAAGGTACTGATCAACCTTTCACCATTGCCATAAGTAGGGAGGTGGTGGTCCATGTCAGCTTTGTAGGCGAGCGTCAAAGTTTTTTATCTGATGGTGGCAGCTAAAGGAAGCCAGTGAAAGGAGCACAGCAGTGGAGTGACTTGAGTGCCCTTAGGAAGATTGAGGACAAGTCATGCTGCTGTATTCTGGATGAGTGGCAAGGGCCCAATGGCCAGCAGAGTAAGATCAGCCAGAAGTGGATTGCAATAGTCTTAATTGCAAGAGATTAAACTAGCACATTGGTGGCCTCCTGAAAGAAAAGGGCTGAACAATATCAACATGCTCAAACGATTCAAGATACATCAGTGTGCATTGTGATAGAGTAAAATTGTCTAAACTCATGTATGTGGTTTTTACGCAGAAGACATTGTTCTGAAAAAAAGGTTAAAAGCCCATACAGCATCACTTTTTATAGATCTTGTGGGTTTTGTTGTGAGTGATATTGAGCTTTGTCCTTCTGCAGGGTGAGCCAGGACTATCTGGGAGGATGGGTTTACCAGGGCTACCAGGACGTACACTAGCAGGACCGAAGGTGTAAAAGATTACACATGGAATCTCTGCTTCACCACCTTCTCTTTTGATAAAACCATTATTTTTTTCAATAAATGTGTGTAAAATGAGTGTAATGTACATACCCTATGCAACTTCTATAGAACTACTAGAGAGAAGGTTCTGTGGATTGTTATAGACATTAATGTTTGGATGTTTTTTACAGGGTGACATAGGCCCAGCAGGTCCCCCTGGCCCCTTGGGGGAAACAGGCTATGGTCTTCCTGGACCAAAGGTAATAATCAGTAATATTTACTGATTAAAGCTTTTTAAAATATTTACTGAAAAAATCTGCATGAACCTCTAATCCAGGGCCAGAATTATTTGTGTTTGATTATTCTTGTCTCTTGGTGACTTGTCTATCAGGGTGACCGCGGAGACCCAGGTCCTCCTGGTCCATTTGGGCCAAAAGGAGAAGGCTATCCTGGCCCAAAAGTATGTTGAAGCACACTGCACTCTTTCTTAGCTTTGTTCATTTTTTAAGAATCTGACATATGTATGTTTATGGTAATTTAGTAAGGATCTTTAATGTCTGTCTGGGTGTGTCTGTGTTCATTTTCAGGGCCCTCCTGGGCTTCCTGGGCTTCCAGGGGAGCCTGGCCCAGAGGGATTGGGTATCCAGGGACCAAAGGTATCTACTTTTACCCATCCTTCAGTGTGTATGTAAAGATATGCTGAGGATAGATTTGTGAAGTATGAGTTTCTCTGTATGTCTCAGGGCGATATTGGGTTCAGAGGGTTGCCAGGTCCACCAGGACCTCCAGGAGAGGGAATACAAGGACCACCGGTAGGTAACATTAACATGAAACAAGCAAATGTCTTAAAAAAGATAGTGAAAACGTCTCAGAACCCTAATTAACTTGCAAGGCCTTAACTGACTGGTCAAAATTTATCTCACTCAAACTCTTGTTTAACACTTAACTAACAGACAACAGCGATGGGATGCTTTAATCAGCTGGCTGTGAATCTGAGAACTAAGTGAATTGATGCCTACCCACAGGGGAAAGCTATAAAATGAGAAGCAGTTGTATTTTCCACTGCCTAAAATAAAAAAGCAGGTTGAATGTGGAAAACCAAGACACAGGAGTAATGATTTAATGTTACAAACATTGCTTACACAAATATGATCTGCACAGGAGAGTCATCAAATGTTATTTTTACCTCATCACAAAAATCAACCTCTGGCATATGCAAAACTGTATCTAGATAAACCAGAGGCATTTTGGAAACAAGTTGTGTGTGGAGAAAAAAAATGCAAAATTTAATGAAAAAAACAGTAGCTTGCCAACTGTTAAAGATGTGTGTTTTCGTGCATACAAAAAACATTTATAAGCTGTGATATCTAACAAGGTGGAAATTACTAAGTACTGACTTACTACCCTTTGCACAAGCCTTAATTACATATTTGATATCTTAGGTGTGCTTCTTCAGTTCCTAACTGGAGACACTAGGTTAACATTGCGAACAAACACTGGACTTAGATTGTCCCCAAACTCATCTCTGTAAATAAATGCCTTAAAACAACTCTTAATTTACTCCAAACACGTGCAGATCTTTATTTATTTTGCACAGAAACATCAAACATAGTTTAGAACTATGAATGTCTGATTGCAATGTTGACGTAGTAGTATTGCGAAGTGGGACATTATGCAGATGGTAAGGTGGTAGCAATTTTTGTTTTAATCAGGTATATCCCTGTTGTTTTACTAAATTGTTTTTTATATTTAAAGTAACTTCTTTATGGAACTTTGGAATAGATAAAGTAAATAAATTAGGCAAATGCATAAATTTGGCTTGCATTTATGGAGATAAGGTTGACTGTCAGACAAACCATTTTTTTATAGACTATAGAAGTGTATAATAAATAAATTGTACTATAATAGTAATAAATAGTACCATGTCCTTCATACTTTGCTGGATGTGTGCATGAATTTACATATGTACAGTATATGGGTATGAGAGCCGTTTGACCCATGTATGAAATTACAAAGCATTCTCTATCCAGGCTTAGCATTATCTATCATCCAGCTCTGCCGAAATCCAATGACTACCGTATATTCCTCCCATATTGTTAATGTTCTCCCATTTCCATGTTCAAACAGGCACTTACACATGTGCCATATGCTGGGAAACAACTCCAGTTGGTCCATCTGTACAGCATTAAAACTCTAGATTCACAGCAGCCATGTTAGTACATGCAGGTGCTAACCTACAGATGCTAAATGCTAACCCTTCCATACTCATGTTCAAATGCTTAAGTTAAGGAACCTTTTGGAAATCTGTAGGGCAACTCAGGAAGACCAGGACCTTCAGGTGCTCCAGGACCACCAGGACAGGGAATACAAGGGCCAAAGGTATGTACACAAATATATATGTACAGTACTGAGCAAAAGTCAGACGACATGTTTCACTTATTTTACTTTTTCCTCTTTCTTATGCACAGTGGATTGTCTGTTTTTTAATCTCCTGCAAAAAGAATAACTTGTACCACAAACATTATAATGAAGTCACAGCACTATAAGGACTTTGCTTGTATTTAACCTTTACAGGTTATATTTTATTTATTAGATACATGTATTTCACTATTTTTATGCACATACTCTAGACTGTGAATATTTAAATCATCTCCTGCTATATATATTATATTTAAATATAATTTTCCTTTTATATTTTGTGATTTTATTATATTTATTTGTCAACTGAACAAATGCTTTGCATGTAAATACACACCTTGGTAATAGATGATTGTGGTCCTGCACACATAGACTAAAGGATAGATATGCAGTACTTTATAAATGTAAACACATAATCCTGTTATTATGTTGGTTTTATATTTTTAAGGGTGAGCATGGGGCTCAGGGCATGACTGGGCCAAGGGGACCAACTGGCGAGGGCTTCCCAGGACCAAAGGTAAAAGTCTAACCCTGTTGTCAAAGTAGAAAAACTCAGGACTGGAGACGGTGGCTGCCATTTGTGTTTCTTGTGTGCGGGCCCTGGTTGTTGGTGGTGGGGGCCCGTGGTGGCTGGCCTCCTCTGGGGGGCCGGGTTGCGGGGTCTGCGGACCTGGTGCCCGGGGTCACCCGTCTCCCAGTTGGGCTCCTCCCTGCGCTGAAGAGGTCTGTGCCCCCCTGTGCGCACCACCATGTTTGTGGGGATGGGGCGCTCAAGTGAGGGAGCAGCAGTTCCCCACATAGGGCCGGTTGGTCCCGGACTCAGGACCACTGTGTGTGTATGTGGGTGGGTGTGACGTTTGCTGTGATGAGTGTGTTTGTGTGAGAAAATGCGAGGTTTATTGTAATTGTGAGTATGTGTATAATTGTTGTCTTTTGTATGCGTGTGGGGGTGTGTGTTTGTGTCGTGTTTGCAGTGTGGGTGGGAGGGAGGGTGGCGGTGTCCTGGGGGCGTAGCCACTTTGGGCCCTGGGCCAGCCTTACCTGCACTGCGGTTGTGTGTAAGTTAAGGAACTGGGGTACCTAGTGAGCTAGCAGTTAGCTGGCTCTCTTATCCTGACCCTTCCTCTTCCTCTTCCTATCACATTACACATACGTAGGTTCTGGGGGGAGGGGGCTCATGCTGCAGTGAGTAGGGTCACCTTCCTGGCTCTGCTCGCTGTGCTGCGTGATGTCCCACTTTGCATCATACAATTTACAACATATAATAGTACACACAGGCCTTGGGGGGCAGGTGTGTCACATGGTGGATGGTGGGTGACGCTGCTGAGGCGACCCCACTTGTCTGCTCACTGCTGCCTGCCCTTCAATTTTATTTACATATTACATTGAGGGCCTTGGGGGGGCAGTGTGGCTGAGTACTGTTATTCAGTGCTTATATTGCATCCGTCCCACCAATTTTAATTGTACTGTAGCTTTCACACATTCTTTTCATTTTACATACTCACATTACTCCAAACACGTTGAGTGGAAGAAGCGGTGGGTAGGTCTTCTCACAGCCCAATTTTGTGCACCCTGCCTGGGGTGGGGACTGGCTGGTTGTTTGGTTCTGGATTAGCTGCTTCCCTGGGTTGCCGCTTGCCCACACTAGGCTCCCTGGCTCTCTGGACTCTTGCCCTTTGTCCGTGGGGGCTCTGTTTAGGGTCTGCCTCCTTCCTCCTCTGGGGTGTGCACGTGGTTGCCATCGGGATGTGTGGCCTCAGGTCTTCTGAGTTCCTAATGGGCTGTGGATGGTCTGGGTCCCCTAGGTCCTTTTCTACTTGCCTCTGGATCACGGGGGCGTGGTTGCGGTTTCTTGCCCTCGTTATTGAGTACATTCCATGACAGAGGCACATATACACATTGCTGCAAATAGTAGAATTGTGTGTGGGTGTATATATGTATTTGCATATGTATAGATATGTGAATATGTGTATGTATGTTTTTATTTTATTTATTTATTTTCTTTATCTTTTTTCCCTCCTTTATTGGCTGTCAGGCCTGGTGTAACGTTTGGCTGGTAAAAAAAGAAAAAGAAAAAGAAAAAGAAAAACATATGCAGTGTGATGGGATTTTATTATAGAAATATTTTTTTTCTTTTTATCTAGGGTGACCGTGGTTCTCAAGGTGAAAGAGGTATAAAAGGGATCAAAGGTGACATGGGGGATCCTGGTACTTCAGGACAACCAGTAAGTCAAGTTGTATTATGTATTATGGTTAAAGTTTAGGAATACTGCCTGCCTGCTATCAGAATCATAGAAATGAGAAGTTTATTTTTTTGTGTATATTTGTTGGGTTCATAGGGTATTTATGAAGCACAGTTCATTTCATATGGTATTCATAAGTGACATAACTGCATTCACAGGGAATAGAACATTCATGCAGTATGTACATAGCACAGGGTTAGGGTTAGGGTTTCTATAGGGCCCAGGGCTCTTAAAATGGCATGAATAGGGCACAAGGCATTTATAGCATACAGGACATTTTATAGAATATTCATATGGAATACTCCATCCTCAGCTTATCCATATACAATGGCGTGACTTCAGGGCATATGGAAAAGGGCATATGCTTGCCATAAAAGGGACACACAACATTCTATTTTGTCTTTCAGGGCAGACAAGGACTGAAGGGAGAATCAGGGCTGACAGTGAGACTTCTTATCACTTTCTCCTCTGCACCTACCTCAATATTGATCAATATTGAGATTAATCTCATGTCTTATCACAGCCACTCTGATAATACACAGTTGTATATTACCATTCTATTGTATAATGATTGAAAACACGTTTTTTAACATAACCAACAACTCACACAAAATTTTACTTGAATTATTAAGCTATTTGGTACATATAATGAATAATGTTTTTAACTACAAAACCACATTTTTGAATACTCATTTTCATATGGCATTCATTTTCAGAGAGAAGACATCATCAGAATGATTAAGGAGATTTGTGGTATGATTCTCTGTCTTTCCATCAAGGGTGTAGGTTTGGATACCCCCCTCCCCAGCCCCCAACAGGATCTTTAAATAATTTCTGAATCTCCTATGCGTAATAAAATTATGCCAATAATGATTAAGATAAATATTAGCATATCATTAATCTTGGGGTTGGATTTATTTTTTTAAAGAATTTTAAATGTTGAGTGAAAAGGATCTTATAAGTCCAACTTTTGTCTGATGTAATAACTCATGACCAAATTAGTTGACTCTAAATATGTTGAAGGTTATATTTGCTGAAAATTCCTATAATTCCAAATCAAAAGTTTTAACAAGGACCTCACCAAAAACCCTGAAGATGCATCTGTTTCCTCTTCAGCCTGCTGTACTTCTCTAGCCTGTTGCTATGTTTCCTGCAGTGCATACAAACTAGTTATCTATCGGTGACATTTTCATGAGATATTTAAGGATTACACCGGCAAGCAACCTGACTGATGACAGAATCCAGAATTTGCTTGATAGTTAACACCAACTAAAAAAGTTAAAGTCAGGCAGTAGGTCCACTGACTTTGTGAACATTGCTTGAGGTAATGTGGACTGACAGACCTGCTGATTTAACATTAGTGCACAGATCAACCCTCGCCCTCTCCATGTCTGTCAGTAAATACACATTTAGCATGTTGTGACATGTTTGTGACTCTTTAAACAGTCCCCTTTATCTTCAGTCACTGAAATGCCTTCTTGGAGACATAGCATCTGGGAAGCACATAAGAATGATCTAATATAAATTCAAGTTATAAATATCGATCCTGTCCCTATTGTCCTTATTCAAACCCTACACCCATGCTTCTACTAACTACAGTTACAGCTACAAATTCTGTTCAAACTCTAAGCAACATCTTAGTTTGTTTCCACTGACATTTGGAACTTTCTTTGATTAAAAACATTTCAGGCTGCGGAATCAAGTGTAAGGAGCGTCCCATGGAGCTTGTGTTTGTGATTGACAGCTCAGAGAGCGTTGGCCCCGAGAACTTTGAGATCATAAAAGATTTTGTGACTGCGCTGGTGGACAGGGTGACAGTGGGTCGCAATGCCACACGGATCGGAGTAGTGCTCTACAGCCTGGAGGCCAGAGTGGAGTTCAATCTGGCGCGATACATGACCAAACAGGATGTCAAACAGGCCGTCCGGAAGATGCCTTACATGGGCGAAGGGACATATACAGGCACTGCCATTCGAAAGGCTACGCAAGAAGCTTTCTACAGCGCTCGGTCAGGGGTCAGCAAGATCATAATTGTCATCACAGATGGACAGACTGACAAGCGGGATCCAGTGGTGCTGGATATGGCAGTCAGGGAGGCCCACGCAGCCAACATTGAGATGTACGCTCTTGGTATTGTTAACACCAGCGACCCAACACAAGCAGAGTTTCTCAGTGAGCTGAATCTCATTGCTTCTCAACCTGACAGTGAGCACATGTACCTGATAGATGACTTCAACACCCTGCCAGGTAAATCAGCTGCTCCACACTGAATACAGTTTGTTTTTGAAGGTATTGTAAAATTTTGCAAGAAGTCAAAACTGTTTAATCTAAAGTATAAATAACACTGGAAGTGTTTTTAAAGTAATTTTGTCCAATAAAACACATCACCTGCATTTTAATCAAATACTTAATCCCTGCGACTTTTGCTATTTTACAAAGTAACTTGAAAGGTTTTTTAAATGTAAAGATGAAAAAAAATCACATGTAAGACCATTTTTATTGACACCATGATGGCACATAACATTTGATAAATCGTTGAAAAGATTTAAGTATAGTGATCCTTGTCTAAGTATCTACATATTCTACAATGTAGCTGATTTCAGTTTTTCTTGCCAGGAGCAACACACATCCTTGAAATTATAGTAGATTATGAATTGTAAATATTACTGATTTTAAGGGTTTTAAGATCATAGGTGAAAGAGTGTTTTCTAAAAAAAAAAAGAAAAACATTTACATAAAAAGAGCTGAGGCTTTAAGCAATCATGTGATGATGTTGAATCACAGACTCATAGAAGGGAATGCTATATATAAAGAAATGCTTAGACAAGGTTCTACAACTTTTGGACCTATAATTTAGTTCTAACAGACCTGTTTAGAGTATCACAAAACTAAATAAAAATTCATGTTTATGCATTAATAAAGTCAACAAGAATGACAACCCACATTTCTCTTCTCCTCTCTCTAGCTTTGGAATCTAAACTAGTCAGTCAGTTCTGCGAGGATGAGAATGGAGCGCTATTCTTTAACCGCATCAACGGTAATGGATTTGGTAAACATGGCAGCCAGATCAACAATTACCCATATGGATTTGGTCACAATGGCAACTGGATTGGCAGTTATGGTGGCCATGAAAACAACAAGCATACGAGCAACAGGGAAGATGTCCAACCGGGAGAAACACATACGAGGACTCATGCAGGGACGCACACCGAGACACACACCACAACTCATACTGTGACTCACACTGGCAGAGGGGATAGCCTGCCTGCACCAGTCACTCCAGATATAATTACAGTAGATGTGAGTACAGTGTACACTGTGAACACTGTACACTTTTTTTTAAATAAAAAAGTAAAATATGGTAAAATTATTCTACAGTCTATTTATATCTAAAATGATTTTACTGCACAATATTTTATTATTGCAGCCACTGTTAATAATAATGTTAAGTCCACAAAATACAGCTTAAGTAGAGCTTACTCACAGTGGATCTGGTTGCTACTGCACTGTAATGAGGTGATGATGCTGGATGCAAGTTTTTATTAGAATGAAACTTAAGAGAAATTGACAAGCAGTGGTGAGCAAGCAAACACAGGGGTATAAATACACAGTGAGGAGATGGAAAACACACAGGTGAGGTGTGTAGCAAAGGGGGGGAACCAGGGAGGAGCAGAAAAACAAAAGCACACAGCTCAACACAGGAGAAAAGGTGAAGATGAGGGGAGAAGCAGACAAAGGCAGGGCAACAGAGGATTTTACACTCATCAGTTGAAATAGCTTAACATTTTTGTTGGATTTTTGCTCAGTTCCTCCCCTAATTTAATCTTCACCAGTTCAAACCCACAGGCTAAAACTCATCCAGGAGTGAGGGCTTACCCCACTCAGTCTTAAGACCACAGAGCACCTCTGGGCTTAAACATTGCTATTGGGATGTCTCCTGATAAGCAGGCAGTTAGACAGTCATATGCAGCAGGAGATATGCACCAAAAATCATGTCTCTGTATTATTAGGCTGAATGAGAAATATATAAAAATGTATATCTTGTTTTTTTTGTGAAGTGGGCTTATTGTTCATGCACTTTTAATAAAACAGACGATGACCAAAAAAGTAAATAGGGCAGCTGACATCTTGGGTCAACGTTTTTTTTGCAGCTTTCTAAAGTGTTAATCTTTATGCAAGTGTAATACCTAAAGGTGTTATTTTCTCTTTCAAAGGTCCCTCGAGGTCCACACACTGCAGACACGTACACACACACCACATCAGAGCACAGCAGCAGCATAAACATTCCTTCAGGCAACAGAACATCTTCACATGTCAGAACTTCATCAGGATCATCATCATCATCAACTGTAACAACGTCATCAAGTTCAGTACATTATGTGTCTATCCCTAAACCACCTTTACCTAAAGGTAAATACAAACAGACACAGAAATATGTCCTCACACTTTCTTTCCCTCACATTATGCATTCATTTATGCATTTATGAACGTAGAAAATTAGGAAGTACAAGAAATATCTAGTTTTAATGTGTCATAAATGCAGCGATATCACAAGACACCTTTTTCCTCAACATACGTAACAGTGTTAGTAACAGTCTTGTGTCTTGTCTATGGTCAGAAATTATACCACTGGACCCTCGCTGTGAACTCACCCTTGACCAGGGTCCATGTCGTGATTACAATATCCGCTGGTATTACGACCGGCAAGCCAACGCATGCGCCCAGTTCTGGTATGGAGGCTGTGATGGCAATCGCAATCGTTTTGACACAGAGGACGAGTGCAAAAAGACCTGTGTAGTCTCACAAGTAGGTAAGCCCTCACACACAAACACACGTTCAAAGCAATAGTAAGGAGAGATATCTCACACGTGTTCCCCCTTACCCTTCCAAACCCTACTTTAAAACACATTTAAAAAAGAAGTAGCATGTGGTCAAAAACTAGTTGTTTTAACTTCAAAAAGTTGGACCACCTTAAAAAGTTTAGTTAATTGAAGAATAAGAATCTGCTTCTAGAAACTTATTATTTCAAGTTTGAATAACTTAACTTTTTAAAGTAACCCAAACACCAGTCTTTTAACAGTGCAGTGACTAGAATTTTATTTAGGATTTCTTGAGGTGTGCTGGTTTATTTCTCAAGGCTTTAAGTGCTCTTTAGAGCCCCCTTTTGGTCAACAACATATATAAGCATGTAAAATTATTTTATATAGATAGATAACACTTTATTGTCAGATTCACAATCTGAAATTTGTTCTGAAATAGGATTGTGTTCAATGCGTAGGAGATAAATAACAAATAAAAAGCTGATGTAAGCAGTGTTTTCTGAAAGTGTACTATGTTCATAATGTAATCTAGACAAAACTCTTAAATCATTTATAGTTCAACCACTATGTTGATTGAGATATGGATGTTCCGCTTTTTGTTGTTATTCTCTTTAATAACACTTACAATGCTATTAGTTGCAAGTCACTTGTACTACTTTTAATTCAGTGATGTCTGTAAGATGAATATGTAGTAAATATAAGAACAGTCTGCTTTAACTGAATGGTGACAGCCCTTTAATTTAGCAGTGAGTGGGACATTGAAGGTGAATACTGTTGTACATGATCAAATGGTGGTGAAACCTGCCAAAACTAAAACAATTCTTAAAGCTATTCCTAGATGAGGCTGGATGTCATTATTAATTACGTTGTTGAGTACAATGGCTTAAAAACTATAACATTAGCATAGCTACCATGTAAAACTAAAGAAGCAAATTTCAAAAATAACGTCCAAAACATGTTCTGGCTGATCGACTACTCTCTCCTTATAAATTGATATAATCACATGTGTTTTTTTCACAGGAGGATGAGGAACAAAGCTGATGTTTACAAAAGACTAACTAATGGGCTGATACCTACAATACCTCAACGGTCAGTGTCACTAAAACATGTGCACATAAAGGCTGAAATAAATATTTCATATAGTTCAGGCTTTTGTGATTAATACTTTAATTGCTGTATCTACTTAAATCAATGATGTATGTATTAGCACTAGTTGTATTTTAGCTATAGTTTTGTTGCAATTTCCAAATTGCCATTTCAGTGTCTTTCAATGAATTATAATGTTGTTAACTCAGTAGCTTGGTAATTAACAGGAGGCATTTTTCTAGTCTACATTTGACACAAACTGTAGCATACCATCAACAAATATTTCCTTGTTTATATATTACAAATGTGTTTTGAGACTTAGTTCTTTTTTAATTATAAGGAAATTGTTGTCCATTGCAATTGTATGCTACAAAAGAGCAGACATTACTTTTGCAGGAGAGTTTCTATATTTAACTCTAAGAGGGCAATCTAGAAGGCTGTTCATAGCCCACCATTTCTTTGCTACTCAAGACTTCCCAGGTGGCTATGAGTAAGGCTTAAACAGTTTATTGACCAAGAGATACTGTAATACTGTAGAAAGCTATAAATGCAGTATACATGTAATACACTCTCTGTCCACTAAGAAACACGTTCCACTTACTAATAGTAAGTAACACTATATAGATGTACAATTACAAACTGTAGCCCATCTATTCTAATGAAGTGGACTCTGGGTGCACGTATGCTGTGGGTGCTTTATTTTGTGTATTTTAAAGCCGGTTAAGAGACATAAATATAATAGCTGTGAGCAATCAGTATTAAATAATTAATACTGTCAATGTAATGTTGTAAAATCATTGATTTTGATTTTAAGACATTCTTTTGACAATGTTGGTGTAATATTGTTTGTCATTGTTTGTCATTGATTTAATACAACATACATTTTTAATAAAATACAAATTATCACAATAATAAGATTTTCATTCTAGAATTATTTAAACACCGCCCTCCAGAAACTTTTCACTCAAGGTCACAGAATGTTGATGAGATGTGTGCTCAGAATTAGGCAGATGTTGGTGTTCAGTTTATAGGGACAATTTATATCTGAGAACCAGCAAGTGTTCCTCAAAGCCCAGCAAAACATGGTTATTTGACCGTTGAACAGTACTGTAAATCTATTACCACCCACCATGTTCCATTTATTTCCAGTCAATATGGCCAAATTGCGAAATGTTCATTTTTAGTGGTGATCATTTCTGAGGTGATCACATTTGTAATAAACACTTAAATGAAAAAAAATAAGGAAGATGTGTGAAAAAAGAAAATATGACTCTTAACAACCATGCAAAACCTCACTTTCAGATAAACAGTGCTTAAATTTAAGAGACAGAATTATAAGCGATGAAGATAAAAAACACAACAACCTAAGTAAAGTCAGTTATCAGAACAGTTTTCTATATTTTTTTCTATATTTTTTTCTATGTTTCTATATTTAATTTCATGAATGAGTGAAAAATATTAACGAGGTCCAGACCTCTGTGTCCTCATAGTTAGTTTCGGTCATGTTCAGATCATGAAAAGCAGAAAATACAACCAACTTTTACAACTGAACTTTAGAGGCATGTAAAAAATATCTCTGTAGATTTCTTTGAAGAACTGAAAGGAAGCCTCCCAAAAAGAATTGCGATTGCATTTTTGTTTCTGAAAGTCATTTTACTTTCTTTTTTGTTGCTTAAATATTAATGGATTTTCTAAAAACTGGATCTAGAAAGCGATCATTTGAATGCTGCTTTAGAAAAAAAAGCTGTGATGAGTCACCATTGTTTTGTCATGGCGGCAATGTTTTTAGAACACAGAAATTCATGCCACTAGACCTTTATGTTCAATTAATGATAACTGTCAGATGCTAAGTCTCTAAAACAACTGATGTAGGTGTTTTCTTATTAGCTGTTGCTTCAAGAAACTTGCTTTGGTTACCATCTTTGTATATTTGCCTAGGCTCATTCATTCACATGTTTAGAATTTTACTGGCATTCACCTACATACACTACCAGATATCATTCTGTGTGTGTGTGTGTGTGTGTGTGTGTGTGTGTGTGTGTGTGTGTGCGTTTGCGTTTGCAAGAGAGAGAGAGAGAGCTTGCGCGAGAGAGAGAGAGAGATTGACATATACCCCCCTCTGTCTTTCACTCTTTTGACTTAAGTTACACCTACACTACCCACAGACACCATCCTCTCCTGTTTTAATTATAGTACCATCTCTAGTGTAACACAGCTCTCTCTCTTTTAAACTGTTAAACTGCAGGCTCTAAACATATCAGTATTAACACTTTTTTCACTTTTTTGATCTGGTAAAATTTCTTGAGATCATATTTATGAAACTGTGGTTACAAATCGATGTTTTTAAATATATAATACATTATTATTATTATAATAGGCAGTAAATGTGTTTTTCTAAAAACAAAAACTGTATCAGCTAATGGTGCAAGTTAAGCCACCTGAAAAACAGCTACTAGCTATTGTATTAACCAGATTTTAAAGTATAGCTCTCTGTATAACTATTAATAATTAAATCCCCAATTCTGCTGATTTTATAGGTGTGTATGAAAAAAAATATTACAGCTCATTTGTCTGTTCTTAAACCTGCAGATGGTTTGGCAAGTCTCTAGAAAGAAGATACAGAAATGCAAGTCTTAAATTGAATAAAATCTCCTTTAAGGAACTTCCACAGATTATTTGGTTTCACTTTCACTGTAGACTCTGAACGGTGTGCTTGGCATTCATGTTTGTTACATCATCCAAAAAGAGGTAAATGAAAACTATGGCTACAAGCACTAGATTTTTAGTTTACTTTTGTAACTATGGCACAACAACAGTTTTGAAATACTAAGGTCAGTAATTCATTGTTAAAATGCAACAATAATTTAAACACCAAATATTTGACTTAACTTTATGTAAGGTGTCTTTTCCACACACTCACTATTTTGGGGAAAGTACTTAGCCTTGCAACCCCAGAGCTACATTTTTGCTAATTCTCTTTTACTAATGTTTTTCACCAGTAAACCTGATAGAACGTTTTAAAATAAACTGATTATACTTGCTATGTCTAAAATTTGACAGGCAAAAAAAAGTTTGTAAAAAGAATTGCTTACCAATACATTCTCATGGTTCTTCATTTGACAGCATGATTAAAAAGGTAATTGCAAACTAAATTTAGGGTCATATGACAAAAGTTGTATGTTCAGCGATACATGTGGTGAGTCAACTTTCCCACTGGCTATAATAGCCATTCTGCCAAATTAGTTTTAACTGCAACCTCAGCTATCTAAAAAAAGCAATGATTCAAACCCAAGATATTTAAGGTGTTATGACCTATAAAATTTAGTTAAATTCTTAAAAAATAACTTTATTATATATATTGCTATACCATGTTTTCATGTCATTACAGGACCACAATGACTTTTTGTCCATAGGCGGAACATTATTTTGCCCCACACTTGTCTTTAGGGCAGGAAGTGAGACTGCATCCCACTGTTCTACAGTAAATGTGTCCCAAAGTCTGAAAGTTAGTGTGTACAATTAAGAATTGTCATTGCCAAACACATATGTTCTTCAGTGAAGTACATTTTTGTGTGCTTTAGTAAAAAAAAAATCACTTGTGTACTGTTCAAAGCTGTGTCCGCCAGTCATAAACTGGATAGTGTTTTTGTGCTCCACTCAAATCAGAGTTCTACTACTGAAACACTCGCTACCCGACAATTTGGTATTGTTATGATTGTTTTGGTAGTGACAAAATTAAATATTCTATCCATTAATGAAATAAACATAACATTGACATAACATGACATTAAGTAATTCACAATAAATGGTGTATTAAACTCTGACTCAGATCATAAGTAGAATCAAAATAGGTTCTGTACTGCAGTTATGAGCAGTTATATCAGGTCAGTTGTGGTGTGGTTTTCCTTTTTGTTCAGGTCTGACAGCCACTGACGATTTTTCAGCCATGAAGAATTAGGAACAGGACAATAAGGTTTTACTTACTCTAAACATTGTGATCAGCTTTGAGTGTGTAGTGAGCTTGTGTGGTGTGTGTGTGTGTATCACCTGTTGTTAAAGCAGCTGCCTCCCATCACTGTCACTCTGTTCTAAGACATGCTACAATTCTCTCTCACACACACTCGCCAATCACATCCACACACACGAAATAACTCTGTAAACACTGTGTTCTGATTTGAATGCAAAAGTTTTGGGTCCTCTGCTCGAATTGCCTGTTCTGTTGACCTTCTACATGAAAATAAGTTAGCAAATCCTCTACAGCAGACACACGTCTGCACATTTTAATGCACAATTACTGTTTATTTGCAGATTTTAAAATATTAAAACATTAAAATTAATACAGAATTAAATATAGCCTATGCAAAAGTTATGCCATAGGTTGTATTTCCAATATGTTTAACTCAGCAAAGAAATACAAACTGTGCACTAACATGTGTAGAAACCTGGCATATTTAAGAGTGTTGCCTGTAGAGGATATATTTTTCATTTAGAAAATCCATAAGACAAGTCATTTTGACGTCCTGGTGGGTAATCTACTGCAAAAATGTGTATTTATCAATTAGTTCCATTTAAATAATGTTGCAAATTTATAATAATAGATCTGGACTTCTAACAGAAGGTTTGGTCTCTGCGGCCTGTTTTACTGCGACAGCTGCTGTCGTTGCACTCCCCCCGCTACTCTTGGAAGGATGGGGGCAGAGGGGAGGAGAGTCAAGCCCAGGTTAAATTTAGAAAGCCCAGATTAAATAACAGCCTCTTCAGGCTGCGAATCTTTTCGCTGCTCTGTCCTTTTCCAGCCAGGACTGTGTGGCAAGCAGACGCTCAGCCACCTTCTCTCCTCTTTTCTTTTTCCTTTCTTCTTTGTTCTCTGTAACTTCCCTCCACCTACCACCATGGATCCGAAGGCACTGAAGGAAGAACTCCGCCTGTTCCAAAGCACGCTGCTGCAGGATGGCCTGAAAGAGCTGCTGAACGAGAACAAGTTTGTGGACTGCACTCTGAAAGTGGGTGACCGCTGCTTTCCGTGCCATCGCCTTATTCTGGCCGCATGCAGCCCCTATTTCAGAGAGATATTCTTCACTGAAGATGGAAAGATCAAAGAAGACCTCAAAGAGGTTGCTTTAGACGATGTAGATGCTAATATCCTGGACATGATCATCAAATACCTCTACTCGGCTGAAATTGACCTGACCGATGACAACGTTCAAGAGATCTTTGCACTAGCCAACCGCTTCCAGATTCCATCTGTGTTTACAGTCTGTGTGAACTATCTACAGAAGAAGCTGTCCGTAGCTAACTGTCTGGCCATATTCAGGCTCGGCCTGGTCCTCAATGTGCCTAGGCTAGCTATAGCCGCTCGCGACTTCATAGCGGATCGTTTCGAAAGCCTGGTGAACGAAGAGGAATTCCTGCAGTTAGCCCCTCATGAACTCTTTGCCCTGATTGGTGGAGACATGTTGAATGTGGAAAAAGAGGAAGTGGTGTTTGAGTCACTGATGAAATGGGTGCGAAGCGACAAAGAAAAACGCATTAAAGCCCTCAGTGAAGCTTTCAACTGTATCCGCTTCCGTCTTCTTCCAGAAAAGTACTTCCGGGAGAAGGTGGAGACGGATGACATCATCAAGGCTGACCCAGAGCTCCTAAAGAAACTGCAGGTCATTAAAGATGCTTTCAAGGGAAAACTTCCAGAGATGAAAAAGAAGGAGAAGAAGGAAGGAGATGTGAATGGAGAGGCAGGAGGAGAGGAGGAAGAGGAAGAAGAAGAGACGTTGCCTGGTTACCTAAACGACAACCGCAGACTGGGGATGTATGGACGGAATCTGATCCTCATGATAAATGACACAGCGGCTGTGGCGTACGACGTTGGAGAGAACGAATGCTTCCTGGCGGCCATGGCTGAACAAGTGCCCAAGAACCACGTAAGCGTCTGCTCCAAGAAGAATGAGCTTTTCGTCCTTGGCGGTCTGTTCATGGATGAAGACAACAAAGAAGCTCCACTTCAGTGCTACTTCTACCAGGTTGGTGATGAATCAAATACACTAGAATAATGATAAAATGATGCAGTTTCTTAATTAAAATTCATTGTACTTCAATTACACATTAATTAAATGTTCAATTTTACAATTTTTCTATTTAGTTTATTTGCACATTCTGTTAAAATTGTATTAGTATACACACATTTGAATCAAATACATTTAATGTATGTACAGCTTTTTTCAGTGCCCTCATCAGTGATGAATGTGGTTCATATTGTTCCCTGTTTCAGGTTGCCATTTAAATGCATAGTTAAATATTTTTCTATGTATATTTTCCATGTACAACTTTTGTACATTGTTTTTTAGATATGCAATATTGCACCAAAAGGGTTCTGTTGTTGTTACACCAAGAAACAGTTTTAAATTATCTTATCATATTTATTTCATAGTAGTTTCACTTTAGATATTGGATATTGTAATACATCAAAGGATTAATGATTAAATAGATGAAATTGTTAAGATTTAAGGGGTAAAAATACAGTTAGGACATTTTCATTTTAATTCTACTCCATATTGCATTGTTCAAATTTTTAAAGAATACACTCAACACATTTCAAGCAACAATTATGCCACGCTCAGTGTATATTAGTGAAAACCTCTGCTTTTCTATATAAATGGGAGCTTTTTGTTTATGTTTGACTGAAAAAGTGACAAATCTCTGACGAAAATTAAAAAAATGACTTGTTGTTTTATTCCAGCTAGACAGCATTACCGCTGACTGGCTGGCTCTGCCCCCCATGCCAAGTCCCAGATGCCTCTTCGGTTTGGGTGAATGTGGCAATCAACTGTTTGCTATCGCTGGCAAAGACCTGCAAACCAATGAATCTCTTGATTCTGTCATGTGTTATGATATAGAGTGAGTAATATCAATTCTTATATCACCCAGCCTGCTACAAAACACAGTATCTTAAATATAGATATTGAATCTTGTCTATGCACTGCTAATCACAGTAAATATAGACAATACATGTATAAAGCATCGTTTGTGTTAACAATATATAAAGCATTCTTTGTAAAAGCTATTCATAGTGATTTACATACAGTTGACATAAAGTTGCTTAAGCTGGATAACTTTTACTCTATTAATAACATCCTTACTATATTTAGATGTAAGGTACTGTTAACTCTTACACTGCTGTCCATTTCTGTTAAATTTTTCTGTTAATACTTCATATTAGAATCTAATCACATGTCATTATTTACAGGAAGATGAGATGGAGTGAGACGAAGAAACTTCCTCTCCGCATACATGGCCACGCTGTAGTCTCATATAACAACATGATTTACTGCATCGGCGGGAAGACTGATGATAAGTGAGTGTGTATGTGTTTGTGTGTGTATGTGTGTGTGTGTGTGTGTGTGTGTGTGTGTGTGTGTGTTGCAGCTGTCAGTGTTCTGTCAGAATTGTGGGGGGAGTAGTGATGCCCCACTCGGACCCAGACTAAAGATAGTCCTTTTCAACCTCTTCCTATTTCATTTCTATATTTCAGGGTGTTTTTGACAGAAATGCCAAAAAAGGATATTGTCACAGAAACGGAGCTAAATGTAAATGTGTAAATGAGACGGTGCTATTGTGAAGGCTATGGAGCTGTAAAAAACTGAAATCTCTCTTTCTGTCTCTTAGTAAAGCTATAAACAAGATGTTTGTGTATAACCACAAGCAGTCAGAGTGGAGGGAACTGGCCGGTATGAAGACAGCTAGAGCGATGTTTGGAGCTGTTGTTCACAATGAGAGAATCATCGTAACTGGAGGAGTTAATGAGGAAGGTCTGACGGCTGCATCAGAAATCTACAATTTCGGAACAAACAAGTACGTGTAAAGAAAGAATGTATATGTACTAATATAAGCTTCATTGACACTTGTGTTGCCGTTCAGAGGAAATTTTGTGGTCATTGACTACTGGTCTAAAAATTCCATTAACCAATAATTTTGGCTAATATAATGTTTTAGATTTAGGTTTTATATTCCAGTAGTTTTAGTTAAATAGTGCTCTATTGACTGTTAGTATTCAATTATTGCACTTCTTAAAATAACAAAAATTTACATTCTTAAATATTTTACTATTTTTATTTTACTACTTCTAGTTATCAGCAATTTTATCAGCTGAAACTTAAAACAATACAGGTCACAATATCAGCCAAACAGTATATCTATCAGTCTTTACCACATATATAATGTATGTGCACTACGTGACCTGTGTTGCAACATAATTTTTAGTCTCCATATAAATTATACAAAAAATAACAAATTACTGAATTACTCAGTAATATTTCTATGTATTCCATGTACTTCTTGCTGTGGCACAGCACCAAGCAGCTAAAATATTAAATAATATCACAATGCATTTTGTCAAGTTGTTTAAAAAAAACAAGATTAATTAATAAATGAATAATAAATGTAATGTCATTTTTGTGTTAATGTGTGGAAAGATGCTATGATCATATTCGAGTGTCTCTAATTATTGTAAGCTTATATCTTGGTGTCTAGGTGGGACGCTTTCACAGATTTTCCTCAGGAACGTAGCTCAGTAAACCTCGTGAGCAGTGAAGGTAGTCTTTACGCTGTCGGGGGCTTCGCCATTGTGGAGTTGGAGAACAAAGAATTCGGACCCTCTGAAATCACAGACGTTTGGCAGTAAGTTATCATGTCTTAGTTTAATGTAGCTTTTTTTAACATGTCTTTAACTAGGACTGTATCCTAGAACTGAGTGGTGTGTATCATTAAATACTGATAACTGTCACTCATTATTATAGCATTTGGTTATGTTCGGCTTTATCTGAGCAGTATAGTAAACGTCAAAGAAAACACAATTTATTGTGGTGTTATATACACAATAATTTTTGAGCACGTTTTGTTGATATCCCAAGTGAAAGTAATATATATTATTATTATTATATGTATTATTGTATTATATATATATTATAGTGATATAACATATTTCTGCACATTTAGTACACAATCATTTCTTTCCAATATGTAAACTTAAGCAAATCAATATAATGTGTGCAGTAGAATTTGCAGAAAAATCTAATGTTTAAGTGTGTCCCCTGTAAAGGGAAGTGTTAAGTTCTTTTGACATAGAAAATCAACAAAACATGTAATTTGACTGGGCATATTCATAGTTTTGCTGACATAATATACAATCAGGCCCAGAAGTATTTGGAATATGATGCATTTTTAATTACTTCTCTACATTTTCAACTCTGAATATGTGGCCCATCTGGAGCATTTAGCTATAAAGGGTCTCTGTGATCACATTCAGTGCAAAACCAGCTGTGTTCAGACAGCAGAGTGTATTCCACAAAAAACTGCAAGGAATGAAAGTTTTGCAAGGCAGAGAAGGAGCAGAGGGTTTTTATTTAAGAGGAGAAAAAGATCCAACAGGTTTGATTCTTTTCACTCCGCCCATGTAAACACCAACAACATTAGCAAGCACAGCATTACAGACGAAGCTGAACGTTTTTAAACTTGGAGTAGAAACTCTGGTAAATCTGTTTAGTTTAATTATGTGCTGTATTCAGGAAAGAGCAGTAGACTGAGCCATTGTTTACCACAACCTAAAGCTTGAGAATGATCTATTGATGATGTGGCTACTGATAGAAGTAGCAAGATGTATTCTGAAATGTATAGAGCTGTACTTTCTGCTCAGATTCAGTGAAATGCTCTTAGGGTGAAAAAATGGGACACCAGATCTCAGTCTAGTGGAGCATGCTCTTTACAGGACTAAAGACAAAACTGTTTTGAGACTAAACTGAGACTAAACAAAAAGATCCACAAACAAGCAGCAACTTTGCGATATCCATGGGTTCCAAATTTCAGGCACTCATTGACTGCGATCCAAGTTTTTAAAAAAATTACTGCTTTTATAATAATGCTAGTTAGTCCAGTTACTTTGGAGCATGTGCAAATGGAGAGACTATTTAAAGAATGGTTTTAATTCCTAAATATTTAATGCATTAATCTTGACAAATTTATTTAATTAACTTGTGCATAACTTCAGAAGCCTTACTCTATCCTAAACCAATTTTTCATCTGAATTCAAAAACATCTATGAAGCCTTTATTTCTAATTACTTCATTTCTACACTCTAATGCTATCCCAAAGTTCAGGAGCTAAATGACTAAAGGATTATCAGGCATTTCTATAAATAGTGGTATTACTAAGCATGTTCAGTATTTATAAGTGGACAGCAGATGCAGGCTCTGTTTAAGTGCTCTCCCTCTTTGTGTGTTCTCAGACACGATGATGAGAAGAAGCAGTGGAGCGGTATGCTAAGAGATTTGCGCTATGCGTCCGGAGCCTCTTGTGTTGCGATGCGTCTTAATGCTGCCCGGATGCCCAAGCTCTAAACTGTTTTGTCCTTATGACCTTTCCCCACCTAGTTCAGCTGTCTGCAGACTCCATCGAATTATGTGCCTAAAACTAACCTAACTATGATTACATGTTCTTCATTTCTCAATTTCTGAAGAATGAATGTGTGTATGTGTGTGTTTTATGTACATTTGACATGTTGCACATTTCTGCTAATTTTGAAACTTTTAGCAAATCTTCTCTATATCATTTATGTCTCATTCATGGCTGTTTAAATAGAAATCACTGTTATAGCACATTAGGCCCAGTTATACATATACTACTTGTTTTTTTGTAAATTAAATATTTTTAAATCACACATTGTTACTTCTTTTTTGGCTTCATGAATGTCCTCTACTAAAACAAGTGCAATTATTTTATATGGAGTCACAGTCTAAAGTGTTTCCCCCTGCAAAAAATATTCTCCAACTTTGCCATACATTTTATCCAGGACCTGATTTAATTTTTATTTTTTTCCCATGCAACAACGTATATCATTTTTCTTTGTATGAACTAGTATAAAGTACAATGCTCAAATGTTCAAATCTAGAAAAAGATAATATCTCTGATAGCAAGATGACAGTGGCCCATTGTCGTTCCACCAATAGCAATGACCTAGTCATTTTCTCTCTGTTGTTTGTGATATTTGTTCCAGTTTATGTTCTAAAATAGAAGTGTCTGTGTATTTAAAATTGGTTTGAGGAGAAATAAATAATGCATATTGTTAGACTATGTTAGATACTTAGAGCTTGCTAGTAGCTGATGTTATGTATACTAGCTCTTTTGCTATTAAAATCCCTACAAAAGCAAATTTAAGTTTCTCGCTATGAAACTTTCAGTTTATGATGATTTGCTTCCACCAGCAACAAGTGGATAAAATCACAGCACTTTAATTTGAATTTTCATTCTATTTCTATATCATTTAAACATAACGCCTGTGGACGTTTCGGTAACACTTTATTTAAAGGTTGTCTACATAACACATTCATAACAACCTACATAAACACTTCATGACATGTTCATAAAAGTCTAAATACACATTCATAACATATACGTATTTGACATGAAGTTAATATGGACTACTATGTCATTTTATTTTATTTTTATTTGCCAAAAACAACAAAAAGCGTCAAAATAACACTTGGTATTACCCCTTTTAACAGGATGTGCACTGACATTTGACATTTGACAGATTTTAAACTTCTTTTAAATTATTAATTTGGTTTTTATCATACAAATTGTATTTTACACTTTGTTGTTCTTTCTCTCTTCTGTGTTCTTTAAAAATGTATTGTGGCAGAGATTTAATTCAGCAGTCTATATATTGTTGAAGTAAATGTATTATTATGCTATGTATTATTTTATTAAGTTTAACTCTCCTGGGTTTAAATGCTGGTATGCTACATCAAGGATCAATTAACACTTTACAGGCTATTTTTTATCTTCTTCCTTGCTTAAGGTATTGGAGAAGGTACAAGCATAACTGTGCATTAATTATCCAGCCTAATTGACACTTTTTGAAGTAATATGCACCATTATCCTAAGGACTGATTCATTCTGTTGTTTTAATATATTTTATAACTGACAATATACAGTTTTTTGCTGGTAATCAAATTAAATCAAAGTTTATTTGTCACATACATAGTCATACATGGTACAACTAGCAGTGAAATGCTCTGACAACTACCCACTCACATGAAACAATAAGATAATATAAAGATAGTATATCTGAAAATATATAAGGTAAGAGCAAGATGCACATAAATTAAGATATTCTGAAGTAATAACACATTTTAAAATGGCAGATGGTACTGGTTATCCGCAAAATGCTGAAATGCAAGTAAGACCAGACCAAAATCATAATGGAACAGTCTTGTTAACTAGTTAAATAAAGACTATTTCAGTCTTACAACATAATATGATTATTTATTAAACAACAGCAATAATAAAACAATAGCTGACGGATATAAACATAAAGCACACATCAGAACTGAAGAACTGAATGGTTAGGGGGCAGCTAAACCAGCAAACAGCTAAACCAGCAAAGACAATGTTGGACAACAGCTAAACCAGCAAACAGCTAAACCAGCTAATTATGCTGCTTGACCAAGAAAAAAAAACCCAGCAGCATCATACTGATCAGTCAGCTTCACCTGTAAGGTAAAACGGGAAAAAAAGCCTCATGTGAGATAAACGCATTAAAGCATTTGAATAATTCAGAAGCTCTATGGCTCCAAAGACAGAGCAGTGCATACTCTACGGTTTGGCAGGTCTGTAAGAAAACATGTTCATAGTTAGCTTTTCTGTCATTGCAGTATTGTAAAATGATGTGATACAGCTCTTGTATACACGCCTTCAGATTGAATAAATCCCAGCCCGCGCAGTAAACAGCAAGTGTACATGCATAGCTATGCCCCCTTGTGATTGCATAGTATTTGGTGTGCACACCATGATAAAGTAAAGTACAAACCTAGATTTTTGCCATAATAGCCCTTAGATCGATGATGTAGGCATGATCATGCCTGAAACATTAAGCACAATGTGGGCGCAGACCAGTTGGGGAGTTTGGAGTTCAAGGCACCTGGGCCTAGTGGGACTACATCCTTAAACTCTGCAGGGTTTCAATTCAGTTTCACACATTATTTAAATTGACTCAAAAACATTTTCAACATGCTATGCCTCAAAAGCTTTTTAGAAAGGTATAAGAATAGATATGGGGTATTTAATTTAAGTTTTTGGCAATACTGTTTATATATACATATGCAGAAAACAACAATCTACATGTTTACTTCAGTAAAAATCTGATGAATTTGTTTAGTTATATGGGTAGTAAGACAAAAAATCTCCTATATGTGCAGCTGAGCAAGTTCTTACCCATTCCTGGTTTGCAGTTCCAGCTATTTCTCCAGCTGGTTGAATAAAACCTTGTACATCTATTTGCACTCTAATTTTGAAGGCTAGAGCCGTATAATGCTGGGTGTTATTATAGGAAGCCTCAGGAAGCTTAGCGATCAACAGAGTGAGCTTGACAGGCCAACAGTGCGGGCCACGAGTGAATTGTTGCTTTCTTTTCTGTGCACAATTTTTTCAACAATTTAAGCTAGATTATCTAGATTTCTTCAGGAACCTCCTCCCAATCATAATTTCATGATTTCCTAACATAGCTGAGTATGTGAGAACTTTAGTTTAATTTTAGACCAAACGGAGCTGCAGTCCTGTACACAGACCATCACTTTCAGACCCACACTATGAGCCTTTTACATTTTCAAGAAAAAGTAAGTGAACCATTTTGAATTACTTGCATCAAACGTTAATAAAATGTGTCCTTTCTACCTTGTACTGTGGATATTTATTCAATGCGGTCAATAAAAGATGTTTTTGTGCTACTAGTTTAGATTGTCATCGCCTATAAAAGTGACTTTAATAACAATTAGACCACATTTTATTAGTAATCAATGCAGAAATTGTAAAGCATCTTCTTTTTCTTGCAAATGTACAAGTGCACTCTTGTGGTTCATTTCAAAATTGCAGCCCTAATTTTCTGCCATTATTAGAATATTTTTGAGACATTTTTTCTTTTTAGTACGACGAAAACAAATGTTTATAGAACTCTAATTCATAACCTTTGTCTTTACTAAAGAACCCTTAAAGAACAATCTTTTTTAAAGCATGTATGAAACAAAACTCTGAGTTAACAATACATATTTAAAATTTACATCATTAATATTTACTAAACAATTTTTATGCTCCTCCAGAATTAAATAGCTTTGCTATCACAACTAGACCTGTTTGTGCTACATACATTAAAACAATTATCAACCCAGCAAGGATATGTCAGTTAAAGAAGATAATACCAACCTATTACCAACTATTCATCATTTATATTTTGTAACATGATTAATGTTTTTGCAACTGGCTTCTTCGTTGTACATGTAACGGCATATCACACAATTCATAAATAGTAAAAGTAATAGTAAATCAAATACAGTATACAAACTAGACTCAGAGAATATGAACATTTTTAAACATTGTTGAAGTAACTGATTAAAACATATTAGTATTGCGCTAAACTAACACATATTATTGCACAATTGAACCCCTAAATGTATATCTTGCAAAATAAAAAGAAACCATTTGTGCATCTAATGGACTGCAATAATTAAAAGAATATTTACTTGTTTACACTATAAGCACACTCCTAGACAAAAAAATTGTTTTTATTGATTGTTTCGGCTGTTCATAGTTCAGATTTAAATGCTTTAAAGAATTTATTGGCTGTTTTAATGCGTCAGTGCTGAGTGGGGGTGCAGGGAGGCGCTTCACCAGCTTCCTGACAGACAGGAGCAGCAGGTGCGTCTGTTGGAAGTCACTTCTGGTATACGGACAGTTAGCACTGCTCTTCAAAAATGTATACTCTTATTACACCAATGCTCACACTTCCTGTCCATATCCATCATGTCCAGTCTGGCGCATACCCGGATAGCATCGGCGTCTTACTTGGCAAGTATCTTTCAGCAAATCAGCGATTTGCTTGCACAAACAATCCGATAATTTTTTAGTTCATTCAGAAGCATCTGTGTGCTCTGTCAGACAAATACTTCCTGTCTCCACCAGAAGGCGACATAGCGCAATTTGACCTTTGACGAAACTGACTGACAAAACAGCCGTTTATTCCACCCCCTAAACCAACCTAGCAAACACAGTTATGTTTTGACAAGACTGTGACAACATAATTTTTCAGCGCCGTTGAAATATACCTCCTAAGAAAGTTGTGACAACGTTATCTGACAAACCTGATGATAACGTTAAGGCAACGTTGTCAGTATGTTGTCACAACCTCCTATAATATTTCATACGTGGGGCTGCGTTAGCGAATAGCAAACATAAGTGGTACCATCCCCATGTGCCTAGTGAAGAGCGATTATATGGTTAGTAATAATATCAATGACCGTACAATTTGCTAAGCAGAGAAAACGAAAACACAGCGGAAAAAGTATAATTGACGGAGCGTGATCGCCACCAGGTGGTCAAGATAGAGAACATGCAAGGATGAGAAACATTTGAAACATTTGTTTTCGTTTGAAAATAGTGTTACTTAGCGACATCATAAATTACTGTGTTTGTGAGGAATTTATTTAAATGATAACAGAAAAGTTGCGTTCTGGCTCAAACTGAAAAGGCTGAACAGTAGCCATGCCTAGCTAGCTGTACTCAAGCTCGCCGGCCGGATACTGCAACGATTTGACGTCACCACCCTCTGCACACGTCAGTAGTTACAATGACGACCTGCATGCAGCGGGATTTTACAGAAAATTTTACAACGTGTCTTAATAATTTAGAGTCATTACACCATATTAAGGCTTACATGTGTTACAAGTGGGGCTGTGTTAGTGGATCGCCAATACAGCCAAAGAGGTACAATGTGATGTACATGGAATGTGCCTAGTGAAGAGCAATTATATCGTTGGTAATAGTATCAATGACCGTACAATTTGCTAAGCAGAGAAACAGAGAACACAGTCGAAAAAGACGGGGTAACGAGAAAAGTATCATTGACGGAGCCTGATCGCCACCAGGTGGTCAGATTGAGAACATGCAAGGGTGAGCAACAGAGACCGTTTTCGTTTGACAATATAATAAAGCTACATCATGAATTGCTGTGTTTGAGATGAATTTATTTAAATAAGGCAATTGAAAACAATGGGTTCAGAGTGAGCACAAAGGCCAAAAGTCATTATTTTATACCAAAGGTCAGCTTTGCAACCTAACATTAAAGTATCCTTCTTGCGTTTACATTAACAACACAGGAAAAGAGTTCTTCAGATGAATATGCAGGTGGCTCTTAAAAGAAACATTGGCTTGGGTGATAAAGTTTTACTTTTTACTTGAAACTGCTGCACCTAATGAAGTTACTATGCAACTAAGTTTTGAGAGCTGGACCACGCCTCGATTACCTCTACCGACTATATATACACCCCCATTCTCACTCCATTCTCGTACTGAACAACTTCGCAAGCGTTTCGTCTTGTACCTACCTGCCTTTTGCATTTCGCCATGGACATCATAAAGCGCGGATGATGAACTTTCCTCTACGCCTGCTCCTTCACTTGCTGGTTCTCAGCCTTCTTCACGGCCTCTTTCCGTGCTCACAGCCCCAGCCGCGCGGGCGTCAGACGTTTGGCTCATCCCGATCCAGCCGTTCGCGGGCCCCGCATTCAGACTCTGCGCTCCCGTCGCTCTTCCCGGCCTCTCCTTCCCCGTCTCATCGCCCACTTCGCCCCAAGTGGCGGGCCTCCTCTACCCCTGGTCCTATGTCTAGCGCTGGGCCCTCCGCTCCTCCTTCTTCGTCCACAACCGTCTCGGATCGGACAGCGGTCGGCCTGTAGAGGGTCTTACAGAATCATGGTATCCCGTTCTACTGCTGGCCTCCAAGAAAGCCCTTTCTTGCTCCTCCAAGCTTCCTTTGCCCATCCCCGACCTGAGACGCGCGCTCGCGGCGCTCCAGCTCCAGCTCCACACCACTTAGGCCGCCCGTCTCTGAATTATTCCGGTCCGCTTCAAGCCATGATACTGGTTCGTCACACGCCATTCCTGCTACGAGTCTAACTGCTACACCGCGGTTCGTTGCCACCATTCCCGCAACTTACCCACGCACGGCCCCGGGCTTCCTCGCAACTACCGTTGCTGCGCCCACACCTGCTGGATCCTCCTGTTGCCCTTCCCTGGTCCATCACACACCATTCCTGCAACGAGTCTACTCGCTGCTATCGCCGGTCCGCCACACGCTATTCCCGCAATGAGCCCACGCACGCCCCGGGCTTCCCCACAGCCGCCGCTGTTGTAGTCAGTCGGGCAGCTATTTCCACAGCCTTACCTACTACAAAGGGAGTGTGGAGACTACAGTTTAGCTTTCCAACAAAGGTGGTGGTAAAATTTTAATCGACTGAAAAAATTATGACTGTTCTCCCGTCCTGCTAAATGCAGTTGGAAGACTGACCATCAAGGCCTCTTCCTCACCTATCACCAACCCACTCTCCTGACCATTTGTGCGAACTGCAACATCCTCAATTACATCACTGTCCAATTCAAATGTACCTTCATTAAGATTTTCAGCTCACTCCCACTTCTCAGTCAGAGCCTGCCTCTACCAGTGCAGTCTCTAAAGCTTTGCCATCCAGACTTCATACAGATGGTCTTGTAGATTTTCTTTGGTATTTAGATTATTAAATTGTAAACACTGTTTAACCAGTGGAGGGTGGGTCTCCCCTTGTGAGTCTTGTTTCCTCCCAAGGTATCTTCCTCCAGTCTGAGGGAGTTTTTCCCTGCCAGTGTCACTTCTGGCTTGCTCACTGGGGGATATTTATGTTGTAACTGTCTGTTTTCAAACTTCTGCAAAGCTGCTTTGAGACAACATCGTTGTCCGCCCCCCTGCCTGGCCTTCTGTTTTTTCTGGTCTCACTCCTCTTCTTCCTGCTCCTACTGCTTACCTCGTTCCCCTTGGCTTTACTCCCTTTTCCACTTCTGGCCATTCTAGCCCCCACCCCTTCCTCCATCCCTAATTTCTCTCCATCCCTCCCAGCCCCCATTTCACCATCCCTGCCAATCCAGCCCCTGGTTTTGCTTCCACAAGTCTCTCGTACCTCTCTCTTTGTCCACAGTTGCTGCATCCACAACCTCACTGTCTTCTCAAAAGAAATAGTTCTCCAAGCGATAGCTCTTAACATCCTCTCAACTTACCAGAGCACTTTACCAGAGCGGCTGGCTTTCTTTCAAGCGTCTCCATTAACTCCATGGCAATTCCATTTCCATCTTTCAATCATCTCCTACATCTTAGTCTTTCCTTAGTCTTTCACCATATCTCATATGATCAAAGCCACATGCCTTCTTGCCTTGTTTAGACTTCTCTGCTTCTCAGTCCATACAAACCTTCCACCAGTCTTCCACCATATTTAAGCTGTCATACACTATCCTCTTCTCCTAAATGACCCACTCTTCATAACAGAAGCTGGATCCATCACCACTCACAACCAGTTTCACCTCCATTCAGCAACATCCTTTCACCCAGCGATTATTATACAACTCCAACTATAATCCAAGTTCTCTGCCTACTCCTTCAGGATCGACGCAGCATCATCGGCTTCCCACCAAGGATTCTCAGACCATGCTGTTCAAAGTTCTTGGCCAGTGGTCCTCCCAAGCTCACCACAGGTACGCCCATATCCTTCTACTTTTTGGGGGCAGTGTTTATACACAAGCACCAAAGCCACCTAGAACTTCAGCCCAAGCCTTCTACATTGGTCTATATAATAAAAGGGGTTTCCTTTGCATCTGATATGTTTTGTTCTTTGTATGCATTTCTGCTGCATTTCAATGGATCATCTGAATTATGAGCTTGTTAAAGAGCCGTAATACCAATACCGCTATAAGTGTGGATAATTGTATATGTATACATGTAAGCTAAACCTACTGCTCATCTATTCGACATTGCTAAGATAAACAAAAGTAAGGCGTGTTACGCAGTGTTTTGACAAGTGCTGCCTTGTCCTACCACAGTACATATTTATAGTATGTAAAACCTCTAGGTATGATATTTTATAGCCTAAATGTTCTTATATACTATCAGCGTTACCAGGCTGTAGTTAGTTTCTCATTCAACAGTTTCTTGTTATAAAATCCTCCTGTTCCACATTAGTTGTGATCACAAACATTATCAAACAGGATGAAAGGATGAATGATTTATTGGTTCTGTGACACAGCAAAAATAATTTTTACACCTGTCTAGCAGAAATGGAGCAACCTGCTCTTTCCTTTCAATCCCTTTTCACTCTTTATTAAGCTGAAGTTTTTTTTTCACCCCCTTTTAGTTAAATTTTCTTGACCTCATGCATTCCAGATATTGGTACTTGTTTTTCATTTCATTATCGCTGCATTTAAGTGTTATCTGAAACTGGAAAATATAAATCTGTATTTGTAGTATTCGCTCCAACGACTGATGAAGTTCTATTTACAACTGGCAAACCAGGAGGTGGATTCTTGATAATACGCGATAAGATGTGAAGTATAGCACAACCTTTAACCTTTTTCAGGAATAAATAACGCTGACTTGCTTCTATGAACTTTTTAACTTTTTTGCGTTCTCTGGATCTTCATGCCTTTCCCTGTGATAGGCGTATCCACAAACACGCCCCAGAACAGAGCAAAGTCGTATTTTCTAGTTAATCATGCTTTATGTACAACTTTCTGATGAGCTCCTGCAGCATTTGCTTGGTGGTTGCCGAACTTGTTTCGGCAGACCCGGATGTGATAATAAGCAGATAACAGCCAAAATAATTTATATTCTTTTAAATCCGCAGTGGTGTCTGAATACACAGGGAAGTGACTGTGAAATTGTTTGGAGTTCTGTGATTGTTCTTTGTTAAGGAGTATGCAGGCACGTTTGGCCCCGGAAATGCCAATTTACATCAGACTTCTGATATGGACATAAAAACATGCCGCGAAAATGACAACTCCACTACAGTGGCCTGTTTAGCTATTGGCAAAAGCTTGCTGACACAACACAGCACCAGGAGTTTCATACAGATATAATGGGACATATTAGAATTTCTAGAAAGTTGTGACGACGTACTGAGAACATTGCAACTACACTGTCACAACTTTCTGAGGAACTACATTTCAACGTTGTTGGCAGCAAAACAAGAGGTTGTCACAACAGTGTTTGCTGGGTTCCGTACTGAACACACAGCACACTGATTCAGTGCAAAAGCCAGATTTTACCACACTTTATAGGAAAGACTTGAGATTCGACCACTAACAAATTGTGCTACAACAGCTTTGCTCAATGTGGCACTGTGTGCACTGAAACTTAAAACCCAGTCGACCTACACACAGTTTTACAAAGACAGTTTTAAAAGTCGTATTTACGCGTATATCTGGCAATTCTACTCAAAGTCGGTATATATGTACCACAAATGTCGACTTTTTTTCTACTGTTTGTACACGTGATCAAATTGTAAAAGAAATGACGCCCGATCTCAGCGAGCCTCCACAATTGTGTTAAAATTGCATGTAAAACTACATATCCCAGAAGCTCTAGCGCGTAACTATTTCCTATTGACCTTGCACGTCGAACATCCTCCATGTGTAACCTACTGTTTTCTTCTCAAACGTAACAGCGCGTGTGGCTCATAACGTTGCTGGACTACTAAAATGTTTTAAAGGTAACTTCTAACTGGGCTGTTTTTTTAAACCAAGCCTTTAACCGCCGCCATAGCTGTTCTCCTTGTTAGAGTGTCGTTTTTAACCTCATGGTGTTTCAGGTAGGAGGGGTTGGGAGTGTGGACTATTAGTTGTAGTCTGTAATTCCACATGGACTGGAATAAAGCTCTGTAGATAAGAGATGTGCCATGAGTGCACACAGATGGACACGTTTGTGTGTGCTGAGCTTTTTCTCAAACAAAGGCGCTTCAGCACCACCACTCCGAAAACCAGTGTCAGAAATTCAGCCGTTACTTTGGAGAAATGGAATCGAGCTGGCACGAAGGTACTGCTACAAAGGAGATGACTGTCTGAGGAACGAGGCAGTTCAGAGACACTTGAAGCGGTTAATCGGCGAATACAGATCTGTTTCGAATAGGTTACAAAGCGAGGCTGTGGGCGACTCTGAAAGAAGGACTTTGAACCGAAGACTGTCCGAACTGTCGCCTGTTTATGACACGGTTCAGAGCTGTGAGAGAGCGCTGAAGGAGCTGGCGGAGCTGGAGGCTCTTTTACAAAGTAAGTGTCCTCATAATGCTTCGTCGTTATGTCTTTCTTTACGGGGTCGATAGAGGTCGCCAGTTCACAGTACGATGCTCAGTGATGTTTATGATACTATAACATTGGATGTTGCTGGTTTACCTACACGCCAGTTAAAAACATTACATTTGATGTATAAAAGGTGCCTCAGATGGAGAAACGGAAGACAAACTTTTGGTGGAGCTCCTTAGAGAAGAGCAACATGAAATTAAGAAAAGAATAAAGAAGTTAAATAGAGAAGTAAGTTATAAATATGGCTGTAGACTAAAATTAATATAAATATTATCAAGTTCAACAGTAACAAACTGTGTTTCTCAGCTGGTACAGACGCTGGTGCCACGAGATGTGCATGATGACAGTAATGTAATCCTGGAGGTTGCGGCAGGGAGAACTACCGGAGGTACGTATTCCTCCATCTTTGCCCCTCAAAAAAGCAAATTTTATATATATATATATATATATATATATACTTTATTAATATAATTTTTTAAAATTTATTATTTATAGTCTCTCTGGGTTGCTTCACATTAGTAGTGATCACAAACATTATCAAACAGGATGAAACAGTAATGACTTATTGGTTCTGTGACACAGCAAAAATAATTTTTCCACCTGTCTAGCAGAAACGGAGCAACCTGCTCTTTCCTTTCAATCCCGTTTCACTCTTCATAAAGCTGAAGTTGTTTTTTCACCACCTTTTAGTTCGAATATAATTATTTATTTATAGTCTCTCTGGGTTGCTTCAGGGGACATTTGTCAGCAGTTCACACGGGAGATGTTTGATATGTACCAGGGCTTTTCCTGCTACAAAGACTGGGACTTTGAAGTGTTCAATTACACTCCATCTGATTATGGTACAGTACTCTTTCCACCCACACATAAAGCCCTACATATGATTTGTGTTTTGTTTCACACACATTTTTATAGTTACAGACTTCTTTCCTGCGTAGCTTGCTGTTGCACACAATAAGGTATAGAGGGTATTGTTGGTGATTTGCTGGCAGAATACAAACCCCAGTCAGACTGTGGGGCAAAACATTCTGCAACATTGCTGCATTAATTAGGAGAAACTGGGAGTGAAACAAGATATTCTCTGCTTAATGGCAGCTCCACAGTAAAATATAAATTCTTGTAGCAATCATGATCTTTAATGTTTCTCTGTTTGCGACTTGCAGCTATCCATATGAAGCTGAATTAAGCGTCCTGTTGGCCAGCTTTTTGTTTGAATGTATTCATTCCACCTTAAATGGAGCAGCACTTACATACTGACCCGAAGTGCCAAAATGTAACTGCTGTAACCATTTAAGGTACTAAAAATCAGAACAAGAGGCTGGTGAATAGGAAGCTGAATGCAGGTTTGTTTTTTTTAACATTTGACAATAGCTATAAATTCTTGCTAAATCTGTTTGTACAGTCCGTTGCACAATGTTTTTGTGACATTTACTCTGAACACTAACCTTGCTAAACCACAATGATTCCTGCCAGCTGGCATGTACGTGCAAACCCTCTATACTTATATTTTTCAGTCTACAAAGCATGGACAATATACTGTACTGCAGATTAATTCAATGGCAATTGCCTTCATCTCAGGTGGTCTTCACCATGCTGCAGTAAAGATTACAGGAGAGAATGTGTATCGCTGGTTGAAGTTTGAGGGGGGGACGCATAGGGTCCAAAGGATCCCTGAGGTGGGACTGTCATCCCGCATGCAGCGCATCCATACTGGAACTATGACTGTAATAGTCCTACCCCAGCCTAATGATGTAAGTCTGAATTCTCATGTACTTCTGTTAGACATGGTTCAGTGCTCTTTTGAAATCAATGAGTCTTGGCCAACTTTCTCCTGTTTCTATAATTTCACTCTAAGTAAAATTATATCTTAGCAGTCTGTCAGTATTAAAAAAAACTTTTTTTAATTTGCCTTCAGAACGTCTTACAATAATTGTTAATTTAGCTCATTTATTCCTATAAAGGGATTAGGAGAAGGAGTTGTAAAATCAGTGATTAGTCAATATCAGTGAATATTGAAGTCTGCTTTATTTGTCCTCATGCATAAAGTAAATACTTTTGGTAATTATTTTAGTACTTGTAATTTATCATTTGTAATGTTATGTTATTGCACCATAAGAAACAAGTTTTTCTATCAGGGTGGTACAGCTTATTGTTTTTACATGTTGTTATTATCCCTCCCAGATAGACATAGCCATCGATCCTAAAGACCTGCGAATAGATACTTTTAGATCAAGAGGAGCCGGTGGCCAAAGTGTGAACACTACAGACAGTGCTGTCAGAATAGTTCACCTCCCCACAGGTACAGCCACGTTGTTTTAATAATCTGTATTCTATGGAATATGTAATTAGAATAAAAAATTTTCAGTGATTCTTGTGGTAGTTGTGCTTTTTTTTGTTTAGACATGCAGTTTGTTCTTGATCTGTTGTAGGCATTGTAGCAGAATGCCAACAGTCACGCTCTCAGTTACAGAATCGTGACACAGCTATGCGTGTTCTCAAAGCGCGATTATACCAAAGCACCTTGTGCCAGCGGACGGAGGAGAGACACACAGCACGGAAACAGCAGGTTTGTTTTATTGATATTGATTACTATCACCAACCTAATTTCCATAAGGTTTTTATCTACACTTAGTAGGACTGCATAATATATGATCACAGCATCAATATTGCTATTGTCACATCGCATGACATGCAGCGCAAATAAGACAAATGAAATTTAATTAAATACTGTATGCTACAACTTTTTTTGTAGCTTGATGCAAAAAGAAAATTGTTCTTATTTTCTGACTAATCCGATATAATTTACTCTGATCATTTTACAATGATTAATTATTTCCAAATAGAGCAGTTCAAGAAATTGGGTGAAATTCCTGTATTTTCTTAGCAAAATATATTGCAGAAAAAAATATTGGGTTGTCAGATTTTTTCACAATATTATGCAGCCTGCAGCCCTCATGAAAAGGGATTCAGGTTTGATGTGAATATAATGACTCTTAACAGTGGTGGTGATAAGAACCAGATGTTGTGATGTCTACAACACCGATATAACTATTTTATTTATTATGCAAAATGGCTAGTAAATGGCTAGATTAACACTGAATATATTATATTCAGTGTTAATCACAGGAAAGGTATTTTGGGTACTATTTTGCTTTATTATGCGACATGTCTGTTTCTTCTCACCACCACTGCCAATTATTCTAAACAATTATTCAATTGAGTTATCTGTAACTATTGGAAACATTTATGGAACTTCTCTTTATCTATATGAACACACCTTATATTAAATTTTAATGTCCTTTTCTTGTTAGGTGGGCACTCGGTCACAGTCAGAAAGAATACGGACTTATAACTTCAGCCAGGACAGGGTGACAGACCACCGGATAGGCTATGTGACCCGTGACATTAAGGTTGTTGCTCCAATCAGTTGTTTTTGTTATTGGTAAAAAAAAAAAAAAAAAAGACTAATCAGGTTTATTTTGAGGAAAGCACTAACACACATGTAAATACTGACAAACTAAAATAATGCCCATTATTTTATTTATTTGCTTTGATGTCAGCCATCATCAGCACTTAAATTGGATGTTTGAACATTTTAAGGTGCAGAAATTTGGAAAAGAAAAATTTATTAATCCAAAAAATTCCACTCCATATCACAGATGGTGTTTTAATTAATGTGAACGTAAGTGTTGCAAAGGTATCCATAAATAGCTGTTTTATATAAACAAATGTTTTACAGGAATATTTTATGTTTTGATGTACAGTCAGTGCCATTAGTTGTAAATGTCTCACCTTTTTGTAACAGGAGTTTATGAGTGGTGGTGAGTACCTGGAGGAGCTTATATCAGAGCTTCAGGAGCATGCAGAGACAGAGGCCCTGCTGGAGTTGGTGAAGAATACCGTAGAGTCAGATCACACTGATGACAGTCATGCATAGTCACAAGTAGCTGTTTTTGTTTCATGTGAAGAAAATTCTTTTACTACATGAGACATGTAGTTCCTGAGAAAGATATAAATAATATAAGTAATAAATATTTGTTGTCAAAAGTACAAGACCATGATTTGTATTTTACTGTAACAGAAAATGCTGGAATTTACTGCTCAGTTTGCAATGTAGTGGAGAAACTAATCACACCTATGTTTGTTAGTTGTTTTGTTTCTGTCATTACTTACATTAATAACTTTATTTCTTTTCTCAATTTCATAGTACTTCTACTTTAAGAAAATCTATTTAAGGATACAACTTAATATTAGAACAAAGTTTTTGGGTCATGAATAGGGATGCAATTGTCATTATGTCGTAATAACGTAAATTATGAGATTTTGGAAAAAAAAGTGACAAAAAAAAGAATTTGGAAACAGGAAAGTCTAGATCAATCATAGAACAAGAACATGTTTTTTAGTATGTTGTAATAGGTAATTATTTGAAGATGGTAAGATACCAATTTTTTAAGAAGTCATTATTTTGATACTAAATAGATATTTGGTTCTTTATCCTTATAAAATCCTTATTTAGGTAAAATTTTGTTATACTGCTGGCAGCACCAGAAGAGGAAAAGAAGAAACTAAAAACTTATAACACAGAAATGGGCTTTTGTAATATAATCAGAAAATAGTTCTGTAAAACTTTTTGTGATTACATGTTACTATTTTAAATTTAAGCACAGCATAGGTAAAAGGGTTTAAATACAGTTGAAATTAGGAGGAAAAAAAAGAAAAAATATCATTTCTTTAATATGGGTTAGCATGATTATTAACTGAGGGTGTGGAGAGACTATCAGCTCAGTGCACCCACTCCACGTGCACACACACGCGCTTGCATGTCGGCATCCAGCCTATCTAACGCAAACAGCGTGTGTTCAGGCCTACACATGCAACCAAATGTTTCCAAAACAACATTATGGCAAATACGCATCTGAATATAAATGCTAAAGATTAATCTTCTTTTAATCATTTATTTATGACTGATGCAGTTTAGAATCTTAAAAAAAACTGTGAACGCATTACATTATTCTTTTCTAATCGGACACTTTTAACACCTTTATAATGTTTCATTTTAAAATGTTTAATTCATAAATGAAAGTTCACCCATGGGGGAAAAACATGTTACTCTAGAAATGTATGCAATTCAAGTATAAATACTAAAATAAAAAACAACAGAGAGGAGCCCACACTAAGAACAGCATGAAATCATAGAGGAATGTTTAATAACATGACAAAGTTTTAATTCCTCTTTTCAATTTTAGAAAAATATTCTCACACACACACACACACACACACACATCACAAACTGTACTAAATCAGGAGCTATAAAAACAAAAAGGGCTCAATTTTGTCCAACAATCTTAAGTGGAGACAGCAGTTAAAGAAGTCTACAATATCTTTTGATACTTAACCAGATATTCACTGGACGTCGTCTTTGTTGATGAAACAATTTAAAATAAAGAATCTATTCTCTGCCTGATCCATTTGTCCATCCCATCAGTAAAGTTCATCCGAAACACTGAAGAAATAAACTCTGTATCACTCAATCGTCCTTCCCTCTTTGCCGAAGACTCCTGGATTTTCCGTTTTCTGTCTTTCTCTTCTTGAACGTCGCTCCTGCACTGCTGTCCTCACCCAGGGAGGTGATGGCTCGTTCCTTAAACTTGGTCTTGGGTTCTGAGGGGAGGTCAGATGCAGGGGTGGATGCAGCAACCCCACTTTCTATCTGTGGTAGCTGCAGATCTACATTCTCGCTGCAGATGAAAGCAACAAACATTAAGAAGTGTTTACAGCCATGATACACAATCATAGTACTGGAGATCTAGCACCCTGCAAAGTTTAGCTCCAACCCCGATCTGACACACCAGATCCAGGTGATCAAGGCCTTCAGGGGCTTCTGACTATATGAACCAGGTGTGTTGGGCCTGAACTCTCCAGGATCAGGACTACGTTTTTTGTCTACCATTGTGTTGCACAAGATGATACTTTTACATCAAACAAGACAGCGCTGTACTCACTAGGGGTCCTCCTCCTCCTGAATCTGTTCCCACTCTCCATACGGGTTTGTCTTCCTGGGTTTCTTTGCAGGGATTTCTTCCTGTTTTGCAGGTACAGCTGGTTCAATCCCATCTCCATCTCCTCCATCTTTTTCCTCCTTTTTTGCTTCTTCATCTGCTTTTGCCTCGTTGTCTGCTTTTTCTTCTAATGGAGCACTCTCTTCTTTTCTTTTCTAAAGAATGTCATGTTTTTGTTTAGTAAGATCACTGTGAGCATTATGCAGACTGGTTACACAATACTTACCGTCGCAAGTTTGTAAACAGTTGCTGGAAATTTTTCATAAAGCATGTCTGAAAATGCCTTATGTTTTTTATAGAATAATGGTCATCAGCCCAGGTGCTGGAGGTCTATCATTCTATGGAATCTGGTTCCAACCGCAATCATCCATTAACTTTGTTAATTTTCTGAGTGCATTAGCAACAGGTAATGCAGGTAGGAACTATACCAAGAAGTAATCTCCAGCAGAAGGGCTGGTGATGACTGTTACAGAATATTAACAAAATCATGCTCTAAATCTTACTCTACTCTTTACTTCATTAACAACTTTAAACAAATGAAATTTTGAGTTAAGCATAAAATGACTGTGGTTTTTGTTCAGTTTTCCCACGATATATATCCCTTAAAACATGTTACCAGAGATTTGGATTATAAGCTTAGTGTTGGACTGAGACTGGACTTAATAGTAACTGAAATATTGTTCAAGTGCTTATTTTTTTTAATAAGCATAGCAGAAGAGCCTCCTAAGATTTTCTGTTTTGTTAGGTGAAAACGTATCACCAAACTGTGAATTTAAGATTGGTAATTTTCTCTGTCTAACTGAATGCAGTGCAGTTTTAATGCCTCAGAACAAAAACTCTCTTTAATCTCCTTCAAGTATTCTTTCCAGAGTAATGCATGTAAAAAACACAGTTAGGCGTCACCAAGACAAACATGTACGTAACTGATAAATGTTTCTCACCCTGAAGCTGATTTTCGGTACTCGAGACTGTTTGGACTCTGCTGGCTCTGCAGCCTCTTTAGAAGCCTCTGAACTGTCCTCTGAGGTGAGAGGCTCTGGCTGAGGTGTAGATAAAATCTCTTGTTCAGTGTCCTCTTCAGCAGGACTTCCCTCCTGAGGAGAGTAGTCAGCTGGCTTTTCCCAGTTAGACTCTGTAGGAATAAAATAACATTAAGTTTATCTTTTTTGTTTTTAGTAGTGCACGTTCAGTCTTGTAATTGTGTATTTTGGTAGACACCAATATGCAGCAAGTATCATGATGATGACGACACAGTACGTTGTCAGAGAAAAGGTATATTTATTATTGGTTTAAAGAAATGGTTTGAAGTCCAATTGTTTTTTTTCCCAGAGAAAATGTGCATATTTATACTTTTTTATAACCTAATGTTTTAAAATGGAAAAAAGGTTGAATTCAAGACAAGATGTGTGAAGTTACAATGTTAAATGTAATTTTAATGGAAAATGGTAGAAGGTACTACAGACATATCCTTGAGGGTACTACCTCAATGAGAGCTTTGTAGCTATTCCCTGAGAATGTACACCAAGTAACATTAGTTTGTGTAGTTCTGCTTATTAAGCAAACAGTCGTATCTGGAGACGCAGACGCCTGTTACAAAAATCAGTTTTAAGTGTGACAAGCACTGTGGACAAGGAAAGGAGTCTTGTGTGGAAACTGACTCACCTCCAGTCTCTGTGTTGTAATAGTACGTATATCCATCTGGGCTCACAGCTTCCATCCATGCACTACCTCCAGAAGTCTGCTGAAACATACAATGTACATGTATGTATGTATATATTTGTTTATTTAATGATGCTAATGTATTAAATGACACAACATTACTTACCCCTGTTTGGTCTGAAGACACACTTTCACCTTGAAACCCTTCTGGTTTATTCCATTGAGACTCTAAAAATAAATAACACTCCTTAACATTTTTTAAATCAAAATAGTGTTCATTAGTTATTTTGGGCCAGAGTTCAGCACAGGTTAATGATTTCCCAAATAGACCTGATAATTATCTGATGAATTAAGTCAAGTGTGTTTAACTTAGAAAAGTAGCAAATTGTGCAGGATTCCTGTCCTCCTGTAAAGGACTAGCTGCCAAGTGAACTGCCCTATCAATTTGCACTGACCCACGTCATAAATGAGCTCCCCAATAATCATTGATTTGTACTGTGTGCAGTTTACAATGAAACACGTTTAAAAAGCAGCTGACCTCCAGTCTGTGTGTTGTAGTAGTATATCAGTCCATCATCCGTTGTCCCCTGTATCCAGGCATCTGATTCACTGTTGCTGCTGGTTTCTACAGCTTTTTCAGCTCTTTCAGCTTTTTCAGCTCTTTTCCGAGTCTGAACAGGAGCTTCTGAAGCACCTACACAAGACCCAGCAGAAATTATGCATTTGATAGCTGGAAAAAACAATTCATTCTTACGTTTTAATATAGTAAATGCAGTTTTTATGTTAACATTATGTCAGCATTAATATTCTTTCTTTTGAAGTAAACTGAAAATAAAATGCATTTTTAATAGACAAAATTCACTGTAAGCTTTGATCATAATGTAGACAACTCTAAATTGTGATTACATCAACATGCACTAGCAGGTGGGGAAAATACAATAACCAATAACATTATGTGTGATCTCCCTCACCCACCCCAGCCCCCACAATCGTTGCTTAAAATCGCTCTGCTACCTCAGAGCCCCTCCCTGTTTTCTCTGTGGAAACACAACACAGTAAATAATAATAAAAGCCTTAATATTTCTGATTAACGTTGACTTCAAAATAATGCTGCAGTAAAACAAACTGATAGAACAATGAAAATGCAAGTAAATGACAACATGAAGCTGCAAGCCAGTGTGGTTCTGTAAATCAGCAAGAGACTGCTACAATTATATAAATTCATAATTCATGCACTGCAATTATTCATAAACTTAGAGAAAAACTTTTGAGTATTTTTTTCATGCGACTTAGCATCTCAAAAGAACTCATACTATTGACGTGGCTAGATCAGAAATTAACAAGAAGCATTCAATGACAGTCAGTGTTACAGTAACTAACATGGATGACAGTTACACAGTACAGAACATTCAAAGTGCTCAAAATGTCACATATGTAGGAAGGTAAGAAAAGCTGCAAACGATGCTTGTGATGCTGAAAGCAGAACTGCGATTGCTTGTTTTCTGTTAATGGCTGAACTTGACTGAGAGGTTACCTGATTCTGCTTGTAGTCTTTTCATGTCTTCCTGATATGCTTTCAGGGCTGCCTCTTCCATTGCTGCAAACTCCTTGGACATTTTCTCTTCCTTCTTGGCCTTTTCAACGCTCTTCTTTTTAATCTGTAAAGAAACATGTGAGGGAGGGGTGTGAGAAGTTTAGGCACCATGATCCAATAGCAGAGCATTCATCAGAGCTGCCCTCTTATCTCTACATTAATGCAACAGGCCTTAAGCCAAATTACGTGCACTCATTTTGGCCACTTGCTGTCCACCCCTCCACCCGTCCACCCACGCACCCCCTCATTATAGCACCTCCTGCTGGTCATAAAGCAAGGAGCTCCATTACATGGATTATAGGCCAAGTTTCATATTTATAGAAAAAAGCAGACCAGGATGAATTCTATGCCGGGGAAAGCTGGTTGATACTGGTCTAGTGCTGATTTTTTTCTACTTAATACTGGCAACAGTAACTACTCAAGTCCTTAGAAATGGAGAAAAGCTTTACCTCGTCGATTTTGGCTGCAACATTCTGCTTGTGATTTTTGCCTCTTTCGTGAAATTCAATACTCTGCCATGACAAAAAGGAAATTATAACAGTATTTTAAGTATTTTATTTTGAGAGAGTATTTTAAGAGAGCACATTTGATTAAATTTACTGAAGCATAATTACTCACAGGTTTGTTGTCTGCGATCCAACACTTGCAATACTGGCAGAACTTTCTGGGTTGTGATTTCCAGTAGTCTGCCCTTTTTATCACAAACAAGAAAAAAATCATGCAAAGGCACTGATTATTATTTACCGTGTTCCTGAATGAAAACCTGAAGCTGCAAGTCAAAATCATCTGCATGACAAAAACAAACTGAACGTGACAAGAACCCTCCACTAACAGAGGAAACCCTGGCCTACAGTATTAAACATGCTGACTTTCTCAGAGGCTATTCACCTGAACTTTTAACACAAATAAGCGTGGATCGGCCACAAGTGTCTAATTCACAGGTTTAACAGGACTCCATATCGGTTTGCTGGAAAAGCTCGACTGCTTGCTTTCTGAAGTTAGTTTCTCAGTCGAATTGCCCGTTTTAATGCTGCACCAATTAAGGCTGAATGGGCAATTCTAATAAGAAACTTCAGCCACGTCTTTCTTCGTGTTTACGCTCAATAACAAGTCCCTAATTCACAGTAGAAGTATTTATGTTATGCTAACTAGCTAACCTGTGTGGACTATATCATAATGCACACAGAAAGTTACATTAACCGCTCAAACGTGTCACTTTTTGAGAATCTGGTAAAAACGACAAGCGAGTACTTACATTTTAAACTGCTTCAGATTATACAGGGAGTCTCTGAATTAAACACTTTAACTGAGCTGTTTGCTACTACATCACTGAGTATGTCCACATTTAGCGCACTGATGTGACGTCATGCCCAAGCGACAAACACTTGAGGGTTAGGCTTTGGAGGAGGTGAGCCGGTCGGTGGTGATGTTAGAGGTGATGCAGCAGTTCAGGGAGAGAGATTCGGTCATTTATAACTCTTACTCAGGCATTCAGCGGAGCTCCAACCTGAAACAGTGCAGGAGAGGAGCGCTTTCTCAGTTAATTCTATAAGTAAGTGCGAATCGCAACATTGTTAAGAATCTCCCATATGGTCTAGCGGTTAGGATTCCTGGTTTTCACCCAGGCGGCCCGGGTTCGACTCCCGGTATGGGAAGGACACTTTTTGTGTTTTGATCCTGCAGTAAGTAACATAATCTTAAAACGTGACGTTATCTGATTTAAAACTAAATTACATATTTGAAGTCTATTATTTCTACAATATAATTAAAGCCAAAAGAGCCCAGAAAACCCAGATGTGGACTATTAGATTCTTTTTTTTAACAATGGTTGCTTTTTCATAAACACTGAATACATTATTATCAGTTTAAAATCTCTTTGCCAGTAATCCATCCGTTTATCCTCTCCACCAGATACTCTACATGGCTGTGTGTTTTCTTGTAAAATGTTTGGTACCACCTTAAAAAACAAAAGAGTTCATGATTGGTTTAAAATTACTTTATTAACACATCGTTAGTAATTAGGTCATAACCACCTCATTAATGAACATCATAAAATCATTTTATATCTAATGAACAGCCTATGAAAACTAGATAAAGTTGACAGACATAATTACAGGAGATTTTTTTGTTTACGACACAATTATGCATAGACCTGATATTTTCAGGTTCTTTTATTGAGGCTTTATTATCATGCACTTCGTTCCTAAACCTTCTCTTTTTTGTTGGGGGCACTCGCTGGGCAGAAGGCAGGAAACACCCTGGACAGGTCACCAGTTCATCACAGGGTGATTTTATTATCAGAATAATATAATGAATTAATAATGAATACATAAATAATGAATAATTAAGAAATAGATTTAATATACTTTTAATAACATTATTAATAAGATTTGTCAGCAAATCAAATTTATTTTAACAACAATGTGTAGCAAGACAGTCAAATGGAACAAAGCCTTACAAACATTTATTATGAGCAGCCCACTAATCATTTATGAAAATAATATATTTTGTAATTTTTCTCATTTTTTAATGAGAAAAGTACTCCTGCCATTTTAAATATATACAGCTAACACAATTTCTATTTTTATATATTTTTAAATACAGTGGTTGTTTTTGTATATAGTTAACAGTCATCCTGCCAAATCCCTGAAAATCATAGAAAATGACACCAGTGAACACTTAACATATAAAAACCCTTTATTTTTGCCTTAAACACATGTACTCACACATTCTTTAAAAGCGTTTTATGTGGGGTGCGTGGGAGTTATGTAATACACAGACCAGTTCAATGTGATTACTTTAAAATGTGTTGTATACATTAAGAACACAGAACACAGAAAGAAAGATTTGTACAGTGCTACATCTGTGGCTGTCCAAGTTAACCCTTAATCCATGTGATTCATATTCAGTGCTTAGGAAAAAAATAAAATAAAAACAATAATAATTATAATAACAAAACTTCACTTAAATTCAAACACAGTATTTTCAATAACAAGTTCATACATATATCACTGTAGTGTTTTTAATGTTTCCCAAATTTAAAATATGCTGTTTACTTTAAGCTGGTTATTAGTTCCAATCTTAGTCAATCTCATTAACTAAGATTATTTTTCTTTTTATATTTTCACAAACAGTGAAATTATGGTTAAAATCAGAATAATTACAAAAATGCTGAACTCTATTGCAGTTGTAAATCCGATGCTTTCTAGATGAAGCAACTGAGATTTTTTTTGCCAGATTTGTTTAGCAGCATGTTACTGTTTCTCCTTTTGGGAAAGCACCAAAAAACAGTTATTCCACAAGGCGAAGAATTAACCGCTGTTTCTACTGGCAGTGCACGACCTCTGTATTTTGTGGTCAAAATACATCATCCTCGGTCTGTCTTTTGTAATGACTCTCTCTGACCTCCAACAGATGGAAAGAAATTCAAACACGTTCCTTTTTTGCATACAGAGTTTGGAAAGCAAGAGGAACAGAGGGAGAACTGCGGGATTAAACCTGCTATCAGTTCACAGATAAGAATACAGTCATGAATTTATTTTCCCCCTCAAGAACACTTAGTGATGTAGTGAGCAGCCCCAGCCAGCAGGGCGCTCCCTCGTTTCCTCTGTCCATCAGCCTGCACAATACCTTGGAACCTTTAGTAACAGCCATCTCGCCAGTTTGCATCCCGTAGGGCACTGAGGGTTGCTAGGCTCTTTGGTGGCATCAGCAAACTAAAGCAGAAAGAAAGAAAGAATATATAACACAGCAATTAGACATTCAACTAAACAGCACTATTTCCAGTTACTTTGAAAACCACTCTTCAGTGACAAACAGACAGTAAACATACAGTCTTTTTACATTTCCAGTTGCTTTTATATTTGACTACCAACTAAAAGTCTACTTAGTTTACTCTCTGTTGTAAGATACAGGATATTTGCATGTACGCCACCATAAAACAAGCTATAGTGCATATACATTTTTCGTTCTCTGTTTACTTAAAAAAAGAACAAAACAAAATGAGCAAATAGCAGAATTGGTTGAGACAATCAGCCAACATGAAAAATCCTCCATACACAGTCTAAGACAAGTGTGAGACTCAAGAGACCAACTGCTCTTCCATCGCCCACCTGGGCAAGCACTACACCAAGAGTCTTTCCGCAAAACCCCTAACACTACCTTCACCTGCCTCTGACAAAAAATGATAAGGGCATGACATGCATGCAAATGTGTCTTTGAATGACAGTTAGTTCTCTGAACCTTTTAAAAAGTATATTGTTAGAAAAAGGGTATATTAAAGAAGGTTTTTTTCCTAAAGCATTTTATTCTATTTATTCTATTCTGATTTATTCTATTCTATTTCTGATTCCATTTATTTAATTTGATTAGTTACCAATACAATTCCCCAAACCACGTGAAACCAATGATATTTCTAAAAATCTTTTTATGAACCTCATTTTGAACTCCTCTGTACCTTCGCACTGGTTGAGTGAGTTTGCTCCGAGGAGTGGAGCTGGTGCCTATAAATGATGCAGGGCGTGGGAGGCCACTGCGGCCAGGCGTCTGAGTGCTGCCTCCTTTGCTGGGCAGTGGAATTCCACTGCTGGGCAATGACTGTAAACTGGTTGATGTTGTCATGGTCGAGGGCCCTTTAATGGTGGGGCTAACATAAGCAGTGGCCTTGAGTGGTTGGCGTGAAGACAACGGGAAGTTTCCAACACTTTGGACACGATTCTGCAGCTGGCCCGGAGAAGGAACTGAACAAAGGAAATTAAATAAAGATTACAAATTCTGTCATTTAGTCCTTCAGACATTATTTTCAGCAATAACAAAAGCATGTTGTAATTTTTATTTAAAAGTGTTCATTCTAAACTTTCAACAGATTCCACATTTGCTTTCATAAGCAGAAGAACTGATATTTTAGAATGTTATGAAAATTCATGCTTTTGTTTATGCTTACACTTTTTTATTCCAACATAAATTTAAATGTAAAATTTACTTGGTGACATATGTAATTACACAATTGCATCTGAGTAGTAAAGCAAACTAAAACTACAAAACCAACCTCAAAAACATTGGGATAACTGAGTTATTTGTCTTTAGCTGATATTCTATGAAAAAAGAGTACCAATAGAACATTTAACATTTAACCTTATCAGCTTTACTGATTTTTGTAAATAGAATTCCAAACGAGCTGCCTGCAACAAATATTCCAAAAAGCTGGGATAGAGACACTGTAAGACTGAAACGTTTGTGGAATAATCAAAAACACCTGTAAATAGGTAATTAAATATAAAAAAGAATGTAGTATCTCTGCTACTTATTGAATTACTTCTTAACTGAGGGTCTTTGTGCCCTTTGTTTGTTGATTCACTCTTATTTTTAAAATAAACCCAGCCATAGAATATACTTATATTATTTCCTAAATTCCCTTACAACAAGCTCATTTTACCAAGAAGATACAACCTTAATCATTTCATATCTAGATAAATCAAGTAATCTCTTAATATAGACATAATAGTTCTTCAACAATTTCAAAATATTAATACTAATAACAACAATTCTAATAGTTTAAAACCATTACATACCCTTTGCGCCAAACAACAGGCCCAATAAATAAACAATTACATTTACTGCCTGATAATTTACAATAAATTGGGACAATTCAATGATACAACAATCATGTAATTTACCTTGTATTTTAATTTTAAGTAATTTTACCTTGCTCACCTTCAGCAGAGTGCTCATAAATCATCTGTTTTGCCACAACCCCTTTTGGTCTGGTTAACTGTGTTGGTTGGCTTGATTATTCTTTCCAACATTGCTCCCACCATCTTACCTAATCCGCCAACTAGGTCACTTCCTGTTTACTTCCTGTGGCTAAGTCTGGGCATGTTAAATTAAAAGACCCCTTGCTGAAAGGGTCAGTTTAGGTAATATTACTCCACAAGCACAATTAATCAGTCATTTATGAGCAAGCGTGGCTCGAGGTTTGCCACTTTGTGAAAGACTTGTATGAGTGAACTGTCCAACAGTTCAAGAACAATGTTTTTTTTACATATGACTGCAAAGAACTGTCACCATCTGCAGTCCATTACATGATTAAAATGGGGGGGATTAGGTTTTAGGGTTTTTAGAACCAGTGGCATTTATGCTGAGGGGTACATATGCATTTAGGATCAACACATGCTGCCATCAGACGACATCTTTTTCAGGGACGTCTCGGCTTGTTTTAGCAACACAATTCCACATTTTGGAGAGTGCAGTGCTAGATAAGTCTGCCTGCAGTGTAGACCTGTGTTCTATTAAAAAAATGTGTGCACTATTTATTATATCTAATTTTCAAACATTAAATATCTTATTTTTGTGCTGTTTCAATTAATTTACAAATTACTGTCTGTTTCTGATGACCTTTACTTATTAAATTGTTCCATCTTTTTAATAATAAGGTTTGTAAAAACCTAAGGGTTAGTGGAAACACAGGATTTACTTAACCCATGAACGAGAATACAGCAAGAAAGCAAGCCTTACTAGAGGACTGTAGTCTAGCAAGTCCACTGGAGGAGTCAAAGCTTTGACTGTTCCGGATGGACGTAGGAGAACCCGCTTGATTGGCTGGACTTGGCACACTCGGCATGCTGGGAGCCCTCACCAGGTTGGGCATGCTCCTCCTCAGTTTATCTAGAGCACGACATAACAGCCTGTTAGCTTACCACTCAGGGATTATGTGGCGAATGAATGGCCAGACAGAAAGTCACATTCACAGACAGGCACATCTACAAAGGGTCTCAGACTGTCATATATCAACACCCAGTCTAAAACTGCTTTATACTGATTTAATTATCAATTGTAACTTTGAAAGAAAGCATAAAATATGGAGGATCCCATTTACCAGTAAAATGAAGCATGCACTACTTTGTATGTCTGCATTCAAAGTACTTTACCGAGTTTTTTTTTTTTAAGAATAGAGTACGGTTTGCAATACCCTTACAAAAACACAAGGTCTCTGCAGCCTAAGTCCTCTCACCCTGATTCAGACATCATCAGCCTACACACTCCAAAAGAGAAGGGACAAGCCAATAAAAGCTTATAGCATGGGAAGAGGCTTAGAGGCTGGTAAGCAGCGGATGTCTGGCAAGCACAGCGACAACCATAAATTACAGCGCTAGTATAAGCTACTCTCCACAAGGAGCAATTAAACATGAGGCTACATAATAATTTCTGTTAAAAATGAGTATCAGACATTGTATTGAAAGAAATGCAACACAAACATGAACAAATCAAGTTAGCTCAGCTGGGAGAAATAAATAGAGACATTTTAGGGTTTTACTTGGTTACAGCTGTAATTTTAGAAAATATTGACCACTTACTCTCATACTCTGCTTTGATTCCAAACAGGATCCCCAGAGATTGCATACGATTACATACCAAATACATAATACATACAGAGAAGGGAAATACACACAATACACAAAGATAGAAACAAAAAAACCCAATTAAAATGTTTTTAACAAAGGAGAAATGTTTAGATGTGTCATGCATGCTCTTCTTTTCCAACTATGTCTCCAATCAGGCCTTATTTTTTTTCAAAGTCGTCCTCCAAAAGACCTTAAGCTTTTAAGCTTGACATGTCATTTCTCTTACTATCGTACAAATTAGCAAATCTGATAAGCTGGGATGTAAACCCTGGGAAACCCTGTTTAACAAGACCACAAATAGCCCAATAAATTAATCTTAAACACGACTGCAAGAAGCCAACTGTCACTCCATTTTCACACAGCAACCACAATGTAAGCACATGCTACTTTCTTCTACACCATCATAAATAAATAAAAGAAAAAATAAAGGTTACTGCTAGGTTTTTCTTGTTAATAAGATTCCTTAAGAACTGCCCAGCTGAATCTGCTCATTAAGAGTCCTACTTGTGTTGGCACCAAGGTGGTAGAACAAACTTCCACTAGTGGGTTTTGCAAAAAAAAAGTGTATAAAAATATAGAATATGGAATATGGAATGCTGAAAGTCACATTGTTTTGCGTGGACGAGGTGGAAAAGTTTGATTTATTGGCACTGGAGAAATGTAAAAAACACTGATAAACAGAGATTGTTGGCATTAAAATTGCTACAACAATTTCCAGTGATGTTTTGTTTTAATTGTACCTACGAGCAGGTGTGACTGAAGAAACTCCATTTAAACACATTTGCTTTTCTTTTTCACACAAGTTTGTAAAAGGTTTGAATGGAATTTAATTCTCAGCAGTCTGAACCACGGACTTCTTTACAGCTTTCGAATGCCACCTTTGTAAAGCATTTAGATTAGGGTTTCCCAATCCTGGTTCTTTAAATGCTAAATTTAGCTCCAGTTCTAATCTATTACTCTTCTGATTCTGGTAATAAAGGACTTCAGGGGTATCTGATTATTAGAGTGTTTTGGCTATAATCTCCCCAGCAGTGTTGTAGTCCAGTACAGTCTCAGTAGTCGAGTCTGAATCAAGATAGAGACCAGATTATGATTTTTTTTTTTTCAGAAACAATTAAACAGTTAAACAATGTGTGTGTGTGTTTGTTTGTACAAGTACTATTATTTATTTAATATTGTATACAGTAATACAAATCACATTTTATATTTTGTAAAATATAACATTGAATCATACTGCATATAGCCTAAAACATAATAATTAATATTATAGCCAATTTAATTAGTCAAATTTACAGTCAAATATTGACTATTATTATAGTCTGAGTCAAGTGCAATTCATGTCAATTTACAGAGCACAAGAATAAAAGCAATACTTTCAAACAGGAAGGACATAGACAGCTGTATGCCATAAATGACATGCATGCTCGAATTAACCAACTCTCGTCCTAACAAAAGCATGTGGTGTGTGATGGCCTACACAAAACCCTCCTGCTCTGAAGCATTTTTTGTTTCAGCACTACAACCAACTGCTTTATTATTATCATCAAGTAACATCTGTCCTTTCCGACTCCTGAATCTCCTAAGCAGTTCCTCTCTGTTCCTCATAAGGAAATTTTGTTGTATGGTCCTGTTTAAATGTTTAAATCAATTAGCTGTACCAAGCTGGTGTGCAATACAAATCTGAAGTTAACTTTTTTGTTTCTGGCATCTGTATAAGAAGCCAACTGCTGCCCTGTTGTGCTTGCTGAAAAAGTTCTTCAATCTCAGTTTTCACATGCTGCTGTTTTTGGTCCATATGTTAATCCCAGATTCAGCGCTGTCTGTACAGCTTTGCTGATCTGTGCAAAACTGAGGCCTTTAAGTTTCTTGTCCAGATCAGAATCTGTATGTCACAACTTTCTTTAAGTTTTTGAACTGATATTTAACTTTTCAGTTTAGTTTTGCTTCCAGTTTCAGCTGCTTCTCCTATAGCAACAGGTCAGCAATAAAACACAAGAAATTAAGGGTGTTCTGTTCACTGTCCTACTACTGTACTGTTCTACTGTTTTATATGTGTAATTCTGGTTTTGTTAATATTTAATAATAAAAGATAAGACTGAGACCGGTCTCAAGTAGTGCAACACCCTTTCCAGTGCTGGAGACCTTCAGGATCAGGACTGAGCACCCCTAATTTAGATGACCACAAAACTAGCACTCATTAAAGCATCTTATTTGTGTGTGTGTGTGTGTGTGCATCTCTTATGTTTTTATTTGTTTTCCCGAGGTATCAGCACTGACTCTTCTTTCTCCTATATTGGTTTATAAGTTATTTTGGGCTGTAATCCAGGATTCATTCTACAAGTTTACAATAAAACACTTTCCTAAGTCACTTAGTATCAGAGCGCTTGTTAAACACCTTAACTGTATTGCACTAGCCATTTAAAAGCTGTATTTAAACGAGAGGGCAAAATCATGGACTCTAACATAGCAGCATAGCTGGACTGTAGACTGCACTACTGCAGATAGTTTGAAGCATTAAATTAAAAATATGTTAAGGTGTGTTAAAAACCTGACAAGACTTTTCTCAAATTGTAAATTGTACAAAAGTACCAATAGCACAGTAGTTATTCAACTCTGGAGCATCCATTCTCACCTGAGCTGGCTCTGAGGGTGGGCTGCTCAGGGGTATAAGCAGGTGTGCTGAGGCTGACTGGGGATTGGTAGGAAGGGGTAGAGGGGTTGGAAGGTGTGGATGGTGTGGAGGGGACGCTTCGTCGCCAGTCCCTGATGCTGGTGAAGGTGTGTGAATGAGACAGCCCGCGCTGAAAAGCTCCAGTCCGGGTCAGACGGGGCTGTGGAGGAGGCAGTTGGCCGTAGTCTTCATCATCGTCATCCTCTTCCTCTAAATTGAACTCCCCCCGCTGTCCAAACTGAAAGGAGAAGCTGGCACTGCGGCGGCTGTTCACTGAGGAGGACGCAGAGGTTGTGGCATAGTCCTGGCGAAGACCTCAAGTACAAAAGTCACAGTATGAGCACCTTCACAGTAACTCTACATTCTACATTTACAAAAGTCTACATTTTACAAACACGAAGAACAAAAAATGCTCATGGAATCAAAAAACAGAATCATCATCATGAATTTTCTTGCACACAGGTTAGATCTTGGTTTTATACAAGCTAATGTTTAAACACCTATTTTTTTGTTTTTCATTCAAACTGGAAATCATTCACAGTGCATTACAGCCAAAGACTTTAGACACACACATCTCCACTAAATATTTCCTCTGAGAGTTAGCTTCCTCTATTGCCAACTCACCTAGGGCCCAGCAGGTCATTTCTTGCTTTCCAAAAATTCCTGCAATAAATTCAAAGCTGTCCTCCACATAGTTTAACATTGTTTATTTTTTGAGTAGTCTGTGCCAGTATTACATCAACAGCGAAATACAAGAATACCATTTCATTTAAAATCAACTAGTTTTGTGTTAATTCATTACCAGAATAGGTGAATTTATTAGACTGCCTCTGACTGATTCACTGCTAACTGACTGCCTGATCCTCTTTAACATACACTGGCTTCCTGTTAAATTCCGTATCGACTATAAAATTCTTTTACTGACGTATAAAGCCCTGCACTGTCTCGCACTGGAGTACCTGCAAGATCTTATTTCCTATTATGAACAACCATGCTTACTCAGATCACAGGATGCTGGTCTTCTATTGGTTCCTAAAATTCAGAAGACTACAATGGGGGAAAGAGCTTTTTTCCTACAAAGCCCCCAAATTGTAGACTAATCTCCCAGTTAATGTTCGGGACTCTGACACAGTCTCAAGCTTTAAGTCCAGACTAAAAAAACGTACTTGTTCAGTTTAGTTTTTGGTGACTGAGCTATGCTTCTCATCCACTGTATTACTCCAAACCTGAACTAACCTTGTTTTTCTTTCTCCTTCTTTCTGAGGTAATAACCACCCACCTGTCCTGCCGAATACTGTTGGAGGACTGACCATCAGTACCCCCTTGTTACCTTGTAACCTCTTCATCTGCTGCACCTCAATTGCATTAATGTATCATCCAGATGTAGCACCTGTGCAGCTTCTCTCCTTTTAGTTCATTTTGTTAATAATCTGATCTGTCAGAGTCGCCAGCTGCACTCTAAACACTCCATATCCTCTATACTAACCCAAACCAAAACTAACTCTGTCTCTGTACTAACCCAAACCAAAACTAACTCTGTCTCTGTACTAACCCAAACCAGAACTAACTCTGTCTCTGTACTAACCCAAACCAAAACTAACTCTGTCTCTGTACTAACCCAAACCAAAACTAACTCTGTCTCTGTACTAACCCAAACCAGAACTAACTCTGTCTCTGTACTAACCCAAACCAAAACTAACTCTGTCTCTGTACTAACCCAAACCAAAACTAACTCTGTCTCTGTACTAACCCAAACCAGAACTAACTCTGTTTTTCTCTCTCTTTCTGAGGAAATAACCGCCCACCTGTCCCGCAGAATACTGTAAAGGACTGACTACCAGGGCCCCCGTCACCTGGCACCAACCAGCTCTCCTCTCCATTCGTGCCATTTGCTCCATCCTTGACTGCATCACTGTATCATCCACCTGATGTAGCACCTGTACAGCTTCTAAAGCTTTTACCTTCAGACTCAGCTTTAGTTTATTAAACTGTAAATACTGTTCGACCAGAGGAGGATGGGTCTCCCCTTGTGAGTCTGGTTCCTCCCAAGGTTTCTTCCTCTACTTGAGGACGTTTTTCCTTGCCACCGTTGCTTCTGGCTTGCTCACAAGGGATAAAGTGTTGTGATTTCTTGTTTTCATGCTTTAAAAATTCCTGTAAAGCTGCTGTGTGACAACATCGTTGTAAAAAGCGCTATACAAATAAACTTGACTTGACAATCAGCTTGAGAACCAGTGATTTTTGTGCATATTTTTGTATTGTCATATGACAACTGTAAATGTGCTTCACTTTCCACATTATCCTGGATAACTGTAGACATCTGTGCATATATGTGTGCATGTGGGGAGTAGAATTAGATTGTGTTGTGAAAACCATTTTTAGTAGCATAGTTAGTTACATGTTCAGAAAAACTCTACAAGTTTTGCCAATTTAGGAATTAGCCACTGCTGTATTAAAAACACACAACTAAAAGGTATTACGTGCAGCATGTTGAAATTACTGCATTAATTTTTTATTTAATTTTGACCTGCCAAGTCCTTCCAGGCCCTGTCTGAGCTGGCGTGGACTGACCCAATATTCAGTTGAACTCAATCCCTGCAGTGATCTGCACTCCACTTACTCTCCTCCTGGAGTCGAGCCATCACTTGCACGTCAGTGAGGTCCTGCAGCTTGTATCCCAGAGTGATGGAGTCGTCCTCAAGCTCTGAGGCGCTCAGCTCACTGTCAAGAGACGACTGCGGGCTGAAGGGAGTACGGCGCAGACTGCGACCTGCAAAGGGCCAGACACTTGCATGAACACCCATTAGGGAATCTGTGTTTTCAGACTGAGCTACAAGCCAAGTTTTTCAAAGCGCGTTCCATGAGACAATACACAGCAGAACACAAGCACAGCGACTCGGTGAGAGAAAAGCTGTTGCCATTACAGAGGATTACACAGCCTCACAGCTTACATCCCTTTTTTCAAACATCACAGCATATTTAATTTGCGATAACAGCAAAAGCAAACATCAGACTGCCTTACTTGATATGACACATGGCAAATGACCGGCATGGGTGTCACCATAGTGAGCATCACTATGGAGAGGGTCACCATGGCAAGGTGGTGATGGATTATGGGATGGCAGCGCTGCTTACTGCGACTGGCTGGGTGATAGAGGAAAGTGGGAGTCCTCTCAGACAGAGGAGAGCGGTCCTTTCCAATTGGGGTCAGGGTCGAAAGGAGAGGGGTATGAAGGGATGAGGGAATAGATGAAGCTGGACAGAGGGAGGGAGAGAGAGAAAGAGATGCAACAGGAAGGGCTTACAGTGAAGAAGAAACTATTGAATTCAGACAGTATTTTCCACATACGTTTACATATGTCATCACTGGATAACACCCTAACTCTGAAGGGTACAGAATTTAAACCACAATAGTTTGATTGTGTGCATTACCTGGTCTCTCACAGGTAGACGTGCTGGGTGCTGGAGTGGAGCAGGATTTGGAGGTGGAAGAAGAGGTGCAGAGAGGGGAGACTCCAACTACACGGCTGTGAGGGAAAGCTGGAGAGGAAGGGGAAGAGGAGGAGAACACACCCCTCCATCTATTCACTAAGGAGAAGCAAGTAGAGGAAAGCAAAAAAAACATTAGACATTAGCATTAGCAACTACAGTAGCGCTGTCACCACAACTAGGTCCAGGCTGCCCACCTTCAAGAAAATATTGAAAACAGCATGTGTTTTGTTTAAAACGCTTAGTTTGCTCAGATGAGGCAGCTTTCTTTACTTATCCAACACAAAACCTTCCCATGGCTATTTCTGAGTAACGAACGTTCCTCTGCTGTCATTCCAGTAAAGGATTATCCTTTACAGGCCTATTTTCAATTCAATGTCCCTGTACAAGCCCTGTACATCCCCAGTCCTGTCAGTAGATAGACCTATACAATAAATATATACACAGTAAGAATGATCACGTAGATGTTTTTTAATGATTATTTTATTGTACATCATGTTAAATTGTTCACAGTTTTGTGTTACGACCTCATGGGAATAGGGGTTGTACATAAAAATAAGCCACTACCAGAACTGCCATTCTTTGAATAAAAGTAAGATATAATAAGAGCAGGAATATGGCTTCAGAGGAAGCCCAATGCCCCGAACCAGAAACAAAATCAAACTACCTTACCTAGGATGTAAAAAATACAATTAACTATCCTGTCTCCCTGAACCAAACTGCTCTTTCCAAGACGAAAGCAGAGCAAAAAAAAGCACTCACTCCCTTCCCTTAAGTAGAACAATTCCATTAATCAACACAAGGCAGCCAAAATCAGGACAAGAGTTCAGAATTTCATTACATCCCAATGCATCCGGCATCTTTCACACTACAAAGCAGGGACACCATTACACTAAGCCCCCACTTGTCTGCCTTTACATGCCTATGAACTTGAGTGTGATCCCATTCTTAATCTATAGGGTGTAATATGATGTCGGCCTATTCTTTACAGCAGGGGTCACTAATAGGTGGACCCAGACATTGTCCAATGCGGACCCAAACTGATTAACTATTGAGAATGATTTAATTTAGACAGTATTTATTTTGAGCGGCTGAGCTTTTCTTGTCTTTATGGTATAAAGGCTTATGGCTGTGAGGCTAATCGCGTGTGCTGTAAGATTACCGAAGGCGCTCCTCAACCAATCAGATCTGTGCACATTGAGGCGTGCAGTGTGCGCACACAGGAGCAGCAGCCGGAGACTAAAGCGAGTCAAAAAGAATAACGTAAAAACCGAAAAGTCAACAGAGAAAACTAACTGTTTAACCAGGACCGGTTATGGAATGGACCTGCTCGTCTAGTTTTGGAGAATACCGCTCTGTAAAACCTCAACCGCTCTGTAAAAATGTCAACTTGTGAAGCTGAGTTAACAAGATGACGCACGTTTTATTTACTTTCTCTATAAATAAAAACTTTGAGCATTCTGTTTTTTTAATTGTAGCCCTTGATTTTACTTGAAGTAAGGAAAAAATATTTAGAGCTTTTTAAATAATCCATTCTGTTCAGCATTTAAACAGTAAATATACTGAAATATACTGAACGGTATTTGTAATAAGGTTGTCTTTCAGTTGCTGATGGTATAAGATGTTAAATCATAACACAAGTTATGACGGATGACGGTCTGGACCTTGGCCTGAGGAAATCTCCTCTTAACTGAACCTTACTGATTTCTAATTACATACCCCTGCTTTACAGCTATAACAGCTTCAACCTCTGTGCAGGCTTTCCACAAGGTTTAGGAATGTTTAGGGGAAGTTATTACCATTCTTCTAGCAGCGCATTTGTGAGATCAGACACTGATGCCGCACGAGAAGGCAAGTACTGTTCTTCTGGCAATTGCCAAACCCAGACTCGTCAGAGAACACTGCTCTAGTTGCAAGTCCAGTTGCGGTGTGCTTTACACCACTGCATCCATTTCCTTCAATGGAACAATGGAGCTTCAGGTTGTGCAGGGGCATCAAACAGCAGCTGGGTATGTGGAGATGTTGCAGCGGGCATAGCTGATGACTGAGGGCCCTCGTCTTTGTGGTAATGATTGGGTTTTTCAACAGGACAATGCTGCAGTTCACAATGCCCACCGGACCAAGGACGTCTTCCAGGAGAATAATGTCACTCTTTTGGACCATCCTGTGTTTTCCCCTGATCTAAAGCCGATTGAGAACATTTGGGGATGGATAGCAAGGAAAGTTCACAAAAATGGACATCAGTTCCAGACAGTGGATGCCCTTCACAAAGCCATCTTCAACACTTGGAGCGTCGGTCCCACTAGCCTCCTGGAAACACTTGCATCAAGCATGCCTAAACGACTGTTCGAAGTAATCAAAAGTCCTTTTTTGACACGTTGATTTCTGTTTTGAGGGGGTTTTCAGGTTTTTTTGCACGGTGGTCTTAAACTTTGGATCAGCTGATGAACAGCCTATTTCAGTTGTTTTCAATAAATTGGCTGCTCAAAATCTTTTGTCTCTTTCTCCCATTTCTTCTTTTAGCACTGCAAAGCTCTACTTAGAACCTTCTCAAGATCCAGTAACGCAAAATGTAAATTCTTGCCAATTTTTAACTGGTCTTAAGATTTTGATCAGGAGTGTATAGTGCATGTGCTATACATATAACTGCTTAGTTAAGCCTAATTTCTTTATGTGGCCGTTTTTCCTTTTAAGTCATCAGCATCACATTATTAATCAATTACTAATACTGTGACAGCTTTAGTCTATTGTGTTCTCTAGCTCAAAAAAAACTCACTCATGTTCATTTTATATTGCGAAGCTTTTTTATGACCGTGACAACATTAGTTAATTAGTTATAATAATTAGTTAATTTCTGTATATTTTTCTTCATGGAGAAGAAACCAACACATCCAGCAAAATGTTTCTGATTGTTTTTGGCAACGATGTTCACATGCTCACAAGCCGTTTCAACAAATGCACAAATGGCATATATCAGTATAACAACACAAAGTCAGGTCAAAAAACAAATACTGACAAATATTCTACAAACATAGCTTTACAAGAGACATGCAGAGTTTAAAATATCAACACGTTGCTAATATCTTTGCACCTTTTCACTAAATGTATGCTTCCTAAACCAGCATCACTGCACTTCCTGCATCTGAAAGGGTTTTTAGACCTAAGAGGCCATCTGAAACAAACACAGAAGCATTTTAAAGGTTACGTAAGAGCAAGGAAAAGGCAACCTTTGTGAAGAACCACCACACAACATCCCATCCAGCGCCATCAGAAGGCCTCTGAACAGCTATTGACGTGGAGCCAGAGTACACATCTGTTCCCTCAAGCGCTGAAAACAAAGTAGCATTCAGGCTGCAAGAGGAGGAAGCATGTGTGTCTCAATGCCAGTCATTGACGCAGGGACACTGACCAGGAGCCAGAACGTAACTTTGTAAACACACACACACTCGCCTTATATAAAAGCTAGCATCTTTCACATTTACTCTAAAGTGTACTCTTAAATATGTGGAGTAACACTACAGCTGCTCAGTATATCAGCTGTCAACGGTTATCACAAGGCTGGCTTTTCCAAAGTAATACCAGTAATGAATGGCTCTGATTTACAAATGAGCCCTTTAGTAAATCTTGGAGAATCACATGCTACTGGAGAGTTTCTGTAATCAAAGGATGAATCAAAGGATTCACATGAATCCACAATGATTCATATTTTGGTCAAGATAATATAGGTCAGTCTTTAACCTTGTTACATCAATGTAGTTTTATTATCTTGCATTAACAATGCAGCATCTGACCATATCTTGAAGACATGATCAGCACAATAAAAGACAACACTCGGCAGTCCTGCAATAAAGACGCTATGTTGGCCTATAAAAAAAATATGTAGGTTAAGGAACCTGTCAACGAGAACTGTACAAGCCACTTGGCATCAAGAGCCGATTCCTTTCAAGTAAACAGTTTCCATGGTTACCGCTCCCAGCCTCTCACTCCTGAATATAGTATCAAGTAAAGAGTGGGCCAGACAACATGGGGTCCCCTCTTCACGGTAACATGGCCATATGAACACTGTCCGGTAATAACACTCATGTAAATAAGATCAGTGTTGCAGAGCTCCAATACATGGCCTATACAAACACCACTTCGAAAACTTCAGCATATTCCTTTCTGAACCTGACGCACAGCTGCTTCAGCTGAGAGCATCAGCTTCCCTTCATCAGCTTAAGGCCCTAAACCCTATTAATGCATTACAACCTTCCGTGAGTCAATGCACCCTCATACTCATTCACTTTTTTCAAGGCTATGGGCCAGTCCAATACAATGTCCAGGGGGCTTCAGCCAAACGCAACCTACACATGACTGCACTTCCCTTGAACCATGAATTTGACACGGTTAAAGATGAGCCCATTTTAATGCAACATAAATTATTACACTTGTGGGATTATGTGACTCAGAGCACACAATAACAGCTATTTTCTAAAGGCACACCATTGCAGCACATGGCTGAGTGCTGCTATAGCACAAAGACTACTTGTACAAATTTAATAATATAAAATTTGCATCAACAAACAATGTCAGCTGTGACCCACATTCAAAACAATGGTTTCGAATTTTTGGATGCTGCACATCATGATGCAGCATGTCCAGCGCATGGCAGCCTTAAGGATGCGTTCACAAGGACAATCTGAAATCTGTAAAAACATCTCTTTGTCTTTAGTAGAGAATTTCATTCTCTTTATTCGTCTGTCAGTTCCAGCACAGATTTAAAAACAGCTGGTCGTCATAAAACCTGTATCAAAAACAATGGCTGGTTATCCGACAACTAAAGTTGAATAATCTATTGGTTTTGCCCCTTTCCTGTTAATCTTTATTGCATGTAGTGTCTGTGGTGTCCCTCACAACCTGATGCCTCTTCAAGTGGCAAAATGAGCGGTTACTGAGAGAAGAATGTTTAGTAGTGCACAGTAATTGCTGCTGTTTACTTTTTCAGATGTCTGCCTCCAGGCTGTGGTCCCAGCAACTCAGGGGAGCTTTTCCCAGAAGTAGCTCCAAGGATCATGAAAACTTTATTGCCTTTCTGGGACAAAATCCATGCTTTGGTACGTTTCCTTTCCGAAAAAAGATGAGTTACACCGGAATGTCGGTGAAGCATGTGGCATTTACGAGGTGCAATCTTAGATCGTTGTATCCTGCATGTAAACTAAAGTAACTTTTTATTACTTGTGAAATATCACCATTTCTGCCTTTTCTCTCAGAGCAATGCAGGGAAATTTGCCAACGCATTTCTTACCAGGAGGGTTGATTCCAATAATGCTCTGTGTATTGTGCTTCCTAAGCTAACAACAACTACAACTGCAAGATAACAACTACTCATAATTTCCCTGGCTGCTGTTAGAATAGATTTTAAACATCTGCTATTAGTTTTTTAAGCTGTAAATACCCTTAAACACCTGTGTAACTATATAACTGGATCTGTTCCAACATGTTATCCAAGATCTGCAAAGACTGGCCTTCTGCAAACACCTTCTGTAAAATGCACAAAGTGATCGGAGACCGACCTTTTCCAGTTGGTAAGCTCCTATAGTACTAACTATAGAACAGAATTCAATCTTAGAGCACAATTTTAAACAACAATTAATTATGCATCTCATTAATTTAGCTTTTAAGTCTATATGTCTTCTGGCATTGGTCTTTTCAATTTATGTCATTGCCCTACATTATTTTAAAGCAGAAAATGAAGAAAAAAAATCACTACGCTGTTATTTACACAACCAAGCATCAGTGAAGTTTAAACACGTTAATGTTGAAGAAAATGAAGGAGAATTTAATCTCTGCTGTCGGCTCACATCCAGCTTCATTATTTTATAAACAAGGACAAGGAGTCATGTGTGCGCCAAGTTCCCTCCACCTCTCAAAATGGCAGCAGCAAACACTAAGCATTTCAGCTTGTTTAAGTTTTCATGTTTAAGTTTCCAGTTCACTTTTATCTCCACACACAAACAAACCCACAACCAGCCAGTAATGTGTAGGACTGCATTTCAACTGAAACCTAAATAAATCAGGTGTGCTTATTAAAATCTGAACCAAGACTGAAGTCTGATACCTATGCTCACAGCCAAAAGAGTCCTCATGAAGCAGTCTCAGAAAAGCCATCAGGTTTACAGTTCACGTTTCAAAGGTGATGCAATACAATGTAAAACGAGAACATGTGGATGCAGGACTAGGCACAGTATCATTATTACAGTATCATTATTACAGAAGTATGTCTAGGGAAAAATAAATAAACAAATATATATGTTTTTTAACATATAACCCTAAGTTGGTTAGACTAGCCTAGTTTAACTAAACTATTCCATATATCGTAATGCTCCAAACAAAACCCTTTATAGTTGGGACTAGGCCTGGCTTCCACCTTTAGTGGAAGACTAGAGTGGCAGACATATCCAACTAATCCTGTGAAAGGTAGCATGCACCTCAGCCTGTGAGAATTACATCTACAGAGCTGGCAGACTACAGTCTCATCAGCATCCTCAGCTGCCTACTTTCACCCTCACACCTCTGTGTAAATGTGAGTAAAAGGTACAATCTCTGTGACGGCAAACTAGACGTTTGTTCACCTAAACTAGATATGCTGCTACATAATAATATATAAAGTAAGAGGGTTAACTATTATATTACTCTAATAATGTTTCTCCCAGAGACTCAGTCACCTCTTGCTGTCTTGTTCACTGCGTATTTTTAAGACGGTGGGCATAAACGAATGGCCACTTTTTGAGGTCAGCCCAGGCCTAATGCAGACACCATATGTATTGCAGTACTTTCTCAGACTCAATCTCACACACAGCTGCGACAGACAAGGCCACGGTCTCAGGGTCTCACAACATGCCAGCAATCCTGCATTTCTGACAGCATAAATGATTATAAGAATATTCTGAACTTTTTTGTACAATACAAACTTCAGATTCACTTTAGTTGTTGAAATGCTAAGCCAGGAATGGTACACACCACTGAGTCAACACACAGTAAACTGTAAATCAGAACCTGGAGCTCTTCTGTCGCTGCTACTGATGTTGGTGTTTACAGTTAATGCTAGATTTGTAACGGTACTGTTCTATACTGTACTACCCAGTGGAAAAACCCATAAGTAATAATAGTTTGTTCACTGGAACTTCACCTGAACCGCTGTCGTCCTGTAGATACAAATTTTAATATCATTCATTTTAATACCTGACACAGGGGAAAACTTTCTTCCAATGTTTAACATTAAAACAACTCATGAAAGTTTCTCTGGTGACAATACCCCAGTCGGAGTCTGGTAAACCAAACCTATGTGTATTTTTACAAACAGCCTACCTGACTCAAGTCTCTGACACAGTGATCGCCTGGCTGCCTCTGCCTCTTGTTGAGGATGATCGAGCACCTGCCTGCACCACTGCAGAGGGGTTAGACCTCCACCAGACCACAAACATGTCTTAGAGGACGAATATAGCCTGGAGAGAAAACAAGAGAAATCGTGCACAGCTGTGGGCAAATATCTATTATTCCATAATTAGTACCCACTTTCAGTGTGGAGTATTTTTACGCAACATTCATTAGTCATAACACACTGTTCATTGTAACATACTACAATACTGTAAGCAGGGAGACATAGGTAGCATAGAAGTCACTGGTGCACGTCTTTGCTACATGTTCGCCTTGGAGTGGAAGTGTGTGATGGCTGAAGATAGACTACTATTACTACCAAACACTACTATTTAGCAGTCAGGGGTTGAAACGTAACATAAAACGAATCATGAATCTCTCCCATGAATCTTTGCTTATAAACCATTGATTAAAATTTAAAAATGATTATGTTTTTGAGAATTGATACAGTATTACAGAACAGAACATTGCAATACTCCACTGTAATGATTTTCTTACACCACTACAGTGCAGAGAAACAAAAGAAGAATAAAAGAAAAAACAGTACATTTGAAAGCGAAGGCAAAGCTGAACACAGACATGACTCAGCTCAGAGGATTCAGACGCCTCCGAGATCCGACACATTTTTAGAAGTCGGCTAATCTCTGGCTGTGAGCTTGTCCTTTCATGACACGCTAACCCACGTCGTTAAATAAACTGCTGCTCCTTAATCTACACCTTCGTGACAGGATCACAGACATTTCAAGTATACTGCCATAATTAGAAGTCACCACACCTCCGTGTTTCAGCACATGATCTTAAATATCTTATTTTCTTCTTTACACACTGCATCTAACAAAAAACAGGTCTTAAGATGCAATGAGGATTCTTTGGGCCAACGCCTGCATACATGTTCACCGAGAGCGAAAACTTAATCTAGAACCTGGCAAAGACTGAGACGGCTCACACAGGCAGATCAGCCCCAAAGCGCCAAAATCAAAGTTTGAAAATAGGATGGGCTGCTGCCTCAGCAAGTATAGACCAGACCTTATGCAGAAAGAGGTCTATTACACAATACGTGAAATACGAAACAGTTCAAGTTGATGACAAACTACAGAAGGGGTGGGAAGGCTCTACGTCATGAGATTACTGTGGATTTAGAAATACTGCAGTACTGAGATATCATATCACAACATACTGAAGTTCATCACTGTTCTTCAACAGCAAATTTGCAAACAGCAAGTTTCCAGATGAAAATGTCAATACAGATTTATCTAATGAGGTAAAGTTTTCAGGCTGTTTATCTCACTTCCGTCGTTTTTACTGCAGTAAAATTGGACTGTCAATTACAGACTGACTAATACAGTCATAAAAACCTTACTTTAAATTTATATAATAAAATAAGGATACTTGCTGCCCAGGTATCGATATAATAATGCCACGCACAATATCGCAATACTGTGTTGTTCTGTTTCCCTAGCGCAAAACTTATTCTTAAAGTCATTCTTCATGCTGAGAGTTGTTCCATCTGACAAAACCTGGCAACACCATGACTCTGAAGAGAACATGTCCTATGACCTGAAACTAAAAACAAAGAACAGCTAGAAGGCAGAGTGGGGCTGCCGGGTGCGGATGCATGTCAGATTTTCTGCACGAGTGACTACGATTTGGAAACTGGTTCAATTATCATCCTCACTGTCCATTCTCATTCATCTGACAAGTAGGCCAATGAGTATTCTTTAACTGGTATATGGTCCACTAGAATTACTCTGAATGACTGTTCAGAAATCAAAAAAAGAATGAGCACTGTGTACTAATTTAATCATTAATGAAAAACATCCAGGTCCTGAACACAGCTTCAAATATCCCTGCTTCAGCATTATAGTACACTGATGACACTTATTTACTATCATTTAATTTAACTGCTAATTGAAGTAAAAGTACTATGGTCCAATGGCAATATCTTCAATGAGCATTAAAAATAATCATACAACAGAGAATGCTGTGAGCTAATTCAACCTGTATAAAGCTAGATACAGTAGAATTGACACAATACAGATCCAGTTAGGTCTGGTTAACTCTATTAAGAGCCTGTCTTCTTCTCACTGCTGGACTGAAAAGCACTGCTGACTGTAACAGTAGGGAAGCGAATGCAATAGGGCTGCTGATGCTGCTGCAAACCGCAACTGTTGCAGGTCTTCTTCGTTGTGTCTGTGGAATACAAATGTTTGGGGAGGACAAAAGCAGAGCAGGGACACGATTTAACGAGATGCCTACCAGGTCTCATCCGACTCCTGGCTGCACTGAAAAATGGAATCCAGTAACTCCACCTCGTCCAGCACGGTGGGCTCAGACGACAGACCCGTGTCGCGCTCCGCCTCCTCCTCCGCAGTATCAGCGGCGGAGTGCGGCTGGAAATACGCGAACGGCTCCTCGGACACGCAGTACGCGGGCAGGGCGGAGTGGATGGAGAGGCCAGAGACGGCGGAGGAGAAGAGGGACAGCGGAGGCGGCGGCGGGATAGAGCGTGGGCTGGCGAGTGCGTTCACGGCGTGCGCGCGCGTCCTCAGCTGCTCGTTCTGCCGCTCGAGCTTCCTGACGAGCTCCTGCAGCTTCTTCACCTCTATCTCGGCGTTCACGGCGCCGCAGCTGCCGTCCGCCGTTATTCGGGGCTTCAGCACCGCGGCCTCCATGGGACGAGAGAAACTATTCAAATAATGAATGTATAAAAGTAATATGGTGGACGGGTCCTCGCTGCTCACCCGCCGCCTCCGCCGTGATTTCAGGCGGCGCGTGTGACTCCCGCCGTAGCCCCGCCCATGGCGCTGAACGATGGTCGTCCAATGAGCGGCGCGGTGTCGCTAAGACCACGCCCACCGGTGCGCTGGTGACCAGCGCGACCTCTGGCGTTAAGACGATGAACTGTAGGTGAGAGCACTAATTGAATAGGAGTACAAGGAGAAAATTGGTTTCTCAGCAAGAGCAAACGTCTTGAGCACAAGTGGCATATTAAATATTTTCTCAGACGAGAATAAGGAAAGATTGTTGTGAGATTTTTCCATCAATTTATAAGCATCCATAAGCAAACTTGTTTTATTTAATCATACCACATGAAACGAAACTGACCTTTTTTACTCAACTCTGCATACACAGCAGAGGTGTCAAGTAATGAAGTACAAATACTTTGTTACCTTACTTAAGTAGAAATGTTGGTTATTTATACTTTACTGGAGTAATTATTATTTTTTAGCTTTTTACTTTTTTTTATTTTTTATTTTTTTAACTTTTTACTTCTACTCCTTACAATTACACACCATTATCTGTACTTTCTACTCATTACATAATTAAAATAGTCTGGTTACTCCTATTTCAAATGCATATCACACTTAGACGCAGAAAGCGTTACAGGCTATGTCGCAACCTTTTATAAATAACACTGGGAGGGATGTACACGCTACTGTCAGATTTTTGTTGTTTTCTGTTGGTATTTTGCATAGTTACTCTCTTTTTTCAATGTAGATTTGTTCAATGTTGTTTTTTCCGGTCTTTCCACAGCCTCGGCCATGATGTCCACGCACAGAATACTGTGCTAGTTTCTTCTAGAATTAAAACATTTAGAACTTTTTGCCACTGGGGAGCGGTTGGGGGTTGGGTGCTGGGTGCCTTGCTAAAGGGTGTTTAGTCTTGTCCTGTCCATTCAGGGACTTGAACTGGCGACCTTCTGTTTACAAAACCACTTCTTATAGCTGCTTGAGTGTGACATAGTTCAAATAGCAGGTGTTCTGGGCCCAAAGTGTCAATGACAGTTCTTCCTATTATATTCCTTTTATAAGTCAGGGTTCCATCATCCTGATTTTGATGCTGTTATTTTAAGGTAAAATACCCCTTTGAAGCAGTATCGATTAACTTTGCATTTGAATGCTTAGTAAAATGCAAAAACTTTTTTAAAATTCATGAGGGTGCATCTTGTTATCTGTATATTACATTGTACATGTAAAACTTGCAATTAAATAATCTTAAAATAAGTTTTAAAAGTGATAATCTTGCAATAATCTCATAATGAGAAATCTTACCTGTATTTTCACTAGATTTTCATTTGTCAAGGCATCATTTTTGAAGCGAAAACCACTCCAGCAGTTATAACTCATTTAAGATGTCGCTGAAGATCGTCGCTGTCCAATGAAAAACATGTACCTCCATTTTTGTTGATTTCTATTTTTCTACATCAATTAAACGCAGCAGCTGCGGTTTACATTGTGATTTCATGATAAATGTACCAATAGAAATACTCCACAATAGCTTGAAAATAATTCTGGTTCCAGTGATTTCCGTGTACATGCTGTTTTTGCATATTCACTGCTTATTTGCGAGGGTTTCTTACTGGATCTTAAAAGGCTTTGATGATTACAGTGCTTTATAGTGAATGTCATATGCTGTGGCTCTGCTGGTTTGATGGTGCACACAGTGGGGTTAGGCCCAGAGTTGGGGCTTAAAAAGACCCAAATAAAACACACTGAGGGGATAGAAGTCCTTTATTACACCACTGTTAACATTTACTATACATTTTGGTATGTTCTGTTTATATCACATACATTTGTAGAGAAAGTTAACCATATGTATCTTGTGCTTATAATCATTCACTCCCCATAATCACTTCCAGCATAAATCTATATGTCCTTCACCCATGTAAACATATCAAAGAGAACTGCCATGTACATGTTACCAAATGTATTAAATTTAAATCCAGCTGTTTGGTATATATGTTTCTTTAGCAAAGGTTCCAAAACTTCATATCTTCAGTGAAACCACTGATCTGAAAAGGAGATAATGAGACAATGAGATAATGAGGATATGATATGTTTGTTGACATGATTGGGTGAATAGAGGCTAATGAACTATACAGTCTATAATTGTAGAACTAAAATGTCTGTATGATAAATTGACCAGATAAAATGGACAAAGAATGTGAATTTAAGACTGAAGTTCTTAATGAAGTGGCCGCTGGGATTATCTAAATATCAGAGATATTAGGTTAGATAGAGTTAATATTGTTTTTCAGTATTTTCTGTGCTTAAGACTATCAGAAGGGAAATAAAGATTATAAGGGCAATACAAGTTATAACTGACGTGTGATTGAGAGAGTGATGTGTTACCTTTGGTCTTCCTGTAGCAGTTTTCACAGTTCACCTTTTCTCTGTGCACCCACAGAGTGGCGCCTGCCTCCAGACTCCCCAGAGAACGATAGCACAGTTCACACTGTGAAATGGAGACAAAGACAGATGTGACAGTTTCTGTCCTTTATCTCTTCATTTATACGTATTCCTTTAAACTTTTTTCCACTCCCAAAGGCACCATCTAATATCTAATACATAAGTATTCAGCTCTGAAGAAAAAGTGAAAACTGCAGCCAAACAGGAATGAAGACCAAATTAGAAAGATGTATATGACTGAGCTGAGGCAGAATTCCTTTTAAATATTAGTTATGCAAGACAGAGATAGAGAAGTGGATGGATGCATAAACCAGAGAGAGAGAGAGAGGATAGAAAGTATACAAGGAGAGATGGTGGGAGGAGATGTTAAAGAGAGCTGTACATAAAGTGGGTGGAGATTAGTGGTTAGATGGGACCCATCATCAACATCTTCTTATCACTTAGACAAGCCATACAGTACTACTTCAGAAGTTTGCAATCACTGTTTTCAGTTATGTAGAAACAATTAAGTTGTGGATCATAGCATAAAATGAGCATGTACAGGTTTCAATGAAGCTAACTATAAAAAGAACAAAATTCTATAAAATATCTAAAACATATAAAATATTTAAATTGGTAAGTAGAATAACAATTATTAATCTAATAAGTCATTCCCAAGCTTTGTACACTAAAGACCAGGCATGCCCAAACTTTTTTGTCTTGAGAGGACAAATATTTACGGTAGACTCAGGGCCAAGAAGGTAGATTGGCTTCCTAACAGTTTTTTAATGTACTTTAGAACATTACGTTTTACTACTAAAGTGAAATTTTGAAGTAAGTAAAGAAGTTAATTTGACTAAATTCTCCATGAGACTTGGACTATAGACTTTGTGTGGCTAGACCCTATACCTTAATCATGTGTATTTTTTAACAGAACATGTAACTGAGGCAAACAATCTTAAGACTACCAAAACTTGTTTCACTAGTGACAATTTTAAGCAATCATATTATTAAAAGCCAAAATTACAGAAAATGAGTTTTGTCTGTGACACTTCTTAAAGTTCCACACTGATTTTCACATTTTCACATGTTGCTTCAAAACAATGAGATCCAACTGCTCACCTTGTTAACATGAGTAACAAGGATGCATGTTGTTACCTAATTAGTGCATGCACAGAAAACATTACTTTTTCCGGCACCACCCGATAAGTTTTCAGCCGTTTAAAACTGTAGTTGAGCCATAATGAAACGAGCATATTCCTAATAAGGTGTGCATAATTACTATCATACTTGTTTTAAACAAGTTTTACATTCTGATTATACACTTTTTGCTTTGTGTACGGTAGCACCAATAGCCTGTAGCATGACAAACTACAAAGTTGGGCAAGATATAGGCCCAATCTCCAATGTATTCCTCCTCCTTATTCAACAAAAACATTAAAAAAAACTATAAAATAATTAAATATTATTTGAAATTTAGAAGTTAGGGTTTAGGACAGCCACCTCAGTATCTCAACGAATACCCTTGATTTAAAGACATCATAACACAATGCTTGTAACTGCTCTTTGGATCCTACTGGTATTATGCTGAGCAGAAACAGCAGATCTGTGAGGCCTGCTGCGTGAAGCCATTCTGAAAGAAGCCTCTCTGACTTGAGTCAAGACAGTGTGCTTTCTAAAAGGTTCTTTTTCAAACTCTCCCAGGATCAGTCTAAACTCGATCTTTCACAGTTAAACAGGTTTCTGATGTCTGTAAAGCATCATTGTGTAAATGTACCTTGAAGCATGATGTGTGACTGAAGATCTTGAGGTCATCCAAAATCATCCTCTCTCCTCCAGAAATGCTTTTACCACAGAATGAGCAGAGATCCCTTTTACCCACAATCCTGTTGGATAGACATCAATATCAGGTCAGACATAGCAGTAGATGGTTTGTTAAATGATTTTCACTTCACATTTTGCAGTGAATTGCTCTTCTGGGACTGTGTATGACTGACCTGGTGGACAGCTGTGTGGGAGGTGAATTCAGAGGTGAGTGCAGAGTTTGGGATGTTGTTTCACTCTGTTTGACACTTGTTCTGAGGGTTGTGCTATCAAAAGCAGGGATATAGTCAAACATTTTATTAATTGTACTTTCTGGATGACACTTTCACCTGTTCTATTCATCATTACTATAATTTGAGAACAACCTGGCCAGTTTACTTTGTGTTCTATGTAGTTATACACCCTAAATAATAATTCCTCGGATGTAATAAACATAGGTATAAAAAACTGTCATTATAAGGCATCTGATTGATTAAAATAGGTAAAGAACTCCAAACCGGCATTTTAGAAGGTCAAATGTTCTAAACTCAAGGTTAGACCTTTCTACTGGAACAGGAGATGAGGGACATTTCTATTGGGCAGTCTTTATTTTAGCCATTTTGATTGGAAGTGTAATGAAGGGGCAGTCCCTAACTATGTTTCCTATAAGCTGAAAACTAAGTATATGTAATTATGTACATGAAAATCCTTTCAATCTTTAACAGTATTGCTAATTATAGAATTTTATACATAATTATCTTTTCTAGTACATCAATCACAACATCCACTTTGACTCGCTTACTTGGTAGTGTTTACTGGCTGAGATAAAGTATAGCTCAGAGAATCCAACTGGCTTTTTGGGCTAAGAGAGAAAGAAAGAGGTTGATTAGATCGATTGGTCTCTAAGCAATCTGTTGGTCTAGACTGACGAAGACAAAAATATATCTAAGCTTAGGTAAATAAGTAAGTTTGGATTTTGACTGGATATTAACCTCAGATACAGGCTTCCATTCATCATTCCTATAATATCGGAATAACTTTAAATTTCATATTGTATTCTGTGTACAAGCCCTGAATAATGAGCTCTAAAATGTAATGAACAGAGGAGTTTAAGAACTCTGTCATCACTAAGTATCTGATTAATAAATATAGGCAAAAAACTACAAACCAGCAATTCATAAAGTGGTTAGCCTTTTAACCTAAACTCAAGGCTAGGCCTGTCCAATAGAACAAGAGATGAGGTACATTTCTATAGGACAGACTTTACTTTAGCCATTTTTGTATGGAAGTGTAATGAAGGGGCAGTCCTTATTTGTGTTTTCTATAAGCTGAACAAAAAAATGTATGTAATTATGTAGATGCAAATTCTCTTCAATCTCTACCAGTAGTGCTAATTATAGAAGTTTACATAATTCTTTTAATTTCTAGTATATTAATCACAACATCGACTCTATGTTAGATTCTCTTACCTGGCAGTGTTTACTGGCTGAGATACGGTATAACTCAGAGAATCCAACTGGTTTTTTAGGCTAAGACAGAAAGGAAGAGATTGATTAGATTGATTTGTCTCCCTCATTTTCTTTTTTAAAGACAAATAAATGCAACTCAAGCAATCGTCTAAACTAATGAAGACAAATATTTATCCAAGCTTAAGTAAATAAGTAAGTTTGGATTTTGGACTGTATATTAACCTCTTAAACCCACTGGCAGATGCACACTTCCAGTTAACATTTCTACAATATAGGAATAACTTGGTTGGTTTACATTGTATTTCAGGTATGGACAAACCCGGAATAATAAGCTCTAGCATGTAATAAATATAGGAATTTATGTAGGAATAAATATAGGCAAAAACTTTAAACCAGCATTTCATAAAGTAATTAGCCATATAGCTTAGACACTCAAATGAAGAAAGAGATAAGGGATGTTCCTAATAAAAATTCTTTATTTAGGCTTAGTATATGCAGCTTTACTCAGAAACCTGCTTTGTGAAGCACACCCATGTACACTACTAGTCAAAAGTTTTAGTACACTATCAGTCAAAAGTTCTAAAACCTTTGGCCGGTAGTGTACTAAAACGTTTGGCTGGTAGTGTACTAAAACGTTTCACTGGTAGTGTGCTAAAACGTTTGTCTGGTAGTGATCTAAAACGTTTGTCTGGTAGGGTACTAAAACGTTTGTCTGGTAGTGATCTAAAACTTTTGGCTGGTAGTGATCTAAAATGTTTGTCTGGTAGTGTACTAAAACGTTTGACTGGTAGTGATCTAAAACGTTTGTCTGGTAGTGATCTAAAACGTTTGTCTGGTAGTGTACTAAAACGTTTGTCTGGTAGTGATCTAAAATGTTTCACTGTTAGTGTACTAAAACGTTTCACTGGTAGTGTGCTAAAACGTTTGTCTGGTAGTGATCTAAAACGTTTGTCTGGTAGGGTACTAAAACGTTTGGCTGGTAGTGATCTAAAACGCTTGGCTGGTAGTGATCTAAAACGTTTGTCTGGTAGTGTACTAAAATGTTTGGCTGGTAGTGTACTAAAACGTTTGACTGGTAGTGATCTAAACGTTTCACTGGTAGTGTACTAAAATGTTTGGCTGGTAGTGTACTAAAACGTTTGACTGGTAGTGATCTAAACGTTTCACTGGTAGTGATCTAAAACGTTTGGCTGGTAGTGATCTAAAACGTTTGTCTGGTAGTGTACTAAAACGTTTCACTGGTAGTGATCTAAAACGTTTGTCTGGTAGTGTACTAAAACGTTTCACTGGTAGTGATCTAAAAACGTTTGGCTGGTAGGGTACTAAAACGTTTGGCTGGTAGTGATCTAAAACGTTTCACTGGTAGTGTACTAAAACGTTTCACTGGTAGTGATCTAAATGTTTCACTGGTAGTGATCTAAAACGTTTGGCTGGTAGTGATCTAAAACGTTTCACTGGTAGTGATCTAAACGTTTCACTGGTAGTGTACTAAAACGTTTGACTGGTAGTGATCTAAAACGTTTCACTGGTAGTGATCTAAATGTTTCACTGGCAGTGATCTAAAACGTTTGGCTGGTAGTGATCTAAAACGTTTCACTGGTAGTGATCTAAACGTTTCACTGGCAGTGATCTAAAACGTTTGGCTGGTAGTGATCTAAAACGTTTGGCTGGTAGTGATCTAAAACGTTTGGCTGGTAGTGATCTAAAACGTTTCACTGGTAGTGATCTAAACGTTTCACTGGCAGTGATCTAAAACGTTTGGCTGGTAGTGATCTAAAACGTTTCACTGGTAGTGATCTAAACGTTTCACTGGCAGTGATCTAAAACGTTTGGCTGGTAGTGATCTAAAACGTTTGGCTGGTAGTGTACAAAAACGTTTGGCTGGTAGTGATCTAAAACGTTTGGCTGGTAGTGATCTAAAACGTTTGGCTGGTAGTGATCTAAAACGTTTGGCTGGTAGTGTACTAAAACGTTTGGCTGGTAGTGATCTAAAACGTTTGGCTGGTAGTGTACTAAAACGTTTGGCTGGTAGTGATCTAAAACGTTTGGCTGGTAGTGTACTAAAACGTTTGGCTGGTAGTGTACTAAAACGTTTGGCTGGTAGTGTACTAAATGTTTGACTGGTAGTGTACTAAAATGTTTGGCTGGTAGTGTACTAAAACGTTTCACTGGTAGTGATCTAAACGTTTCACTGGTAGTGATCTAAAACGTTTGGCTGGTAGTGATCTAAAACGTTTGTCTGGTAGTGTACTAAAACGTTTCACTGGTAGTGATCTAAAAACGTTTGGCTGGTAGGGTACTAAAACGTTTGGCTGGTAGTGTACAAAAACGTTTCACTGGTAGTGATCTAAAAACGTTTGGCTGGTAGGGTACTAAAACGTTTGGCTGGTAGTGATCTAAAACGTTTCACTGGTAGTGTACTAAAACGTTTGACTGGTAGTGATCTAAAACATTTCACTGGTAGTGATCTAAATGTTTCACTGGTAGTGATCTAAAACGCTTGGCTGGTAGTGATCTAAAACGTTTGTCTGGTAGTGTACTAAAACATTTGGCTGGTAATGATCTAAAACGTTTCACTGGTAGTGTACTAAAACATTTCACTGGTAGTGATCTAAAACGTTTGGCTGGTAGTGATCTAAAACGTTTGGCTGGTAGTGATCTAAAACGTTTCACTGGTAGTGATCTAAACGTTTCACTGGCAGTGATCTAAAATGTTTGGCCGGTAGTGATCTAAAACGTTTGGCTGGTAGTGTACAAAAACGTTTGGCTGGTAGTGATCTAAAACGTTTGGCTGGTAGTGATCTAAAACGTTTGGCTGGTAGTGATCTAAAATGTTTGGCTGGTAGTGTACAAAAACGTTTGGCTGGTAGTGATCTAAAACGTTTGGCTGGTAGTGTACTAAAATGTTTGGCTGGTAGTGTACTAAAACGTTTGGCTGGTAGTGTACTAAATGTTTGACTGGTAGTGTACTAAAATGTTTGGCTGGTAGTGTACTAAAATGTTTGGCTGGTAGTGTACTAAAACGTTTGGCTGGTAGTGTACTAAAACGTTTGGCTGGTAGTGTGCTAAAACGTTTGGCTGGTAGTGTACTAAAACGTTTGGCTGATAGTGTACTAAAATGTTTGGCTGGTAGTGTACTAAAACGTTTGGCTGGTAGTGTACTAAAACGTTTGGCTGGTAGTGTGCTAAAACGTTTGGCTGGTAGTGTGCTAAAACGTTTGGCTGGTAGTGTGCTAAAACGTTTGGCTGGTTGTGTACTAAAACGTTTGGCTGGTAGTGTACTAAAACGTTTGGCTGGTAGTGTGCTAAAACGTTTGGCTGGTAGTGTGCTAAAACGTTTGGCTGGTTGTGTACTAAAACGTTTGGCTGGTAGTGTACTAAAACGTTTGGCTGGTTGTGTACTAAAACCTTTCACTGGTAGTGATCTAAACGTTTCACTGGCAGTGATCTAAAACGTTTCACTGGCAGTGATCTAAAACGTTTCACTGGTAGTGATCTAAACGTTTCACTGGCAGTGATCTAAAACGTTTCACTGGTAGTGATCTAAACGTTTCACTGGCAGTGATCTAAAACATTTGGCTGGTAGTGTACTGAAACGTTTGGCTGGTAGTGTACTAAAATGTTTGGCTGGTAGTGATCTAAAACGTTTGGCTGGTAGTGTACTAAAACGTTTGGCTGGTAGTGTATCTAAAACGTTTCACTGGTAGTGTACTAAAACGTTTGGCTGGTAGTGTACTAAAACCTTTGGCTGGTAGTGTAGTAAAACGTTTGGCTGGTAGTGATCTAAAACGTTTGGCTGGTAGTGATCTAAAACGTTTGACTGGTAGTGATCTAAAACGTTTGGCTGGTAGTGATCTAAAACTTTTGGCTGGTATTGTACTAAAACATTTGGCTGGTAGTGATCTAAAACGTTTGGCTGGTAGTGATCTAAAACGTTTGGCTGGTAGTGTACTAAAATGTTTGGCTGGTAGTGTACTAAAACGTTTGGCTGGTAGTGATCTAAAACGTTTGGCTGGTAGTGATCTAAAACATTTGGCTGGTAGTGTACTGAAATGTTTGGCTGGTAGTGTACTAAAATGTTTGGCTGGTAGTGTACTAAAACGTTTGGCTGGTAGTGTATCTAAAACGTTTGGCTGGTAGTGTACTAAAATGTTTGGCTGGTAGTGTATCTAAAACGTTTCACTGGTAGTGTACTAAAACGTTTGGCTGGTAGTGTACTAAAACGTTTGGCTGGTAGTGTACTAAAACGTTTGGCTGGTAGTGATCTAAAACGTTTGGCTGGTAGTGATCTAAAACGTTTGGCTGGCAGCGTTCTAAAACTTTTGGCTGGTATTGTACTAAAACGTTTGGCTGGTAGTGATCTAAAACGTTTGGCTGGTAGTGATCTAAAACGTTTGGCTGGTAGTGATCTAAAATGTTTGGCTGGTAGTGATCTAAAACGTTTGGCTGGTAGTGTACTAAAATGTTTGGCTGGTAGTGTACTAAAACGTTTGGCTGGTAGTGTACTAAAACATTTGGCTGGTAGTGTACTGAAACGTTTGGCTGGTAGTGTACTAAAACGTTTGGCTGGTAGTGTACTAAAACGTTTGGCTGGTAGTGATCTAAAACGTTTGGCTGGTAGTGATCTAAAACATTTGGCTGGTAGTGTACTGAAACGTTTGGCTGGTAGTGATCTAAAACGTTTGGCTGGTAGTGTACTAAAACGTTTGGCTGGTAGTGTACTAAAACGTTTGGCTGGTAGTGTACTAAAACGTTTGGCTGGTAGTGTGTCTAAAACGTTTGGCTGGTAGTGTACTAAAACGTTTGGCTGGTAGTGTACTAAAACGTTTGGCTGGTAGTGATCTAAAACGTTTGGCTGGTAGTGTACTAAAACGTTTGGCTGGTAGTGTACTAAAACGTTTGGCTGGTAGTGTACTAAAACGTTTGGCTGGTAGTGATCTAAAACATTTGGCTGGTAGTGATCTAAAACGTTTGGCTGGTAGTGTACTAAAACGTTTGGCTGGTAGTGATCTAAAACGTTTGGCTGGTAGTGTACTAAAACGTTTGGCTGGTAGTGATCTAAAACGTTTGGCTGGTAGTGATCTAAAACGTTTGGCTGGTAGTGTGCTAAAACGTTTGGCTGGTAGTGTACTAAAACGTTTGGCTGGTAGTGTACTAAAACGTTTGGCTGGTAGTGATCTAAAACGTTTGGCTGGTAGTGTACTAAAACGTTTGACTGGTAGTGATCTAAAACGTTTGACTGGTAGTGTACTAAAACGTTTGGCTGGTAGTGTACTAAAACGTTTGGCTGGTAGTGATCTAAAACGTTTGGCTGGTAGTGTACTAAAACGTTTGACTGGTAGTGATCTAAAACGTTTGACTGGTAGTGTACTAAAACGTTTGGCTGGTAGTGTACTAAAACGTTTGGCTGGTAGTGTGATAAAACGTTTGGCTGGTAGTGTACTAAAACGTTTGGCTGGTAGTGATCTAAAACGTTTGGCTGGTAGTGTATCTAAAACGTTTGACTGGTAGTGTACAAAAACGTTTGGCTGGTAGTGATCTAAAACGTTTGGCTGGTAGTGATCTAAAACGTTTGACTGGTAGTGTACTAAAACGTTTGGCTGGTAGTGATCTAAAACGTTTGGCTGGTAGTGTACTAAAACGTTTGGCTGGTAGTGATCTAAAACGTTTGGCTGGTAGTGATCTAAAACGTTTGGCTGGTAGTGATCTAAAATGTTTGGCTGGTAGTGATCTAAAACGTTTGGCTGGTAGTGTTCTAAAACGTTTGGCTGGTAGTGATCTAAAACGTTTGACTGGTAGTGTACTAAAACGTTTGGCTGGTAGTGATCTAAAACGCAATATTCACCCTACTATTTGTACAAATTACAAGTAACAGAATCTTCTTTTAAGCAAACCAGTAAATAGGGGTGTTGCGATAGTCTGTAATGCTCAAATGAACATGACCAAAGAGAATATGAGAAAAGCAACAGTGTTAATATGTCTGGGGGGAAATACCTCACCTCACAGGGTTTGTTTGTACAGTGGGAGACAGCGTGGGATACAATGTATCAGAAAGAGCATCCAGTGTTTTACTGGAAAAGAAAAAGTGTTATTAGCGAGTTGTGTCTTTATTAAGTGGGTTATTAATAAACATTCTGATTTGTGTAATCCACATTTTTACCTGGGGGATTTGACAGTGCTTGTGGCTGAATTGAAAGTGGTTGTTTTTGTTGATGTAATAGTTGTAGTAGATTTTGGAGCAGTGTTGCCATGGCTGTGTGTATAAATTAAGATACAATATCATTATTCATTTGTTACTCTTCCCGTGTGGTACTTTAGAGTGATTTAATGCTGCCATACCTTTGCTCGTAGCTCTTTGAGGACAGTTCTGTTTTGGTGACAGTGTAAGATTGAGTCTTTTCTGGGCTTGTGAAGGTTGTGATTGTTTGACTGCTTGAGAGAACGCTGGTAAGAACATTTCAAACACAGTTATGTGTCAATTATTATTGGTAAAATTGAAAGAAGTGGCTTTAGTGAGTCATAATAGAACATATCATAGCTAGTAGATCTTTTACTCAGCAGCCCCTTTCTTTGAGTTTAGACACTGTCATTTCACAATAATAGCATTTACACTTGACCAGAGCAGACCTGGCAGGGCAAGTCACAGAGCTTTTTTCTAGGTACATTCTATTCTACAGCCAGAGATACACTGCTATATGCTTAATTATCTACACTTGATAGCAGTGGGTGTGGCTAAAACACCTGAACTGAATTACACTGCATGCAATTACACATTTTCACCAGATAGGTCTCCAAATCCCTAAATCTCACATATTGTAGGTCTTGGTTATTAAACATAATCAAAGTTTGTCACCTGGTTGGGGCAGTTGTAGTTGATGGTGGTGTAGCGGGTTTGACATCCCTCCTAGTGCTGCACAAAACAACAGAATTATGGGCTGTTTACTAATTCAGCTGCAAAATGAGAACCACGAGAGAACAACAAGAGAACACTTACAGAGGGGAGGTAACAGCTATCGGCGATGGGGATAGCGGGACGCTGTTGTTTCTGCACAAGAAGATGAAATGATTCAGTCTTAAAACTAGGAATTTAAAATTCAAGATTTTTTTATATCACCTCTATCTCTGCAGAAATTAAAATTTAGAAGAGTTGAACAAAGTAGGTCTCACCCATTGGTGGCATCTTTGGGTGGCTCCTTTGAGACTGGAGACTTCTCGTCTACAGGTCTTTTAACAGGAGTGAGTCTTTGAATAACAGTTTCAGAAGATTTTAAAAGATAAACAGACTACAGTGTAGCTCATAGATGCTACAGATTTTAAGCCCATGATGGCTTTGTTTGGTGTGATTTCCCCCTGTAGTGTACTTTTTCTTTGGAAGCTGACGTTGTATATTTTGTCTTATGTTTTGATTTACTATCTGACTTGTGTGTAAAACTGTGTAAAAATTATTCATGTATTTTACTCCGTGATGGACTGGCAGTCTGTTTGGGATAGGCTTTTTATAATCTGTGTTGGTACTTTTTCTATTTGTTTAATTACATATTTTCCAGTTTTAAAAATCTGAACTTTATATTATTTCACTTACGGTTTCTCGCTTGAATTGGCACCTGAGAACACCCGAGCCGTAAATGCAGAATTCCTAAAATAAAAACATATAAGTAAAAGCAAGTCCATATGCAGATGAGTGCTTTTTGATATTACACTGTGCTGTGGCCTCTTACTTGGCAGGGACTGGAGGTTTGTTTGAGGTGGTGGTAGTTGTGTTTTTGGCAGCAGTCACAGAGCTTTTTGAAGTTGTAGTACTGCTTGAGGAGAATAAATCAGAATGCATTAAACATGAAGAAAACAAGGAGATAATATAAAGAAAATGTGAAGATTTTAGGAGCGAAGAATTTAGGGAAAGGGTAGAATTCTTCGAGATTTTATGCATAACAAATGCCCTGACAGCAAGTAATGGACGAATAAGGATGGAGAATTTGCAGAGCATTAAGAGTGTTTATTTATAAATCCAGTGTACTGTTTTCAGTGGGGAACTCTAATGACTTTCAAGGAGCTAAAATATACATGTATCATTTTTGATTCCTTCCTATTAAAAAGAATCTTGTTTGCTTTTAAATTCAAGTATTACAGCACCACTCTAGTTTCATTGTTAAGAAGCACAAAGGTAAAATTCCTGAAAGACAGAGAGGACAACTGGTCAGACATGTACATATAATTAAGAGAGCTTTCTGATTGATTAAGAGCTAAGGAGAAGTCCTAACATTAACCACCAGCATATATTTTTAAAGTGACAATCAATTTTTGATCTAAAACAGGAAAGTTTAATACTGCGATGAAAAAACACGATTGCTTCCTTTTGGAAGTCCTAGATTTGTACTGTGAATACGAGATGCAGTCTAATCAGTGTGTCTTCAGAAAGGAAAAACAGCATTTTTTTCTAGCTGATGGAGTTTTGCCATTTATGGCCTAAATTGAAGGCCTAATTGCCTAATTATCAAACTTATTACTTCTTTATACTGTAGTACCTCATGTTCATAAGAATCTTGGCCCATATATATTTATATGCTATTGAGACATAGCTGCTCTTCTTCAGGTAAACAAAAATAATGGCAAGAACATCAAAACAGAATGATTTTAACTCAAAGGGTTGTTTCAAACATAAACAATAAAAATAAAAAATAATAATAAAAAATAAATCATTAATAAATAAAATCAATAAAAAATAAATCATTCATACGTTTTTTTAGAGCTGTTGCAAAAATTAAAGATTACATTCCACAGCTGTTATATTCTGACAAAAATATCACTCTCCAGTTGTGATTAATAATGTTAATTAATTCTGAATTTACCTCAAAATAATTTGAAGTACCACTTTCACGTTTGAATAGTTGCATTTAAAATAAAAGGAAATCAATGACATGACCCGCCAAGCCTAAGTGAGTTGACATGGAATAAATGTACAGGGAGTTTCATGAACAAGTAGGCTATTGTATGAGTACCAGACCAACCAGCTTTATTCAGGCAACTCCTGACTCCCACTGAATCTCCCAACACAATGATTACAGAAAAGAGACAACAAAAGTTTCATTGACATGCCAGACATGACTAACACTGCGGCCTTCCAGTCTGTAGTAATGAGGAAACATACCTTTTAGTTAGGGAGACGCTTCCTGTGTTGGTCAGTTTGGCCTCTGCTGGCTTGCTGTGGTAACAAAATGCACAGACTGTGAGGAAAAAAAGGTGTAACACCAAGAATAAGGTATAACAATTTTTTTGCAGAGACCTCCTGTTTTAGATAGTTTCCAATCAAAATGTCTGTTGTTTATTTTTTAGAAGATTAGTTATGAGATATAAGTGTTTGGGATTATCTAGATCATGAGAAAAAGTGCAACTTCTTTGACTGAACTTTGTAGGTGTGCAATTTTCCCCTAATTAGATGTATCCTGCTTTTTTCTTGCAGTGAAAAATTAATAACTTGAACGTGATGGTCGTTTTGACTGGAAATAAAATCAATGACTTTTACATGGTACTGTGTGTCTTTTTCATTATGTACCTTCCATTGTTCTGTGTTTTGAGGAGGATTCCTTTGCCATAGTTGGGATCCACACTGCAAAAACAAATGATTTCTTAGTATATGCCACATTATGGGGACCAAACCCTGATCATATACTTCTGTTGTGGGGACTATTTTTTCTTGTGGTGAAAACAAGCTGGTAAATCATTACATCATCAAGGTCTGGGTGAGGTTAGGGTAAGGGTATGGTTAAGGAAAAGTAAGGTTAGGGAAAGGGGAATGTTAGGGGAAGGGGAAGGTTAAGGTTAGGGTGAGTGTTAGGCTAGTAATAGTTGTGGTTAAGGTTTAGGTAAGTCTCCAGGAAATGAAAGGAAGTCATTCTAATGGCCCCACAAATCACAGCAGTAAGACTGTGTGTGTGTGTGTGTGTGTGATGGGGTCTGGGTCGTGTCTTACTCCACTGGTTCATCCTCCTCTATTTCTCTCTTAATCCAGCTGTTATCCTGTAGTAGACCTGTTCTTCGTTTGGTAGTGTCTTTGATGGCCTGACTGGGACGCACACCTGTAGAGTAGGACACAGTGATAAATCTACACTATTCAGCCACACACTAACACACACACATACTGTACACACAGTCCCCATATACAAATGGCCAGTCACAAATGTAAGGCATATAAATGTTTTTAAGTTTGCAGCAGATATTGTGTAGCACATACACTTAAACACAAAAACACACACATAAACAAAATTAAATCTTACCAGATTGAAGTGTCTTGTTGGATGACATTTTGAAACAGTGGTTATTCAACTCTGTAGTGACAAAGACTGGTAAAGAGAATAACATTAGTACAGGTTTTGTCACAATCCACACTTGACATGTTCTAACATGCCTATCAAGTATCTGCACCTAAAATGACATTCAAAGATTCTGGTGTAGCCTCAGACAGTAATTCAAAACAGTAGTTTGAGCCTTCTGCATTTCTAGAACAACAAAACACTTAAAAGGCTTAAATATGCATCAATGTAAGTACTATTTTTGTACTGGAATGTGCTATTTTTTAAATGGAATAATAGAAATGATGCTTTGAATAAAAGAATTTTGCACCAAAGCTGCATAATGACTTGGGGATTTGGAGACCTCTCTGGTGAAAGTTCGTAGCTGCATGCAATGTAAAACAGTTTGTGACAACAGTTCCCCGAGCGAATCTGATGTTTGTACGCTCTGAGTCAAAATTTAGTGAAGGCCGTGTCTTAAGAGGATGTAAATAATTTACTATTATCTTCATGGATTTTGCTTTTGAGATCTAAAAATCGAGCCAGAACTTTTTTAAGCCTGTGCGTGTGACATTAACACATAAAAATGTATAACATGGTTAAAAGTCTTTACCTGGCCTGAAGGCTTTTAGACTAAAAGAAATTTACAATATTATTTCAGACTTTGATGGATGACTCGTAGCAGCACACACATCACACATTTTCTCCTGCCTCAATAATGTTCTTTCTTTCAGTTTAATCTTACATAGTACTGCTTTAACTTGAATGCTTCCTGTAAAGTTACTATTTTTGGGTTTTTTTTCACTACAGTTCACACTTTTCAGATTTGTATCTCTACCTTGTCTCTTATTAGTGGGTGTTTTGGGCCTTATTATGGAGCGAACTGATCAAATAGTTTATTTATATACTTTCATTATATAGATTTGCATGTGGGTTGCTCAGTCTGTTTGACCTATAATTAACCAACCTAAAAGTTCCTAAATGATTATTGGCAAATGTATGGCATTTTATTAATATAGAACCTTTACTTTAAACTTACAGAACTGTGTTTCCACGTGCACAATGTCTCTACTTGCATATTTCGTTCTTCTTTTTTTGTGAAAAAAGAGTTATTAAAAGATTCATTTTTTTTCTCCAATTCCTCCAAAGAACATTTTTTGGCATTCTTATTTGCAAATAAAGCTAGATAATGGTCATGTAAAAATAAATGATGAGTGTATGTATAGTATAATTCTATATTTTAGTACATAACAATTTACATGCATTGTAAGTGGACCCCAAAACAATACAAGAATACTGTGTCTCTTTGGGCCTTTAAAGAATGTGTGAAGGTGTGACTGGGTGGGTACTTATTCTTTGTCAACAAATATGAAATGAATGTCAGCTATTAAGAAGAATAAATATATTAAAAACGGCCAATAATAATCCGTGTTCTAAGCACTGTAGGCATATTGTTGGAATTATAGGTTCTGTTGTTTGCTGCAATTATATATTCTTTTACATACAACATAATTTTACACATTTGCTTGTAAAGCGTGGGAAAGTGCTGAGCATGATGCCATTCATATTTTGTGGCAGTTTGCAAGTGTTTATATTGTTGTCGCACCCATAGTTCCATTGCTCTCTGGGTTTGTCCTGAAACAACCTGTCCTTATGACGCATACACACCCACCCACACGAACACCTGCACAGTTATTGCCACCTCTTCCAATTGGTGCATGCCTGGGTGACTGCTTTATTCCATCTTAATCTGTCTATTTACATCTGATTAGTGCCTTTACACCCTTCCAAAGCACATAAACAGGTTTTTTTTACTTGTGTCGAGCATTGCCATTATATACTAGTTATACAAGTAATGCAAGATTTCTATTACACAAGGCTCTTCCATTTCATTTCACAAAACAAATGTAGACATTTTACTTCTACAGAGAAAACACAGAGAAAATGGTCCTTTGTCCTGGTCTGACACTTTTGCCTATGAGTCTTATTCAACTCATATATATGTCTAAGAACATATTTTATGACAACAAAGCCATTAAGCACAGACAAAACATGGCATATGCTAATCCAGCTCATCCCATCTGAATACACACATTTAGGAGTATATAAGAGTATTTACATAAAAACTAACAGTTTGCTGCTGCCATGCTAAAATGTCAAAACCACACCATTCAAAAAAAAGCTGCTCTTATGTTGTCTTTCATGATGAATAGAGCAATTGAAATAGATATTTACCCAAAATTAAGCTCCTATAAAGTTTAAACTTTAGAAAACATTTAACAAATATAAGGCAATCATATACAGATACAGAGAAACATTTGAAGGCATTTCATATATATTCAGTATAAGTTCCTTCTATTTATCCCACTCACCTCTATTTCGGAGGATCTGCAATGAGTGACTAGTAAAAGGATGTAAGTTTCTCTCGCCCTGCCCTGCAGCTTAGGCCACAGGGAGGGTTACATTTAAACAGCAGCGCAGTCCACGCCTTAAACCAGAAAGGTGAGTTTCCCACGTCACGTCTTCTGAAGCAGCTTGGGCATCGGTAATAGCACATCTTTCCATTTCCAGAACATCACTGTTCAACCTGCTCTTTCTTTCACATCCACTGTCATCACTGGGTCTAATTTCAATTATCTTTCAGTTCTTCTTACTCCTCTGGTTTGATCTCCGTTATGACTCTAAAATCATACAAAAAATGTAAGTTGAATAATAAATTGTTAAGCATTTTTTGTATCATAGTTATATCTAAGAAACAACCACAGATGGCCTATGAGTGTCCCTCAACACTTACTGAAAAAGCAAAGCTCTGCGAATATACACAGTTTATGCTAATTGAAAATACATCCTTGCTGGCCTGCTTCTAAAACTCTGCTCATACCTTATTCATACCCTACCTTATTCACAGATGAGATATAAGAGAAATAAACCCCCCACTTTATTTTCTATTCTCTATATTCTATCCTTTTATTTTTTGTTGCTTTTGCGTTGTAGCACTGCAATCCAGTGTGTTCTCCTTTTTGAGTCTTGGTTCCTCTCAAGGTTTCCCGCTCTTAGGAAGCTTTTTTTGCTGCTCTGGGTCTCGAATTGTTCACTGTAGGCTCTGGCCCAGATTTTCTGTAAAGCTGCAGTGTTAAAGGTGTATAGAAATAACCCTTGACTAATGTTAGCCTCTTGTGCTACAAGGATATTTTAAGAAATATAAAAGTGAAAAGCAGGATAAGCTAACAGCTCCACACACACAACTTACTTACTTAGATTTCATTTTTCATCAGTGAGGCTTCAGTAAACTGTGGTTTCAAACAACATGGTATAACATGGTTTTAAATAGGTAGGTTTTGTTTTAATAGTTGAGATCATAGAAAGAGAAGTCATAGAAAACATGTTTACTAGTGTTGTATTCCAGAAATATATATAAATTACTACAATAGTAGATGAAGGCTCCAAAATGTTTGCCTTTGCTGCCTGCTCAGAACCATATAGGTGTGTCAGATGACATAATGATTGACAGTGGCATCTCCATGGCAACATAAACAATCCAGCACCAGAGGCAGTGGTGAGTGACACCTCCAAAATTATATAGATGGTAGATGCAGAAAGCAGGATGGATCTGCTTCAGCATTTCAGCCACCTGAGTCTAATTTTGAAGAAGAACAAGAGTCTCGCCAGAATAAAAACACACCACTTCACTGTAGCTGACGGCAGCGCTTAGGCCTCATAGAACATTTAATGGCAATGAATACACTGCTCAATGTCTTAGTTTTGGATAAGTTGAAGTGAACCAGAACTACTCATTCAATATCAGAACATGACCTCACTACTGCTCCTGTGGATAAATTCAATCAAATCCTCACAGCAGTGTTCCAGTGTCTAGTGTAAAGCCTTCCCAGAAGAGTAGAGGCTGCTATTGTAGCAAAGTTTCCTATTAATAGCCTTGTTTTTAGAGGAAACATTGGAAGACAAGGTATCTACAAGTGTTTGGATATATTTGGCCAGTTTTCACAGAAAGGCACTGTCAGTGGAGAACTACCATTGGACAGTCTAGGCTTAGTTTCAATCTGGGTATGAGAAACCACTTCATAGTCTATGCACATATTCAGACATGCACACCCAGTTCTTAGAGATTGGAGAGTCTTCTTTTGAAAAGTCATTGTGAAAATCGATTTGGCCAGTTTCTCCAGTCTTCAAAGACGAGGACTCAAGAAAACACAACATTAATATTTAGGTTTTGTCACAACCCACAAACATGTTCAAGCATACCATAGGGCACTAAACCTTCATAGGTGAGAAGCAGGATCGTTTTGTCTCTTCTGCTGCTTATCACTAGGATACTTCAAATATTTCTTCTGAAACCTGGCACATCAAGTGATCTTTGAGCATGAGGTAAACCCTAACAAAGCTCATCTGCAGGATTAAGATTACAATTTAAATTTCAGTGCAAAGGTGTAACAAGTTCAGTGCACACAAGTGCGCACATCAACTTCTTCTTAATTAGAAAAATGCATATATACATATATGCATACATTTTTCCACAAATGTGTAGAGAATCTGCAATATTCAATAAAAAATCATTCCTACTTCAGTATTGCTGTGTCTTTGGAATAGGGAATTCTGTCTTGTTTTTTATGTGAGAAAAGACAGAGAAGTTAGAATATCACTAAAGCTGAAATGTGAATAAGGGTGATGAAAAAGTCATGAAATCAAATGATTCCGCCTGATCTTATAGCTTGGTATACACTGCAGTGAACTACTCTTACACTTATGGCTTTACCCTCGGCCCTATTCTCTGCACAATGTTTGTGTAATTGTTTGTGTAATGCACGTCGCATTGCGGTGACTGAAAACAGTTGGCCCTACAGATGGTCCGATCATGGTGCATATTTCAGCTCTACAGAATGACCTGCAAACATCATTTCAGTAATGATCTTGTTAGCTCAGGAGAAAATGTTAATGAGGACAATACAGCTAATATTACTTTGTCATGCTGATTAGAAGAGCAGACAGGTTGCTTTAAAAGGGTAGTGGTACTTTAAAGTTTTCTTCTGTTAACCATGGTTACCTCTGAGGAAACAGTCATTATTGCATTGCAGTCATCATTGCGTTGCACCCATTATTGCGGTGCACCACAAGGGTTTCACAGGCAAGATCACTGCTGCTTGTAAGATACACCAATCAACCATTTTACCAATCATCATGAACTTCAAGGAGAGTGGTTTAATTGCAGTAAAGAAGGTTTCAGGGCACCCAAGAAAGTATCAAGCAAGCATTAGGACCGTCTCCTAAAGGCGATGCAGCTACGATCAGGAATGGGCAGGTGTGAGTGCATCTAAAAACAGTGAGACAAAGGCTTTTGGAGGATGGCTTGGTGTCAAGAAGGGCAAAGAAGCCACTTCTCTCCAAGAAAAACATCATGACATTCTACAGGAAGCAGAAAGTATAGGGACTGGACAGCAGAGAACTGGGGTACAGTTATATTCTTTGATGAAGCCCCCTTCGGGCTGTTTGGTATGATTGTCCGGAGAAGAAAAGGTGAGCGCTACCATGAGTCCTGTATCATACTAACAGTGAAGCATCCTGAGACCATTCATATATTGGGTTTCTTCTCATCTACGGGAGTGGTTTCGCTCAAAATGTTGCCTAAGAACAGTGCCAAGAATAAGGAATGGTATTAAAACTTCTCCCAATGAGAAGAAGCAATTCTCCAGGAGCAATTTGGAGATGAACAATGCTTATTTCAGCATGATGGAGCACCATGTCACAAGACAAAAGTTATAACCAAGTGACTCGGTGAACAAAAACACTTAAATTTTGGTTCCATGGCCAGGAAACTCCCCAAATCTCAATACCACTGAGAACCTGCGGTCAGTCCTCAAAAAAAGGGTGGACAAACAAAAACTCAGAAACTGTGATCAACTCCAAGCACTGATTAGGCAAAAATGGGTTGCCATCATTCAAGATTTTGCCCAGAATCTGATATCCAGCATACCGAGGCGAACTGCAGAAGTCTTAAAGAAGAAGAATATCAAGACTTTCTTTAAGACTGGATGTATTTGGCAATAAAAGTTAACACATTTGTGAAATGATATAATTGTACAAAAGAGTCTAAAAAATTGAGGCAGCAAACTTTGTGAAAACCTAAGTTTGTGCCTTTCTTAAAATATTTGGCCACAACTGTACAGTGTGCTCCCTGAACTGCCATGTGCATGTGCATTCCCAAATTAAAGGTGGAATAAGAAGCTGACTGCTAGAATTTCTTACCCCACCTTAAATGGCGCAGCAGTTTTTGTAATCTGCATTTTCATGAAGGGTGCCAATATTTATAGGACAGGCATCATATGTATATATGTTGCTGTCTAATGAAAAACAAGTATTTCCAAAATGGAAACTTTACAGGAGAGGCCCAAACAGTCTTTACTTTCAATGTAATTCAATGGAAACAGATTTTTACCATTCATTTTATTTTTACAAAATGTAAACAGCAGCAGCTCTATGTACTGCCCTCATACATGCTGAGATGTCATCAAAACAGACTGTTTAGAGTGTGGTTTTCTTTCTATGTGACATAAAACTAAATGCTCATACAACCCTGTTTCCAGCTGCTGTGCAACAAACAAAATTCATGTTTACCACTGTCGTCATCACCTCTTCTGTTAACAACACTTTGTAAACCTTTGGGAACCGAGGAAAGCAGGTGATGTAGTTCTGAAAGTGTTTCACATTCTTGCTTGATATAGAATTTCAGTTACTCAACAGTTTATTAATTCATCAAAAATGTTACGTAAACATTAAAAGAATCACTATGATACCCTGATATACTGCCTGAGTCCCCCTATAAGAAATTAAATAGAGGATGCACTATAGAACTGAGGCAAGATTAAATTACATTAAAAACACACTGCACATGGTCAGCAGGACCACACGGTGGGCAGGTCAAATTGTCCACGTTAGAACACGTGGTTGTATGTTTGTATAAATTCTAAAATATTTTTGTGAGATTATTTAGATTTTTGTCACCAATACTGTGAAGAATTCTGGCTTAGTACATTCCTCCACAGCTGAGCATTTACATCACACCACTCTGAATGACTCTGCTTACAGGCAGTGTCCTGGTGGTCCTATGCTGGCTGGATGCTGACTCGCTCGCCATAGCAGTACTGATGCTAGATTGAAAATGTTTTCTTCTGGAAACGCTCTTTTCTAGTTTGGCAAAACGACGTTTCACACATTAACTGAGGTCTTAAAGATCTATTTTATCTGAAATGAGTAACAGTTAACTTTTTCATTAGTCTCGTTTTCAGATGTACAGATACAGCGTGCTGTACAGTTTATCCCGGGCACAGTTTCTGTTACGGGGTTTGGAAGAAACGACTGGATGAAGTCGATTCCTACAGCGCCACCCAGAGGCGGGCCAGCGCTGCGTCTGTAATGAGTTAAGCCTAGCAAACACCTAACATTGTTCACTCACGACTTTGCTTTGTCTGAACAAGGTCATTACAACGTCACTATAAATAAGTGTGTTTTGTGGTATTATCTCTACCTGATGGCATCGTTGCCAAATTCCATGGAGCTGCATGCAGATATAATGGAACGGGATTCTAAGAGGTCGTGATAACGTTACCACTACGTTATCACAACATTGTCAAATACAACGTTGTGGGCACAATAGCTTGTCACAACGTAACTGTGTTTACAGGCAAAATATCAAAGACACAAACTCGCCGATTGTGGGAGAAGCAGCTGAGCATCCGCCCTGAAACACAGTTACAGTTGTGACTATTGTTTTGGTGCCCACAATGTTGTCACAACGCTGAAATATAACTCCTCAGAAAGTTGTGACGTTATCTGACAATAGTGGTAACGTTGTCAGTACGTTGTCACAAGCTCCTAGAATCCTTCTTACGTTGCATTAAACTGGAACTGGAATTTTGCTAAGATGGCAACAGACAGTCATAATACCGTAAACAACGTTTGAGTAGTGACGACCTTATTCAGACAACGTAAAAAGCTCCACCTTTTGACAGCATTGTAGCACGTCTGTAGAAAGTAGACAACATTGTGTGTTTGCTGTGTGTTTTATCTTAACGGACAGCATAACGTAATTTCAAAGTTTATTTTCAGTGACCCCTCAGAATTTCAATATTGGGACATTCATTTCGCACATTGCTTATATGAGTACATGAGACGGACTAAGACTGGGAATCTGTATTAGCATACACTGAACTTCAACTCCCAAATACACCAGCAATTAGTTTCGTGTTTAAACGTGAGTAACGTTATTAACTCGTTCTTCCAGAGCCGAACGTGCCTTGCAAACACATACGTTGTGACAACGTCCTGTTTTATTGCCTACAGCATCGTCACAGCGTTAAAATGTAATTCCTCGGAAAGTTGTGACAACATTATCTGACAACAAAGTGGTAACATTGTCAGAACGTTGTCACAACCTTCTACAATTCTTTAAACATTATCCATTATATCTGCATGGAATTTGGTGAAATTGCCATCAGATAGAAATAATACCATAAACAACGTTATTTAATACTGACGTTGTGACGACCTTGTTCAGTCAACGTAAGAGCACCATCTTTTGACAACGTTGTATCGACATTGTAAGAAAACAGACAACGTTGTGACAGCGTTGTGTGTTTGCTGGAAGGTGTGTCAAAGCTGGAAATATACGAACGGGAGCATGAAAAAAATCTCGAAAGCTTTATGAAGTTTTCTGATGGAGAGCAGAAAACCGGGCTTCTCCTCCGCCCCCTAACGGAGGAGCGCTGAACCACAAACTCCACTGTTTACCCACAGTGCATCGCTCTCTTTCCAAGCACCACACATCGCCATTTTCGCATCGCGCTGAGTGGATAAGCCGAAGTAACTAGGTCACAAGACTGGGGCGAAAAATACTGGCAGAAATTTCCATCGACACCACGGATTTCGCTCGTCAATCCCCCAACTCCCAGCACATCGCCTGAGAGCAAATGGTTGTGATCGGTTGGCCCGCTCGAATGAAGTATTCAAGTGCAGGCCCGGGCTGAGCAGCGATCGTCTTTTTAACTGCGACTTAAGCATAAATCAGGTAGGAGGAGGGGGGCAGTGTGGTTAGCGCTTTCCCTGTTTGAAATGTTGTGGATGGTTTTGTTGCTCTGTGTGCTGGGTGGTTTGACAGGCCGCTGCAGCCGTGATTGATCTGCTTGATTGCTAACTTAGTTTAATGTAATGGGTCGGCTGGCTCGCTAGCGTTAGCTAATCTAGAGGCTGGCTCTCGTTAGTCAGGCGGATGCGGTCCTGTCTGGCTTAGAAATTCCTTCATTTGGTAAAAAGTCAGTAAGGGGCACAACAGTTCAAATGAATACACGTTGTCCGACGACAACAAAGACCAGTCTGTCTTATATTGACGTAGTTATTGTTGTAAAATATAGAAACTTTTCCCCACGCTAAGCCTGTTGTGTTGACTGTTGTCCTGAGGTAAGGGGGCGTGGAAGCATACGAGATCACTCTGAGCTGTTTTGGGAGCTGTCGCTGTATATTCCCACAAACAAATGCAAACCAAAAACATTTTTGTTATTGCCGGAAATATCCCTGGCGAAATAAACCACAGTCTATTTTGCGATAGGTTGGGTAGACCGAGGCATAAGCAGCAGCGTTAGCTACTTAAATGAAAAAGCCCCAGTCATTTCGGCATTAAGCAGAGCCATTTATTAAAGTGAAAAGGACCTCCGTTTCCCATTATAACCCGTATTTCCAATATGTGTACTTTTATACGCCTTTTAAACACATCCTCCAGAGTTTAAGTAGGTTTTTCAGAGCAGGGGTACCCCAAAAGCAGGGCTGAGAACCACTTTCTAATAGCATGCTTTTACACCCTTTCCTTCTTGTGCCATTTTACCACTTGAGTCTTATACACATTCTCCTTGCTCTTTCAACAGAATGAAACGAGGACAGAAAAGAGGAGAGCAGCAGGAGGACGGGGGCAGCCCCAGCACTGGCCCAGGCCCAGGCCCTGGCCCTGGCTCCAGCTCCCCTGAATCCTGCAAGAGGCTCCGCCGAGATGGTTCAGAGGAACCAGTGCAGGAACTGGGGGGCTACAACCCAGAGGGCACAGTGGATTGGGGCTGTCTGCCTCAGGAGATTCTGCTACAGGTTTTCCAGTACCTGCCCCTGCTGGATCGAGCGTTTGCATCACAGGTGTGCAGGGGCTGGAACCAAGCGTTCCACATGCCCGAACTCTGGAGGTGCTTCGAGTTCGAGCTCAATCAACCAGCCAGCTCCTACCTGAAGGCCACACACCCAGATCTCATCAAACAGATCATCAAGAGACACTCCAACCATCTGCAGTATGTCAGCTTCAAGGTGATATATTTTGCATAATTTTTCCTTTGTGTATGCTGCAGGCATGCACCTGCTTTATATAAAAAAAGAAGTTGTGAAATCTGCTGTCTCACATTCTGTGCTTCGTGGGTGTGTGTGGAACTCTCAGGTGGATAGCAGCACAGAGTCTGCAGAAGCGGCCTGTGATATCCTGTCACAGCTGGTTAATTGCTCACTGAAAACCCTGGGGCTCATCTCCACAGCTCGGCCCAGCTTCATGGAGCTGCCCAAGGTAAACAACACACCACGAGTGTCTGAGATGAGTGTTTAGGGGGATTAGTGCAACGTCTCAGCTGCACTTGAAAATAAAGAGAACATCAACTGAAGAACTTGCAAATCATGTTTGTCTGCCAAGATGTTCACAGCATGCAGCAAATAATGTGTAATTGTGGTCAGGCGTTTGGTCCTTGGAGGTGTTCTTTACCTTTAGTTTCATTTTGTAACTAAAGAGATTTGAACTTTTAAACTGAAGAACAGTCCTGCAGGTGAAAATAGTATAACTGGTATCCTTTCATACTTTCAAGAGATACGAAAATAAAAAAAGTAACTTATTCTACTTGTCAATCTTTCTTTTCATCAGTCTCACTTCATTTCGGCGCTGACCGTGGTGTTTGTCAACTCCAAGTCCCTGTCCTCTTTGAAGATTGATGACACACCAGTAGATGACCCATCGCTCAAGGTTCTTGTGGCCAACAACAGTGACACACTCAAACTGTTGAAGATGAGCAGTTGCCCTCACGTTTCACCTGCAGGTAAGAGGAAGGCGGAAAACTTAGAAGTAATTTTACACTTACATTATACATTTGATGTGCGTTAAGTATTTAGTATGTATATACGTATATATGTATATATGTATATGTGTATATTTAATGTTTTTTTTTTTTGTTATTTCTGAATATCTTTATCTTCTGTCTGCTGTTAATTGACATGGCGATAGATAGAGCTGTTGGGGGTGTGTGGATTCTTTGTAAATTAATTCCACACACACATATTGTCAGCAGTCTTCAACCTGGAAGTCTCTTTCTGGGTTTCTGTTCGACTGATTTCTATTGCTCATTTTTTTCTCTCTCTTGCTCAGGAATCCTTTGTGTAGCTGACCAGTGCCACGGGTTGCGTGAGCTGGCCTTGAATTACCATCTCCTAAGCGATGAGCTGCTGTTGGCGCTTTCATCAGAACGGCACGTCCATCTGGAGCACCTGCGCATCGATGTGGTAAGCGAAAACCCAGGGCAACAATTCCACACCATCAAGAAGAGCAGTTGGGAGGCCATGGTGCGCCACTCGCCCAAGTTCAACCTGGTTATGTACTTCTTCCTGTATGAGGACGAGTTTGGGCCGTTCTTCCGTGACGAAGTGCCAGTCACGCACCTGTACTTTGGCCGCTCTGTAAGCAAGGAGGTGTTGGGCCGTGTGGGTCTGACCTGCCCACGCCTGGTCGAGTTGGTGGTGTGCGCCAATGGGCTACGGCCTCTGGATGAGGAGCTGATCCGCATCGCTGAGCGCTGCCAGCACCTGTCAGCTATCGGCCTGGGCGAGTGCGAGGTGTCCTGCAGCGCCTTCGTGGAGTTTGTAAAGATGTGTGGTCGCCGCCTCTCACAGCTCTCCATCATGGAGGAGGTCCTGGTGCCCGATCACAAATACGGCCTGGATGACATCCACTGGGAGGTTTCAAAGCACCTGGGTCGTGTCTGGTTCCCTGACATGATGCCCACCTGGTAGGGTACAGCTCTGTGGTCACTCATCCAGCTTTACCCACTTCTCCAAACCCAGGCCTTGCCCCCTGACACATTCACTCCTTTTGTAAGGACACAAGGGGGGCGGGAGGCCAGTATTCCCAGATAAATGATAAAAGTCCTATATTTAACTGAATTTCCAGTGTTTACTGGGGATTTCCATTTAAAGTTTTGAGGAACGGTAATACAAGATGACCAGGACACTTTAGTTCAGTACAAATGAGCCAATCACTACAAATAATCCCCTTCAAACTGGCCCAGTGTACTTTACACAAATGGACTTTGACATGTTTGTTGTATATTGTCATTTAAAGAGTCTCTGCAAGTCTCTACCCTGTCATTGCCCTAAATAATATTTCACCGTATTAAGTTTTCTGTATATATGTATGTTTTTTATTTTTGACTTTGTGGCTTTATTTTTGTTTGCTCTCTGCACTCTTCTTTTCCCTTGTTGTTTTGTTTTTTTAGCTGAAACTGTAAGTAATTTGTGATGCTATTATATGTGAATTACACATTCATGGCAAAAACACATGAACAGGATCTTATCAGCAGGTGTAAACATCGGTCAGCTTTATCCATTTGCATTTCATTTTAGTGGCTTTCAAGTGTAGATCTGTATTTTATATATAAATATATAAAATATAGAATGTGTGTGTGTGTGTGTGTGTGTGTGTGAGAAGCATTTGTAGGTGTACAAGATTGCGGAGGGTAGCATAGATGTTCATGCCAGATTATCAGTTGTCTTTTTTTAGCTTCAGAGGCATACTTAAGCACTTTTTACTTAACCAAATGAAGTATGATGTTGTTAGAGGGCGTGTAGAAATTAATTATTAAAGAGTATATGCTGTATATTTGATATTGTGAGACTATTTGAGATGGAAATGAATGTGGGCTTTGGGGCACTTGTGACTAAAGCTGCAACTACTTAATAAGAATTTTCATTATCAAGTCATACATTTAGCCGGACAGTGAACTGACAGTTTCTTTTTTTAATGGTAACCAATCAATAGAACCAAGCACAGTGATCAAACATCCTCACCCACAACAAAAATGAAACTGTGCTACTGTGAGTAACACTTTGATATCCAAATAATTCATAAAAGCACAGTAAATAACCGAATTGTTGTGTCATTAACTAGAAACATAAATGAACAGATTTCCCAGATGAAGCAGCATAGCTGATAGATTAAACAACTTGTAGTCTTGCTGGTTAGGAAAAAAGGTCAGTCACATGACAATACGGCTTCACTTAGAAGTAGGAGGTCATCTCAGCTTGACAGTTCCGCAACATCTGCCAGTAGCTGTCTTATACTGATGTAGCTGATTAGTCTGTGTCACTGGGTAGCATTGGTCTGTTATCGTAGCTGGTTAATGCACCACCATTCCATGTAATACTCCATTGCCAAATTAAACTATGTATACTTTTTATATTTGACCACTGTGTTGTTTCAGTAATCAAGAAACTAATATTATATTGTCATAAGGGTCTGTATGCCGTTCCTTTATTACAGAGTTGACAGGTAGCTTTTAAAGGAAACATAAACATAAATAAAAGAAAAAAATGGGATCAAGCCACAACACTGGATCTGTTGCATTTGGAAGTAGCACATTTAAGACCATAACAGGATTAGGAATAATGGAGCAAGAATAGTTGTGTAATGATGAAAGTAGCTCTCATTTGCCACTTAAAATGGCGTTCCCCAAACTGGAAAAAAAAATTGCCTTTTACAAGCGTTTTCTCCTCCTACAGTGGTGCCACTATATTCTCTAGAGCAAGACTTTCTGATTTAAAGATTAGGAAATCCTTCTGATGATGTATCTTGAAAGTAGGAAAAACTTTGGAAAAACTTCAACTAATTGAGCACAGGCTGTAGAGTTGGTGATATGACAAAGATGCAGTATTTTGATACAAAAATATTCATGATACGTCACAATATTTATGTTTTCAGATTTGATCAGGTAGAACAGATACAAAAGAACCAGTAGTTTCACAGTTTCAAAAACTACTATTGCCATATTGCCCAGCCCTAGTGGGCTGTATGGAAATGTTTTCCCCCTGCTTGGTGGCTAATGCAGGAAGCCAGATGATGGTTTTACAATGAAGCAGAATTTGAGTGTATTTCTTTATCCGCGTGCAGAGGACTCCCAAAGGTTTTGTGTTGTATGTGCTAACATACACCGGTATCTGAATGAGTGAACAGAAATGGATGAAAACATGGATAAAAAAGTATACAGACTTATGAGGCTGAGGGATGCAGAATATTTAATATGACAAATAACATTATTCTAGTTTTAGGCTGGAATGCTCCTTTAATGCAACACATAAGCAAAAACCGTCCCAGCACTGCTCCACACATTTTGTGTTCTCTTGCAGTGTGGTGGAGCTTTCTGGATACTTATAAAAACGACATCAGGTGGGCTGTGGTACTAAGAAACTAATTGCATTTATGAGTTAAATTCATTCCTACTAGATTGAAAATCCCCACCGTGGACACGCTGTACATGCTAACTTGATGTGGACGATGTTCAGAGGGACAAGAGCAAAGTTTTGGAATCGTTGAATCACACTTAGTCCGACTCTTTTTTAACCCCATTCAAATTCATCGTTGGAGATCCAGGCATCAAGAAAGGACAAAAGCAGACACCCTACATTTACTGTCTGCTTGCTCATGCCTTGAAAGGACCCCTGTGTTTTATTACTCCATATTACAGAGAGTTGGACTTTAAATTGGACAGTGAGAGGGAAACACACTGATTATTTTTATACAGTGCATAAATATTTCTTGTTTAAGTTGTGAAAGGATTTATGAAACCCTTTTCAAATGCTTTTTTTTTTTGAGTACGTATTAGGATGGGGTGCTGACCCCTCCTTTGCTTCTTCATAACCTGTCTAACATTCTAATGGCTCTCCCATGTAATTTATTTGGATTGCTTTTGTATTTGGTTGTGATTTATTCACCCTTGATTGCTGTGTATAATTTCAAAGCAGACTTATATGAGAAATGCATTTTTCTTGTAGATAAGCTTTATCCAGCAGAGCAAAGGTGTGGCGCCGGTAGACAAAGAGCAGCATCGCAGGTAGCTAATGTGTATTCAGAGTTCATAGTAGGCATTCAGTGCTTCTGTGTGGCTCGACTTTTTTTCTTCTTCCTCTCGTTTGTTAGAAATTGAACTCTCTTGTTTTTGAGACTGCACTCTTTAACAGTACAGTAAGGCTGGTGCGTTTCAGTTTTCTGAACGGTCCACAGTTCCCATGTTCACGTCTAAGGAGTTAAACATGGTGGATATTTCACAAAGCAGGATTTCTCTGTTTAGCCACTCAACTTAAGCCAGAAGTCAAGCCTGTCTAATAGGAAAAGAACTGATGTACATTCCTATTGAACAGCCCTAAAAATGGGTACTGGGTAAATTCTGCTTTGTGAAATGTTTAGAGGCTCATGGGTCTTTTTTCCAGCTGTGGTTTAGAAACAAACCCTAGTCCAATAGGAATCTTTCTTAGCTCTTCTCCTTTTGGGCTGGATTGTTTCTTCCCCAAAGCCAGAAAAAAGAAATCCACGGGCGTCTCATCTGTCCTGCAAGCATATCTGCTGATTCACCAAGAGCGCAGGGCATTTTGTTAAGTCAGTACAGATTCTGTACAGTTTAATTGAAAGAATAATTAATAATAAATAATTAGAGATGAGTATTTTTTCAAATCGCTCCCCTGCACTATAGAGGATTCTATTCTATAAATGTATATAATATTATAAGAAATGTTGTATGAATATTGCTCCTGGTTATTTTTTTCTGTAGTAAGTGTAGTTCCATATAAGCTTGTTCTGAAGCTTCACTCTGTTCTTTCAAGCATTCTTTAATGTTTTGGGCTTCAGTTTAATGAGTGCTTTTATGTATATTTACTTCAGAATTTTAACCAGCAAAAAAAGGCATCCAAGTGTTGTGCAAAAGTTTTTGTTGTCATTTTGGAATAAATTTTTGTGACTGTAGAACCTGTTTGTTTGTCTCTTTATTTGCTTAAAATATCAGATCTCACAGATACGGACAGTCAGAGGCTGTAAAAATCTGAGCTGTATAGTGGTTCACTTAACGCAGCTTTTGTTTGGATGCTACTTTTCTTTCCCACAAGGAGGCACTGTACCTTATTTTCTGCATGTGTCAGCACTACTGAGTCCTATCTCAGCCACTGAATGACGTATGTAGCTACCTGTCCTACATATCACTACTTCCACAATTGCTTTGTCACCATTAAAAATGCTACCTAAATCAGCAAAACTAAAAAGGCCGTACAGTCCCTGTGTTTAGTAGTGCTGTCCATTAAAACACTTGCTTTTTGTACCTTTAAATCTTTTTTAGGTTCTGGATCTTCTTTCACAGCTTTAAAGTTACCTCTTTAAAGAGCAACCTTCCATTACTTGTAATGAAGACTAGTTATGTGTAACGTCAGTTTACATAAAAAATGAAAGCCTAATCTACAAAGAATGAGAGGATACATACACCTACACACACACACACTCTGTGTGCGTGTATATATATATATATATATATATATATATATATATATATATATATATATATATATATATATATATACAGCTATATACAGCTAGGGATAATAGTTATTTGGCCTTTCAGGAAAGATGCTGAACAAGATGCTGTGACATGATATAAAGACGTTCCAGAGAGTTTAAACATCATTGTATTGTGTCATTGTATTCTAACTTGGTTATAATAGCGTTTATCATTCGGGAGACTAACTGAGCGCGACTCTTGCTGGCATCATTAAGCTGCTCCTGAGGGACAGTGTATATGTAGTGTATATTTCTAATTTAAAGACTTGCCTAAGCGCTGCAGTTGGAGCGAAACCCTTGTACCTCCAAAATGAAAAATTCACAGAAGGAATTTTTTTTTACTTTAAATGTAAGTAAATGTAACCAAACTTTTAGAATAGATTATTTTTTGGATATATGGATGACACATATTTTTCACATCAGCTAACATCATGTTAAATAATATAGGGCTTTCTAAGCATCTTCTTTATTGTCTTTACATCTTTCTTAATGAAGAGAACATTTACAGAGCTTTCACAAGGACATGGAAAGACAAGCTGGATATTTTTCTTTAATAACTAATCTAAATAATTATTATCTTAATTAAATTAATTAAAAAGAATCAACTCAAGATAACTTGCCCAGGATAATTTATTTAAAAATTTTGCAAGCAGGAACTTCCTAAACACTGAATTTACCTTACCAAAGAATGTCTATAGAATGTTACTCAATATAAAACAAGAGCCACAGTGTTTATAATAACCTGGTTCTGCAGACAAAAAGTGTGAGGAACATTTTTTAGAAAAAAGCAAAGACTACTCAGAGCATATTTTGTGGGTCGTGCAGCACTTCAGACAAGGCAGATGAAAGTGATACAAGTACAGGGTATAGCCCCAAAGGAGCTATTTCAGTGTGAAGACAGGAAGAATCTTTATTGACCCCAAAATTCAGGCATAATGAAGAGATGCCCCAAAAGGAGACTAAATTTATAGTTGAAATCTCGCAGAACTCTTCAGAGCAGTAATGTAAATAGATATTTCTTAGTGTACTGCATCCTAGAAAGCCTTATAATGGCCATCACATATCTACACTTTATCTTCTTTTGTCTTTTTGGGTTAAATATTTATGTCTGATAGATTTACCCACCAAACACTGTGGCAGCTAATCTAACATAAACTATATAAAAGCTGTTTGCCCGCTGATCCTGCATCTCCTTTTGTGTCTTCCCTGTTCTTATCTTCCCTTCCCTGCCATATGCCTTTGTTTTGGTTTTACCAACATTTGTTTTGGTTTTACCAAACTCGCCACACCCTTCAACTGGTTTTAGACCAGTTTACCTGGTCTTTTGTAAATATTCCCAGCTGTTCTGTGTCCTACTGTTTAGTCTTGTTCTTTGTGGTGTATTGTGTTTGTAAATCCTATTCTGTTTCCCTAAATTTGGTTCTGCAAGTAAATCTTTGCATTTATTTTATTAGTGTAACTTGCATCCCGTTTTTTCTGTTTTAGCTCTGTTCTGTAGCTGCATGCAAGAACTGGATGCATCATGAATGCTGCGCATTTGGGGGTGTGTGTGGTTATTCCTGTGTTCCCAGGGTCCTATGTGTCCTAGGCCCTTCGTTTTCAATTTGTAATCTGTACTAAACAGCTGTAATCCTAGATCCTAGACCTTTCTAAGAAACAGCTCTATGTTCCTACGGTTTCAATGTTTCAGCCCCAAGTTGTCTCAGCCAGTTTAAGAGCACAACAGAGCAATTTGGTGTGTTCAAACTGAACTTTATACAGTAAACCACACCATCTATTATACATATTCGCTGACGTACCTTTGGTACTTGTATGTTACTAGTTACTCTGCTAACATGCTCATTAGCTGGCTAAGTATAGAGGACAAAAAATGACATAAGTATAAATAAATAAATGTACAAATAAATAATTAAATAAATATTTTTTTTCTCTATTTATCTGTCTGTATGTTAATGAGATGGGCAGTCCTATCCTCACTCTAAAGCAGGATTGGTTACCGAGCTTTGTCGTTCCGGCTCTGCTACTATTGCCTTGGCCTTCAGCGGCTGCGCTCTGGAGCACTGAACAATACTGAAATAAATGTATAAATAAATAAATAAATGAATAAATAAATAAATGTAAAAATAAATAAATAAATAAATGTAGAAATACAGAAATAAATATAGAAATAAATAAATAAATAAACAAATAAATACTTTATACTTATGCCATTTTTTGTCCTCCATAGCTAAGAACTACACAACTAGCATCACAAAGCAATTAAAAAGTATATATATTCTAGTCTTTAATTTAAATAAATAAATAAAGGGTTTGCATTACAAAGTTTGCATGGATAGCTGGCTCACTACAGTTCACCAAGCGGACAGCACAGCTTTGGAGATACAGAGTGACCCTAACCATGTACCATAGACTTAATGTATCATATTGATTTATGATGTATCATATAAACAGCTAAGGGAACATAAGATTGTAGTAGTAATTTAGCTGAAACCAATGCTGTTATTGTATTATTTAGAAAGATAATATGTTAAATTTGTCTTCCAGGATTCATTCATGATATGTACAGCAGGCCAGATAGCTAGAGCAGTCCAGAACTACCAAAAATTGTAACTATCAAAAAAATGTACTCTGAAAGAATATTTTCCGCTCTTTTATGGCAAATCTTTAATTTGCAGTAACTTCACCTACATTCAGCAGAAATGCCAATGTATGGTTTTACTGTTACATGTACAACTTATAAGTGTATTTTCACCAGTACGAACACCCAATCCCATTAGTGCAGATAAACAGTAAATAACAGTAAATAAGCATAAATACAACCCAAAGTAGCATAAATATCTTATTTTGAAAGTAGTTTCTCCTGGGCGCCCCTTGGCATAGCATGAATTTATTCAGTTCCTTCACCAGCAATGTTAATTTTTAGCTTAATGAAGAACTGAGCCGTCAAAGCAGGTATTAGATGAGAACTGCACATAACACTGGGTTCCCACAAAGAAAAAGCTGGGAAAGGTTAAATAAACATTCTGATATTTGTAAACCACTAATTACTGTATTAGTGCTATTTAAATATTTTACAAAGTGTTTTGTTGAGCAAAAAAGATAATGCCCCTAGGTGCCAAAAGGTTTGTACAGTACTGTATATTATTTGCTTTACACAATGAATTTGTCTTTTTTTCTCAGTATTGCTACAACTTTATCAAGAAGTGGTATTCGAGTGGTGGTATTAGGCTATCACAGAACGTTTGCCACAATTTTGTTACAACCTCATTACTAAATAAAACTGTCATATGGTACCTATTGGCAATTTCCATGTTCACATAAGCCCCATTAGGACAGGCTATAGTTTTTAGCGGTCCTGTGGTGATTTCCTCTTTCACAGGTACTCCGTCTGGAAATGTGTTTTTCTCCCCACTTACAGGCTGAACTACATACTGTTTTCCACTGAACTCAACACTGCTCTGATCATTACTAAGGACTTACATTTCATTGTTGTGACAATGTATGGAGCGACAACAGACAATGTAACACTGTAACAGACAATGTAACACTGTAACAGACAATGTAACACTGTAACTGTGTTTGCTGGGTACGTATCAATAACTCTCCTACTACCAACACTATTAGTTGTGCATAGATTATTATATGTAATGTATTAAGTATTACATTAGCAGTAATGTTAGGGCATTTTGTAAAATGCACAATAAAACAAGAATCTGTGATTAGTTTGTTCTCTTGAACCTTTAATTAACTGAAGAAAGAGAAACTGGTTTTCATATTTTTACTGAACACCCTAATTGTATTTTCTAAACATAAACAAATTTAGAATTTTATATATATAACAGACTTAAAAAGCAGAGAGGGCACTGTCATCTTTACCACTATGTCACCTTTCCTTTTAATTACACTTCTCAGTTGTTTGGGAATCTTTGACTGATTCTCCTCTTCATGATGCACCTTACTCTGTCAACAGAAGATTTATCTGGACTGCAGGCAGGTCACACACGCCCCCACATTCTCCTCTGTCTACAAAGCCATGCTGCTGTAGCCTGTGCAGAATGAGGCCCAGCATTTTCTTGTAGCATATAACTCCCTAAAACCCCAATAAACGTCTCTGCATCAGTGGTACCGTCATGCATATGCAAGTCACCCATGCCGTGGGCCCTGATGCCCCCCAAGGACAGATGCTTTCGTACGTTTCACTGGATGGTCGGATAGTCGATTACATCATTTTTCCCAAAGACTAATATGTAAACTTAAAAACTATGTTTTCCAGACCATCTGAGATGGTCTGCCATTCAGCAGTGGTCTGCCATTCTCTACACAGATTTCTTTAGACTTCCTGAATCTTTTCACCACATTACGGACTGGGAATTCTCTGTAGCCTTGTCTTGAGAAATGTTCATTTTTGAACTGTTTGACAATTCTCTCACAGTTTGGCACAAAGTGGTCACGAACGAGCTACTTTTATCATAATAACCTTATCTGTTACTAATTCACCTGCTTAATGTGGAATGCTTCAAAAAACATTGCCCTCTTTTGCCCTGTGTCGACTTTTTTGAGCATAAAAAGCAAAGACATTGGCTAACTGTATTTCGTAGCTGTTACATACCAATATTTTAAGTTGCATCTGCTAAAAGGGCAACTCTTCATCCATAAAACACATAAATAAATAATCTAACTCACTGGTTTCTGAAATTCTTTAAATAAGCTATGAACATGCAGACCTAATGCCCAGTGCATTAATACCAGCGTCCAGTTGATTGGGAAACAGATCCAACAGTCCTAAGTCAACATGCATTTCCACTGGGTTACTAGGGAAACCAGCCCCTTTTTCTGGCTTGTACTATGAACTGGCTCATTATCTGCCTTCAGTAACAAGGGGCAGAGAGGGGGTCACCATGGTAACTGAAGGCAAAGCAGCACTAAGGCTCTCTCTAGTGGTTCCAAGTGTTATTACACTTTTCACTTCAGAGACATTAAGCGCAGGAATGCCAATATTCACCTGCGTTCACAATCAAATCTCAAGCAACCATTTTAAAAAAAAACTCAACTTCTGTTTGGAGAGTCTGGCAGGCTCATGCCGTGGCAGCTTTTGAACGACTCTGCTGCATGGTTTGGAGACCCTTCTCCAAGTGTGGCGTCAAACACTCACACACTTCGTTAAGCAGTTGAAGAATTAGCTGAATTACATGCCTATTACACTGATCGCTTGCTAAATGAGATGGACGGTCTGAAGCTTCTGCAAAGTCCCAGTGTACTTATCTCAGCAGTGGCTGGGCATCCAAGCAGATGTGTACAGTGCAGACCCATCGAGTTCTGTGAAGATACATGACCTGCTACGCCGTTTTAACTCTTTAAAGGTGATTTACACTGATACAAAATTTTAGCACAATTACATTATTAAGTCATACAGAGTGATTTGCTGTAAAACATGCTGTTCTTTACATATTCACCTCTACAAGCTCTGACGTTTTTACAAGGCTATGGATAAGCTACTTTATTATAGTTCATTATATAATTATATATAATTAACTCTTATACATTTTAACTTACAACAAAAGCTCTAAGTCACAAATACATTTATTGGTTATTTGTGATAGTAAAATAATAAAGACATTGTAAACATTGTGACTCTTTTTCAGTCAGCAAGTTTCTCTACAAATAACCATTTACAACAAACCAATCTGAAGGAATCTGTTTACATCTCAAATAACAAAATAGGTGAAATTTGCCTTTATTTTCTGGTGAACTGTAAGTTCACTAATTTAAAAGCTTGCATAAACGATAAGATGCACAGAGTAACTGATGTAGCTTTGAACTACAAATTATGCTAATTTATAAAGTCTTAAGGAGCGCTGTCAGTTCCATGCAACGTATGTATTCATGCAGGCCTACAATTCACAGTAGGAACCTCACACATGAGGAGCTCCTCCTTGTGAGTTCCTCACAACCCAAGAATGATCTTAATTCAGTCATTCAAAAAAACCAACAGCTCCATAAATCACACTCTAATATCAGCTTTCTGCTCTTCCAAGCCATCCTTCTAAAATCACAGTGAAAAAAATTAAGCACAGATTACACAGGCGTCTTGTAAACTAGGAAGCAGTGAAATGATGAATGCCTATTTGATGGACAAGTAGGTTCATATGTGATCTCCATGTCCATTTATTAAATTATATGACCAATTATGTTACAAATTCTCTGAACAAGACTCGATTAAACACAAGCTACCTTACTGGTGCTGGTACAGCTGAAGTTTTCAGAACGTGGTCTGGCTGCTTTCCTCAGTTTAGGCACACAGTGCTGCCGTAAACTCTGAAAATGATTCAGTCTCTGCTTATGTATACATAAAAATGCCAAAGAATGTATTTATCCAGCATTTTGAGTTGTCCTCTAATGTCCACATAGAAGGTCTATGACTTCAGAGGTGGCAAACACCCAACGTTGGATGCAGTTTGCTAGCTAAATGCTTTGAATCTGGACTTATATACAAGCTATAGCATTTAAAGTAGAACAGAACATTCGATTAAGAAGCTGGTGAAAGACATGCCAACTTTAGCATTATTTAAAGATGAGCATTAACTATTAACAGCCTCATGTCTTATGAATATCTTTCCACCTTCTATTAACTGACTGATGTTTTCACCATATTTTTGCTCCTCGGAATGTAAAATGCATGGTCCTAATCTTGGGTAATGCTTCTGTCATCAGAAGGCTGATGTCTCTTGCCCCTCCCACAGAAAACAGTTTCAGAGTCAGAGAAACTCAGAGAGCTAAAGCCAGCTAAACCAAAAGCTAGCAAGCTGGACCACCTCTCTATAGCTGCTCCAACATCATTTGTCTCGTCCATTTCTTCATAGACCACTGAAGTTGTGCACATCAAATTAAAGTCCCAGAGCTACATGAATGCATGGTGGGCGAACCGGTGATCTGGCTACATGATGAAACTGTCTTATCACAGCCAACATTTATGGAAAGCTCTGTACCTAAAACCTATAGATAGGATATTTTTTATTTTAATTCTATTTTAATTAAATTCCTGTATCATAAATACCAGGCTAACATCAGCTTCTTATTTAGAGTTTCCTGTTCCACTTCAAAAAATACAGCAGTCACAAAAACTATCACAAACATTAGCACATAGGACAAGACTGACATGGTTCTGTCAAACAGCAAAAAGTTAACATCAATGTTACCCAACTTTCCAGCAGAAACCAAGCAACATCATGCATGTCTTTCAAGTCTCCAAGAAGCTAAGTTTTCCCATTCCACCTTAAGTAGCGCAGCAGCTATTATGATATAGCAAAACGTAAGTGCCCTTGTTCTGTACGTAGGAATACACTACCACACTGGTAAAGAGTGCTGTTTGTGCAGTTTTTAAGGAGGCTGCTGTCTAATGAGATGGATTCAGTGTGCAGTAGCTTACATGTAGCAATATTCATAATTTGACTCTAACAGTTCTGCAACTCTAAGAATCCAGTGATTTTTGGTATCAGGTATGTGTTTTTGACTACCACGGGATGTGACAGTGGTCATTTTCTTCTTCACATCTTAGACCTCATTAGTTTCTTATATAGACATAGGAACATGGCGCCCACTACAAGATGACAACGCCACCTCAGTGGTCTGTTTATTTGGTCTATTGTGTTACTATGTTCGACTCTTTGTTCATCTGGTCATCCATCCGTCAATCCGCATGTCTGTTCATCCACGATTTTTTTATCCAGTTAGTCTGACATAAAAGCTGATAATGCTGCTTAGCCACGCCCATACAGTTCTCAGATATAAGTCTGAGAGGGAGTAGGCAGAGTGAGCCAGCGCAGTTCATGGCCGAAGTTAGATTAGGGCTAAAGACATATTTTTTCTTTGTTTTGGCGTGAGCTATAGTCTTAATGTAACTCAATAAAACCCATCTTTTATTACAAGTGTCGTTTCTTCGTGTAAACGCCACAATATAAGTTATGTTTTACTCTGTGATCCCTGAGACCTTCAAGCATTAGAATTTTCTCATTAAGAGCCCTGAGCTTTTCACCAGCACTTCTCCTGAGGAGCTCACGTTTCAAGAATATGGCCAAAATTCCCTCAGATCTGGGAGGCTTCTGAGGCAAATGTTGGGATAAAACAACTTGTTCTGTGTTTTGATAAATCATACAGAGCTAACTTCTAGAAAGTTAGCGAAGAAATAAAGAAACGTGACGTTCAGCAAAGTTCTAGCATGTTAGCTGGTGTAATTAACCAAAAACGTTTGGTCGACTCTGATGAGACTAATTCTGTGGTCGTTCATCAACTTTATTTGATGAAAAGTGGGGTCGGACAAGCTTGATTTATTAATGACTGCGGAACAGTCTTCGTGTGGCCCAGTCTTAGCAGCGGACTCGGCAGCGTCAGGAGCATCACGCCGGTCGCGGATGGCCACGCTGTTCATATGCTGTTTCTTTACCGTACAGCTGATTTCAGCGCATTTCCTATACAGTCTTTAACATCATGCATTACGAGCAGAGAGAATAAAGCGATGTAGAGAAAATCGTGCAGACGCTGACGTAAGGCGACGATCACCCAGCAAATGCGGAGAGCTCTGGATGTGCTTACCAGGGATTGGTGCTCGTAGCGACGTATAAGCAGTGAACGAGCCGTTCATTTGAACCGATTCCTCTAAGAAATGTGATCGATCCGATACACGAGTCTTAACTGAATCGCATTGCTTTGCCACTTCTATGTAAGTAGTAGGCTGAAAATAACAATAATACATTTCCAATATTACGAATCGAATATTTTACAGTTAGATCTCATCAATTACACATAAACACCACGTTGTAACACACTAATAACGACCTCTTTTCTAACCACTTCTCTCAGTTTACTGCTGGGCTTTGTACCGGCCTTGTGCTGAGAGAGACTACACTGAAAGATATGTCTTTAGCGGCGTTAGTGAACAGAGATAGCGGATATCAAACTTTTCAACTTGTGATTCAATGAATTGGGCGTTCGAGCCATTGTATCGGACAGTTCTACGGAATCGGTTCTCTGCACTGAATCGAACTTCCCCATCATTGGTGTTTTGTGAGGATGGATTTTCAGGCGTCGGAGGATTAGGAAACCGCATCTCCCTAGAATGAAACGGCGCGCCCTTCTCTCGACATTTCGGCTCAAACGGGCAACGCCGTTCATCTGGTTCATCCGGGAATTCGAGCGCGTCAGCGTAGCCATTTGGGCTCCTCGTCTCGCAGCTTCTTAGCCGCCAGTGGGAGGAGCCTGTGGAGTCTGAACTGGAGTAGCATCCGAGCAGAGAGAGGCGCTCAGGCAACGAAGAAAACCGAGAGCCGTAGAGAATTCAGAATATTTTTTTGTTCGCGGGAATAAGCCGCATCCAGCGAGGCCAGGGCGTGTACATGCAGTTTTCAGAGGGCGACCATGTGTGTCTTCGGAGAGGAATGTAAAGGGCTGTGGCTCTAACCTCGTTTTTTTTTGGCTAGCTAACGGGATATTCGAGAAAGCCTTGCTACACTGGGCGTGCTTAGCGCAATACCGCGCTGTCTCCCATACAGTCAGATAAATTCTGCTGGATCGCACACTGCCAACCATTTTTCGGCAAAAGCTTAGCATCTAGCTGCGTCGGCAGCCGTGCCACGGATGTTGCGACCGAATCCGGGACCATTGGCTTCCTTCGAGACGAACGACAGCGTCGTCTTCGGATACGCCAGAGTCCGGTTTCAATAGACATCCCACGGCACGGCGGTCGTCGACACGAATCAGGGGATTAGGGAGCCGGGTTGCTAGACAAGGAGGGAGAAGGTGGGGCGGAGGAGTGTCAAACGGACCAAACGGACCGATACATACATTGAAGAACTGAGCTGGCTAACTAGCTAGCCGCCTAGCCGTTCCCTGCAACTGGAATTTTGTAGGAATAATTCAGAAGGAGAAAATTATCTTCTCTTGTTTGGTTGAGTACGACCTCAACTCAACCGAAACGACGTGTCATTTCGCGTCTCAGTGCAGAGCTGTGACCGTTCATAGTTTTTGAATCACAAATCACGGCTTTGGACGGATTTTCCAGAAGATAGACTCACAATACTGCTCGGACCATGGCTGACGACGACGTGCTCTTTGAAGATGTGTACGAGCTGTGCGAGGTGATTGGGAAGTGAGTATCTAAAGGGGATGATTATTTCTTATATATCTGTGTTTTTTTGCGGTGCTGCCTGGCCGCACGGTTTTTTGTTAACTCGCATGTCTATGAGAATATGCGGGCTCCCGGTTTTCCCCCGCCTTAGCTCCAGTGACAGCCATGTTCATTGATCAGCTCGCTGTGGACGAGCTCCACTTGAAATTTTGGTCAATAATTTTTATGAGAGATAATAAAAGTCGCCTTCCGCTACAACATCAGCACCAACCGCAGTGCTTTTAAAATATTGTTTGAATCAATATGACAATAGGACAGATTACAGATTTTTCTGTCATGGTGCGTTCCTTGATTTATTGTGTAATTGTCGGAGAGCTGAATGAGCCTAGTGGGCTATTGTATCGTCTCAGTTTCCTTTAGCTGAAAGGCCACAGTGTACAGGTGTGGTGTCTAAAGCTTTCTGTGCTCGACCTCACTATCACTCTCCCAGGCCCACAGGCTGCTTACTTCTGCGGCTCTACAGCTCAGACTGCAATGGAGCAGACAGTTTGTGCTAAAAGGACAAATAATGCTTCTTTAATTAAGAATGTCAGTTGCTTTTGTTAATGTCTTGGAAGTTCATGCTTGCTTACAGTTTATCACTTTATAGAATGAGTTTGTGAGAGCGTTTTTTTCCCCCTGGAGCATTATTAGAGGCTTCAGTTTAACCTGCCATATAGAAGTTAAAGGGAACTCATCATTCTTATTTTCAGTGTTAATTTTTTATTTTCAGTGTTCAGTTTTTGTGTTCAATTTCCCCACCAAACACCCTGTTTTTCTTTTACACCACATCTGTGTTCACCCTTTTTCTGTAACGCTCTGTTACAACGCCTGTCTTTAAGCCGCGCCTCCTAGTGAGCTCATAGTGTGCTCAGATTGGTCATCTCACCCACTCTGTTGTGCCTGGTCAGCAATTAGAGCAGTTGAATATGGCATACAAGTTCAGCCCCTACGGGCACCCTGTAAAGATTGTGTTATAAGATGATGTCACCTTGTAACAGAGAAAAGGGCTGCAATTCCAACAAGTCATTGCAGGTAGCTAAGAGAGTTTCTCCCTCTGACGTTCACTTTGGGCTTTAAAAACTTGCAGACCGTTTACAATGCACAATAATCTACATAGCACACTAATTTAGGGGAAACACTGGAAAAGCAAAAAGCAAGTTTATAGGTCCATCTTAAAGCAAGCATATTGAGGAAGCAACAATGTTAAACCTGAATTACCTGAATTTTTCAATGGCAAGTGAACTCCTGTGAACTTTTTATAAATTACAGTAGGAAAAGCCCACAGGAATGAGATGGCCGTTATCTTTAAGTTCTGTTCTGATGCCTATTTTGATATGCATTTGAACATTGTAGTCAGTCCAGATCTTTTGGAGATCTTTCCTCAGATTTTGTGGTAAGGATATTGCATTCTTTAAACTGTAAATGTGCATATGTGAAGTGTGTAGACTTCTCAACTTCTATATAGTCCTGCATCAAGGTGCACAAGTAATCACTTGTAATACTTTGTTGATTGTTCCAGGTGCCAGAATTCTAATACTGAACCATCAAAAGCCGTTTGATTATTCGTTGTGTTGCGGCATGGGAACTCTGGGAGAAAATAATGCTAGTAAATATATACCTGTTATCAGTCATAGAGGGCTATATTCTTTGTCTTCATTTCTAGCTGTCAATAGCGAGTGGCCTAAAGCTTTACACCTTGATAGGTTAAGAAACCTATGTTGTGTCTTCGTGACTGTTTACTCATATGGGATGCGAAATAGATATGGTCAGCATTTGTTATTGTTTGTACAGTTGGTACTTCCTGTATTTGCTGACCAGCAGTCAGACAGCAAGTGTGATTGGTAGTCATAATATACAAGCATAGCGTGGGCAAATACGGCTCAGAATTGCAGAATATAATGCTTGTTACAATATCATAATAACAAATTAAATCCAGTCTGTTGGTGTGCGATGACAAGGGTGACATTATAAATGTAATTACTGTGACATCCTGTCTCATGTCTGACAGCTGTGAGTATCATACCACAGAAGCCATTGACCTGCATGTCTTTCATATGGCAAGCCTTTGTCAGCAGAGTCCCCTCCCCCATTAGGTTCAGTCACTCCTGTGCACATAGACATACATACACACACACACACACACACACACACACACACACACACACACACACACACATGCTGTTTTCCCTCTGGCGCTATTCTTTTATAAGAGGGAGGTGTGTATCTTGCTGCTACACTACTTGGACAGGCAGCATGGAGGGTAACCAGGCTGCTTTACTTGTTTTTTCTATTGACGTTGGCAGTAAATAGTACTCAATTATCGTCTGAAGTAAAATCACCACTACGCTGTGAAGATTTGGTAAGATTGAGTGCAGTTAAGTCAGTCAGATAGCAGACAGTTCACTCTCTTATCTGACAGTAGCTACAGTCTTGACTGCCTGGAGTAGCATGATTTGAGAACTCTGTAAAGTCGTTGTTCCTGTCAAAATGATAAACTATGTGTGACTTAATAAGCCGCTGAAACCGAGCTGATGTCACTGGAGCAGTGTGGAGTGCCGTTTTGGCTAAGGTGGTCCGTTCTGATGCAGAAACCCTTGTGCTATGCTACCTTGCTTCGATTGGTGCTCTATATGAGACAATTGATGATGCATTTAGTTCAGATCTAGGCCAAGCCAGGTTTGAAGAATCCTCTGATTGGCCTTTATCCTAGTTTGCTAAGGCTGGGCTCTCAGTTCAGGTTGTTTTGAAGTGAACAGTGAACACTGTGTTTCAAATTCATCCTTTTCAAACTGTAGCCATATTTCAACAGTTGGAGTTGTATTTAAAGCGTATGCTCACATTATTTGGGAATTTTGTTGTAATTGTGATCTCAAAGCAGCCAGAAATTTCCTGTGTTACGAAACCTTTATCCTAAGGACAAGTAACAGAGAAAGGTTGTATGTATTGGGTCGGGTATTCGTGCAGTTCTGCAATACCCACTGCTTTAGGCTGAGTGAAAGCTGATTTGGTTTGCTTTGGCTGCAGGGTTTTATGGTTTTGTTCCAGAGATTTTAATGTCATTACTGCTGAGCGCTGATGAGGTGTTCTAATTTGTACTGCGCAAGAGACCCCAGAACACAGATTCTCATACTCTTTGTGATGTTCTGTGTTGTACGGTTAAAAAAACGCTTTGGCTGTTGATCAGTATGATTTAATATATAAGGCTACAGTAGTTTTACCAGATTAGTACTCTTAAGTGTAGATGGTTTATGTGCTACAGCTACCATTTATAGGTTCACAGTTACAGATTTTAGCGTTTGTTGATGCACAGGTTGTCTTCTACACTTATCAGATATACCAACCAAGGCAGAGTTCCTCAAAGCATCTTTGTGTTTAGGTAATCTGGCAGAGAGAGTCAGATTTAAGAGTCTTATTTTTGTGGTAAGATGCTTTTGAAAAATCCAGCCAAGAAAAGTGTGTCTAATAAGGTGACCAGTAAACAGTGTTTAAAATCCCAGGTGTGACTTTTACACTTGTGCCAGTACCACACGCTGACATGCCACAACAGTGCTGGTGTCACTGCTGTGATGGGAACGAGCCTCCACACAGATAATATCTGTTTAGCAATGGCTTCATGGTGGTCCCTTTCCATTAAGAGCACAGTCAGTAATTTTAAACATTTACAGGACATCTTTTAAGTAGATGTACTACATGAAAGACACAGAGTATATGAAATGCCCATTTAGTCTGCTTTGTTGGATGTCAGTCTGCCTGATGCATTTAAACCTCATCATATATATATATATATATATATATATATATATATACATATATATATATATATATATATATATATATATATATATATATATATATACATATACACACACACATTATATATATGTGTGTGTGTGTGTGTGTGTGTGTGTGTGTATAAATGTATATCACACTAACACACAGACTACTAAGATGTCAGGTGTCCACATACTTTGAGCATATAGTGTATCTGATCTCACTGCTGGATTTTAGCTAGCATATCTGACTAGTTGTACTGTTTCCAGTGCTGTTAGGTTCTTGGTTCTTAAATAAGTTATGACTACCTCACCAGGTAACACCAGAGTGTATGAACGATGCAAATTTTGTGCAAAACAATTTAGATGAGTTTACGGGAGGTTTAAAGTTTTACTATAAGTTTGAAACTGAAGGCATCTTATTTGTTACTTTGTAGAGTTTTTTTTTTTACTAAACTACCAGTGTCTGTCACTGTGTCTGTCACTGTGTCTGTCACTGTGTCTGTCACTGTGTCTGTCACTGTGTCTGTCACTGTGTCTGTCACTGTGTCTGTCTCTGTGTCTGTCTCTGTGTCTGTCTGTTCTTGTGAAATTATTGTTTGCAAGAAAGCATGTTTTGGTCATTGTTCTGGTCCTTAAAATCATAATTTATGTTGAGATGCCCACCTAAAGACCGTAACCACTAAGCAGTAGGGATAAGCACGAGTAATCCGTCAAGAGTGAAAATGGACCACAAGACCATTGTTCTGGTGATGTAAACCTCATAGTGGAGTTTTGTTCTGGTTCAGTTTAAATGGCTTTAGTTTATAATCCAGTTCAGTTATATATTTGAGAATATTTCTGTTTCCCCCTCTACTCTAATCTTCTCCTCTAATCTTAAACACTGAGGTTCATGTTGGGATTGAACTGATTTATTAGCACGATTGTGTTAAGTGCTGTTGCTGGCCACGTGAATAAAAGTAGGAGGGTTCTTTCTGCTTCAAGCTTTACTTGGAGTTACAATTCATGGCATGGACCTATTGCTAGGCTACCTCTCCTGTCTTTGGTACATGTGGTGAGTTTCCTCTTTGTATGTGTGCAAGCATGGCTGGCCTACCTCAGCTTTGTGTCTGATATGCAGAAAGCCCAACTGCAAACCCCTGTTTCTGTGTTAAGCTTGGGGCTGGTCAGACTAGTGTCAGAACAAGAGATCTGCGTGATTTTGATATTTGAATATGACCATGATCTGCACATGGAGAGAGATGTGGCACCGCTCCATATTGCCAAAAAGGACTTGTAGCTGTATTACAGAACGTTACAAAACCATTTCAAGTTAAGTAAAGGTTTTTCACAAGTTCAGTATCTCCAAAAATACTTGATTGAGGGAGATGATAATTGATTGTCTTATGAGTTACCAAGCAACCGACTATACCCATGCAGTTAAAATGGAAACATGGTAAAGTTAAGTTAAAAGAGTTAGAGCTGCAGTTACTGGTGTAAAATAAAAATAAATAAAGTGCATCAAACTAGAGATTTAGAGAATTGTGACCACACATACTGCTGCTTGTTAGTGACGTCGCTCCTTATTTCCAAATGCTTTAGCCGTTGTGTTAGCCACACTGCGCTGTTCTTACAGAGTCACACCATCAGCTCTGTTTCCGCATTTTTCACTGTGCAGTATTAAATTTTCTGACCAGTTTTAATCAGCACAGCACATGGAGGTAATACATGTTGGAGTGGTGTTGTGGTGTTGTGGTGCTCTACTACATCCCTAAAATATGGTCCCTGTAGCAACAAAGGAGCAAGAAGGCTTTAAAAAGCAACTAAAATATTTCATCTGCATGTTGAAGGAATCTCTGTCACTGCATTTTATTCTGATTGCAGTCTGTATTAATAGAACTGCTTGTGACATCGTACCTGGAGCTTTGACTTACAACTGAATGTTTAGTTCACTTTATAGGAAATACCAAGTTATATATTGTGTATGGACATTCAGATGATTTTATCTCCAGCCAAAAATGGCCAATAGGACTGGAGCTGGAGTTTTATTTTTTTAGGTGATGGCACCGATGTTAGGAGGCCAAAATAAAAAAAAAAGAAATAAAAAAAGCATAAATGTAGCACTGCATGGAGGAGTACTATTAAACATTTCATTAAACTGTTTCATATTATGGACCAGCACATCCCTAGTAGTGTGCTGTTCATACATATTAAGCATCTGCCTAATTTCCTGTATAATACAGAAATCTAAGTCTTTCTGTTTTGAACTAGGTGCCTGGAATAAAGTACAAAGTGCATTTCTTACACATGTCAAGTTCATGTTTAAGGCTTCTTCCACAACTGCCCATCACTACTAAACAACAGGATCAGAATAGAATAATAGGACAAAGGTTGTGTGTGACTGTGTCAGCCTCTGTTTAATCTAGTTACATCATATCTTTCCGGTGCTGGTAGCCATCTGAATGGCATCCTTACTTTTGTTACACAGAAAACACCAAGTGCACTGGGATTGTGAAACCTACAGACCTGCTATTTCATTTTAATATAAACTACAGTAAGTAGTTGACCTAGTTTAAGCTAATTTGAGTTTGTTACAGGCTGTTATCCGAGATATTTTCTATTATATGAAGAAAATTGAAGTACATGATGATATTGATAATAATATTTAACTATAATTCATTTTCATTGTTAATTCATGTTATGAATTTAACTGGTAATGCCCAGTATTTTACATATCTGCTGATGTAGAAACATAAATATAGAAATTAGGGCTACATCAACTGGATTACCATTTAGCTTTTATTTCTGTAGGATGACATATACCACAGACATGCACACAATGATTTCTTGGGAGATATAAATGCTCTATGCTGTTATGTGAACATCAAAAAAGTGAAATTGACCAGATGCATTGTACAGTTTCAGTGACTGATGCAGCTTTTATATGAAACAGTGCCCCTGCGGTAGGTGGGCTTCTGAACTCAAATCTGAGGTATGCTACATGAGGCGTTGTTGAACACACATCCTACAGAGCACTTAGCACAGCTTCTGGCCCAGCTCTGATCTGTGTTAATGAATACACATACACTCTGTGTCTGACACATCACTAGTGGTTTGGTTATCAGCTGAGAGAGAGAGAGAGAGAGAGGCACACCCAGGCTATCCCACCCAGGCTTGTTTGTGATTTAGTGTGGGGCTGTGTGCGTGTGTGCATGCATTTTAAATTAGAGTAAAGAGTGGGACTTGTTTTGGCCGGTCTCTAAAGCCTCTGCTGAGACTCTGAGGCAAGGCAGAGGTAATTTGAGCGGCCTCTCCTAATAATGAATCTGTAGCTGTGGGTAGGAGAATGAGGGGCCGCCATTGTGACTCTGCTCTTCTCATTAGTGCCCAGGGAGCCCGGCTTCTCAAACCCCCGAACCTGCAGCCCGATAGTTTTTGGCAGCTCTGCGTGCCGCATTTAGGCCGGCCGTTAATTGGATGGTTCAGATGGGTCAGATTCTATCCCTGTGACGCCGATGCTTTATTATTCCAATTTTACACTACCGATCTTGGGCCAGGCAAAAATTTTAAAAGTGTGAGTGTGTGTGTGTGAGAGAGATTGTGTGTGTGTGTGTGTGAGGGAGAGAGAGAAAGAGAGAGAGTGAGTGTGTTTGTTTGTGGAAATTATTATTATTTTTTTTTTTTGGGCAAAATAGCTTTGACTCCATGGGAGCTTGACATAAAGAGGAAAGTGGAGTGTACATCTGTTGTGCATAATCGTGAGTTTTTTTTTCCTTTTAAATGTGTGTGTTTTCTTTGAGAAAGTCTGTGTGGTGACTGGGTCAATATTTGTCCCCCTCAGGGGGGCTCAGGGTAAAGGTGGTGAGATGAGCCTTGCTATAATAAAGACATTAGCTGCAGTTATGCTCGATTTGATTTGCGGCCACAAATAGCTCCTCAAAGCAATCAGCACAGATGCAGCTTATCAATGATTTAACATGTGAAAGCTGACACTAAACCCAAAACCTCTTCTTTTAGCTCACGCCTCACCTCATCCATTTTTTATTCTCTTTGAGTTGTAGATATATTAAAGGACAATTTCAAAGATCTTTTTTTAAGTGACTGTGTAATTAAGTTATTGATAGAAACAAAATAATTCAGATAATTCAGAGTGATTTTATATGAAATAGTTCTCAGTTTCAGATCTTTGTGAGCTCTGGTTCTTATCAGCACATCACTGCAAAGACTAGAGTGTAAATATAGTCATTTATTTATCTAAAACCACTCAGCTATTGAAATATGCTGAAATTCTGTGGTCATCACAAAATGCTTTTTACATCCCTGTTCGCCTGAAAATTTAGTATACTAAGGTAGTAGTGTATGTTGGATTTAACAAATGAATTATTTTTATATTGAAGTTCTTACATTTTAGTTTGTGGAGTTTAACCTATTCCTGCAGGATTTAACAGTTTACAAAAAATCTCAGGCTCGGAAAAATGCATGTGGTGTTCTAAACACTAGGCCTGGAGCTTCATTCATAGAAAGTAAGCGCATGTAAACTGCAGTTGCAATATTTGTTTTAAAATATTTCCTCAAAATCAGTCAGCCCTTGAAGGTATTTCAAAAAAATCTAGTCCTAGCTCATCTGTGAAGTGTCTCATTGCACAAATGTAATAAGTGCAAATAGGCTTGCACTTATACTGATATTGTATCAGGACTGGTGCTTCAACACCATGTTTGTATCAGGTTAGGGCGTACTGTCAACAAAAAGCAATTGACAAATGACAAAGTAGGTTGTATTATGTGGGAGGGCAATAGTAGCAGTTCGTCTTCCTGAGGTAGTAGTTTGACCCATAATACAACTCACACACACACACACACACACACACACACACACACACACACACACACACACACACACACACACACACACACACACACACACACACACACACACACACACACACACACACTCTCTAGTACTGGTTACTATAGAGACAGAGAGAGTTATATGGAAAGAAATAGTTTTAGTTACCATCGCATCTAGCCAGTGAATGCCATTCAGTAGAACCAGAGAGAGAGAGAGAGAGAGAGAGAGAGAGAGAGAGAGAGAGAGAGAGAGAGAGAGAGAGAGAGAGAGAGAGAGAGCGCTCCTGGGATCACAGGTCTGTCATGGTCAACCACATGACAAAATGCAAATAAGTCCTCTGTGTGACCCGCTGTCTGGCCTTTGTAGTGGTTGATGGCAGGAATTGCTACCTTTCTGCTCCACTGCTTACTTTGTCACATTAAAGATTCCAACGGCTTTCTTTTACTACCTCAGGTCAAAGGCCAGTCTCTTCGTGCCATGAGGTCTGTTAAGCTTGAAGTAGAGCTTAGAAGTGGTCAAAGAATATTTTATACCTTTAAATAAATATGAATATGGTAGTGATTGTAGCGAGACAATGGAATTAGACTGAATTTGGTGTTTGTGCTGAATTTATTATTTGTGATTTGTAGAAGGTGCATTTTACATCTCAATGTGATGAAGTCAGTCGTTAAAGAGTCATAGGAGCTGTGTATCTGGAAGCTAATGAAACCGTCACCTGCTAAATTTGGTGCAAACCAGCATATACAATGATCTATAAATATAAATATGCCAACATGTTTTATCTGGAAGTAAACTCCTCCACTGTAGGAGGAAATTACCACAGGACCAGCTTGATTAGTTTTACTAGAGAAGGTCCAGTAATGTCCAAAATGTTTAGTATTTAGATTCTGCAGTGTTTTACACTAGTACCATACTGGTATTAACAGCAATACTGGCACTTAAATGCAATATTGGTATCGGCAATGGAAATAGCCCTGTAGCCCTTAGCATAGATGCCTGCTAGCCAGGCCTGTGCATCCTCTTGCCTATCTGTGGTGCGCCTCTGCCAGTCAACTTCATTGCACAGCCATGGGCACTCACAGCCTTTTGCTTCAACTGAAAGTGCTGCTAATGACGGCGTGGACGACTATAGTTTTTACAGTAGATTACAGATGTCAGCATGAGTGAATAGGATTAATTTATGAGACTTCCAGTGCGAAATGGCACTGAGCACTAGCTTTGCTGCTGTTGTTTGTCTCTGTGTTGGCCATTTCTGTTTTATTATTGATAAATTATTGCTACTGGTATCGATATTCTGTATCAACCAGTTCTCAAGGATCAAGTATTGTATCAGTGGTCCTATTCTTACATCTGCTGATGTGCTGTTTTCCAAAAAGGCATATAGCGTAGCTGTATCTTCATGTTTTGTTAGGGACTTCCAGTTTTGTCATGGGTTTCCTTTCACTAAGGAGAAGATCAGGCACTTCCTTTCCCACCTGTACTTTAAAGACCATCTCTGTCTAAGATGTGTTTTTAGCTGTGCTCATGCAGCTTTGTTCTGCTATTTTTGGAACAAGCTCTTAAGAACGGTATCAAACAAACAGTAAAAGTGGAGCTCGAGCCTTCCCTGGTATTCGCTGATCCCCAGTTGTCTCTAATGTGTGAGGATAAACTGCTAGAGTGCTGGAAAGATGACAGAGAAATCAAAGAGAGAGAGAAAGACACGCACACGCACACCATGTCTTTGAGATTTCTTACTTGCTGTCTGCTGATTTAAAGGAGCAATATAGAAGACTCTTAGTTTAAACCCTTCCAAAACAAGGTCAGATTATCAACAGAATGTGACAAGGTGTCAAAGACGTTTCTGTATCGTGTCACAAATATATGTATTAAAGTTAGCACGCTGAACACCTGTCTCTGGCCCGCTGCTGCTCGCTCTCTGCAAAAATCCACGTTTGGCAGCAAAAGGGTGATATAACAAGCATTAGTATTGGCCTTGCTCCCCAGGAGCTACAGCAAAGCTAAAAAGGGCAGCGTTTCTTCTACACTGGGAAGTATTTCTGATGTGTTGTCTGAAAATAGTTATGTAGTAATTAGTATGAAAAGCAGAGTCATCACCAGTTGCATCAACCTCCTGAGCAGTCAGCCTCAACGTTGACATTAAGCTCACGTCAATGTTCGATTATCCGTTGTAAAACTAATGTGTTTGAGGGGTGTCTTAAACTAGGAAATGTACCTGATGTGCTTCTATTACATATATCGTTGCTGTCCTAAGAAAAACATGTATCTCCATTTTTGTCCATTTTTATTTTTCTACATCATTTGAACTGAACAGCTGTTTATATGCTGTGAATGTTTCCTGATAAATGGACCAATAAAAATGTTCCGAAATCACACGGAATAAGATGTATGTATGTATGTATGTATGTATGTATGTATGTATGTATGTATGTATGTATGTATGTATGTATGTATGTATGTATGTATGTATGTATGTATGTATGTATGTATGTATGTATGTATGTATGTATGTATGTATGTATGTATGTATGTATGTATGTATGTATGTATGTATGTATGTATGTATGTATGTATGTATGTATGTATGTATATATAATGATAATATCTTAATTGCCGTGTTAATGATGTGTGAGCTGATGTTATCTAGTACGCTGATACTACTTGATGCTTCAGTACGGGCTGCTGAGAGTGACCATACTGTGTACTAACATAGGCTAAAGCTAACATATCTGCCTAAACAACACACATAAAGCTAAAAAGGAGTGAACACCCTGCGCCAGGGGAAAAACTGAAAAACGGCACATTCCGGTCCCTGGCCGATCGATCTTTTGTAACTACCTAACACCCCCACAGCGTCGTTTAGATTCATCTTCATCTTTTCATGATTAATTATGAACCAGACACACTTTGCTTTGCCCATGCAACCTTTTTGAAGTGGTCAGCTTCTTGGGTTGAAGTTACTTGGAAACAAAAGCCTTAACGGTGGTCGGAGGGATATTTAATCTTCAAAGAAAGGACTTACTAGAAAACACAAGAATTTATTTTTGCTGTCTCTTTTTGTTTCATTCTTTTGTTGTGGGATTTGCTTTATTGATCAGGTTAGCAGCAACGCAAAGCTTCATGTTAACGTCTGAATCACAGTGTTTTTGACACTCCAGTCCTTCAAGCAGTAAAAGTTAATGGTGCTGCTTCACCGCCTTCTGCTCACTGCCTAATAGGCTTCTCCTTATTGAGTACTAGATCATTGACACATCCATTGACACACTTTAGTGGCACATCCGCCTGTGCATAAGCAATCTTTAGTATTTTGGCCAGCACATAGGCAGCATTCCTTTACAGTGGGTTTAAAGCAGCAGTCAGAATCCAGGAGCCATTTAAATATTTACTTCGTGGAATCATAATCATGTGAAATGACTTATCAGGAATTTTCAGTGTCATGAAAATGCAGTTTTTTGTAAACCTCCAGTCTGTCTGCAGATCATTGACCCAGATTCTATGTATCTGTGTATTGACTAGATCTCAGCCCTTTCACCTGGTTTTGCTGTCTGATCGATGAAGGGACAGAAAGAAAAAGGCAGTACAGGTTTGATTCTGAAAATTGAGGCTCTTTTGAAGCTGAATTAGACGATAATGTTTGAGAGAGCAAATGCGGAGTGATGGTAAGCCGAAATTGGTATGATGTGTGGGAGAGAGCTTAGGTAGCTGGCCAAACGTGCCACACCACAGCACAGACAAGGTTGTAGCTAACTGATGCTAAAATAACACCCATTGAGAGGACAGTGCGCGAAGGGCTAGAGTAGCACAAATCGAGTGCAGTAAAAGCTGAAATTGCCTGTTTTCTGTGCTGTGGGCAGATCTGAGGCATACAGCTCTCCGCAGTGCTCTCAGCTACTATCATGCTTAGTTTTTTCTTAGCACTGATTTAAAAAAAAAAAATTCACCCCTTTCTCTGTTAGTGTCAGCTGTTGGGGCATTTCCACACCTCCAGTCAGTGAGTCAGTGTATATAAACTCAAATTTTCATATAGATTCTTACTAATGTTGCCAGAAAAAAATCTTTTTTTCCCTCCTTCACTGCTGCTTCTTTTGCTCCTCTGCTCGCAGCTGGATGCCTTTTCTATCTGTTGACGCCTCAGCATAGCTCATGGCGGTGATGTAATATGGTCATTGTTACGTCTAGCTGTCGCCATCAATGTTCCCACTCAAGTCTCTTAGATAATTCCTATAGTGACATCTGCAGCAGTGTGAGTGTGTGTTTTGTGCGTGTGTGTGTGTGTGTGTGCATGCACACACGTCTTTGTTTAAGCTAGTTCTCTTGACACAGTCCGTGCTGCTATATGGCAGTGTGATTAAGTAGAACAGAGGCTCTGATGTCCCAGTTAAGACTTAATTGCTTTTCCTCATCATCACTGCAGTAACATTAGTACAAGATGAGGTATTAGAATATAAAAATTATCCAGATGTTCTGATGTATAAAAATATAGCTGAATTAAATGATTTATTAATTTCCAGCAGCTCTGATTTTGTGGCATCATTGTGTGTTAAATGAGTTTGTAGGGGAAGCTTTGTATTGTGGTGGGGAAGAGGCAAAGTAGCTGCCTTCCTGCCAGCATGTTGTGGGTGCACCTCTGGCAGCATATAGACTCTTTCTTTGTTTTTGTTTTTGTTTTTTATATTTATATATATATATTAGAGATGGAAGGATCGACCAGCTATGTATCGGTATTTCTCCAATTTAGAGCTGATCTCGAGAGCCGATCAATGGCGTTAAACAAATGAGCCTAATTTCTGTATTTCCAGCTAGTGTTTCATTCAGGAAACACCCTCCCTGCAATACCTCTCTGAACCACTAGGTGGAAATACATACCCTTTTCGACAGAACAGCGACGTCGCAGAAAAAAAAATGCGTTGAAAGTAAGCATGTCCGTCTGGCAGTGACAGACTCATCCATGCCCTTTTTTAATTTGTAAAATCAGCGTGTCTTGTTGAGGAATCTAGACAAAGATATTTAACACTACTAATCTGATACGACACTGCACGCAGCTGAATACAGTGAGTATCAGCAAACAGCAGAGCTAGCACGCACAGCTAGAGAACTGCAACCCAGAACACTGTGGAGACCAGATCTGACCGGTACAAACAGCACAGCAGCAACAATTCAAGATCTACATTTAATGACTACAGATTGTCGTTTAAAATAACCAGAGTCTGCATTTAATAACTGCAGTTTTTACTGCATTTATTTAATTAGCTTTTTTCGTTTTAAATTAAGGGTCTAAATTTAATGATTGCAGTATTGGTGATGTGTGTTTTGATTTACTTTGTTTATTTACTGCTAATTTTGTTAAAAATATTATGCTGTTTCAAATGAGCTCGTTAAAAATGGTAATAAACCAGTTTAGACTATGTTTCATGACTTGCTTGCGCTAATTACCACGTGTAGCCCTGTCGTGGCACATAGCCCCGCCCTCTATCGGTATCGGCTATGGGCCGATTGCGTTGAAAGGCGATCGGCGTTCGAAATCAGCCTCAAAAACGCTGATCGGTCCATCTCTAATATATATATATATATATATATATATATATATATATATATATATATATATATATATATATAAAATAATAATGTTTACACCCACAAGACACTGATGTGCATGTTTATTGCAAACCCATTTAGTGTTCTTTTTTTTTTTTATTCACGATGCTGGATTGTATTTAGGCAGAGACATAAGGACATAATGGAGGAGACCAATAAGTCGAAATATCTGGTTGAAATCCTGTCAGCAGAAGAAGTCCCACCCTGTGGTGGAGATGTGCGCAATAGTCAGGATGACACAAAAAAAAGCACATCTTTTGTGTATTACTGAGCCAAATACTACAAACCACTGAGGATTTGTCAGATTTGATCTGTGATTTCAAATATGTTCTTTAAACTCCAAACCACAGGGATACATTGCTTTTTCACAAGTGAACAGACTTTCCTATAAGACTTTCCCTGTAGGTGTCTGATCTAGTCCAGTTATCTTTGAATGGTCATACTTTACATCAACATTGGGGGTCATCTAAATGGTGGCAGCATTATGGTCTGGGGAATGTTTTTGTGGCATTCTCTGGACCCACTCATCCATGTGGAAGGCACTCTTAACCGTTTTTGTGTAGGAATCCATTCTTGCAGATCACATACAACCAAATATGCTGATTATAATCCACTGATTGGACCCCTAATTCCCATCTGTGGCACTACCACGATCGTTGTGTTTGCTCTCCGGATCCTCCCTAAAGCCCAGCTAGGACGGGGCTAGGCCAAAGACTAAATCGCTTCTAAAAGCTTCGATTACTCCCGGACACCTCCCACATAGCTCTTTGACATTCCTTCCCTCTATAACAACCTGGACTAACATTAAGTGCAGTCATTTAGTCCCGTTATTATGTATTACTGTGCTTATACAGTGTTACCTGGCTTGTTTATGGAGTACCAGTAAAACCAATGCTGTAAACATACATTCTGATCTCTCTCTCTCTTCCATTGCCTTCCCTGAAAATACAAATTTTACCTTTAGACTTTTTTCCCCTGTTGCTTGTCAACCCGTATTGCCAAAATGTTTTTAAGTTACATCTTCATGGCACACATGTACACGTAAATGTGGGACTTCGTGGTATTGTCTGATACAATACTGAATTTTTAAGTGGCAGTATCTGTGCAGATACCGATACAGCATCAGTATCAGTGCCGCACTACGCTAGACATCCCGATTGTTTTGAGTTCTTGCCAAATAGCTTCTGACAGCAGAACGGAAAAGCAAAAACTGTTTTGTCTTCTGCGGCCCAGTGTTTTTAAGAACACTGTATGTGAATCTCTGCTGTGGCGTGCAGTGGCATGCAAAAGTGACATTCAAAAATTTGGGCAACCTGGTCAAAATTTCTGTTGCTCTGAAAAGTTAAGCAGGTAGAAGGTGAACTCATCTCCAAAAGGCATAAAGTCAAAACTTTTTGAAAGCTAAAACTTTCAACATTGTAAACAAGATTAGTTTATTATTTTTGTTTTGTACAATTTTAGTATAAAATGGAATGAAGTGTCCTATAGTTCCTCAAACCTCGTCCCAGCAATCATTAGTCATGTGATGCAGGGAATAGTACACTGGTACAGAGAACAATGGGTTCAGTTAAATTTTTGCAAGATAACAAGATAATGATTCTTAACACACCTGTGAAGGTTTTGCCATGGCCCTCACAGTAGGGCTTGGATGTATTTTACTATATATAATACTGTTTTATACATAAAATAGAAAATTACCATATTTGTTATATTGAGTATTCCTGGGCTACGAAGGTTACCCTCTAAATGTGTTTGTAACAGCGCTCTCTCGAACTCTCTCGCACTCTCTCGCACTCTCTCGAACTCACTCTCTCAGCTTATTCATCAGTTTTCCTGTTCTGCTTTAATTGGAGCAACAGGTATTTTCTGTTTTTTGCCGCACCATTTAAGGTTTAACTGGAAAACTGGCGAATATTAGGCTGACTTCACCCTCATGTGGTACAGTTCAGCAGTAGGTGCTGTGACTTTACACAAGGTGAGAGATTTAAAACAACAGCTACAAGAAGCTTGAACAAGAAGCTCCTTTGAGCTCTGACTCACAAGATAGTTTTGGTACTGAATAAAAGCTTCTTGTGGTTTCTCAGTTAAACTTTGTTTTAAACAACTTTAAACGACGTGCTAGGAGCTAGTAATGTCGCTCCCTGTGGAAAATTGCTACCTGCCCGGCAGTGATCTGATGTGATTTGCAAATAGCACAGTTTTTGTTCAGCTTTATTTTTGTTTTTCTTTAAGTTTTATGTTAGAAGCAACTGACCTTATATACATTATAAGATGTATTGTCATGTTGTATTGTTATTCTTGGTATATTATTCTTTTTTTAGCTCCATTTTCCCTTACAAACATCATTTAGAGCAATTTACGTTATTTATTGTGATCTGTGTACTGTTTATGGATTCCTTAAAAATGTTTATTTTTACACTCAAACTTCACATTTAAGCTAAATGAAATTTCTGTCCCAAATATCAGTTGTGTGTCTCACTATTATTGCTTAGAATCAACACAGACCCTAAAAAACCACATTAGTCGACCCCCGTTCTAGAGCATCATTGGTCTAGTGCAGGTGGAAAAAAAATGGTCTGTAATGCATCTGTGTTTATAAATAATTCATGAACATGAAAGATTTCCACAGACGTATTCCAGTTGACTCATAAATAAGGCCATTGTAAGCTGGGGATGTACCATCATTTGTGCTGTGGAGAGCAGTTCTGTGTTTGAGGTTTTGTTATAGAGATGGAAGAGATATGAATAACCTCTCTGTCTCGGCTTGTAGAGACGCCATTCCTCTTCAGATTCAGGATTCGTCTGAACCACTTATTTTCATCTCTTCCTCTTATTTTCTCTTTGCTTTCATTTTCTTTCTCTTTCTGCCTCACTCTCTGTCTGTATTATCTTTTTGTTCTTGGGAACATTGAAAAAATGTATATCCCTTCACCACCACACCAAATCTCAAAGAAACGATTTTTAAAAACAGTTTGTATTGTTGTTCATATTTGCAAAACCAATGTTAATCAGCCTAGCAAGTTCTTTTAAGCTGAAATCACAGCCCCCAAGTGTTTCTCGTAGACAGCTAATGCTTTTCATTTCTTGACTTTTTTTTCATGTTTAAAGTCTGGCCACAGATTTTCCAAATATTCTAGGGAATGATGATGGTGATGGTGAGGGCCATTTCCAAACCCTAAACTTTCATTTCTTGAAGTTGCTCAAGGTTGATTGTTTATTGTCTTGGTGTTGTAATCCAGCCTGTTTTCTTCCTCAGTGTCCTCTCTGATTGTGGGGATGATTGCTTTCAGAATTTGTTTGTTTTTACTAGAATCCTTCCCCCACAGAGTTTCCTCTGCCACTGTCTACTGCACAACCCTTAAGCATAATACATCCACCCCATGTTAAACTGCTGGACAGAGTGAACTTGGCTGAACTTTTTTTTTTTTAATTTAGACCTGATTGGTTTTTATATGGTGGATTGCATTCTTGAGGCAGTTGCCTAACTAATCTCTTTCATCAAAGGTAGCTAGTTTTAACCAGAGAGAAAGCTTGGTAGACATTGCGTTATGAACTGTATGAAGAACCTTCATACATCACAACCTGTACTGCACACTGATATCTTCGTCTGTAAAGATGTACCTCAGTGTAGGCTGGTCAGTACAATATTTACAATAGTTACCGTAATCAATTACATCACATCATCTCAAAATCAACCGTCAATGTCCGCTTGACCGGAGGGAGAACCATTGCTAGCACCAAACCTCGCCTCGAATCTTAAACCTCAAGTATTTAATTTGTTTATTTATGTGTAGCTTAATGAGCTCTTCTTGATGAAGACATGAAGTTATTATTCCAAAGCTACGCCTACATTTTCAAGCTGCTTATTTTATTCTCATCTAAAATTATTTTATTCTCATCTAAAATTAAAATACTTTACACTTTATACTAAAATACTTTATACTAAAATACACTTTTTATGAGGGTTTAATTACAGTAGGCCTATCCTGCTGTTCAGTTTTTTTTATCCTGCTGTGAATTTTTTAAACAGTATTATTTTTTTATTCATTTACACATCAAATGCAATGTTTAAAATGGAAAAAAAGAAAACTTATTGTAACATAAATACATGTGTGCTGCCTGCCTCATTATTACACAAATCCATAAGACAGCCTGTGTTAATGTTGTAGAAATCATCACTGAAACCATCACTATTTTTTGATTGCTAAATAATGTGAAAAAAAAATGGAGCGAATAGTTGAAGGTTTGTACTGAACTGAGAAAACTGATCCGACTAGGAAAGTTCATAGTCAGGTACAGCGTGCTCTTACTCTTGTCATGTAAGCGGAGTGAACTTTGCTATGCTAATAATGAAACAACTTAAGCTGGCAGGAAATTGTTAGTTGTTCTGTGGAGGTCGGATACAAAACTGTTGGTCACATTAAACATTCATTCTAGTCGGATTTCTTTTAGGCAGGAATACACTTTCCACCCCTCAACACAGCCGTAACCGCTTCACCCAATACGGGTGGAGAGTTTAGCTGTATCCTAACCGCTTCCCCAGTACAGACTGAGAAGTCAACATTTCCCACCGCAGGCTGTATATGCCGTATTTACTTAGCTTGACTTAATTAAATACAAATCACACAAAGTATTATATCGTAATGAAACTCCTTTACAGAGTCCCAGGTCTGCTCCAAACCGAAGCTTTTTTTATCAGAGAAAAGCAGAAACAGCAAAGAGTCTCACTTAGCTAAAACATAGCTTAGCTCAAAGCTAAAACATAGCCACACTGTGTTTTTTGTACACTGAGTTCAGCTTTTCTGACCAAGCTGCTCAGTCCAGACTAACTATTGTAATGTAGCCACATAATGCATCTCAGCTGGAATTGAATTGATTTTTAGGATATGCTAACAACTATTATTATAATTAGGTTGTTTGTTGTGGTGTTGGGGCGTACTGGAAAACACACACACACACACACACACACACACACACAACCACAAACTTTTAAAAACTCAAAACTGAAAACCCCATAGTTAGCCCAACACTGACAATGATGTACCAAGCTGTTTGAATGGCAAGTATACTAATGATGGGCAATGAGAACTGAATGCTGAATGCTAAACTGAGTGCTGACATTCCTTAACATGAGCACTGGACACCCAGGCCAATGCCTCATATATGCTTACTCATTCGTGAAAACACCCGAAGCTTAAGGAAACCTTTTATTTGGACCTTTATTCACAAACTGTTGGTTTATTTTAAAGATTTGAATAATACGCTGGTTAATTTCAGCCTGATGGAGAGAACAGCAGCTACGTCTCCACACAGGATTCAAGCAGCTGCTAAGTGGCGTTTCTGAACAGGAGAAACAAATAAATGGCCCTGTAGGAATGTTTATAGCTTCTACACCTCTATCATGGAGTCCACCTCTGTTCGGTTATGGAGTCCACAGTTTATTAAGAGCCATTTAGAATATTGAATATAGAATATTGATATGTAGTATATATTAGGGCTGGGCGATACAGACCAAAAATAATATCTTAATGTTTTTTAGCTGAATGACAATATATGATATGTCTCGATATGTTTTCTTCCTATAAGGTGATAACAAAAAGCCACATCTGAGTCAAAGCTACACGTCCCAAATGTCACACAGGCACTTTTGACAGGCATTGTTTTTCTTTTTACAAACCAGCTCCTCTTCAGTAGCTTCTTTCGTGTCTTTATCCATCTCCATGCTGTCGCTGCCTGCATTTACGTGTGAAGTGGTGGGGAGGGTTGTGTTATGTGAGGGAGAGAGGCGGGGCAGTGTGAAGTTGACACAACTTGGGAGAAGAGAAAGGCGAAGTGGTGGATCTACAAGTATAATTGCAGCACAACACAGACTATATCGATATTGTCTCATCTTATATCTCACATAAAAATATTTCTTATTTCTTAAAAACTTGATATATATAGCCCAGTCCTAGTATATTTTACTTTATAATCTAATTTTTTTGTAATCCCTTCATCACGCTGGTGTCGTTTAGTGAACGGTTTTGGAAAATGGGCAAAAAAGAAATGAATACTAAGATAAAAATGGTATTTCTTTTCTAATGTGTTGTGATTCAAAACAACAGTATATATTGTAGGGGTGTGTTTAAAAAATCGTTTTTTCGATTCAAAACGATCTTCATTTGAATAAACCGATATTGATTTGTATAAACCCGAGATCGACCTTTAAAATTAGCATTCCAGCCATTGGTTTTTGCGCAACGAGATCTGGCTGGGGGCGCGCATCAGTTAAGCATGGCTGGAGCACAATTGAAGGCGCCCCAGAAAGCAGATGTCGGGCTACATTTTGGATTCAGAAACCATGACGGTGTATAAACATATAAACACTTATGTTTATAGTAATGGTAGGTTGAGTGTTCCTTGTACATTTACCACATTAGTTCTCTGAAAATCATATTCAAACAAAACATATTATTGTAGCTGAAATATCCCTAAATGAATCGATATTGAATTGAATTGGAAATCAAATCAAATTAGGAATTGGGAATCGGGATTGAATCGAATCGATACCCGGCCCTGATGTATTGTGTTGTAAATTTTGCGTGTTAATGCAGTTCTCCATACCTTTTTTTTTGTAATTTCTTTTTTTTCTCTCTTTATTTCTCTCTCTTTCTATTTATTTCTCTTTTTATTCTTTCTTTCTGTCTCTGTCTTCCTCTGTTCTTTCCCCACCCTTCAATCATTTTATTTCCACAGATTCTCATAGTCATTATGATGTCAGTGTTTATTTTCATCAGCTCTGAACTCCGTGCTTGACTTTCCTTCACTAATGATCAAGTTTTTATTTTAGGCTGTGGATATGTTTGTTTTATTTATGTCTTTTATAGCCCTGGTTTGCTGTGCTCTAATTATGCAGACTTGTGTGACTGTGTGAGCCTGTCTGTGTCCCCAGAATAACCCTGTGTGGTGAGTGCGGTGTCAGTAATGTGTGTCGTGTGAGCCGTGGCACTGTGTGGTTAAAAACCGGAGGTGTTACAGCCTCGCCCAGCCGAATACGTCTCACATGCTTGCATACAGAGTGAAACTGTGCGCCCACGCTGCCAAGGAATATCTAGTGGACTGAATTTTGTATGTCAAACAAACACACAGGGCCTTTCCGAGAACCTACGGTGGCCATCAGGATTTTTGCCATAGCCTGTGCCCATTTAGTTTCATGTCTACATGTTGTTGCAGTCAGCCCCCCCTGCTTTTGCTAAATAATATGTAGTATAGTGGTAAAGCTGGTGATAAAACAAATCCAAATTGTTTTTTCACTAAAAATCTGATGTTATATTTTAATCATTTTTTTTGCTACTAAAAATCTAACTACAGATGACAAAGACATGGTTCAAAACAAGTTTTACCTTTTATTTTGTTTGCATTAAAATTTTTGGTCTGTGCCTGACGCTGCAAAACTGAACCAATTTCAGATCACGGCGGTTCTCACTCCTTTCTTGGGGACAAATTCCGGCTTTTTCCCAGTCTCCTCCATGTTGTTTGTGTTTATCTATGGCAAGTGCGGGGGAGGGGGGAAGGCCACTACTGAAGCCCAAAGTGGGGCGTCAGTGGCAGAAGTTTAAACAGAGTGAAAAACGATTTTCATTAGAAACACATCGTCCTTGACTGAAAATTCAAATGAATTGATGAAATCGATTTATTGCCCTATAAGTCTATAAGATGGTTTTGACTAATGTAGGATCAAGGATCACCGGCACAGCAGAAAAATAAAAATAAAGGAGTCTACCTTGTAATACATGCAGGGTCATTTTTCCACTTTTGCACGATACACTTTGGCAAATAGGGAAGCAACAAGTCTGGTAGGTCCTGTTAGCCCTGCGCGCCCCCTGTGAAAGGGGCCTGAGTTCTGAGTTGTGGTCTGTGATCTCATTGATGTGATGATAGACCAAAAAGAAGAACTAGAAAGAGTCCTGTATGAAGAAGAGAGATCTTTTGCACTTTGTTTATTGAGCACTCAATACATTGCCCTTATTTATTGATCTGGTCACTGTCGCTTCTGGGAGTTTGTCCTCTGTACCAGTTATTTTCAGCTCTTGTCCTGAAGGGCCCCCTTCCATCTGTAATTCTGTGTTTTCCTTCCAAAACACACGCATTTCAACGTAAATTAGCTGATTTGTTTAATCAGGTGTGTTGGGAGCAGGGAATGTGCTGGACAGGAGCCTCTTCAGGACTTTGGGAGCCACTGCTCTATGTGTTCTCTTGCTAAGCTGTGTTTTTTGTGTATCCTGTTTTTACACATGGCACAGTATTTCTGTTCACCTGTTTGAGACAGAGTTGTGAAAATATTTAATGGTCATCTCCTGTTATGGCTGTAGTGATGCATCAGCAGTTATTTTTCTTTGTTTAGGTTTCTGTCTGCTGGTGACCTTTTTGTGTGGTATTTCTGGTTTTATTGTTAGAATAGAAAAAGGGGACATAAAAATAAAAGAAATAAAAAATGTAAAAATGTGATTTAAATACATGCATACATGTAAGACTTCACAGCTGCACTGCTTTGCTTCTGATCTTAAGATTTGTGTGCCAATTGTGTTACCCCTCTCGCACATAAGCATTCTTAACTGCCTCTGTGTTGTAGGGGCCAGTCATTGGCAAAGTTTTATTTTATTGCTGTTATTTACTCCGGATAAAAGTCAGACTGCTGTGCACCCACTGTTTATATACCTGCTGAATAACTAGCTTTAACAGCGAGCAGTGACCGTCAGTTTGTTTGCTGGAGTTATTTGAGTTGGTCAGTCCCTCACTGTCTGTGTTTGTGTTTTCCAGGGGACCGTTTAGTGTGGTGCGCAGATGCATCAACAGGGACACGGGGCAGCAGTTTGCTGTGAAGATTGTGGATGTGGCCAGCTTTACCTCAAGCCCTGGACTCAGCACAGAAGGTCAGCTTGCGTGATCTCACACACACACACACACACACAAACAACAAACACGGTGCAGTCGTCTTAGGCACCTTAACACATTATTTAAGACCATTTAAAACTGTAAATGTTTTGCAAAACATTTTTTACACGTTGTCCTGTGAGCTTATTTTAAAAACAAAATTTGTCCTTGATGACCCATCGCATAAATTTATTCAATTCTGTCACCAGTGCAATAGATTTAATGTAGTGAATAACATTAGCATTGATTGATGCCAAACCAGGTGTTGGAATATGAATACAAGTAGTGTCAGACTGTCATTGTATGAATGTTATATTTATATTTATAAGTGTTCACTGCCAAGATTAATAACTTTATACATCTTTTAATGCCTAAAGCTTTAGCTTTATTTACACCCACAGCTGGACCCTGTAGGTCTATACGTTTGTTACTGTAATTGTGTAGCCACTTTGCGATATTTTAGTTCTGGGGACATATGGAGGTGTGTGTGTGTGCATGGTGTGCTGGGCATTGTCCTGCTGGGTTGGCATTGCTGTGGGTTTTGGCTGCTGCACGCTGCCATCTGTGTGTGTGTGTGTATGTGTGTGTGTATGTGTCCGGCATGGTCAGGCCAGAACAGTAGCAGAGAGAAAGCTGGAGGTAGAAATGTACTATTGTGGCAGAAATCAATGAACACACTACTTAACAGTGTTTTACAGATTGTGTTCAGGATGTGTTTCAGTCATACTCCACGGTCCGTAATGTGATCATTTTAAGATTCTGCAAAAACTACTATTTATTTCTCAGTGAGAAAGGTTCACTGCTGAGCTGTTGCTGATTGATCATTTGGCATATGATGTAGGTGAGTGTGTCCGTCTGCTCATGTGTCTCTCAGTGTATGTTTAAGCAGGGATGAGGAGTGGGACAGTATAAGCATTGTCCTATTACGAGATCACTCATATCACAAAAACATCATGTTTAAAAGGAAAGAGAGACAGAAAATAGCTTTCATATAATGAAAAAGCTCTAATTCAAAGTAAGATAAATAGTTGTGGTCAATCAGGCTAGATATGTGTGGTGTACTTGTTTAGCTTCTTTAGCACTGGAGCTACAAGGCTAATGTTGCTAATAAACACTAAGTAGAATGTTACTCAAAGCCAGCAGAGTGCAGCAAAGCAACAGGTACAGAATCATGACCTTCTGATGTATGTGTATGTCTTGCAAACATATGGAGGCTGTGGATTATGTTTGTAATTTCTGTTGTTTCTTTATAGGAATAACATTTTTTATTGAGAATATATGTATATAAAATAAAAGTAATACAAAGGTAATTGCAAATGTAATCTGTCATCTATTTGACTCTGAGGCATGTGGGAATGTGTAGGTTAGTTGGTTTCTATGGAGGTGGTCGGAATTCGTCTCGACCCCCCTGTCTGAAATAGACGTCTCTCTGCGTTCAGGTACATGCTGAAGACTTGTTTATTTTTAGTTCCGATGAGTTCCAGTAAAAGTTACTGACTTTTGGCTTCTAGTGTTTCGCTGTGTTCGCTGTGTTAGCCACGTAGCTCCAGCACTAAACTAAAGAAGCAAAACAGTGACGACAGTAAGTGGAAAATGTGTTAGATTTTCTTTTCGCTGAACCATTCCAGATTGGACCGAAGGAGCTTCAACTGTCATCAGGAAAGCAGCTGCTTTGCATAACCTTTGTCTCAGTCCGCTCTCCCATCTGTGCGTTGCATATTAGCAGATCATGTGGTTTAAACCTTAGTTTACATGAACAAGGACTTACTGGACGTTGTCATCTGGCGACATATCCATTGAGGTGAACATAGTAAATGTGTGCAGCACCTGTCCTCCAGTCAGCACCTGACTGCAAGTGGTCGCTGGAGATGCCTTTGAGGTGCAAAGAGACGTCAGGTCTTAAAGGCTGTATGTTTGGACGGAGACAGTAAGCCCCCAGTGTGCGAAGAGGAACACTTTCCACTCTGCAGTGAGTTCGCAGTAGAGGCTACGCGCTGCAGGACTTGCTGAAGACATACCTGCTTAATTTGTCCAGTGTATTAACTCGTGTGTGCGTTACAGGTGTTTTATAAGTTGGTCTTGATTGTGTGGTGTTTGAGTTGGTCACTCACTCACTCACTCACTCACTCAGTCAGTGACTGAGTGACTGAGTGTACCTTGCATGGCGAAGGGGTAAATATAAAACCAGGTCTTAAATATCTGATGGAATTTTTATGCATTTTTTTTTATTATTTTTTTTTTTTACTGTAATATTTTTTGTGAGGTACATTTGAATGTAGGGCTGCCGGAGTGCTGTTACTTCACTTCTGCAGTGATTTTGTAGAGAAAATGCTTAACTTACACGGGTTAACTCACCATCACACCACTGTATTCATATAACACTCTTCTCTTAATCCAAGCTAAAGACTATGTTCTGGCATGCACTGACATTAATAAAGCAGGTTACATAGCCTAAAATAAAAGGCTCATCTGTGAATAAAGAAGGTGGTGTCTAGAAGGGACCGTAAAGATTTCAGAGTTAGAATGTTTCTGTAATGTATGTTAAGTGAACCATGACATCTTGAGTTAAGATTAAATTCAGCACAGCAATCACTCTAAAACCACTTCATTTTCCTCCTCATTAATTCTTAAGCTAAGGCTGTCTTCACTTTAGCTGGGTAGCACATAAAAACAGCTAACCACTGGAACACCAGGATGTGCGTTAGTAAAAACCAAACTCCGTATCAGAGGAGGCCAATTTTGCTTTTGTCTGTGACTGCTAACTGACAAAACCTTAGCGCGTTGGAGCCCACTGGCGCCAGCATTGGAGCCCACTGCCACTGTTTTTTTTTCTGCATTTGTTTAAGAATTGTAACTTACCCTATCAACTGCGGCTATTTATCTTTTCTCATCATAAGGAACGAGCCAGAATGCTAAGTAAGGAGTTTTTTGGATTAGATTCAAACAACGAGGAGCACAGAAGTGCAGCATGCTGATAAGGTGTGATTATGAAAAGGTGTGATTATTTTGCCTTTCTCATACTGCCGCCAGCATAAACGGAAGATGTGCGTGGTGGAGCTGAGCTGGTATATATTTCCATATTAACAGTGCAGTGAAAAAGTGTAACTTAGAATACAGAAATGTAGCACAGCTTGACAAAAAAATTAATACCAATGCTGTGCAAGCTACTTTCCTTAAACAAGATGGTCTAAACTAACATGAGCTAAGACTAGTTATGTCAAACATGCAGAACCTACACCAGTCACGGTTGTTTTCCAGATGCTTTATAGTCTTTATGTTGTAGAGAGACTAGTAAGATGTACTGCGCTACACTAGTGGTATATCACACTGCACTTAGTTTTATGTATTGAGTTATAATGTATTGAGCATTCTTTGAATACGCGTTGATTTATGTTTGTACGCTCGTTCTCAAAATCCCCCATTTTTACTCTTCTGTTTGGTAAAGAAACACCTCCATTTTAATAAACATTTCAGTAAACAACAGCTGTGCTGCCTGTAATAACACAAATCACACGGTGTATGACTTTATATTTTTAACGTAGGTTTGAATGGCAATGTTTTGAAATGTGGTCTCTTATTGTGGTAGCTGCAGAGCAGCTCCTGTGTTGTACTAACAGTGTGAGGAGAAATTGGTAAAAGACAATTGTGTTTTTGGTCCAATAAACAGATCTACTGTTTGCTGACAGATTTTAAACCTGCCAGAAAACTATTTAATGAGAAGAGAAGCGGAGAATGCCAATATGTGAGGGGCTGACTTAATCAACAGACTCGTTGCCTCCGTGGGAAACCAGCCCAGCTATTGCAAATTTTGTACCATCTTTCCTCATCATTCAATCACTCAGAGTGCTCCCATATGAGATGACTTTCTGAGTAGGGCTGTCACTCTTAGCTAGGAAATTAATTGTCATATAATATTTTTTTTATATTGTTTGCAACTATGTATAAAACACTCCTAAAGTGGCCACATTGCCTGATTAGCCGTCTTATTTGCCAGCTATGTTTACCTAGTAGCTAACGCTCATTGTACTGCCAGAAATGTCTGCAGTTACATAGAACTATGTGAGTTAAGCTAAGTCACATGGTCTACATGGCACACAGGCCTGTTTCTAAGGCATGTTTTTCATTGTAGCTTCAGTAGCCACATGAAAAATGGTGCCGTTTGTTCCCACTGGCCACTTTATCAGGTACACCTCCTTGTCTCTGTACTCATTCTCTGTTTTACCAGCTCCACTTACCATATAGGTAAGTGGAGCTGGTACAGTTCTACAGCTACTGACTATAGTCTATCTGATTTGCTGCACACTTTGTTAGCTCTTTTCTCTGTGTTCTTCAGTGGTCAGGACCACCGTAGAGCAAGTATTATGTGGGTGGGGTATCATTCTCAGCACTGCAGTGGCACTGATGTGGTGGTGATATGTGAATCAGACACAGCAGTGCAGTGGAGTTTTTAAACACTGTGTCCACTCTATTAGACACCCTTACCTTGTTGGACCAACTTGTAGAGATGACAGCTCATCTGCCGCTGCACAGTTTGTGTTGGTCATCCTCTAGTCCTTCATCAGTAGTCACAGGACGCTGCCTACAGGATGCTGGTAACGGGATAGTTTTGGCTCGTGGACCATTATCAGTCTAGCAGTGACACTGACGTGTTTAAAAACTCCAGCAGCACTGCTGCATCTGATCACTCATACCAGCACAACACACCTAAACCCTGCATGCACATCGCAAGCGTCGCCCGTGCAGAGGGTGAGGAGTCGCTGGCACACAGGCGTTGTTTGCACACAGCCAAACAGCTTTATATACTGGCTAAATGTTGAAGCACACCTGAAAGACATGAAACCTTTCCCCTAAGCTCTTCCAGAGCAGACACACATAGCGGCTGACGCTGGCTAAACATGTTATATTTTCCAGTTTCATATGTCATGTAAAGTCATGTAAAAACATTTACCCCAAGAAAATTCCCAAACCACCCAAATAACACCTGCTCTGTTGGGGTCCTGTGGGGGTCCTGGAAAGGTGATTAACAATGTATGCAGAGAACCAGACAGACTACAGTCTGTAATTGTAGAACTACTAAGTGCATCTATATGGTGTGTGTGTGTGTGTCTGTCTGTGTGTGGATTAAATTAACTTTAGAAAAAATATGTAAGAATTCTGATTATTTGGCCGTCCCTAGTATTGATGTTTTTTTAAGCCCACGGGATTTTGTTTTCCTGGTTTTAATCTGAGTGGCAAATCGCAGTCAGGATGCCCCCCGGCCAGTTCACCATAAATTCCCACTTCACAGGGCGATGCTTTTATCCATTTCCACCAGGCAGCACCTCACAGCCGCCCTTTACACATGCAATTTTATGGTATTAGTCAGGTCATGGAATGTTCAGCCAGCTGACCAGAGGCTAGTTCTACTATGGAAAAGCATTACACCACCAGAGATTGGTCCATTGTTGCCGTTTTGAAGTTGTGAATCATTGTTGTTTTTTGTAGAATTGTATTTTCACTAGTGAAGGAGGAGAACATGCATGCAGCTGAGCTCTGGCCCTGCAGTGGTGCACAGCTCTCTCTTTAGCTACTTCTGAGGCTTCTGTAGTACCACACACTGCCTCCTAATCTGCTTTGATGTCTGATTGAAGAAAATACCACAGAGAAGATGGAGGGAGAATGAAACGGGGGCCTGAGGTGTTTCCTCTCGTCTGAAAACCCCAGCATGTGCCAACTGGGTCGCATAGAGAAACAGCGTGTAGGGAGGAGGGGGAAAAAGGAGTTCCTTTAATGTAGTCTGTCTCACTGAAAGACAAATGTAGTCCTCATATGAGACCGCTTCTCTTAGCTCTGTTCTCTGTGTTGACTTGTTGGACTGTGTATTTCTTTGTGAAGATACTCAGTATGTTTCTCAGCAGAAATGATTGGGGAGGGAAAACCCTCTGTGGCTCTGTAGTGTGGGATGAAGCAGTGTGTGTGAATGGACCACAATGCATCACTGCTCCCTCTAGCGACGGCTCGGGGATTAACAGAGTGACGTCAGCCAGTCTGGCTGAAGCACAATGGAACAGTATGAATGTGAATGATGAGGGATGTCATGCAGTCTGGTGCTGTGTGCGGATATCAAGCCCACTCAGCAGAATATACCCTCACACGATACGCTTGGCAGTACTACTACAGAAGCCCAGGGGGCTAGTAGTTTACAAATAACCCAGAAATGATTTAATTTTTCAGAATAATATTAATTATTAAGATTTATAATAAGACTGATTGTTCAGGTTGATTCAAATGATATTGAAAACTCATGATGATGACTGATGATGATGATGATGATGATGATGATGATTGTCTTGTCTCCTCTTTTGTAGACCTGAAGCGAGAGGCTAGTATCTGTCACATGCTGAAGCACCCTCACATTGTAGAGCTACTGGAAACCTACAGTTCAGATGGAATGCTCTACATGGTTTTTGAGTTGTAAGTGTGTGTGCATGGTAATGCATGTCAGTATTATGTCAGTACTTGTATGCCAGTATTTGTCACAGTGTTGAGTTTTAGCGGTAAAGCACTGATACTAAGTAGTGAGCTACCTGTTTGTTTTTTCTATGGTTAATATAGTACTATAGTAATTACCTAGCGTAATAGCAACATCCAATTCACACAGTTTCTCACCTGGACATAGTCAATCGTCCAAGATGATCCATGATTTGAGTCCAAATTTCTATATTTTTCACTCTGCAGCTGAGGCTGACTTTGCTAACAAACACTAGAGATCAGTAGTCACCCAAATAATAATGGCCTAATAATTTTTGTAAGAATACATCACCAGAACTTTATAAAGACATTTGTAAAAGATTTGTTCAATTTTATTGTTCAGTAAGTCTTAGGTCTTACTGTGTCTTTAAAAACACTGGCAAGTCTGCATAGCCTTAACTAAGACCTGACAGGCAGGGTAGCGTATGGAGAAAAGTTTTTTTTTTTTTCATTTTTTAGCACCATTAGCCTCACAGCTAAACTAATGAAGGCCAGTTAGTAATGTTTTAGCTTAGTTTCTAAATTTACAACTTACATTGAACTATTTTTATAAGGTTTAAAACATGGTCGCTTTTAGAAGGTAGAACGTCATCTAAGTAACTGTCTGGTTTATAAGCTATTTTATAAAACATTTGTTTTAACAGTAGTATTATGTGTCTTTCTTGCTCTTTTTCTTTAGTATGGATGGAGCAGATCTTTGTTTTGAGATTGTGAAGAGGGCAGATGCTGGTTTTGTGTACAGCGAGGCTGTGGCCAGGTACGTCCCCGTCTGCTAGGCTTAAAGGAAACGCTCTCGCAATTTAGTCACCACATTTTTCTGAAAGACAAAATGCTTAGGAACATTAAACGCAGTGTATGATGTTTCTGTTTTCATGTTTTTTTTTTCCACTCTCTCTCTTTCTCACTCTCACTTTCTCACGCTCTCTCTCACTATTCTTTTTTCCTTTATTCTTTTTATCTCTCCCCTTTGTCAGCCACTACATGCGTCAGATATTGGAGGCACTGCGCTATTGCCATGACAACAATGTCATTCACCGAGATGTGAAGGTAAGAGTCAGCCTGTGTGAATCAGTGATATAGAGCGCTCGTTACTGTAAGAACTTCTCTAATGATCTGCATGTTTAGTCTTTATCACAAAACATGTGACGTGCGTGTGTTGAGTAATAAAAATAACATTTAAAAATTGAAAAATAACGAGAGTTTATTTATGTAGCATTTTTTTACAACGCCCGTTTTCACAAAGCGGCTTTACAGAAAATCTGCTTCCAAGTCTCTGTGAGCAAACCAGAATGAGTGGTAAGAAAAAAAAGCGACCTTGAGAGCAACCAAGGCTGCATCCAGAAACTTTTGCTCCTGCTCCGGTCCTCTTCCTCCCCTCCTGCTGCAGCAGAAACTGGAGAAGCGGGATAGCTGGTTTTGGCATCATTAAATTTAATGTTGACTGTTGATAAAACGAGTCTATTAGCGAGCTTGACAGCACTTATATACAGTTTTCTGCTCCTGATTTGTTATTTTATTATACATCATGTATACACAGATAATTATATCAACCCAACCAAACACAGAATTTAAAGTGTAGCTGGGTTCTGTGTTTGTTGCTCTCTGGGCGTGGCTGCAGTGCACCAGTTAAAATCTGTCTTTCTGGGTAGTGTAACCGGAGTATCCTCCGCTTAAAGCCTCTTATTTTAAGCAGCTTCTGTCGTCTCCTCCAGCATTTAAACAACCAGTAAAATAGTCTCACAAAATCAGTTTCCGGGTCACGGGAATTGGTTGGAAAAGCACTAACTTTAAGACTTTCTGAACACAACCCAAAACTTAAAAGGGGAACCTATTCTCATTTCATCAAACTGATGTAAAGCAATAACACGAGCAAAATGAACAGAGGATAAGATTTTACTGGAGATGCATCGATACTGATACTCCTTTACTTGGACTAAAAGGCACGGGTATTACCATGTGGTACTAGCTGATATCATGTGATGTTAGATGTTAGTATGAGTGTTACTATTATTGTTATAGTAATTTTAAATATGACACTATAGGTTCTGATTTGCGTATTCCAAGTAATTAAATCTCGAAAAGCTAAAAATTGTGATGCATAGTTTGTGTTGGGAAAATGTATAATATTTATATTTATCCATAATATTTTTGTCACGTTGCTCACCCCAATTTTATTATTTTGGTATTGTTACACAGTTATTTTGATTAGCACATTGTTGAGTATGAAGTAATAATCTAAATTTGTGTCTCCTATTTCATTTATAAGTTATTGCCACAGACATTCCCAAAGTTTAAGAAGCCAATAAAAATAAAAATTGTGCCTCATTTTGTAAAAATCATTTCAGAACTGTTTTGAAAGTATAAAGTAAATATTTAAAGTTGTCTTTACCTAACTTTAACAACCAAATGCTGATTAATTGAACTCTTGCATTTTTATTTAGGTATTACATTTGTGATGCAAACTGACCTGTTCAGCACTTGATTCAATACGTTTGGTCTCTAATTAGTGATGACTAAAACTGCTCTAGATTAATATTTAGTCACTAATTAAAATCTAGAACATTTAGGAATAAAATGTTGCCAGTTATGCACTAATATACTATGTGATGGATTTATGCTATAAAAGTGGCAATATATTAATTAATAAAAGGTTTATTTTAACTGGTAATAAAGTAATAACTGTGTGTTTACATATCCGTCATATGTGTAGCAATACAGGACATAATAATAAAGCTTAACGCATATTAAAGAAGCCATTTGGAAGTGTCTAATCTGGGCGTTACGGAACAAACAGCAATACCGCAACAATCTCCTGATATGTGTTCTTTATAGTTTGCACGTTGCTAAGTGCTATTTGTCTGTGGCTATTTAGTTCCTCGGACGACTGCTGACCGTGTACTTAAGTTATGTATGTGTACATCTGCAATTGTTACCATGGCTGGATGTTTTTGGCTTTGTGATTTGCAAAATAGAAAACCACATCCTTTTTGGTAGTTATTTTTTCTTCCCATGTTGACTTTCATATGTTAAAAGGATACTGGGGGTCATGTTGTTGGACATTAATCCATGTTTTGTGTGTATGTGTGTTACTTTAGTAAGTAATTGATGCATCCAGTTTTTACAGGACTGTGTCACTATGTGCACTGTAGTAGAAAAGTTTTGTTAGGCAGCAAAGAAGTCCCCTTTTAATGAGACAGACATCTGTGATTAAAGTGGAATTACTGTCAAAGACCCGCCTCAGGGCCAGGACAGATGGGCAGTTGGGCTTCTTTTGCACCCTGTACACTGACTCACTCCATCTCCTCTGATCGATTGTTTCAGGCTGACAGGCAAAAACATGCAGTCATGGGGGATTAAACAGCTTTTGTGTCTGCATCAGTAAGGGTCTTAAGCTTGGAGGTCTGTCAGGCAGTCTGTCTAATGGATTGGTCTGTATTAGAGATGTTAATGATTACCTAATCAACCAGTTACCAACATAAAGAAAGTTCACATAATGCTAAAAAATCATTTCATTTAATTTTCATTTGTAATAAAAAACTGTTCTGTTTGAACAGGCGGGTTTGTCATTTAAGTTGAAGAACGTTTTTATTTATTTGTACGCTTGAGCATTGAATAGGTAGTTGGTTCAGACTTAAACCACCTAAAACCAGTGAGGCTTGTGGCTTAATATGCTTTGGTTTGTGACCAATTTTCAAATAGTGATGTGGGCACCACTACAACAGTGATAGTGAGAAGGTGCATAGCGGCGAAAGCATTAGTTTACAAATACAAAGAAGGATGTGGTGGACATTCACACATATCAAGAGCCAGAGCTAGTCACTGAGCCAAAGGTAACACTTTAATATTTTGTAGCATTACTACAGAATTCAGTGTATGTGTCCACACATAGGATTATATCAAGTACAGTTAACTGCATCTATCTGTTTTATGACTTAAGCTTGCTGAATAATGACTAGTAACCAAGGAATGATGGACAAATTGCTTTGATTGTATAGACATTATGTTGAGTGATTATGTGTGTGTGTGTTGCTGGAACTCAAAAAACACCTAAAATATGTGACTATATTTTTCGTGAGGTTTCCTAACCAGAGCTGCCACCCCAGTATGTCCTTGAGCGCAGCGAATAGAAAATTGTCCCATAAAAAGCAGTAATGTTCTTTATATTATAAAGTAGTCTTTTAGATTTGTGAAGGTCATGAACTCTGATCTACATCATTCTCACTGCATTAGGTCAGTGTACAGGTGGCTTTGACATGTGTCTGTAGCTGTCGCTGACTTTTTCCTGATGAACTGGAACTTGTACAATACATTTTAGGCTAGAGATTTGTATTTTTATAACAATGTCTTACTGAGGAAGAGGAGTCTCTTACTTTCTCAAGAAAAATGTCCCACCCACCATCCATCGGATTGCAAGATCCTACAAAATCCTAGTGATGCATAATCAGTTCTTTTCCATTTCCTTCACGTTAAGGCCGGCCCTCATGGGCAGTGAGGCCGGCCCGGCGTGTCCTGATGAGGGGTTTTGCAGCGGAGGGTGGTGATGAGCCCTATGCTTCCGCGGGGCGTCGCCAGTACAGTGGTGGAGGCTTGCGACACCGATGTTCTGCGGAACTCCGTGGTAGAACTGTTGATGACAGCGGCAGAGTCGTGCTTCATGCAGAACACCCGGGACACTGCTTTGACTGTAGCCTTGCGCACTGAGCCTGAGAGCATGAAGTACATGACCGGGTCCAGGCAGCTGTTGAGGGCGGAAAACAGCAGCATGACTTCATTGGTTCGGTCCATGAGGCGGCGTGTCTCGCAGGACGTCTCGCTGAGCTGGGACTGGATGTAGAAACCCCTGAAGGAGTGGTAGGGCACAAAGCAGATGGTGAACAAAAACAGCACCACAAATGACTTCTTAGCTGTACGGCTGTAGCGTGTGGCGTTGGGCAGGTCTGGTTTGTCACGAGATGCTCTCAGGAGGCGCCAGGCGATCCGGCCGTATGAAACCACAAGCAGTACGAACACCAGCCAGAACACGGCCACCAGGAGGATGTTAAAGTAGGCTTTGCCGTGGGCCCTTGTGCGTGCCTTATACTGGAAGCATTTTCCCTCCTCCTCATTGCCCTCAGCCAGAGCGATCATGGGCACCACAGCCGCCAGAGAGACCACCCACAAAAATCCACACACTGCTACGCTCCAGTTGCTGCCCCTCAGCCAGCGGCGGCAGCAGGCCATCCGCACACCTTGTATCTTCACGTAGCGGTCTAGGCTGATGAGGCCGAGTAGCGTGATGCTCACGTACATGTTCATGTAGAAGAGGTTGCCCACCACTTTGCACATGCGTGGGCCCAGTGGCCAGTAGTTGCCCAGTGTGTGGTAGAGGACACGAAAAGGCAGGCAGGCCACCAGTACAAGATCAGCCAGGGCGACGTTGATGAGGAAGACCCGGACAGAGTTGCGGCGCGAGTGCAAGAAGAGGAAGACCCAGAGGGCTAGAACGTTCCCCACCAGGCCGAACAGGAAGAGGAGGAAGTAAAGGACGGCGAAAGGCATGCGCAGGGACTCTTCCTCTAAAGAACATGATAGGTTGGGCTCTGAGGCCGTGGGTCGGGTGAAGGACGTGTTTGAGAGCACGCTGTTGAACATAAAGGTGGTCGTGTCAGATGAGTTTTGTCCCATTTTTGGAGTGGTGGCTTTGTGTGTACGAGTAATCATGCAGCTTATGTCTCCAGCCCTGTCGGAGGAAGGAAACAAATCGTTTTTAATTCATGGCTTTGGCAAATGAGAAGTATTTGCCCTAACAAACCAGAAAGCAAAAGAAAATACTGGCTCTCCTACACCAGGTTCTTTTCCAAACACCGGTGCAGAGGACCATAAACTATGGCTAGGCATAAATCCCAGATTTCCCGCCGGCATACACACGTCCACTGCATGTTCACATGCTTCATCTCTTCCCAGCTATTCCACTCTACTCCTTCCAGTTTTCCATTTGAGATATGTATTTATGTTGGACCGTTTAACTTTGCTGAACTGTTGAAAAATTAATAAGTTGGAGGAAGGTTGGCGAGTACTTCATTTGATTCTGTGCATTATTAATTCCATATGTAAGATTAGAATGAAAGTCTTTATGAAACATTTTGGTGCTATACTAAAAAATTGCAAAGCAGCAACTTACAATCATAATCCTTCGCTTGTTTCTGCTGTAAAGTAAGAGATTTCATATGAAATTTACTCTCTGTATTTAATGTTTTCTGTTTCTGTTCATGCCCTCAACTAAAGCCTCACGATTCCTTTTGCACATTTACACGATATCAAATGAGCATGCGTATGTATTTAGAATTGTATTGGGTTTTCCTTACCCCTCATGGCAGAAACAGCAGTCTTTTCTCTTTGCAAGTGCGCCTATCCGTCTTTTCCCAGGCACTTCTGCTTCTTCGATTTATTTCCAAGGTGCTGCCTTTTTCTCTTCTCTTGTCACGGTTCTGGGATTGGAGCTGTGTGTGACAGAGCTCTCACGCTCTTTCTCTCTCCCACCCTATCTCTCTGTCTTTTTCTCTCTCTCGGTTTTTACTTGTTGTCCTTCCCTCTCGATGTCTGTGAGCACTGCTGTCTCATCTCGCTCGTAGAGAAAGAGGGGGTGCGAATGAAGACAGCAACCACAAACAAAAAAAATGAACACATTATGAGCAGAACAGTTTGTGCAGGTTAAACGCAGCACAGTGGGTCTGATCACTAAACAGGGAAATTATATTTAGTCAATTATAATAAGCAAATAAAAGTCAATAAAATTAACAAAAGGCTGAGAATAACGTAAGTAATGTAAATGTTAAAATAACTGACATCCCTGTGCTTCAGTTTAAGATGTCACTTAATCCTAAATCAAGCTGTATCCCTTGCTTTAGGGATCCCAAGCTTTATCCTATGTGTGCTTACTTGCAAGTATACATTACAGCAGTGTCTGTGAACTGTATAACACAGACCATACACTGACACACATACACAGATGGTGTGGTTTTATTGTGGCACTCAAGGTATATCTATTGCTTACAGGTTTTAAATCTGAATGTCATTGAATGCTAAAGGGTGGAATGGAAAATGAGTGTTTGTCATGTCTCTGTTTCAGGTTTTTTTTTTTTTTAGAAGCCATAAGATTTATAAAGTTTTATTTTTAAAAGAACTACTATAATCAGCTAACACTTACTAAACACTTAACACTGTGCCATAACTTTTATTAAGAACACATTGTTGCTGTTGGAATATTTTTTGTTTTAATTAATTGACATAATTTGACAATTTTTCATGAGGAACAGGCCACAGTAAATACTTCAGAATTACTTAACATTTTTTTTATAAAAGAAATAAATGTATCACATTTCATTGATTTTACTTTTGCAGCCTCACTGTGTGCTCCTGGCATCCAAAGAGAACTCTGCGCCGGTCAAGCTGGGTGGCTTTGGGGTGGCAATCCAACTGGGCGAGTCTGGCCTGGTGGCAGGAGGTAGGTGTTTGTGAAGGGGACAGATTCTGTAGGGCAATCATAACAGAACAAAAAACAGTTTTAATCGGTGCTCTAGCCTGTTCAGAGGTCAACATTGAATACAACGTTGTTTATTTGTGGCTAATGTAGCTAGTGGGCCTGTCTGTATATATGATGGTAAATATAATTGTGTGTTGCTGCAGAAACTTAGTGAATTTTCATTTGGCAGTACAACTAGTGTTGGCTTCTACATAAGCATAGCTCGTAAGATGGCTAATCAGCCAATCTGTTGTCCATACAGTCCATACAGTAAACAAGATTTATGACACTTTAACCTCAGTTGAAATTTGTATGATTACGGCCGGCTAATTGTCTAAACGTTTGTATACAACTGTTGATACATGCATCTGATTCAGTCAGTATCTGTTTGTGGATAGGTCGGGTGGGGACTCCTCACTTCATGGCTCCTGAGGTGGTGAAGAGGGAGCCGTATGGAAAGCCTGTGGATGTATGGGGGTGTGGAGTTATTCTCTTCATTCTGCTCAGTGGCTGCTTGCCCTTCTATGGCACCAAGGAGCGCCTGTTCGAAGGCATCATTAAGGGGAAATACAAGGTAGTAGTTTATTTACAAAACATTCAAATCTTACTACAGTAGGTTAACTATACCTTTCATTTCCTATCATAAAAAAAATCTAACTGAAATCAAAACATTACCTTTTTTTTTACCTTGTTAGTCCATGTCCTTAATCATATTAAGCATGACTCATCATAGAAGACAGAATTCTAGTTTTAGGAGAAGGAGAAGGAGCACCCTTCTAAAATTACTTTAGATTTTTGGCTATGACACTATGGACCTGTGGGAGGAGGAAAAATTCTCAGTCAGTAATGTACCTTTCCCTCCCACTACCCCAACATCAGGGGGAAGACCCTACTGTGCCTCATCGTGGTACAGAATGAAAAATATTTCGTGCTGACTTTAACAGAAAGTTAATTAAGGTGGTCTGATTTAGTTCAGTAACAAATTGTTATTCGACATTTATCACGTATCTATCTTAAGTGAGCTGCTCTAATTGATCTGGCCTGGTTGTATTTTAGAGATCATTTTATGTTGCTCTTGGACTCAAAGCAGAAATACAGAGAAACAGATCCACGCAAGGTTTAACAGTGACGGAAGCAAGGTGATGGGGACAATGCAGTTGTCTCAAAAGGAGGAATGTGCGTTTGTGCTTGTTGTGCATTAGATGAACCCTCGGCAGTGGAGCCACATCTCTGAGAGTGCTAAGGACTTGGTGCGCCGCATGCTGATGTTGGACCCTGCTGAGAGGATCACCGTCTATGAGGCCCTCAACCACCCCTGGCTTAAGGTAAACCAACAAAATACAGACATGCACAGTCTCTCTCCACCACTTCTAGCATGTATATGGGAATACAAATATATACATTATATGGCCAAAGGTTTGCGGACCCACCAGTCACACCTGTATACAGTTTTTATTCAACATAATCCATTCCTACACTAACATTATTCTTCACCCTTGGCTGAGCATAAACCTTAAAAAGCAGACCCAGACTGTTATTTCCTCTCTAACAAACTTTGCTATTAGAAGTGTTCATTGCATTCCAGTAGGTAGTGTTCTCCTGGCATCTGCCAAACCCAGATTCATCCATCAGACTGCCAGTTAGTGAGGTGTAATTCATCATTCCAGAAAAACACATCTCCACTGCTCCACTTACACTACTTCAGCCGATGCTTGACATTGCACATTGTAATCTTAGGCTTGTGTACAGATGCTTGGCCATGAAAACCCATTGTGTGAGGCACTGTTGCATTAATGTCTGCATTAATGCTGCTTTCAGAGGCAAGTAATGGAGTGGCACTCACTTTAGCATTCAGTGACTTCGGTTTGTGAGTTAGCGGGTCTGAGCTGTCATTGCTCCTAGATGTTTCTGTTTTGTAGTAATGGCACTTAAAGTTCACTGGAGCAGTTCTAGCAGGGCAGAATTTGGCAAACTGACTTGTAGCAAAAGTGACTAAGGGGTGTTCACATAGTTTTGGCTATGGTGTGCGTGTGTGCGTGTGTGTGCGCTACATTGATAAAGATTACATGTTAACGAGTACAGCATATTGTCCAATGAAAAACAAATATCTTCAAAATAACAACTTTACAGGAGAGGCCAAAAAATCTCTTTACTTTTAATGTAAGTCAGTGGAACCAGAATTTTTTCCAAGCTGTTTTGGAGCATTTCTTTTGGTCCATTCATCATGACATTTTCCCACAATGCAAATGGAAGCTGCTGTATTCAGACGATGTAGAAAAATAGAAATGGACAAAACTGGAGATACATGTTTCTCATTGGAAAGCAGTGATATGCTTTTCACTTTCTTCTCTAAGATTTTTCATATGTGCAGTGTCTTATACAGACTGAACAGGTGTTGTGTTTGTCATTGCTATAAAGGAGAGGGACCGCTATGCCTACAAGATCCACCTGCCTGAGACGGTGGAACAGCTAAGGAAGTTCAACGCCAGGAGGAAGCTAAAGGTTTAACATTTAGCAGTATTACATCACACGACCTTCTGATTCACAACTAATATACCAGACTGATTATGACAGATTATGTTTTCATAGATGGTTTGAATCACCCGATTAGTGAAGTGAAAAATGAGTGATTGACCTTGGGTACATTTTTTAAAACAAAGCAACTCAGAGTTGCAGAGTGTGCTAGACGAGTAACAGCTCAACAACTTTACTCACTTTGCCCTAAATTTAGGTGTTAGCCACATGAAAGCAGGTTGTGGTTGTGTTCTCAGACATTAGCAGATTGAGACAAATCAAAAACAAGCATACATCCGTTAAAACTTGAAGGAATGAGTATGCTCATAGGCTTTAGCCTGTGTAAAGGTGAACAACTGGTTTTATGTGGGACATGTCAGTAGTGGAAATATCATCGATTCACCAAGTAACATATTGATGGATGCATTATTATGCAACCGTTGTATACATAGAGGAGTGAGGCACAATCTAACACAACTAGATTTTAAAACCTGGGTACCGAACCTTTGGGAGCAATACAAAAGAATAAATACAAAATACAAATAAATACTAAAGAAAAATAACAGGTAAAGAGGAAACATGTTCAAATTTTAATATTTTTTGAATGCCATTTGTAGTAGTTTAGGACAACTCTATAAATACAAAGTTCCAAAACTGGATTGTTTTAACTTGCATAGGGTGTACATAAACATCCAATCATTATCTACTTTGGGAGGCTATAAAAATATGCAAAGACGATCAAAAACTTGTTCTACCTTTTAAATAAATTTAAAAACTTGTTACATTGAAGAAAACTAATGAAATGTAGTCAGTAAAAGTGTAGAACACTGTATCTGATTTTTATTTATTTGTTTATTTTGCAGGGGGCTGTGCTAGCTGCTGTTTCCAGTCATAAATTTAACTCATTCTATGGTGACCCCCCAGAAGAGATGCACGATTTCACAGAGGACCCCACATCCTCAGGTGGGACCTTATGATGGGAGATCTAGTGTTATATTTGATTATGTGTGTAATACGTGTTGATTATCTGGTTTAAACATGTGAATTGTTCCTTTCAGGTAATTTGTTGCTATAGCGACCGCCTCATGATTGCTTTTTTCACATTTAGCATACTTGCAATGGATTTTTCTTTAAACACCTGATAGTTCAAGTGCAGTCTTTAGCACTGTTTGACTGAGCTGGATTCATTTTCCTGAGGAAGTTGTGTAATTTGTAAGGATTTGATTGTCTGATTTATACGGTTATATTATCTGTGCTTTAATGACCACAGCTTGGAGTAAAATGACATAACCCTGATGTACATGTTGAGTGGTGTACACTCAGTAACAATAACTACATGGTGCGTGTCTGTGCTCAGTGTTAGGTTTTGGTATTACTACCATGAGTTTGAGTTAAGGAGATTGGAGGAATGCTGTTTTCAAAGACATTTGTGGTGGTCTTGAATTCCAAATTTATTATTTATTACTTCACCATGTAAGAACTGTGGAAATTGCAAATCCATAATGGACTAAAATCTCATCACTTAAATACACATTTTAGGCACATTGTTCTCCATTGATGTGGTAACTTACAGATGTTGGTTGCAGTATTCACTTCTCAGTGGTAAGAAGCTGAAACCATTTACTCCATTATCTATTTTGCCTACGGTAGGATTGCATGCACATGCAGTTTATAGTAACCAGCAAGAAAGAAAATCTTTGCCACATGTTGTGAAATAGCTGCCACTTCCCTGTCTGAAGGAGCAACTTTCACATCCTGATGTTGCCAAGAGGCAGACAGGAGAGGTGGAGGGATGTTGCCTGTTGCTGTTCACAATGGCATCTAGTGTTGAGCAGCATTGCTAAAATTCAGTTTCACAATATTAGTTTTCAGCATATTATGGTGTTTATGTGTTAGATGATATTTAGGCTTAAATGAAGTCAAATAAGTGCTTTACGCATGCTTTTACTTCATGCTAAAACAGCTGTCGACTCTAAATATATCTGTCAAAGCTTCTATTAATTAGGCTGTTTTCGGTTCTGCTTCTTGTAATATGACACGAAAATGAATCTTACAGTGTTGTGCATCGTAATTAGAAACTTGCACTGCATATAGTTTTAATGTTCCTGCAGAACCATCTGATGGAGCCAAATATGTTTTTTAATTTATTCTTGTTTTTTCAATTAGTGCTGAAATTAACAGATGATATATTGTCCAGCACTTGAGCTGAACTCTGACTAGCCTTTTGGAAACTAGCTCAGTGCCAGAGTTTTCCACCAGTTTATCTCTTAATCTGTGGGAAGACTGCTGGTTACAAAACCCTGCTGTACAATTACATTCCAATCAAATGCCCATCAAAAGCACCTAGAGGAGTGGACAGGGAACTGCTGCAAGAAAGCATCGTGATGTTACTTATTCTGATGCTGTGCATTATCCTAATAATTGGGGAGCCTGTACAATGTAATTGCCTCACTGGCTCATATTGCTTATGGACTTTTGTGCTGTGGTGCTTTTTGTGAAGTAATACCAGATGCCAAGACTGCAGTCATCCAGAATCCCATGTTTTTCCACCGAGGAACATAAATACTCGCAGAGTCCAGAAAAGTGATGCAGAAAATGTGATTCATCTCATTAACGTGATCTGCGCGGGTGATGTTTTCATATATTTGTAAAAGACAACACTATTTATTAAAAAAAAACTGTATTGACTGACAAGTTACTGGTGTTGTCGCTAGAGTGCTGCACATATGGAGAACATGTGTGCGGTTATGTGGGTGGTCAGTATGTTCAGTATGTTGTGAAGGTGTGACTGTATATGCAGTGTCTATAAATGTATTCACTTTTTCTTGTTTCATGAGAAAAGGCTTATTTGACACCGCTCAACAGAAAAAGACTCTAATGTCGAAGTGAAAACAAGTCTCTAGACTGTTCACCTCCTTTACAGCCTCTTTTTTTGTTGAGGAACCTTTTGGCAGTAATCACAGCACTGCGTCTGTGCGGATTGGTCTCTGTCAGTCTTGCGAATCTCTGCATTTTTCCCTGCTTTCCTCTTTCTAAAACTGCTCTGTTAAGCTGCGCAGGGACCATGAGAGTAGAGTTGTGTGTTTTCTAAGGGTAAATGAACAAATATGTCCTCTACAGAGACCAATTTTTGGTATATATTTGGTATATATTTTTGGTCAAAAAGTTTTAAAATGTGCAATATATATTTTATATAAATAAAATATAATTTATTTATTTATTTATTTTAGATTTCTACATCATTCGAACACACCAGTCATCGTTTACATTGTGTGAAAATGTTATGACCAATAGTAATGCTCCAAACAGGTTGAAAAAAAATCTGGTTCCTTGACTTACATTGAAAGTAAAGTATGTTTTTGTTCTCTCCTGTTAAGTTGCAATTTTGGAGATATTTGTTTTTCATTGGACAGCAACTAAGATTCGAAGTTCAAAGATTTTCTGCATTTGCTTTACGAGCTTTCCAGAGAGACGTATCTCCACTGTATAAAGTTGTCACCACCATGCATTGCAGTGGGGACAGTATGTTTATGGTGGAGTGCACATGGTGTTAAGGATGTACGACATCCCATATATGATGGTGTTAGCAGGTTATTGGTTTCAACAAGATATTGTATGTTTAGATTTGACTGGTACTTATGTCTGATGGCGTAGTTGTCATCTTAAGTTCTACATTTTATAAATGTATCAGCGGAGATTCCCTGCTTTTTATGTAATCAAACCATAGAGCCCTTCTATTTAACTTGATTTCAGAAATTTTGAAGACTTTTGATTTTACTTAATTTCACTTTAATATTAAAGAGTCTGTTGAGCAGTGTCCATAAGCCTGCCTATACTCATTGTGATTTAATGCTGTACAGTGAAACATGGAAAACAGTCCAAGAGGTTTAAACATCTTTTATAGCCCGTTTATATGTGTTTCGTTTAATAGTAGTGGGCTTTATTTTGGCTGTTGAGCAGCTACATATGGCTCTGGCCCCTTGTAGGATATAGGCTGCTTGCCAGCATCATTTATTTCTACAGCAGTCTTTAGATTTACAGGTCTCTGTCTCTTTCTGTGGTGCTTCTTTCTCCTTTTTTCCCCCCTCTCTTGATTTGTGTGTTTCTCTCTACTCTCTTGTGTCCAAACTCACCATATGCCATTTGTTCTAATGCTGCCCTCCCTGTAGGATTGCTTGCTGCAGAAAGTAGGTATCCCACGGAGCCTGACATCATCACTGTCTCACTTTCCTCACTGTATTATTCCCGTTCATGTGTGCATTTACCCCGTCTCCTTCCGAGCTTCTACCCTGACCTGGCCTCTCTGGGCCCCCCAGTACTTAACCCAGCTGCATGTGTGATTGTGATGACATTTTCAGTTCCTGGTTTCAGTCATTTCAACTAATAGCTGTCTGTTTCCATGCATTGACCTTTCTGTGTGCCGTTAATGAACTAACTCATAATGTCAAGCACATTATTATTTACCTAATTAATGAAATGACTCCCTTTTCTTGCTGTATGTGATTTCAGTGTTAAAAACTAAAGAAATCACTGTTAGTGGTCTTGTGGGGCCAGACAAGTAATGAGAGCGCCTAGGAAAAACAATAATACCGGTGTATCTGCAGGGTCAGCTGATGGAGAATGTGTGTTTGCCTGAGTTTGAAATGAGTGATCAGTTTAAGGCTTTTTTTTTGTCTGCTTAAAAACTTAATGTAATCAGGATTTGTGTAATTTGGCTGCATTCATCAGCAGACTGAATGATTAGAGTGCTGTCGTTATGTTTACTTTTGTAGTTTATTTGTTCCGTTTTAATGCTTTGAGAGCCATACTGAAGCCTGATATGTTACCCCTCAATGAACTCATAAACTTTGGCTTCCTTCTGCACATCCTAATTGATCGCTGTTGGTTCTACAGTCAAAGCAAATAAAAAATCTAACTCTAACTACAAAGTGTGACAATACAGCTATGATATGATGGGCAGGACAAATATGGAAGGGATTAGTTTACTGCTGATAGCGTATCTCCCTTTCAAACCTAAGAAGAGCTTGTTTTTTTTCTCCTAGAAAGACATGATTGTGACACACACACACCCCAGACACTTTATTAGGTACACCTTCTTGGAGCTACACTTATTGTCTTATCTGGATTGTGGATCATTCTCAGCACAGTGGTGGTGGTAGTGGTGGTAGTGGTGGTGGTGTGTTAGTGTTTATTGTGCTAGTACAGTGTCACTGCTGCTGCACTGAGAATAATCCCCCAACTAAAAACGCCCTGTGGGCAGCACCCCATGATCTCTAAGGAGAGACTGGACCAACACAAACTGTGTAGCAACTGATGAGCTGACTTTACATCTGTACACACTAACACACCACCACATCAGTCTCACTGCACTGCTGAGAATGATTCACCACCCAAATTATAATTGCTCTGTGTGGAGGTCCTGACTGCTGAAGAACTGGGTGAAAGGGGGTTAGCAAAGTATGCACAGAAACAGATGGACTACAGTCTGTCTTTTGAAGAGCTGTATAGTATACGTGGTAAAATGGTCAATCATTGTAGCTACAAACAGGTGTGCTTAATTAAGTGTGTGTGTGTGTGTGTGTGTGTGTGTGTGTGTGTCAAACTGTGCTGACAGCTACCCTGTCTTTAGAAATAACACATGTAACATAACTGAAAGCCTCACCCAGAGTTGTACGATGAAGCATGTCGGTATAACACATTTTATACAGTAAAATAGTATATTAGTTTGCTTGTGTCGTTCATTAAAGAAATGTAGAGGGGGTATACTCGTTAGCATTGCAATCCTGCACCAGAAGTTCAAATAATTGTCCCCTTCTCATTATAAAGATATGTCTGGCCCCATGAGACTACACTTTCTCACAGTCTAAGTCAGGTATACCTATTCCATTTCTGTTGGGTCTGAATCTCTCTTCACGGTTTATACTAGTTCTAATGTTTTCTAAGTCTGTTGTATTTTGTAAGCATACTTTCTTTTTCACCTGCATGTAGACTCTGCTACATGAACACTGGATGCATTTGCATTTGTTGCTGTATGATGCATACACACACACACACGCACATATGTATGTATGTGTGTGTGTGTGTATGAAGGTGTCTGTGTGTGTCTGTGTGTGTATGAACGTATGGTTGTGTGTTTTTTTTTTTTTGTTTTTTTTTTTTTTTTATTTTGGCCACCTTTTGTGAGATTGTGTTGAATTCTGGGTAGTAAGTGTTTAATTCGGTTCAGGATAGCTTTTGTATCTTTTGGTGTTCTGCCTTAATGTGTATTTGCTTGTGTTTGTAGGAGCCGTGTCTCAGGTGCTGGACAGTTTAGAGGAGATTCATGCTCTGACTGACTGCAGTGAGAAAGATTTGGACTTCCTACACAGCGTCTTCCAGGACCAACATCTACACACACTGCTGGATGTAAGGAGATATACACACATTTACATCTTGTGTGTAACCGCAGAGTGCAACATGGAAAGTGCAATATTGCACTCATAAGTGCTTTTCATTTTGGTGTGCAACTGTGCAAGCAACTTCAAGAAAGCCCTATCTAGCCAGTGTTTACTTTCACTTCGCTTTTTCCTCTTGCTTACTTTTCTAAAAATGAGCCAGAGTATAATACATTCACCTCTTATGCAGTTTGACATGACAGATGAGAATTTCTCGTCAGTTCAGTCATTTAGATACAGCTGAGGAATCTTTTGCGATGTGATGATTGACAGGAAGTGGAGGCTGGGAGCATTAGCAGTAAAAGCAGGTCAACTGCAGCAGCTTAGCCTATTGCAGAAGCTTGTTTAAAAGGAAGTGGTCTTGCTGAGTCATATAGAAAAATGGTAACATTATTCTCACCTTAGAGACCACTTCTTTTTCAGCAGCGTGTGTGCGCGTGTACAGGACTGTGCACAATTTTTAGGCACATGGGGGACATTTTATATAAGAAGCTATTTTTCCAGAAAGGACGCTATTTATGTATTTATTTATTTATTTAAAATAAAATTACTACAGTGAGTAGGGGGTTTGCATATGTCAGTGTGTTTATTTAATCCTTTCCAAGTTTTTCATTTGGCAACCAATATTAGATATAGGTATAGTATTATTTATTTAGTACTGTAGTACTTATTTATTTATCTGCAGTAATACAAAGAGTAATAGGGTATTTTTATATATATATAAAAATTACAACACAATAAAGGCCCTTGAGAACAAAGAGGGGGGAGGTGGCAGGTCAACTGCAGAGCGGAGCAGAGCGGTGTTGAGGAGCAGAAAACTGGCGTGGAGTCTCCGCCGGCCACAATTTTATATATATCTCACTATCCAATGAAAAACATGTAGTTTTCTCCATTATTTGAACATGTCAATGGTCGTTTACATTGAGAAAGTTTCATGATGAATGGACCAATAGAAGTGTTCCAAAATAGCTTGGTAAAAATTCTGGTTCCCTTTTATTTATATTTATTTATATATATATATATATAAAGCAAACAAAGACACTGCTGGCATTCTCAGAACAATAGCACTGACCGCTCCATGTTGAGGATGACTCTTGGATCATGAGAAGCAGAAAGACATTTTGGGTTGCTCTATTTCCCAGTGCTAAAAATGAATGATCATTTAATGGACATTTTAACTGGAAATGAAATTGTGATGTCTTTGCAGAGTACTGCACATATATACATAATACTACTATATAAAATATAATCTATAATCTATGTACAGAAAGTATGTGTTAATGAGTATTATTGGTCATTTAGGGCTGCACTTTCTGAATCTCTGTGCCATAGCAGTTATTATGAAGGGCTTACTTAATACAAATCGTCAATAAATGTTAGATCAGACAGTTACTGGGTGTAGTTTTACACCTCTGCCTTTTACTTCTTATACTAGAATCACTCAGAGTGAACTGACAGTCTCATACAGTCTTTTGGAAAGCTCAGACCTCTTAGCATCTAAAGGTGGCAAACAGTGGCAGATGCTACAGACCTACGGATCTGCTGGTCACAGTAAAATGCTTACTAGCTGCTGTAGACTTTATGAAACATGTATAGTTCTTAAAATAGACGTGTTTACTTGCTTAGAAAGCGATCTGTTTTCTGTAAACATAGGGAACCCCAAACACCACAAACCACTATATATGTCTTTACAAAGCAGGCTCTGATACTGTGATCTGATAATGTGGCTAAAAATGTTTCACGTTTAAATGTCATTAGTTTAAAAGTACATTAGTGTAAAAGTTTCACAAGTATTATTTAATTTTGATGTTTTGACAAAACAAAGTTCAAGCAGTTCAAAATGAACTCAGTGTTTTGCATGTTTCCTGACTGTTTTCTGATTTAAAAGTAAAAGGTTTAAAAATTTTCCCAGGAACAGTCGACTGAAATGTAACAAGTGTTCTTTTTTTTTTTTTTTTTTTTAACATGACACATGAACGTTTTTGTCTTTTTTTGTCTTTTTTTTTTTTTTTACATGACACATGAACGTTTTTGTCTTTTTTTTTGTCTTTTTTTTTTTTTACATGACACATGCACGTTTTTGTCTTTTTTCCTTTAAATTTAAATTAGTTAGAAAATCCTCAAGTCCTCAAAGCCCTGACTGATTGTATATGTTAAATTTTCCTCCTATGTTTTTTAAATGAACTCACTGTTTAAAATGTTAATTTGGGCATGTGTGTGTTGCAGCTTTATGATAAGATCAACACGAGGTCTTCACCACAGATCAGAAATCCTCCCAGTGATGCTGTTCAGAGAGCCAAAGAGGTGTTGGAGACCATCTCCTGTTATCCAGAGAACATGGAGGCTAAAGAGCTGAGGAGGATCCTCACACAGCCACACTTTATGGTGAGACACAAAACTGGAAATAGAGTTTAATCACATCATAAAGGTAGGCGACTTTAGTGTTAGGAGTCCAAGTACTCTCATTGGTGTGCTTGCCCATGAATCAATCAAAATCTAATCTAGTCACGTGCGACATCAGACTTTTACTGCACTGGATGTAGAGAAGATGATATTTCCTTTCATTGAGTAGTGCATGTGTTCAGGCTTGCACAGGGCAGTCTAGTAATTAAGTGAAGGTCTACAGCCACTGCTAAGCCAATATCAGGGTGATGGTGTTACCATGGTAATGCAGGTCATTCAGGGATAGAGAGGGATAAGGCATGATAGAGGGGCGGGATGATTCCCTTATCAAGGATGGGTGCAGGAACAGTGTGAGGAATTGAAAGAGACAGTGGCAAGATGGTGTGCAAAGAAGGAATACCCAGGCTGACTTTAGTTTGGTGACCTGTCCAGCATTAGCATTACAACGAGCTCCGAGCTCCAGCACAGGAGTGCATCTGCTGGGAAAGAGCTGATGGAGGAAGTAAAGGACAATGACCCCTCAGCAGACATCAGACGTTTTCTTTTTCATCAGCACCTTTTGATTCATTAGCATGTAAGTGTGTGATTTTCAGTGAGTGGCTAAGGTTCTAATGAGTGTGTGTTTGTGAATGTGATAATTCTTGGGTAATTTGACCGCTTCACCAGTAACAGGTCCATCTCTCTTATGCAGGGTCACTCAGTGTAAAAGAATTAGCCAGTGTACATTTTTGTCTGTTGTTATTCAGGAATTGCATGTTTTGGCTTGGTTTGTTGTCTGAATGAAAAGTAGAGCTTCTTGTTTTTAATAAGCCCAAGTGAGACATGAAGCTGACTTTTGTTCTCGTGGTTGTCTGCCTGTCCATCCTCTTAGTGACCGCTTAGTCTCTGACACAGATAGTATTTTTGACCCACATGCTAGGTGTTCCACACAGGTCTTCCTCAGCACTGTGTCCAACTCCAAGCACAGTATGCATATTGCTCAGCTTTATTGCGATGCTTTTGGTATTAGCCATTATTAGCTGTACTTATAGCTACAGAAGTGCTGTGGTTCTGGTGTTGCTCACCCAGTTGATGTTTGTTTTATGTGGCAGTAAAGAGCCAATGAAGCATGGTCTCTCCCCGTACTAAGACAGTATGTAATGTTATTTACACTTAAGATTAAAGACCCAGGCAGCCTAAATCGAGATGTTTTCTTTCTAATTGGGTTAAGCTTGTTCTTGCCAGTAAATATGTACAAAGTGCAAAGAATATTTGTTAAATTATGTTTTAATAACCAACAAATACATCCTTAACCATATTTTTTCTCCCATCTGTGTAAACTGGACATAATCTTGGGAAGCAACTCCCTTACTAATCACAAGATTGATTTCTCTTGCTCCGCCCACATAAAACAGTTTTAGAATCAGAGAAAATTTACTGACCCAAAATAATTAAGAATAATTAAGCTAGACCTCCTGTCCCTAGCTGCCTGTCCCTGTTCATTCGTTTATCTATGCACGAGCATTGTTTGTTCATTTACGCCTTGTGTCCTTCCAACTGCACGTCCATTTCTTTATGCATTTCTTCGACCCTTCATCTGTCCGTCCGTACACGTGCACATCTATATGTCTTTTACTCTCACATAACAGCTGTAAAATGATTTTAGTTCTGTATAAGAGGGGAGCAGACTAGGAGTGGTGGAAAGAGTTAGCCATGCCCACACAGTTCGTAGATTTTTTTAAGACGTGTTTTATCTGTATTTCTTATTTTTCATTTAAGCTTTGCTGGATGTTTAATATGGCATATTATACAAACGTCTACCAAACAAAATATACCAATGCTGGGAGTACTTCCAAAGGCCAGCATCTGTATAACTATGAAAACGTACATTTTATGTAATACTTGTTGTATTAATACTTGTATTGTGTAGATATAGGACTGACTTTGTTCTACAGCTAGTGACGAATGGACCACTGTTTCATTAATGATGGTGATGTTTAGAGATTTATGTCGTTTCTGTCACAGGCCTTGCTACAGACGCATGATGTGGTGGCTCATGAGGTGTACAGTGATGAAGCTCTGAGGGTCACACCCCCACCCACCTCCCCTTACCTGAACGGAGACTCTCCCGAGAGTGTAAACGGTGATATGGACCTAGAGAACGTCACCCGCGTCCGTCTGGTGCAGTTTCAGAAGAACACGGACGAACCTATGGTACACATACACACACACACACACACACACACACACACACACACACAAACACACACTCAGAGACTTGGTGAACAGTCTAACGTTTGCCTCAGCAAAATACAATATTGTGATGAAAAGCGCCAGCCTTTGTTCATAAAGAGGTATTCCTGCAGGGGTCCAATAAAAAGTCAGCATTTAGTGGCTTTAAGTCTGGAAAAAAAAAAAACGTGAAGTACTGACAACATCCGCAACATGCTCAAGAAGCAGTATGTCAGTAGGTCATTGCTCAGCCCTGCACAAACTGAATGTCTAGAAATGGTAGTCCTCTTCAAAATGGCCACCAGGTGGTACTGAACACATTTGAATTTAAGATGGATCCTAAGATGTTCACTTTATGTTCACATTTACTGAACATTTCCAATTAAATCAAAATAAATATATTGGAAAAAAAAAAAAAATATATATATATATATGCGCTTGTTTCTTTTCAGGGAATCACTCTAAAAATGAATGACCTCAATCACTGCATTGTCGCCCGAATAATGCACGGAGGGATGATTCACAGGCAAGGTACTACAGAAACTGCGGACTGTCTTTCTTTCAGGCCTAATTACTTAGACACATGTAACGTGCAGTTTTATCATGATGTGTTTGACAACACCCACACACACTGTCAGTGCTACTGAGCTTATTGTTACATTGTACATGTGTACTTTTACAGGAACACTGCATGTAGGAGACGAAATTCGAGAGATTAATGGCATCAGTGTAGCCAATCAGACAGTGGAACAGCTTCAGAAGATGCTGGTATGTTAAGAATGTTTCTTTTAAAAAAAAAAAATTTTTTTTCTCACTGTCGGCGGCTACGCATGAAACATTGTCTTACTTTTTTCTTTGGCTGCATCTTAACTACAGACAAAAACAAAATGCTTTGTTGTGGTTTTTTTTATTTTTTTTTTTACTTTTTTACAAGAACATTGTGTTCACAGAACTTTTTTTTCCTTTGATCCAGAGAGAGATGCGTGGGAGTATCACCTTTAAGATTGTACCAAGTTATCGCAGCCAGTCCCTGTCATGTGACGTAAGTGTTACAGTCAAAGTGTCACCAACACTGTAAAGCTGCAATTTCTGTTCAACAGAACATGCCATTTGACTGTATGACCGTATGTATCATATTACAGAAACATCTACTGAAATTAGCATGCTCACTAGCTAGCCTGACTTGTCCTGTCTCGTAATACCACATTGCCTCTAAAGAGAAGAGGTGAGTCGCTATAGCGACAAGCCATCGGTCCAGCATGAGAGAATGTAGCACTGCCCTGACAGCGTATTCAAACCTCCTTACTGCCACCGCTGCCTGCTGTTGGCAAGAAACCACGTTCAGCAGAAAACAAATGTAGGAGTGAAGGAGAAACAAGAACTGGGCGTTTCCTTGTTCTGCTGATGTGTTGTCTCCTGTTTGTTTAGAGTATGAATTTGACAAGTTACATCATCTTACTAATTAATAATTGAAAGGGCCACATCATTGAAAACTGGCTTTTCCTTGCTTTTATTGTTTAAAGTAAACACTGTTGACATTTCGAAATGTAAAGCTAAGTCTCCAGTTTCAACTATTCATACATGACAGTCAAGGTGCAAATACAGCTCAACACGTTGCCATATAACTGCACACTCAGCCTACAGCAAGACTGCTTTTTGATTGGGTAGTGAATCAAATCAGACATCAATTACGAGGTGAGCAGTGTGCCATAAATCTAGAACGACAGTTCAAGATGTTTTCACAATGCACATTGTCACAATATCATTTTTTTGATGTGATAAATAGGAAAACACAAAGTAGGGGCATGTGTAAAATACTATTAGAAAGTGCAAAGATTTGTACAGTTAGACCTCTGTAGTAACCAAACATGCTTGTTTTAATGTTCTGGTACTTTTAAGGATGCCTTGAATGCACTCAGAAAAGCATACTGTGATGTAATTTATTGCAATAATGATGAATATTATCTGAAAAACATAAAGATGAACAGAGCATGTGTTTTTGTAGATGGTTATAAGTGGCCCTCATGAAAAAAAAAATAAGTAGCAATGAAAACATTGAGTATGGGCCCAAGCAATCATCAGGGAGTAATCCTTATCCAAGTCTTCACTCACAGTCTACATTTTGTCTCTTCCCCTTCGCATTTGTTACATCATGGTCATCTTATCCATATCCTCCTTTAGAAAGACTCACCTGACCTGTCCAGACAGTCCCCTGCCAACGGTCATGCCAGCGTCACCAGCTCCATTCTGGTAAGACGCAGTTAATCAGAGTCAGCTTAAGAAGACCCGTCTGACTACTGGGGTGTAAATGTATCTTAATTATAGAAACACTTTTTTCACTTTATTGTTGTCAAGACATCATATTGTTGCTAAGTAGAATTGTTATTATTATTATTATTATTGTTTTTTTTTGTTTTTTAACTGGGCTGTTGAGAATCACCTGTGGTGTACTAGGCTACTACTTCAGGCTACATTACAGTCAATTAATTTAAATATATATGTGTGATGTGTCACTGGTTTGATTTGTAGCAGCCTGCCTTTGGTAATCCTATTTCATATTTTGTCTAACATTTATTTATTCAAGTTTACTGACTGATAAGATGATTTTGGTTACTTTTATTTTCCAGTTCCTTTTTACATTTTTGATAGTTGTATATTTCACAATGTATATATCCTGAACACACATCCATCATTTTCTTATTTGTATAACTTGTACCATTTTATATTCAATTGAATTAAGCCTTTTCATTGAATTGAGTTTTCATTGCCCACTTTAAAAAAAAATGTTCACATCGTAGACATTGACACGGATTTGTTAATGTCTGTTTATGCTGATTACAACAGTGTCTTATGTACGCATATAATAACTAATGATTTACACAAGCAATAAAAAGAATCCGATGTGGTTCTGGCATAACGTAGCGGCTGTGTTCAATTAAAAATGTCTAGAATGGCTCAGAGTCCGCGGATCAGGCTGGGACATTCATATAGTAACGTCAGTCTCTCTTTTCCTGCATACATAAGTGCTATTGGATCAAAATCTCGTTTTCTTCATTTTTAGGATCTACCATCCACCATCCAACCCAAAGGACGACAGGTGAGCAACTTGATCATCATTTGGATTGCTGGTTGCTGGGTCCTCTTTGTTTCACCTGAACACCTGAATATATGTGTGTGAGTGTGTGTGTGTATGTCTTCAGATATGCCGATGTGTGTAATGACCGTGGTCTGAGCGTTCAGCATCACGTGGTTGAGGTTAACTAGCCTTCTGACTAGCCTTCTAACAGTAGCGATGAGATGGCTTCTTCCTTACCTCAGTGTTCAATCGATCTTTTAAAAAGCTTGCTTCCTCCTGAGTCCTGTCGATGTCAGGTTTGTTATACTGCATGACGTGTGTGTGTGTGTTTGCGTGCGTGTGTGTATGGTGCTTTCAAACCCTTAGATCTCCAGACCTGCAATCAAGGATAAAATGTCCATGAAGGTGAGTTTCCTCAGATCAGATCTGATAGCGTAGCTCTCCCCCCCTCGTGACGTTACTACGACAAATTTCACCTCACTTCGTTGGTGTTAACCATTTCCTTGTTTTTGTTGCACTTGGTCCGGACTGAGCCGTTTCATAAGGCTTTGCTTTTGTAGTTGTAGCTTGTAGCTCTAGCTTATAGCCCGCCATAGTAAAGGTATGGTCCCCTTGCCCATCCTGCTTACCCCCCAGCGCCTTGGTGGTATGGTCTACTTCATGCTCTGTATGATACAGGCATGTGCCTTTGGGCTGGGGAAGTGCTGCTTGGGTAGAGGTTGTGTGTGTGTGTGTATGTGTGTGGGTGTGACAATATGGCGTTATGACTCCTCCTCTGTTTCAGTAGCGTGGCTACAGCCTCTTTCTGTTGCAAACATGCAGTTCATCAGTTCACTTCAACAAAAAGGCAGTCATTCTGTTTTCTGTCTCTGCTTTACCTGTTCTACTCTTTGCCTCCAGCTCTTTGCTCCTTTTCCTCGTAGATCCTTCTTCCTTGTTAGATCAGTTCACATCAGCCTGACCGTTACAGTGTCCCCCTTTCTTCCACAGATATTTGTGCGAGCGCAGTTTGAGTATGACCCAGCAAAGGATGACCTCATCCCCTGTAAAGAAGCAGGCATTCGTTTCCGGGTGGGCGACATCATCCAGATCATCAGCAAGGACGACCACAACTGGTGGCAGGGCAAGCTGGAGAACACAAAGAACGGCACAGCTGGCCTCATTCCCTCTCCTGAGCTACAAGAGTGGTGAGCCTTACAGATTAAAACCGCAGGCAGCGTGCAGCGGGAAAACAAGAAATAGTACCAAGCCTCAAACTGAAATTACACTAAAAAAACAATGAAAGACTCGAAGCTGGATTAGAGGTTGTGTATGATGTTTTGTGGCTGATACCCTTTGAGTCAGCGGTAATTGTCCGAGTTGTCGTATGCAAGTGATGTCATGAAATGAGTGTGTGTCTGGAACTGGATGGCCACACAGAATTATTTTTAAAATACAGTAAATATACTGTACATGTAAATACACTAAGTTTTACATTTGTTTTCAAGAAATGCACTTGTGATTTATTAGGACTTCATATATATTCAGTTAATTTTTACCAGACAGGGTTTTTTACTGTGCAGAATTTGCATATGTTTCCTCCGAGATAAGACAGTGAATTAATAAATCATTATCAGACAAAAAACATTTTATACAGCGAATAATTTGCACATATTTTATAGAAATGTTAAAAAACACTGTAAATTGTTTCTTACCCTATTACTAAGCACTGCTTAGATTGTGAAGGCTATACACTGCTCAAATAAGCTTTTGATTGTTGTGGCTCTAAGGATGCAAAGAGAGGGGAGCGCTCTGATTTTACTTGCATGTTTAGGTGGTTGTTGTTGTTGTTTGTTGTCATTTTCCCAGCTTTTTGCCTCTGTTATGTCCGTTACCAGCTCTGCCCAGTGGCTAGGTCTCCCCTGTCACACAGTTCTACCAGAAGGGGGGGGGGGTGAAGGCTTGCACATTCTCAGATTTATGTGAAGCACCACCATCATCCGACAACTGAATGTGCTTAGAGAAAATTGTTAAGTAACCAGTTGTTACATCAGCTCAATTTGCAGTAAACAAATCTTCTAATGTTCTACTTCTACTACTAAGTCTGTCATCTTCTGCTTTGTGAGAAGCCTAGAGCTAGACACTGCACAGACAAGCTCATCTCCAGCAAACATTACTTTATCACTCTGATCCACATTGGATCTGAACTCTGTGCATGTTAACATTTTGAAATTAGATAACAGCATTAGCGTGCCAGTTATGTCCTCTCGTCTAAGCTGGATGGTACCACTGTATGACAGAGGAAACATTGATGTAGTTATAAATATAATACAAATAACACACATGTGAGTCCACTTTCTGACAAATGGCTATACAGGCAAGTGTGTAAATGTGTAATTTTGCATATTCTGTGTTTCGTAGGCGTGTGGCTTGCATAGCTATGGAGAAAACGAAGCAGGAGCAGCAAGCCAGTTGCACTTGGTTTGGCAAAAAGAAGAAACAGTACAAAGACAAATACCTAGCTAAGCACAATGCAGGTAAGTGATGATAAACACTTCAAATAACTTCAAATAATTATCCAGACTCACTTAACTGCTCAGCCCCTCAAGTTATCTGGGGGTATATTACTGTCCCAGTAGTGTCTGTCCATATCTCACCTGCTCACACACACACACACACACACACACACACACACACACACACACACACACACACACACACACACAGGTCTTGGTGACCAGGCCTTTTTCTGTGCCAGCTGTTTCTGTTGCCTATAGCTTAGTGTTAATCCCCTGACCAGTCCGCGCCCCACTTTCCACATTATCTGATTACAGAGACACAGTGGCCTACTGACACACACACACACACACACACACATAAACACACACACACACACAGGTTCTGCAGCTCTAAAATAAACTGATCAACTGTCTGACCCACAGAGTAACTTGTTTAAGTTTGTGTACCGCTAGGTCATGTGAATATTAGTCATGTATTAATATATAACTAATTAATATGAACATTAATATGACTAAAACTGCATGGCTTTATAACTGATGTGTCTAACCTCTTTCTAAGCATGCACTGTCCTCTCCAGCAGTTGCAGTTGTGGTATTGTGTCTATTTTCTATGCGCCTGCAACTACAGCAGCAGGCAGTGTTGCCTTGGCAGCTTTGTTGTAATGTTTGTTTAACCAATTTCAATACCCCACTACCCCTACTCCCCCTTGTCCGTTTTCATGCTGTCTCCCCTTAATGGCCTCCTTGCATGTAAGTACAGCGACTGACTAATGCCGTCAGTTTGTTTTGCTTTTCATCGTTCAGTTGTGTACTTTAACCTAACAATTGTTAAGTAATTTGATATTTGAATTTGATAGGCTAAGATTTGTGTAACTCATGCATACAAGAAGTCAGTATTATGTATTGCTTCCCCTATGTGCCACTGTCCTGTAATAATCTTACTGTCATGAGTTCTTGTGCTGTTGAAACTCATGAACGTATCGAACATTTCTTCCTCATTCACATCATTTCACATCTTCCAGTGATATATTTGTATTGTACAGAGGATAAGAGCATGTGTTTATGGAAAGAGTCTAGGTACAGTTCCCCTGTGTATTTCTCTAAAGCTTCTTCAGCCCACACAGAACAGGACTATATTCTCTCTGATATCACGTCATACTCTTCCACTCTTTTCATGCTGTGCCAAACCATCCACACCTCTGAGCGAACATGGCTTATTTTCTTAGCGTCTTTTCCACTCTCCTGCAGTGTTTGACCAACTAGATCTCGTCACATATGAAGAAGTTGTGAAGCTGCCTGCGTTCAAGAGAAAAACGCTGGTCTTATTAGGTATGTGGTGCTGTGTATCTTATTTTGGGCATCAGTTATTCTGCTGTGGAAACCTCCCGGTAACGCATGTTGCTGTCTGCAGGAGCTCATGGAGTCGGCAGGCGACACATCAAGAATACACTAATCGCAAAGCACCCAGACAGATTTGCCTACCCCATACCACGTAAGTCCCACACATGCTTTAGGATTGTGATCGTTATTTTATTTTATTGTGTAGGTTGTATATATTTTGCTTAGCAGCCAACGTCAAATGTAATAAAGTACCTGTTTGTTTATTTAAATTGTAGTAAAACAGCCATTAAATTAACAGAATCTAACATTACCAGAAACGTAATAACTAAATTTAATATGTTCAGTATTTAGTACTTAGTTTTTTGCTTTCAGTTTTTCTGTCTGTCAGGATATTTTCCCTTATCTCCAACATTCAGTCTCAAAAGTTGATTGCATTTTCTGCCTTTTAAAATCTAAATAAACCCAATTCCAATCAGGGGTGTTAAGGTCGGGGTTGATCCACTGTCCTAAGAACACCAACAGTGTGCTTGGGCTTATCTTGCCTGAGGATGAATTTAAGTTTTTCAGAGGATATCACATGATGTATTGAAGTTTTTTTGCACTTTAGCAGTAATAATACCTTCATTGAATATCAAATCTACAACACCAGATACTGTTATACATGCTCAAATATATCATCGCTGTCCAATAAAAAAAAAAAAACAAGTATCTCCAAAATTTTAACTTTACAGGGGAGACCAAAAACTTACTTTACTATTTTAATGGCAGTCAGTGGAACCAGATTTTATTGGTCACTTTTATTGGTCCATTCATCAGGAAATTTGCATACAACAACCATTGTATGTTACATGTAAACGACCATTGGTGTGTTTAAATAATGTAGAAAAGTCCAAACGTTTTTCATTGGACAGCGATGATATACTGATCCCTTTTTTTTTCTTTTTTCTTTGGATGAGTGGTTGTAGACATGATTCCAAGAGGCTTTCTTTGCTGTGGTAGCATACTTGCTGACAGGCTACCATTTGCTTTGACTCATCTAAGTTCAGAAAACCGCTTCTTGACAACTGCATGTCCTTTCAGACTCAAAGTATTATAGGATTGCAATGCTATATTATATGCTATTGTAGTTTTTGTGTGTGTTTGCTGTGATACTGTGCAAAATCTCAGGACATTTGGGTACTTCTGCTTGCACCTGTGCTGTGATGCTCCTGTTGTCCTATATAACCGATACTATAACCTTTACAATATAGGTATTTATAACCTTAACCCTATATTGGATTTTTTGGGTCAGTTGGTCTGTGTGACTGCACGCAAAAGAAAAGAGTTTGGATCTAACTGTACGCTTAGAGTGGAAAGACTGGCAGAAACCAAAGGACAAACAGGAAAGGCTGTAACTCTGGTCCAAAAAGTAAAGAGCGGACAAAAAGCTAAATACTGATTTAGTATTATACTTAGTTTTGGAGGCTTCTGGGTCCTTTTTGTTACACACACACACACACACACACATACAATCGTGTGAAAAAAATTGTACATCGTACATTGTACATGTTTTGTTGGCATATCAGTATTTGATCATAAATAATATACAGATAAATGTTAAGTAATAGATCAAACAATAAAATTGGAAATAAATTAACTGAGATGTCTTTTGTTGTTGAAAAAGTATGTACACCCCTGGCTTTAGTAACTGGTTTTGCCCCTTTTTACAGAAACAACTTTATGTAGGTATTTCCTATTGCCTGTCAACCAGTTTGTGGCATCTACTGGGAGAAATTTTGGAAAATCCTTTGTGCAGAATTAATATATTCTGTATATTCTGAGGAACTTCTTATAAATATCCATTTCACTGGGATTTAGATCTTGGCTGTGACTTGGCCAGGGGTTGGCCAAATGTTACACAAAACCAATTTGTCCTGTTTCAACCAAAATCAAACCACCTTGGGAAGCACATTTCATGTCCATTTGTTTAAAGTTTAAACAACTACAAATATCTCAGTATGTGCTAATATCCTAGTTACAGACTTTAAACATGCTGAGTTTAGGGAGAGCTGCATTAGTCATTGGCTGCTAGATGTAGATGGCTCTGTTACTGTATTCCTGTGTGTGAGGCAGTAATGTATTGAAGAAAGCTTACAGTTGTGCCTACAGCTGTGTCCTCCTTTGATAGCACAACTTGCTCTACTCAGCTTCTTATGACACGTCTCTGGCAGGTCCTGCAGGACACTTTTCCCCAGAGGTTAAGTGGTTTATTTTAAAATGTCTCTAAATGTTTGACTTTTTAATGATGGACTGTTCCTCTTAATTAAACAATTAAACATATCAGGTAGTCAGCTGGAGTGCTCATAAATGCAAATGAATCATTTATTGATCGATGTTCACTCAGATTTTTCCTTTCTTCCTGCCATTACAGACACGACTAGACCCCCTAAGAAGGATGAGGAGAACGGCAAGAACTACTACTTTGTGTCACATGACCAAATGATGCAGGACATCTCAAACAATGAGTACCTTGAGTATGGTAGCCACGAAGACGCAATGTATGGCACGCGGCTGGAAACTATCCGCAAGATCCATGAGCAGGGCATGGTCTCTATTCTGGATGTAGAACCACAGGTACCAATGATGTCCCTGTAAGGGGCTGATGTCTTTCCCAGTTCTCAGTACCTTTCCTTGGTTATTAATGTTTTACTGATAAGAATGTGACTTCTTCTAGGCACTGAAAGTTTTGCGGACAGCTGAGTTTGCTCCCTATGTTGTTTTCATCGCTGCACCTACTATTACCCCCGGTATGAATGAGGTAAGCATCATTCTTTTCCAGTACACATCTCAAAAGATAGAATAAATATATTTGTTTTTCAGAAATAGGTTTTGTGCCCACAGACACGTGAAGCTTTGGGCCTTCTGTTGCTTTTGTTTTCTGTCTGTCAGTCAGGCTTAATCGTACCAGCCCACTTTCTGGCTTTCTAGAATTCCTTGGCCTCTTAGCAGAGGACGTTTTGTTCTTGCCTGTATCTTCTTCATTGCATGTTGCATGCCTCACCATTCTGCATGTTGTTTCTGTGTGCTGATTTCTACTGCATATCCCTACACTGCATTCAGCTCCCCAGGTGGTGTAGAAAATTGCCTGTAAGTACTTAACATATAGGACGTGTGTGTGTTTGTGTGTGCTTACTGTTGAGGTGCAACATTTTTGTGAATATGTGTATATTCTCTGATCCATAGTGACTTGTGTATGTAGAAGTTAGACTATAACTACATTTACATGCCCACAACAGCCTAACAGCTCAAGTATATTCCATTTGTAGTCTTGTTTACCTGCATACCAGCGTAGTCTGACTTTAACATGTAATGCCCGTTTACCAACACATGAGTTTCTTGTTGTTCAAACATATTGATGTTCAAGGATCTCTCCCCTAAACGAGTTAGGCATTTGCCACATGCATTTATTTTGGTGTCATCACACATGAGGTACCGCACAAAAGGCTGCAAAATAGTGTAAGACATCTGTGTGATAGTCAATAGACTATAAAACAGTTGGACCAGTATCGGCCCTGACCATATGTTGTAATATTATATTTTTAACAATAGATAGGTTGACTAAGACATCAGTGTGAGGGAATTATGATATATGAACTGTACTGTTAGGCCAGCATTTTTAGGGCTTGTTAACACCGTGCATCAGCAGAGCTTTGCTATGTTGGAAACAAAATCTCACATCAGTTTTTTTTTTTTTTTTTACCTTCCATAGTTAACATTTGGAAAATGCCTTTTTCATGATGACCTGATCAACAGCCTAGCCTAAAACCTGCAAAGTTGTTCAACATTTTGGGTTTGAGATGTAAGGTCCCTCATGACTCTTTATAGTGATATCCAGACTGGGTGGATCTGGTTATGATCTGGAAACTAAATGATGCAAGGTGTGAACAGGCTCCTTAACTTCATATCAAACCACTGAGGTGCATGTAAGTGTAGTTACAAGTAGATATAATATGTGCTGTTTATATTGTACCTGGTACTGTTTCTGTTCTGTTTCTCTAGTAATCAAATGTTGATGCCAACATATTGAGTAATCAGAGGCTCAATCTTCAGAGAATCTCCAGTGATTGATGTGACTTTTGGTTGACTTACACTCTTCTCTCCTATCGTTCTTCAGGATGAGTCTCTTCAGAGGTTGCAGAAGGAATCGGAGGCACTGCAGAAGTCTTATGCTCACTACTTCGACATGACCATTATCAACAACGAGATCGACGACACCATCCGACTGCTGGAGGAAGCCATCGATCTTGTGTCCACCACCGCTCAGTGGGTGCCTGTGTCCTGGGTCTATTAGCGCCCCCCTGCAGGCTGCTGCCATTACCGTGCACCAGTCCCACCCCTTCTCCTCAAAAAAAAAAAAAAAAAAAAGAAGAAGAAAAGAATTATAAATAGAGCCACATGCACGTCTCTAACTGACTCTCAACACCTCTGGTCCATGTGGTGACATCATCAAGACCCCTGTGGGACTTCAAGACCCTCCTGTGGGCGTAGTGTTGTATATATCAAAGCATATAAATATATAAATATGAATATATGAATAATATGGTCCTGTACGTATAGCTAGGGGATTGATATTTTATACTTTCTCTTTGATTGAAAGAGACGGCGTCTCAGAGCAATGATGAGCACAGTAAGATGTTGGTTGGGTGGGGGTGAGGGGTTGGTGGGGTGGCATTAGGGGCTCCTCTCTGGGTGACTGAGTAGGTGTCTCTGCTCACCCTCTGGCCTTTGGTGCTTCAAGCTGGGTAAAGAAATCACCCTTGTCCTCCCACTCCCTATCACCTCATCCAGTCCCACCCGGTACAATCCCACATTCCTTGGGCATGGTCACGGCGTCATGCCCCTGGACATATGATAAGCACAGGTGACTCGGCCGCGCCACAGTCCTCCCAGCCCTTTATTTATTTTAGAGAACCATCTGCTCGGGCTAACCTGGAAAACGTGCTGGAAGCTCATTGACTTCAGATAGTACTGTGGATCCCCTCACACTCAACGCCATCTATCATTCATTCCTGTTTGTTTACAACTTTCAGTTTGCACAATGGACAGTAGAGAAGATGGGTGCTCTCTTTTCTCTCTCTCTCTCTCTTTCTCGCTTGCTCGCTCTCTCTCTGTTCTTCCTTCTGTCTCTCAGTTCCTCCCTATATCTCTCCAAGTGAATCCTTCGAAAAAATGGTTCGAGAGTGCGGTGCGTTTGGTGTCAAACTTCTCTCGTCTACTATAGAGAACGTGTCGGTCACTTGGAAGACCAATAACGACAAGAAAAATAAAGAGGAATCTTGTCCGAGGGAGGCAGGGGAAACAGACTGACACCTATGCACACCCCCGCTACTCCGGGTGACCCTCTGAACGGACAGCTTTTCTCATGCCCTGTGAAGTGACGTGTTTGTAAATTGTCTTCGAATTTGATTTGTCGTGTGGGTTGGGGGGGGGAGGAGAATACTCATTAACTGGATCCACCATTTCAGAAACGTGTTGTCTTAAGAGTATTATTGTTTTATGTTTATCCCAAGAAGATGGAAACTGAGGGTATTTTATTGTGTGTAAATGTTTCAATGGTGCGTACATTATGCGAGTGAAATGAAGAATTGGTGTGTGCATAAACATAAATGAACTCAGTAATGTGACATACTCTTCATTTCATAGTTCTGTACTTGTGCATCTCTCTGAAAGTTACTCCTCCGTATGGTTTATTACTCTTGAAAAAGTAAATTGCCCTTGAAGCCCATGAATTTGCACCGTGGAGCACTCGATGAAGCCGTCTGGGAGTCTGGCTTGTAGTTTCACTTTCTCCCAGCAGATGGTGCCACATTCCCATTCGGCCTCGGGTTTCTCGCTCCTGCAGCCTCACATGACTAGATAAGCCACATACATACTAACGTCTCTTCCTCTGAGACAAATCATTGGATATTAAAATAAACAGCCTGTAAGACCAGACGTCATTTGCGATAAACCATCAGGAACTGCTTTCCAGGCTTTTCTGTTATTTTGATTACCGTCGTGCTGCATTCGTGGCGAGTGTGATAATAACGTGCAGCTCGAGCAAATGAATGAACATTATTTAGGTTTCAATTGAATAAATAAGGGTGTCTGGAAATAGCTCCTTTTTAAACAAGAGAAAATAACAGTAACTTTTAACCCTGTTAAGAAACAGACCGGTGAACGTGGTACTCTGCTGCTGCTATGATGTTCAATGTGGACACAGGTCGACAGTTATTTGGCTGAGGTCCCTTCGAGACAGTGCTATCAGTTTCCCACCCGAGACGAAAACAGACGATAGCTCGAGAAATCCGTCACGTCCTTCGCTGTTTCTGGGCTGAGCTAAAAGCTGGCGAGTAGCAGTAGTAAGCCCTGCGGTCGCCTTCGAAGTTACACAAACACGACAGTGGATCTCGGCGATATCGCTCCTGTAACCGCGACAGCGGACACAGCTCCGGTCTGCTCTTCCGTCCTGACGGCACGCCATGATCCAGTGCGAATGGATGTTGGGATTCCTGCGTGATCGCGCGTTTTAAGTCGGCACTGAGAGTTGCAAACGAACATTTTGGCATATTTATCTGTCTGCTTGTCCGAGCGTGCGCTGCCGCCATATTGAGGAGTCCTGCTGGTGACTGGCTGCTGGGACTGAATTGTCAGGCTCGGAGCGCTAGACTAGTGGCGTTAGGGGGTCTACTGGTGACGCAGGAAAAACACCCAGACAGGAGGCAAGAAATTCAAGGAAGCAGGAGCACACTAGCAGCCTAATGCATGCCCCAGAGCCTCTTTAATCACACTTTGTCAATGCCTTGGAATTGTGTGATCTCGAAAGAAACCGGACTAGTGGTCATAAGGAAGTCGCATCTAATTTCTGGGTAAGTAATATTAGCATGCCGCTAACAGGCGAGCCTGTATATGTTGTGGTGGCTGTGTTTTCTTTGTTACCGAGAATGACGCCTGTCCGTATCTGCCGTGGCACGGGCCGTGCTTTAAAGAGGGGAGAAACAAATCGTAAGACTCCAGTCCGGTCGCTTTCGCACCGTGTCGGGATGAACAGCTCTTAGCTGATGGGTGTAGAAGCCGGCTGTGTGCTGTGTTTTGTTCGAGCAAAATGGCTGACATATCTTCGCAGACCAACCTGTTCGGTACTCATTGGGAAGATGGACCTGCTGTCGTGCTTTTGAAAAAGATGTCAGTGTCAGTTGCCGCTCAAACGTGGGGTGTCAAAACGGCTGGCGTGTCAGATTTGAGGACACATGCTTTTGTAGAGGGTTGCTGTAAAACTCAGACTCGCTATCTGTTTGCTGGACAAGAGCTGCTGGCTTTCTGAAGTTAGCTTATTCGAATTCCCCCGTTCCACCTTAAATGACCTCTCAGGGTCCAGAATGTAACTGCTGCACAATTTAAGGTGGAACGAGGGAACTCGAAAAAGAAGCTAACTTGAGCTACGTTTTGTATATAATAACTGGTCCACTTTGAGGATGCTAACGCGGCTGTGGCCGGCGAGCGAGCGCAGCGCCATTAATAAGGTGGAGCAGAGCGGAGAGCGCTAGCCTGTTAGCCAGCGAGCTAACTAGGCCTGGAAGGACTACGCCTGGCCGCTAGCTAGCAAGGCCCCGCTGATACAACACCAACCTGTTAGGATATAAGCGATATACTCATATTAAGTTGGTTAATAGAAGGGAAAATAGCGGACTGAATATGAGCGTGCAGCGTCCCGACAGCCTTAAGCGACAGTAATAAAGAGGCGGAAACTCAGTAAAGTAATTCACGCTAGTCTAGCCTGCTAGCGGTCTGTTTGGTTCGCTATACTGGCTACCAGTTCTCGGGCCAAAATATCTAACAGCTGTCTAAAAAAGTGCAGCTTCGGCACAAGGGTTTGCGAGTGCCTGTGCTTCTGTAAGACTTCCTTACTATTTTGTATTCGTTATCTTATTCACGTAGCTTTAGCTCGCAGTGTCATGTCTGAGGCGGAAAAAAGAGTGCTTTGCTGAAGTGGGCCGGACTGTGAACTGTCAAGAGCTGTAGCGCTTATTAAGACTATATATCAATATATGTATCTATCTGTCTATATATCTAGCTCAGAGTTGGTCATAGCACTAGCGTCCCTTTATTCAAGTGATAGTAAAGCTAACTCAGATGAATTAACCCTCTCATCGTTTGGCAGAGTAAAGACAAGGCAAAGGTTTGAAGTTTGTATTGTTTTACAACCAGTTGCATAATATATCCCTGATATGTTGTTGTTAGTTGCTACCAGAAACAAATGTGCCAGTCTGTTTGACATGTTTTCACCCTGTTTGAGCCGATAGACGATAAAGACACAGACATTAGTGTGGATCTGATTCAGGGTGCTGTTTGGCAAGTTGTGATGGGTTCTGTGGACTCTCAGCCTTCCAGGTTACTTCTACCCATCTAGTGATGCATTAACATCCATGTGTTCAGTAACAGCTCACAAAATGCTTCCTGGCATGTTTCTGATGTGAAGGCCACTCACAACCTAAGAAATGTTAAACGCAAGTCAGCCCGAAAGACCAGTGAATATGGAGAGCTTTATGATCAGTTTATGATCAGCTCTGATAGCTGTTTGAAGGCAGTAATCATGAAGAATGCAGACATATGCTAGCGAGGTGGACCGGAATGACCTGTTCTGAACTCGTCGAAGCAGCTGATGCCTCATTCTTTGTTCAGAAACACTGACATCTGTCCACAGTGTTTAAAGTTTGCTTGTGTGGACTTGGGTGTGTGTTTATGTATGTGTGTATTTGTTTAGGATTACTTTAGGATTACTTATCTCGACCCTTGTTATGATTCTGTTTTGGGATATTTGTTCATAAATGTTAATTTCTGACACATATCAGTTAAAGTTTGGAGTGTTTTCTTTTTTTTTTTTTTAAGTATCAGTTTTTTGCATCAGCTCTTCGTGACAAACAGCCATAACAGAGGAACAAACCAGGCCACCTGTATGACAGGATGTTGCTCTTTTTTCACTTCCTGAAACATGGCACAAAATATACTGCAGCGTAGGAAGTGTGCAGGGAGCGAAAGCCGAAGGCAAATTTTGCAGCAAAAATCCCTTTTAAACCCTCTAAAGATACACAGAACAATGTAAAGCAGGCTGAAAGGTTTTGTCTCATCCCCTCGTTTTAAGGTTCATCCTGTGTTGTTTTATGAACACAGCTGTGGTGTGTTGGATAACGTTAGTGCTAAATTACACACTTTTTTTATCTTTAAAGTATTGGATTGATGCCTAATTATGTTGAAGTGCGTTTACGTTGAGACCCCACACCTTCTTTTCCTGTGCTGTTCTGTTTCTCGGTTAGTTGGAGTAATGAGTGCGGCTGAATTTGACAGTAAGACATACATGCAGAACAGCTGTCCTTGGCAGGGTGAGTGTTTTGGGATTCCCTGTGTTGGCTCGGGACCCCACACAGTATGCTGAGACTGAACAACTTGCCGTAAGCCGCCATGAAATGACTTTAATGTAACCCCATAAAAACAAATTTATATAGCATGTTTAACAGTGAGTGTTGATAAGGGAGCTGTTTGATGTAGCAGTTATTTTACTGTTAACTTGGTAGCTGCGCTTCACTGGTTTATGGATTAATACGTACATAGAAACATGAGAAATTCTAATTGAGCATGCTCTACTGAAGATTTGCTGACAAAAGCCAAAGTGCTTTATATTGAAAGTGTTTTATTGTCATTAGAGAGTGACATACTTGAATCATCGATACATTAAATGTATTGAGGAGCATGAAGGAGAACCCTTGTATCTTGTTGCTCACTTAATGTGTTTTATTTATTTATTTATTTTTGTTTTTGGGGGGGGGTGACGCATTATCTTTTACAAGATAACATTAAATTTTCACAGTTGCTTAGTCTGACAGATTCATTTATCACCATGCTTTAAAAAATAAAACAAAAAAACACCCTGTTTTGGAAGTATAAAGATATCACCAGCTCTGCTTATCGATGTTCACACATACCCTAAAAACCCTGTCCAGTCATACAGTGCATATCAAGACTTAATCTGGAGCATGTGCTGTGAGTGTACTCATCCTCTCTACGAGATCTGCACATATTTTACCCAAGCTCACAAACACCAGTAGTTATTGTGAAATATGTGTCTGTTTTTAGTCATGTGGTATTAAGTGTTTACCAGCGTATTATTAATGATTAATGGAGTATTGTAACTGCACGTTTTGATCACATTGCATAGCCCTTGACACACGTCAACACATTGATGCTTGGTGTCTTTGTGTTCATTCAGAATGTGTTGTTTGTGCATCCTTAAAAACTTAATTAAATGAGATAATTTGGTGTTTAAATTCCGAGGGATAAACATGTTACATATGAAGAGTGTAAACGCAGCTCAGTGTATTAACTTTCAAGTTAGTTCTAGTTTTGGCATTGTTTACCTTTGGGCCTAGATCACAGGGTAGGCATGTTTTCTATTTCCCTTGTGAGGAGTGACTTATCTAATCCTCCTGGTCATTATAGTTATTTGTGGGTTAGGTAACAAGATTTTTGTTTCATGTTATTCAGCTTAGTGTATATATAGTTTGCTGACAGAATGTGTGTGTGTGTGTGTGTATATATATGTAATCATCACAGAGAATTCTTACATGTGAATACTTTTTTTTTGAAAATTGTGTTGTTTTGAAATGAATTTGTGATCTACATAACCATTCATGCGTACACTGATCTATAGGCCACAGCATGAAATTACTTATTTATTACTGAAATGCTGATCCCCTCAGTTTCTGACAAATGCTGTGTTTGGATTTAGTTTACGTAGTACTGTCTTTATTATGAGTCTGCAAATTTCTTCCCTGCCTATTTTAGATTCTGTTGCTGTGTTCTTCAGCTCAGGCCTCTTGTTTGTATCAGTTAGTAGTATGGGAATGTGGGAGTGGGAAACGTAAGACAATTAAAGTAAGTAAAAGTAAAAAAAAACGAAATTGAATTATCAAAGCTACCCCGTCAGATGAGCTAATGCTAAAACTAAAATGCTGTGTACACAAACTATTGTTGCAAACCTTAGTATATGGAAAAGGTATGCATATTAGTACATTCGTGTTTGAGTTTGCACAAAATGTTTGTATTCAAACATTCAGTTTACCTGTTTTTCTACAGTTAATGTTATAAGTGGAACTCCAGTACTGAACACTGATTTTTGTTAATGCTAACTTCATCTGCAGATGATTGATTAAGTGAATCAAACACTGGGTGTTGATATGTCAGAGAAGCTTGGTGTGAAGTCCTAACAGTTCCGGAAGGGTTCAGCAGGTGTCTTGTGATGTATGTCGGTTTATTTCAGTTATGTTGTGATCAAAATTACTAGTAGTTTATTGGATCTTTGTGAGTTCTCCATGTGAGAGAACTGAAGTTGTTTTTGGTAAATACAGTATTTGTTTGTTGCCCTATATTAATGCGTTGGCAGTCTGAAAGCAGTCTGGTTGTGTTCCTAGTTATTTTCCTGAACAGCCATATTAACTCACTTTACATATGTTTTAGAGCGTTCACTGATTGCTTTGTGGGAGCTCACCAATAGGCATCACTGTCGAAAGAGGGGAAAAATCAGAGGCAGGAGAATATAAGAACTGAGTGTATGCAGTGAGAGCACTAATAAACATCACTGATTCACATAAACGTTCATTTGTATATTATATAAATATAAGTAAATAACATGTTCACCATCATTAGCCATGTTTGGCTGCAGTTTACTACATTACAGACAGCTCTCGGCTAGTGAGCTGAAAAAGACTAGGCTTTGACATTATCTGTGATCTGTGTATGTAAAAGACTGACTGCTTTTCTTTCTTTTAAGTCTTGTTATCTTTCTGTGGTAATGATGAGGCTTAAGTGTTACATATTAATGACAAAATGCTTAGTGGTCTACTGTGACGTGCTGAGTAATTGACCAGTGTTGAGAGTGGCCCAGCACCTGTGGTGGTGTGAGTAGTGTTTTCAAACTTTTCGAACCACAGAACACAATCAATTTTGATTTTTACAGACCCATTTATCTTTAAGCTACGTCCTTTAAACAGAGTCATTTTAGCACGTGTTAGCTGGAACACAGCCTGTTCTGGGTGGCATGTTTGTTTCTGTCCCTCATTCTGCTTTTGCTCTGTGTGAGGTTTTTTTTTCATCTTACATCGTGTCAGCAGCTCACCATTCAGTCAGTACTGAACCTCTACTGAGTGGTTGTAATACCCAGCACTGCATCTGTCTGTCCTGCCATTTAAGAAGTGATGTCAGATTCTCTCAGTGATTTTAAATGTTTGAAACAGTAATCTGACCATTAGTTTACTATTCTGTTCTGTCTTTATTCAAATAGAGAGGTGTCTAGTCTTGTATGGCTGGAAATAACTGCTTGGTGGTGCTGCAAAGACAGCTGCTGAATTTCCTATAAGGACTGTGTCTGTAACGTGTGGCACTGTTTGGGTCTGTAACTGCCTTTCTATTCTTAAGTAAGCCAATCACGCTGCAGATCAGAGCACCAAAAACAGGTTTAATTAAATCCTTCTGTTTCTTCAACACCAACACTCAAGTACTCCACTTCACTCTCTCAGACACGAATCATCATGATGTAAAATTGTTACTGCTTGAATGGGACGTTTTCTGTAGTGAGAAGAGCTGTAAGCATGCTAAATAAGCTAATAACTAATGCGTACCTGCTGCACTCTGCTAGCTTTCAGCACTTCAGCATTTCTAATAGATAGTTGGTTTGACATTTATTGAATGGTTCATTGAATATTGCATGCTGTTTGCTTATTTGGTCATCATTATAAAATAAAGTAGAACAAGAAGGCAAAAATGTATAACACACACACACACACACACACAACATACATACATTACATACATACATATAACCACACACACACCGTGGTCTCTGTGTAAGAAAAAGACCAGACTGGTCTCCTTGCTGTGTCCCTGTAGGGCCCTAGGGAGTTTCAAACATCATTTCAAACCCAAGCTGGATATCATGCAGGAAATCAGGGGAAAGGGCTTATGTTTAATCTTGACGTCATTACCAGCCAAACCCATCATTCTCCCAGCAAGAGTTTTAAATGGAGTAGGATCAGTGGGAGCACTTGGGTTGTGTGGTTACACCTGCCTTTTGTAATCTTGACTGAAGCGAAGTTGCCTGCTTTTGTATTTGTAAATTTGAAGAGCTATATAAATGCACCAGTGACACAGATCAGCGGAGCTGTTCAGCTGTCTATAAATAGCGCGGTGCAGTGTATGGTGACAACAGAATACCATGCCTGCACAGCAAAACCAGCAATAGGAGAACCTAGTCTCTATGTCTATGAGAGCGTGTCATTTAAACAGTGTAGTAAGTGAGATTAGAAAACAGCTGCACGATGAATTATGGCCGTGCGGGAATACTGTGTTTTAAAACAGTCGAAGTTAAAGAATGTTTGAGTGGTTTTGTCATTTGAGTGCTCTGTATGTCTTTGGACCACATTTCTGTTTCATAATCTGTCTATGGCTCAGTTTTGAGTGGAGGATGGACGAGAGCAGCTGGTTCTGGACACCGGCCTCTCAGAAGGAACAGTAGTCCTAGAGGCAGGCCAGGCCTGTCCTTTTTGCGTTAGTACGCGTCTAAGCTGATACCTCATCAGCTTCATGCTACAACATGTCCAGCAAGATTGTAAATATTCTGTGAAATCAACTTAACCTGGTTTATGCTACAGAGCTTTGGAAGGCTAATTTAATAGAACCCCTAGAATGTGGGGATGTCGCTTTTAATCAGTACTGGAGTAAATATATCATGGCTGTCCAAAGATCATGTCTCCATTTTTGTTTTTTATACATAATAACATGACGTCTGACCTAGTTCTCTGAAAGATCCATGATAAATGAACCAGCGCAAATAGTCCAAAATCACTAAATTCTCTTTAATTTAACTTTTTTTTATATAGCATTTTTATATAATTTCTTTTTTCTTTGCACAGTATGTCTCAATTCTGTCAATAAGAACAGACTCAACTAAAGAATAACAAACCATCCACACGTGCAGAAAGAATGTTCATACATATGTAGACTGTTTAAAATATACACCTTTTTTCTAGAACTCATTAGCTAATCATTGCTGATTCACTGAGGTATCTTTTTTTTAAAGTTATTTTATTATTAAATGCCATGTGATTAATTAATAAGTTGTTTATTATTAGTATTGCTTTAATTTAATTGTTTAATGTTTAGTTAGTTTGCTGGAAAGTTGTCCATGATTCCATTATGGTCACCTCGTAACTGACCTGTCTGCTTCAAACTTGCAGGTTATGCAATGGTCACTGCAACTCAGCCTAAGCCTCAGCTGCTGCTCACCTGCTCAGTCACCCTCTGGTTCCACCTTGCTGCCCTCCAGGCAGTGATTTCCCGTCTGGCTCCTGCCACATAAGCGGACAAAATTGCAAAGATTTGCCCCGTGTCGAGCATGACGGCCACCACCCGGGGCTCCCCTGTGGGGAGCAGCGACAACCAGGGCCAGGGCCAAGCTCCGGACGGCCAGAGCCAAACCCTACTGCCTCAGAACCAGGTATGCCTCTGTGGGTGCATGTGCGCATATGTGCATGTTAATATAGCCGTAGGTACGTGTTCAAGAAACATACAGCAAATGTTCATGTACATTTTACTAAGGATTCACATCACTGTGAATAATCAGGTTCACTGCTGTTGCAGAATTGGTTGTGGACAGTGTTTGTTTTCCATGGCTGTAACCTGACTGCCTTTGCCTTGGCCTTTGTGACTTATTAGGCCCTCTAAGCCATGAAGAGTCTCAGCTGTTAAATCCTAATTGGTACCCGAGAAATGAATAAATCTCCTTGGGAAGTGAAGTAAAGCCAGAAAGCTCATGCTCTCATTAGCGCCCTCAATGAGCTTCAGTATCTGCAAGCCCTCGCAACAGAATGAAATAAAGATGGACAGTTTCATGTCCTTTCAGATGTGTCTTTGTTCTGGGGTCTGTCTACCCTTCAGGCAGTGTCTTTGCTTATTGTGTGGTCTTATACATATAACTCTTTGTATGTGTGTGTTTGTGTAGACGCCCTCTCCCAACTCCTCCAATGAAACGTCTCCGGTGAGTCCACCGGAGGAGCAGGGGCAGAGCGATGCTCAGCAGGCACAGGAAGAGGAGGAGCCAGCCTTTCCCCACACAGACCTGGCCAAGCTGGATGACATGATCAACCGGTCTGTGGTCTTTTCCATCCTTAGTGATGCTCAGAATGATTCTTCTTTATAGTTGGACACTGATTTATTGGTACAGTGGTGTCTGTTTAATGATGTAATTGAAGTGATTTTTCTCTGTCTTTAATTTTTTTGCGCAGTGTGCTTAACTTTTTAAATTCATGTCTGCTCTTCCTAGACCTCGCTGGGTGGTTCCAGTCTTGCCAAAAGGGGAGCTGGAGGTTCTACTTGAAGCTGCTATAGATCTTAGTAAAAAAGGTAAAATTTATTACAGCTGATGCCGGAAGTATCTGGTAGGATTGTGAAACTATAGTGGGTGGCTTCAAACCCCCTAAGAAGCCCGGAGGAGCCGTTTGACAACTTTATCTGTTAAATGCATCAGTCTGGTGCACTTTAAGGCAACAATAGGAAGGCTATGAATATACTTGTTGCGTGATTAGTGTGTTTTAATTGCAGTGTACACTACCCTACTTGCTTTGTTAAGTGCTGACTTGCAGTGGTCAGTGTGTGTGTGTGTGTGTGTATATATATATTTTGTACATGCTTCTAGAGACCTGATAACCCCGATTTCACCATTATGCCTGATACACTTGTACCACTACTATAACATGTCAGTGGTGGTCCCTTTCCACTGATGTATAGAGTTGAGGGACTTGATAAACTGCAGCAAAAAATGTGCTACAGTGTTCCTGTATAGTAGGTGCTTCTGATAAAATGCCTAGCAGCGTTACCTGTTTTTGCTAGAAAGACACCCAGATGTTTTTTTGAGACTGCATATAAAATTGTGAAGTAGTAGAAAAACTAAATGTTTGTTGGGACTTGAATTCCAGACTTTCATTGTATATCTCTCTTTTACAAACCGTACAATTTTAATACAGTTCAATTTTGTATGGTATGATGCAGATATAAAAAAAAATTACATTGACATTTTGAACTGAGCCAGGGATTTTTCAGTCACTTGTCAGTGGAGGAAAAGACAAAGAGAAACACATAAGCCCCACACTGTTTGTTGAGAGTCACTCTAAAGGTGTACAGCTGGTCTTAGCACTTAGACTCTTGGGCCTTGAATCAAGCTGTGGGTTCAGCTGCTGCTGAGAGCCTAAATGACTTAGTACTAATACTGTATACGTAATACTAATACAAAGTAAATTACAGTTTGTGTTAGGCAGTCATAGATACGAAACATGAGTGTACAACATATATTATATATTTTTATATATTTTATATATTATATATATATATTATATATATTTTTACATGTACAATATTTTTAATTCTCCTCACTTGTAAAATGTGGTTCTAATTAAAAGTGTCAAGATCCCAGTTTCATCCAAAACCTAGGTTTACATAAGCATCTAAAATGATTTCAGTGGAAAAAAAATAGAAATATGCAATATCCTGATGTATATAGAAACAGCTGGAAAATTTCACAAAGTTTTGTTCTGCTAGTGCTGCTAAGGATAACAATATTCAGTAACGTGTATGTTATAACTAAGGATGTGCACAGGCACTCAAATACTTGGTTAACCATTCAAGATGGCAGAATCACTATTCACACCAAACTCACTGTTCAGGTATATGTTAATTTTATTGAAAAGCCCAGTAATAGTTATGTTTTTACATTACTGTACAACGTGACTGTTTTGCAAATAAGTACCTCATACTTTGTTACTGTGAAACACAAGTGGCTGAATATGAGCATGTTGCCAAGGAAGTGCCTGAAAAGGAAGTAATAGCATGACTGGGGTTCAGGTGTCTCTAGTGTATGATAACTACTCTAGCTGACAATACATTTCTCTGAAAAATTTCACTGAAGAGAAAAAGACAAGATTAAAAATTGCACTGGTTGGTGTCAGATAGCCTCTTTGACTCATCCGACACAAGAACCTACCCGTTGTTGTATTTTTTTAATTCCTGGTAGTCAACCTCATATCCGTTCATTAACACTTACAGGTTCTCAAATATCAAAGTGAGTTGCGTGTCCCCAATGTATGAGTGTATCTATGAGTTAATGTGTTGCGAGATGAGAGGCTGCGAGTGGAAGTAATGATGGAGGTGAAGGAACAGTAATATGTAATTACGTATAAATGGATCCAAAATAATTCCACCCATTGTGATTTGATTTCTGATGGATATGTATATGTGTCCTTTTCTTTAAAGGGCTTGATGTGAAATGTGAGGCATGTCAGAGGTTTTTTCGAGATGGTCTGACAATCTCATTCACGAAAATACTGACAGATGAGGCAGTGAGTGGCTGGAAGTTTGAAATTCATGTAAGTACTGTTTACTGTAACGCAGGTTTCAGTATTGTTTGTGGTACAAAAGCTGTAAGATTCTAAAATGTGCTTCTGCTAATGATATCCTTCTGTTCATTTGGCTGCTGATTATGCTCTACAGAGGTGCATTATCAATAACACACACCGGCTGGTGGAGCTCTGTGTAGTCAAGCTGTCTCAAGATTGGTTTCCTCTGCTTGAGCTACTAGCCATGGCAACCAACCCCCACTGCAAGTTTCACATCTACAACGGGACTCGCCCGTCTGAAAGCGTTCCTGCTGGTGCCCAGCTCGCTGATGATGAGCTCTTTGCACGTCCACCAGACCCTCGTTCACCCAAGGTATCTCCGACTTGCGTTTCAGTTGTGGGAAAGCTTTACTATCTGACGATATTTACTATCAGACTATTAGTATTAGAGTCAATATTATGTATAGCTGTTTCTTGCTTTCTGCTGTGGTTTGGGTCTTATCTTTTATCTTACCTGTCTGTCTCTCTGTGCTCAGGGCTGGCTTGTGGACCTCATAAATAAATTTGGCACACTGAACGGGTTCCAGATTCTACATGATCGTTTCATGAGCGGCCAGGCTCTTAATGTGCAGATTATTGCAGCTCTCATCAAGTAAGATGTCTCTCTGTTGCTCAAACCAAAACCAAAAGTGGAACAGCCGCATGCACTCTATTCCTTTTATTAGTCCTGTAACAATTTGATTGCTGTTCTTTTCCCACAGGCCTTTTGGGCAGTGTTATGAGTTCCTGACGTTGCACACAGTGAAGAAGTTCTTCTTGCCCGTGATTGAGATGGTTCCACAGTTTTTGGAGAACCTCACAGATGAGGAACTTAAGAAGGAGGCCAAGAATGAGGCTAAGAATGATGCCCTTTCTATGATCATCAAGTCCCTGAAGAATCTGGCATCCAGAGTACCGGGCCAAGAAGAAACTGTCAAGAATTTAGAAATCTTTAGGTTAAAAATGATCCTTAGGTGAGTGACGTTTAAATGCCTTCCTAAGAAAAATGAATAGCTTGGTTTGTTAATGATGTCAGTAGGAACAACAGTCTGATTTAAATCCATTTTGACTTTAATGCAAAGTTGTGCTGTATCACATTTGCATAATCCAAGTATGTAGTAAAGTGATTTGATTCCATCATTTGGCTATTTTCACAGGTTATTGCAAATTTCTTCTTTTAATGGTAAAATGAATGCACTAAATGAGGTGAACAAGGTGATCTCAAGCGTGTCATATTACACTCACCGCCATGGAAACCCCGAAGAGGAGGAGTGGCTCACTGCTGAACGGATGGCGGTAAGAGCAGGGAGTGGGAAACCACATCAGCCCATTGTAGATAATTTATTTGTTTTTTGACAATTAATCAGTGTTCCCTGCAGTTAAGCAGATGTCTGTTCATTAATGTTTACATGGTCTTATGGGGACTGTGTGCTGGGACAGAAGTTTGTGTGTTGCTAGACTATTGGCTGTGAGTAGTGATGGAGGTCTTGGTGAAGGAAGAGTAATATGTTCATGTTTGCTCTGGGCTCAACACAGTTTCATGTGCTTAGTTACTAATTGTTAGGCCTTTGCCTGATCTATGAACATTTGGTAATAAGGGCTAAATGTCTTGCTAGAACAAAAACACATACCCACAGGGTTTGGCATGTAGTTAAGATGGGTGGATACGTTGCCAATAATTTGTTTGCAGTTGCAATGTGTGGCTTAGCCAAGACTGCTGATTTTTGGGGGTGTATATGCAATACTGCATGATCCTAGAATGAGAGGTGCCTGTGTTGTGATTGCTTTGTGATTCTATAGAACCTTAATTGTCAACTCTTATTTGTGTGTGGGGTATTTTGTGGTTCTTTTTTAGGAATGGATTCAGCAAAATAACATTCTGTCCATTGTGCTGAGAGACAGTCTGCACCAACCTCAGTATGTAGAGAAACTGGAGAAGATATTGCGCTTTGTCATTAAAGAAAAGGCCCTCACTTTACAGGACCTGGACAACATCTGGGCTGCTCAGGTGCTACTGCTAAAATACACAAGAGATTAATGTGTAATAATATTAAAAAATTTAACTTAATTTTTTTTTTTTTACTTTATTCGTCAATGTGGTATTCATTGTGTTTCAGGCTGGTAAGCACGAGGCCATTGTGAAGAATGTCCATGACCTGCTGGCAAAGCTGGCCTGGGACTTCTCTCCTGAGCAGCTAGACCACCTCTTCGATTGTTTCAAGGTAGGGTACTGAAATTGGCCTAGCAAAGCATTATTACATTGCCCTATAACATAATTATAATTTGGAAGAAAATTCAGTTTTCATTAAAAAGTTCAAACTGAAGTTTTCTTTCTTGGAAAGCATTAACTGCTTCAGAGCGCTTTATTTAATATATTTGTGTATTGTTTTGCATTAGCCTTGAGCCAATTGAATCGTGAATCATAAATCACAGGTCTGTAATAAATGTCAATATCTGTTCCATCTCATCAGTCAATCAATCAACATTTACTTATATAGCACTTTTTACAACCAGTGTTGTCTCAAAGCAGCTTTACAGAAAAGCAGGTTATGAAAAAGAGCAATCAAAGAGAAGGATGGTAAGAAAAGAGTCCATGCATAGCAAAATGTAAGAAAGGGTATTGAGGGCCAAGCCCCTCTAGAGCGAGCGACAGGGGCAAAGATAAACTCTCTTAAAAAAAAAAAAGGAAGAAACCTTGAGAGGAACCCAGGCTCAAGGAAGGAACCCATCCTCCTCTGGTCGACCCCAGATAGAAAGAGAGCAACAAAGCTAATGAGATTATAGAACACAACAAGAAGCTCGGTTTAAACATGTTTCATAAATAATCTAGTTCGGGAGGTAGTGATGTGGCGGCTCTACTGTAGTAGTTCTGGACCGTCAGGCCGTCTGTAGCTTTAAAATACGTGTTAGAAACACTAGCCCGTACCCTGACTTTAAGGTAAGCTTTAGCAACTTAATTATTTTTATGAAGTGATTTGTCAGCATTAAACCTGGAGGACAACTACCAAACCACAAGAGCATTTAGTAGCTCACAAGTTAGCTCTGTTTTATGTCTGTGTAGTTTTACCACATAACCTGTGATGGACAGTGATGCAGAATGTTTACAGCTGAAAACATGCCTGGATTTTGTGCTGTTGGTTTGGGAAAGCAGCTTAGCAAAGTGGTCATGATACATCCTGTGAGATGTTCAGTATATTTTACACAAGCCTCTTTTGCCTTAGGATTTTGCAGTCAGCTTCCAGTTAGGGCTTTAGTGACCTCATTCCATCTGGTTGACTATTCCACTATTAGCTAAAAGTTAGTCTCATTCACTGTATCCGCAGGCGAGCTGGACGAATGCGAGCAAGAAGCAGAGAGAGAAGCTGCTTGAGTTGATCCGCAGGCTGGCGGAGGATGATAAGGACGGGGTGATGGCTCACAAGGTGCTCAACCTGTTGTGGAACTTGGCGCACAGTGACGATGTCCCTGTCGACATCATGGATCAGGCCCTGAGCGCCCACATCAAGATTTTGGACTACAGCTGTTCTCAGGTGAGCCTAGTAGAGCCTGTAGTCATCTCTTTCCACAGTAATGGCCCAGTTGTTTTCCGATTCCTGACAGAGTCCTTTTTATATAATGCGGGTGAAGACCCCCATAAGCAGTTTCTTTTGTCGTTCATAGCGGCCCCTTAGTTGTAATCTGCTATTAGTCACCACCATGCAATTAAAATCTGGTTGCAACTGTAGGCTCTGTCTGTTATGCGACTGAAGTTCCCCCTCTTACATCTCTGTAGGACCGAGACACACAGAAGATTCAGTGGATAGATCGTTTTATTGAGGAACTGCGAACCAATGATAAGTGGGTGATCCCAGCTTTGAAGCAGATCAGAGAGATCTGTAGCCTGTTCGGAGAAGCCCCTCAGAACCTCAGGTTAGTCAGCAGGAGTTCATGTTGAAATGCGTGGAGTGCTTTATGTGAGTCTAAATTGAACACAATGAAAATTAAAGCCATTAAGTGCTGTGGACAAGCTAATTAGATAAGGTCTGATCAGAATTCCCTTTATGAGGTTTAACAACAGTCATTTCTTAGTATTGCTCCACCTGAGACCTATTCCTAACATCACTTGAAATGAATCTAGTTAAATGGTCATAGCTTTGGTTTTTAACACTAGCGTCTCCTGGTGATTCCGCTGCTGCCTCGGTTCTTCATGATTACTTTCTGTCTGCCCCCACAGCCAGACGCAGCGCAGCCCTCACGTGTTCTATCGTCATGACCTGATCAACCAGCTGCAGCACAACCATGCTCTGGTCACCCTGGTTGCAGAGAACCTGTCTGCTTACATGGAGAACATGAGACAGTTTTCTAAAGGTAGCTGAAGACCTTGGCGTAAATTTTGTTTTGTCGTTTATTGGCAAAGTCTGAATACCTTGTAAGACTTGACAGAGCTACTTTTGTTACTCTGCCTTCAACAGAGCACACAGGCTTTGATCCTCAGACGGTTCGGGTGGGTAGTCGCTACAGCCATGTGCAGGAAGTTCAGGAGAGGCTCAACTTCCTGAGGTCAGTCATAACCTTGTCCACACCTTTGCAGCTTAACCAGACTCAGTAATTAGGGAGTCACAGAGGGCATATTGGTACTTTGTCATCAGAAAGCGAGAACAAATTCTCAGAATGTTTAAAAGCGTTAATCTATAATGTGTTTGCTAAAATCTTTGACATGATATTCTATTTTTTTATATAAAAAAAAAACATGTCTGGTTTGCAAAATGACAGTGAAGCTGGGCATTTGGGCAATGCCCTGAAAATTATAGGTCTTAACTGGTCAAGAAGAATAGCACAAAAAATGAATGTGATAAGAAATGCAGATGTCACGGTAAGAAGTGGAGAAATATTCAGTACAAACAGGCAGCTGGTTTAGAAATGCTCTGATGTGCCTGTGCTAAACAAGCAGCTCCATGCATGCATACATCATTCATACACATCTCATCTTGCTCTCTCATTGGCTGTTGCCTCAAGTGCTCACTTATGTCCCTGGCCATACAACACTATTGAACTTTTGAAATTGTGAAGACGCTGGATTGAATGGCTAAAGGCAGATTCTTTTCTCCCCTCGCACTACAGGAATGTAATGTTTTCTAACAAGAAAATTGCTTTAGATTTGTTTGTGAGGTGAAATTCGGGGTTAAAATCTTGGTAAAAATCATGTAGTGTAGTCTAAGTCTTCAGTTAAATTAAAAAAAAATAATTTGTAAAAGATATAAACTCTTCGGAGATAAAAAAGTAGTGGCCAGACGTAGTTTTTACATCTTTGCATCTTTTTTGTTGTCTGCCACTTTGCTCAGTGGGTACCGATGAACAGCTTTTGTTTATGGCCTGTGTTTATAGTGTTGTAGACTTTTAATACTCAGTGACATTTTTTGTAATGATTTCTTTTGAAATTGCTCTACTTTTCTCTGTGTAGGTTTCTGCTGAAGGATGGGCAGCTGTGGCTGTGTGCTCCTCAGGCTAAGCAGATCTGGAAGTGCCTGGCAGAGAACGCTGTCTTTCTCTGTGACCGAGAGGCCTGCTTCAAATGGTACTCTAAACTCATGGGCGATGAGCCTGACCTTGATCCGGACATCAACAAGGACTTCTTTGAGAACAATGTGCTACAGCTGGACCCCTCATTGTTGACGGAGAATGGGATGAAATGCTTCGAACGCTTCTTTAAAGCAGTGAATTGCAGAGAGGGCAAGCTGGTGGCGAAGCGCAGAGCATACATGATGGACGATCTAGAGCTCATAGGCCTTGACTATCTCTGGAGGGTAAGGAATTGTTTTGTTTCTTGACCAATCATGTATCTAAGTGTGAATAATCCATCTCTGATATAAAAAAAACACAGTAAGGTTTTTAATGTGTGCTTTGATTGCTGTGATCACGCAGGTTGTGATTCAAGGGAGTGACGACATTGCCACTCGCGCAATAGACTTGCTAAAAGAGATTTACACCAACCTTGGACCAAAACTACAAGTCAATCAGGTAAGTGTCTTTCTGTGTTATATATGCCTCCACATACTTTTGTGTGTTTTGAATAGATTGTTGACTTAAAGCTGCCGTGTGTCACTCACAGGTAGAGATCCATGAAGACTTCATCCAGTCCTGTTTTGACCGTCTCAAGGCCTCGTATGACACGCTTTGTGTGCTGGATGGCGACAAGGACAGCATAAACTGTGCTCGCCAGGAAGCCATTCGTATGGTCAGGGTGCTGACTGTGCTTAAAGAATACATTAATGAGTGTGACAGTGACTATCATGAGGAGAGGACCATTCTTCCCATGTCCAGGTGGGCTAAGCTTGTTTTGCCATCTTACCATGATATTTGTGTTAAACCTCGGCCCGTGTTCCAGAGACATCCTGAAAACTTGTTAAGACTTACTAAAGTCATTCTATTCTAACTCCAGATAAGAAAACAAATTGTTTTTGTAATACTAACTTGCTGGCATTTCCTAGGAAACCCCCAGTGTGGTAATGTGGGGGGTGGGTGGTCTGGAGGTTACCTGAGAGAGGTAGAGATGAGGTGTAAAGATAGTATCAGAAGGCAACTGTTTATTGTGATGACACCGGCATAAACACACCAAAACACCAACAAAAGACTGATGCAAAACGGAAAGAAAACAATACGTACAGAATATACACTATTTACACATTTACACTGGTAAAGTCTGAGCCTGAGAGACTTTGTGAGATTCCTGCCTTATTACGACAGCATTTGGTTGGAACTGGACAGCTTTATTGCTAAGACATGGCGTATCTTCTACCTGTGTAAATTATGAATATTCTTTATGTATTGTTTTCGTTTCAGTTTTTTGTTTGTGTTTTGGTTTGTTTATGTTGAAAAAGGGGAAGCCTAGCTGCCCTCATCACCATCTCTCTCAGGTAACCACTCAGGTGACCACTCATCATGTCACCACACCCAGTGATTTGTGGCAGACAGTGTAAGAATTGTTCTAGCACTAATGAGAATATATTTATGTGTTTAATTTTTATTTACAGAACTCACTTTGCTTTCCGCATCCCTCTCATGTTGAACGCTTGCCAAGTAAAATATTGCAGGGAGATAAAATAAAGGAGAGACAGAGTTGGTAATTAGGAGAACTAGCACAGCACACATGTTCTTGATGAAAAAGGCTACTTGGCCTTTGGAAAAGGGAAATTAAAACCGGGAGAGGTGCTGTAGTTTGGACTGAGCTACTAAAACCTCTATTTTAACATCGGCATGTGTGTAGCGAAGAAAAACGTGTTTTTTTTTTTTTGTTACGTTATTCGACTAGGTGTTTGTCTCAGCTGTGCACTAGTTCCTTGACTAAATGTGTTAAGATTTCCTAACTTGAGAAGAGAAGGTACTCTACGTAAGTCTTTCCTAAAACTGGTTTATATAATGTGATTTGGTGAAAAAGTCCAAAAACTGAATTGAAATCATGCTAAGCTGTATCTGAACTGAACTAACGTACAACAGAAATCATGCTAGCGTTTTTAATCTCCTACTGTAGTACGTAATCTCTTTTTGCCTGCTGTCGCTCAGGGCTTTCCGTGGGAAGCACATCACCCTGGTGGTGCGGTTTCCTAACCAGGGCCGGCAGGTGGACGACCTGGACATCTGGTCTCACACCAATGACACCATTGGCTCTGTGCGCCGCTGCATCCTCAACCGTATCAAAGCTAACAGCACACACACCAAAATCGAGCTTTTCATTGGAGGAGAGATTGTGGACCCAGCAGATGATCGCAAACTGATTGGACAGCTCAACCTTAAAGACAAAACTGTGAGCACAGCAAATTAAAGAGTCTGAGATATGAGTGATTTTTCTTTTGAGTGCTTCCAACTAAATGTTCCCTTCTTCCCTCCCGGTCCCTGTAGCTGATCACAGCGAAACTGACCCAGGTTAGCTCCAATATGCCCTCCAGTCCTGACAGCTCCTCTGACTCGTCCACGGGTTCACCTGGTAACCATGGCAACCACTACAGTGACGGCCCCAACCCGGAGGTGGAGAGCTGCCTGCCAGGAGTGGTGAGCTAACTTGCTTTAATACATATGACAAAAGTGTGACTGTGTCAGAATGTGTTTGAGCAGGATGATGCTACCTGTGTTTAAATTGCATGGTTAAGTGCCTACTAGTATTTTTGCTTATATAACTGGATAATGTGAAAATTCTTCCAAACATGGATGTCAGCTGTTAAATGGCTATAAACCATTAGCCAGCAAGCCTAAACTATAATAAAACACACATTTCTGGTTCTGAAATGTGATTGGCTAAGCTATGACAAAAACAGTGTAAAATGCTTGATATATGTATGTGCACATCAGCTGAATTAAGAAAACGTGTGGTATGGCTTGTTGCGGAGTACTGATAGATGGGGCCAGACCTGTGGATGAAGTAAAAGGAAACTGTATGAAACATGTACTACATAAGAACCTGGTTTTGTTGACACTGAGGGGGCTGAATATGACCACTACTTAAATGACTGAATATGCAATTATGGGCAAAATAAAGTTCTGTGTTCTAAAGTTATATTAACCACTTTTTACTAGCACAAGTTTTGTGTTGCTTGCTTTGGCTCAATCTAGCGCAATAGCTCTCAAAAGCTGTTAATGTCCACCCGGTCTTTCTTTATTGTATGCACGCTTGTACACTTCATATCACAGTATGTGCACGTTGTACCTCTTGTGGATTCTTAATATAGTATATTGGGGTTTTTTTTGCTTTTGTCCTCTCAAAAGCACCCAGATCTCTTTACTGTGGCCTTATCTAGTGAAACACATAGTTTATTGCTCTCTCATGCATACAATGTAAGAGTTTCTCAAAAGCATAATAAACCAGTTTTTTCAGTAGGAGAGTATGTATTTATATATTTATTTTTGGTTGTTTATATATGTAGGGTTTTTTTTGTACATCCTAACTGTATTACTAACTTTCCTCCTCAGATCATGTCGCTGCATGTGCGGTATATATCCTTCCTGTGGCAGGTTGCTGATTTGGGCTGCACTTTAAACATGCCGCTGCTGCGGGACGGGGCTAGGGTCCTTATGAAGCTCATACCTCCAGGTTCCTGTTCAACACTGTTCTGTTTCAGCTCTATCATATAAACTTCTCTGTTAGGTGAGTACAATGGCTGATAACCTATTCATATGTCTGTAGATAACACTACAGTGGAGAACCTGCGAGCGATTTGTCTGGATCATGCTAAGCTGGGAGAAAACAGCCTTAGCCCCTCTCTAGACTCCCGCTTCTTCGGACCCTCACCGTCACAAGTGCTCTACCTCACTGAGGTGTGATACGGAGTGAGATGCTATGTGTATGGTTGTGTGTATGTGTATGATACATAAGTATGACTGTGTAATTATTATTATTTATTTTATTTATTTTTTTATTTTTAAATAACCCTTCCTGATATATTCCTGATATTATTTAATGCCAGGTCGTGTATGCCCTTCTGATGCCAGCCAGTGGCACTCTGGGAGAAGATGCCAGTGACTTCCAATACAACTTCCTAAAGAGTGGAGGTCTCCCTCTAGTCCTCGGCATGCTCACCAGGAACAACTTCTTGCCAAATGCTGACATGGAGACCCGTCGTGGAGCCTACTTGAACGCCTTAAAGATTGCTAAGCTGCTGCTGACTGCCATCGGGTTTGGGCATGTTAAAGCAGTCGCAGAGGCGTGCCAGCCTGTGGTGGAGGGAACCAATCCTGCATCACCAGTAAGAGACGACATTTTCCTTTTTCAGTTCCAACGTATTACTAAAAATGTATTTCTCTTGTAATCAGCTCTTCACTTGTCTTTCAGATAAATCAGGCGACTCATGATCAAGCTCTGGTACTTCAAAACGCTCTCCAGAACATTCCCAACCCTGCCTCCGAGTGCATGCTTCGCAATGTAGCTATTCGACTAGCCCAACAGATCTCTGATGAGGTATTTAAGCTTTAATATATCAAAACTGTCCTGTTTATCAAACCACAGGTTTATATGGCTGTTGTTTTATATTAACAGTTTGAACAAATTCCCATATTGTTGCACAAATCTCAGAATTTCTTCCAGGCTTCAAAGTACATCCCAGACATCTGTGTAATACGGGCAGTGCAGAAGATAGTTTGGGCATCAGGCTGTGGAAGCGTTCAGCTGGTTTTCAGCTCCAATGAGGAGATCAGCAAGATCTATGAGAAGGTAAAGACACCGTAAGAGGGATCAGCAGCTCTTTTCCAGTGATTACTCACTCCACTTTATTAACTTCCTGTTACCGTGTATGAGCTTCCTCACAATATTCAGAATATTCAGTTTGTTTGCTTCATCTGAAAATTACAGGCAAAGCAGTAAGATGTGCTGTAACCAGCAATGTTTTGCAGACTAATGCAGGTAATGAGCCAGACGCAGAGGACGAGCAGGTGTGCTGTGAGGCTCTGGAGGCCATGACGCTGTGCTTCGCTCTAATACCCACAGCCTTAGACACACTCAGCAAGGAAAAGGCCTGGCAGACCTTTATCATCGACCTGCTACTGCACTGCCAGAGCAAGTCAGTACCACAAACACACACACAGTTGTTTATGTATTAGTTGTTACTTGCAAAATATGTATTTTTCTTTTAGTTTTGTTTTAAAATAACTTTTTTAATTTTGTACAGTAATCTGTATACATTTTTGAATGCTGCATTAATGATGTGTTTAGTATTCGTGTCCTATGAGATATTAATGTTTTTGATGACGTTACACAGAGCATAGAGCATAGCAGAAAGACTCTTGTTTTATTACACCATTTTATTAAAATAAATATTAGTGTAATACCAGGTATAAGTAATATCTAAAAATCATTAGCACAATATTTTCTTTTAAAATAGGATTTTTATTATATACCCCTTCCCAATCTGGAAAACAATCATACATGGGTTTCCTCGCGCTCTGAGATGCCGAAAAACAATCTGCGCTCAGGTACTAATAGCGCCCCCTTTTGTGTGGAGTCTTAATTATTCAGGAAGAACTTAATTCTCTGTGCATTTTACGAAATTAGGTTTAAAATACAAACCATCAATACAATAACTCATTATAGTTGCAATTGCAATTTACTGAAAAGTGTAAACTACAGCCCTGGTGCATAGACTGTATAGGCCAGTTAGTGAATAAGTAAATAACGCTCCATACATTTTTAAAACTCCATCAAACTTTATTAAAATGTTTATAATATTTGAGAAAAAAATGTAATAGTAAAAGATAATAAAACATTATATGTACATATTATTTAATGCTATTCGAAATCTATTTACTTTATTTTAAATGTAAATTACTCCTCTTTCCCTGCACTGCGTTTATTGCTTATGAAGCATCGTCACCAGCTTGCTTGTCAATAATCTCTGATATCTGATTATATCGCCCTATCATCCAGGTTTAATGATTGGGAGCTGCCTAATAATTCTTGAATGGAACTTGTTTTTTTCAGTCATGCAATCTGTATTTATCCAGGTCGGTGCGTCAGATGGCTCAGGAGCAGTTTTTCCTCATGGCCACCAGATGTTGCATGGGTCACAGACCTCTTCTCTTTTTCATCACTCTGCTCTTTACTGTTCTGGGAGTAAGCACAGAGAGTTTATTATTATTATATTATTATTATTATTATATAATAATAACATTATATATTATATATATATCATTATCATCATCATTATTATTATTATTATTATTATTATTATTATTATTATTATTATTATTATAACTTACCATAGGTTATCTACTGTTAGTATTAGTTGAATTATATAAGGAATGCTCATCTGTGGTCGTTGCAGTATTTGTATTCTGTTACCAGTAGATAATTTAGCTTATACTTTTTGGGACACTCCTCACCGTTTTCCCCCCAGAGCACTGCAAAGGAAAGAGCAAAGCATGCAGGTGATTACTTCACCCTTTTGAGGCACTTACTCAACTATGCATACAACAGCAACATCAACCTACCCAACGCTGAGGTCCTGCTCAACAATGAGATTGACTGGCTGAAGAGAATCAGGGTGGGTTTGCCCAGTCCAGTCAGAATTGCTTTATATAACTGTAAGAATATAGACTTCCAAAAATACTGTGTGTTTCCATGTTATTCATATTGTTCATGTGGATTATGTTCACCAGGATGAGGTGAAGAGAACTGGGGAGACTGGGGTGGAAGAGACTATATTAGAAGGTCACCTGGGGGTCACCAAGGAACTGTTGGCTTTCCAAACCCCTGAGAAGAAATACTGCATTGGTTGTGAGAAGGGTGGAGCAAACCTCATCAAAGTGAGCAGCATGTTGGCTCCTGTTGGCTCTAAAAAACATATTTTCCAGCTGGATATTTACAGAATAGACGTTGCTGTAAAACCTCTTACAGTAATTCCCATTTCTGTTCTTCTGCAGGAGCTGATAGATGATTTCATCTTTCCAGCATCTAACGTTTACCTGCAGTATGTGAAGACTGGAGAGTTCCCTGCCGAACAGGCCATCCCAGTGTGCAGTAGTCCTGCTACAATCAACGCTGGCTTTGAGCTGCTCATGGCCCTCGCTGTTGGATGCGTACGCAACTTGAAGCAGATTGTGGACACACTCACAGAAATGTACTACCAAGGCATGTATCTGAGGGTACTAATTGGTATTTTTCCCCCAAAAATAGTCTGCATACATATAATTAATACATTACATAACAGAACTTAAATGTCAAAGAGCAACTTTTAGAAAAAACAGCAAAACTGGAATTAAATAATTATAGCTTGGTTTGTAGTTTAGTTTTATTTGGTAGGAAACCACAGACACTACACATACGTTTAATGTCACTGTACCATGTTTGTGTGCGGTTACCAAGGGTTGTAGGGCCTAGTATAAATGATAATAGTTTCTAAAATCTTCTAGTCTCTCTCCTTCAGGCTGTGAGGCTCTTACAGAGTGGGAGTACCTCCCACCTGTTGGACCACGGCCCACTAAAGGATTTGTAGGCCTGAAGAATGCAGGAGCCACGTGCTACATGAACTCAGTGATTCAGCAGTTGTACATGATTCCCCCGATCCGAAACGGCATTCTGGCTATTGAGGGCACTGGCAGTGATGTGGATGACGACATGTCGGGAGACGAAAAGCAGGATAGTGAGGTAAATGTCACACATGCACAATATCTCCTGTTAAAATGTGTGTTCATTCAGTGAGAGAGAACTTAGTGACCATTTCACAAACCATAGAGACCAAAGAAAACTACTTGAATTTGGCCAGCCCAGTATTTGGCGAAGCAGCATCTCTGCGTACTTAATTTGTTTGCCCCTCCCAAATTAGAGCTTCGAGCCTCCACACCTCTTGTACAAACATAACCTATCATTGTGCTGCAGAGTAATGTGGACCCCAGGGATGAAGTGTTCAGTTATCACCACCAGTTTGATGACAAGCCCTCTCTCAATAAGGCCGAGGACCGCAAGGAGTACAATATTGGAGTGCTGCGCCACCTGCAGGTCATCTTCGGCCATCTCGCTGCGTCCAGGCTGCAGTACTATGTACCTAGAGGCTTCTGGAAACAGTTCAGGTAACAACATGTTTCTTTTGGAATTGGTGACTGTGGCTCTCTCTTCTCAAACTTGTTATTATTACAACTTAATACATTTGAGGCAGTAATTCAGTTTCTTTTACTGCCTTGGCTAAAGGTTATGGGGGGAACCAGTTAATCTGAGGGAACAACATGATGCCCTGGAGTTTTTTAACTCTCTGGTGGACAGCCTGGATGAGGCACTGAAGGCTCTTGGTCATCCCAGCATGCTCAGCATGGTCCTGGGTGGCTCTTTCGCAGACCAGAAGATCTGCCAGGGCTGTCCCCACAGGTGAGGGATGCCTGTATATGAGCCAGTTTCTTGTCTGTATAGTTCTGAGATGTTGGGATGAAACTGAGATTCTACATTCATGTTTTCTCAGGTATGAGTGCGAAGAGTCCTTCACCACGTTGAATGTAGACATTAGGAACCATCAAAACCTCCTAGACTCCATGGAACAGTATGTCAAGGGTGACTTGCTGGAAGGAGCCAATGCTTATCATTGTGAAAAGTGCAATAAGAAGGTACTGAAGACTAGATTTGATGGACTGGCATATGATGTTTAATTGTTCACAGTTGGCCGTAAAAGCCATGTTGTGAATTTCTCTTTATTTTCTTGCTGTTATTTCTTGTTTTCGCTCTTGTACAGAGGAACTCTTTTTCTATCTCCACACACCCACCCCCCCACCTCCCCAACTCTACAGGTTGATACGGTGAAACGCCTCTTGATTAAGAAGCTCCCTCCAGTACTGGCCATCCAGCTCAAACGTTTTGACTATGACTGGGAACGTGAGTGTGCCATAAAGTTCAATGACTACTTTGAGTTCCCACGGGAGTTGGACATGGAGCCATACACGGTGGCAGGTGTTGCCAAGCTGGAGGGAGATGAGCTGTCTCCAGAGAGCCAGGTCATTCATCAGAACCCACCTTTAGAATCAGAGTCAGGGGGAAGCTCTCGTTATCGGCTGGTGGGCGTGTTGGTCCACTCTGGCCAAGCAAGCGGGGGACACTACTATTCCTACATTGTCCAGCGGCATGGCGTTGGAAGTGACGGCCAACGGGATCGCTGGTACAAGTTTGATGACGGTGACGTCACAGAGTGCAAGATGGATGATGATGAGGAGATGAAGAACCAGTGCTTTGGCGGAGAGTACATGGGCGAGGTGTTCGACCACATGATGAAACGCATGTCGTACCGACGGCAGAAGCGCTGGTGGAACGCTTACATTCTTTTCTATGAGCGCATGGACACAGCAGGGGGCGACAGCGAGCTCTTAAAGTACATAGCTGAGCTAACGCTTACCCCGAAGCCTCACCAGCTTAAAATGCCCTCAGCTATTGAGTGCAGCGTCCGCAAGCAGAATGTGCAGTTCATGCATAGCCGCATGCAGTACAGCCTAGAGTACTTTCAGTTCATCAAAAAATTACTCACCTGCAATAGTGTGTACCTGAACCCTCCCCCAGGTAGGAACTTGACAGACTTTGATGTCCCTATACTGTATATTTAGACTTGCATTCATAGACACAAACCTGTTTAGCATTTGTCAGTCTGAGCTGTGTAAGACGTGTAAATATTTGGCTGTGTTGGTTTGTGTGTGGTTGCTGTGCATAACGGACAGCTGTGTCCTGTTTAAGGTCAAGATCACCTGCTACCTGAAGCTGAAGAAATAGCAATGATTAGTATTCAGCTTGCTGCTAGATTCCTGTTCAGCACAGGATTCCACACAAAGAAAGTGGTCCGAGGCCCTGCTAGTGACTGGTGAGTATGCATGTGCACAGAGGAAGTGGAGGTTGAGACAGTTATGTTCTGGAATCTTTCTGCTCTGTGTCCGCTTCACTTGATTAATTCTTGTTATTTAATTTATTTCTTCAACGTATGGACGAGATCTTACACACTTGTTCTGTGTTTTGTGGCTGTTATTAAATACTGAAACGATTACCCAGTCATAAGAAAACTTGGGAGAGTGAGAAAGCAATATTTTAACTCAGTCTTCTTTAGGGCTGGGGCAACGTGTCAATGTAATTTCATAATTGATTTTGTTGACGCGTCACTCCAGCCCTAAAGAGTAGCATAACATGTGTTAATGCTTCGCAATGATGGCCTTGCCTACTGCGCTTTGTCAACACTGCAGCAAGACCTGCTTACTGCGGCACCTGTTTACTTTTTTTACTTTTTTTTCATATTATTTTAATATTAACACGTTTATATAACGTTTCTTTCAGTAGTGTCACTTGAAAGGTCTTATTGCTAACCGTTTCTTAATCGTCCAGTATAGAAACCTAAGGCTGTTCTCGATACCGCGGGAGCTTTAAAACACACATAGCTGATTCTCAAATGGCTCTCTGCAACATATTTAGCCCACAAACGTCTTGTCCGTGGGGTGTGTAGGCCGCGTGTTAGTACCTGTAATAGATCAGCCGTTTACTTTTAGTCTTTAACCAGTCTTAGTCTTTAGCCATGCGTTTTCCTCATGAGATATATATATATATATATATATATATGTTAGAAATCCTTAACAAAATAATACAAATTTTAATTCCTAACACACTCACATTAGACTAATTGAAAAAGAATTGTTAGATTAGAAACAAGTAAGAAATTGTTAGTCTTCTTTATCATTTGTGCAGCAAAATGAACACACAAGTAATTGCATGTAATTTCTATTAAACATTGTTGGAATCGCTGGGAAAGTTTGTTCATCTGCTGAACAGTATTGCACCTCTGACCATGCGTATGTTTGACTGTCGTGTACGCTAGTGGGGTTGAGCTGTATTTTGGAGTGAGAGAACCGCGATATGTGCCAGTTGGTATTTTTGGCTGTGTACTCGTCTTTCATAATGATCACTTTGATAATAATTTTCATCACCTGTTTTTTCCTTAGGTATGATGCCCTGTGCATCTTATTGCGTCACAGCAAGAATGTCCGCAGCTGGTTTGCACACAACGTCCTCTTTGCCTTCCCCACTCGATTCTCGGAGTATTTATTGGAGTGTCCGAGTGCTGAGGTCCGGGGAGCCTTCTCCAAACTCGTCGTCTTCATTGCACACTTTTCACTACAGGACGGACCGTGCCCCGCTCCTGTCACCTCTCCAGGATCCTCCACACAGGTCAGTATAAAACAGACTCAGTGTAATCTGTTCTTAAATAAAAGATGGAATAGAATTTGATACCAGTGTGCATGTAAAATAAGTGTATGTCTTTTATTTGTACTGGATTGCCATTATTCTCGTTAATAAAGTTATAGATAATATTGATATTGATATTTTTTTGAGTTTGTTCAACTATTACACTCAGGTTTACACTGGTAAACATTTAATCCTACAGATATGTGCACTCAGTTCTGACCATATGCAACTTTTGAGGAAGTAGGGCTGGTGTAAGCCAAATAAAAATAATTATTTATTTATTTATTTATTTATAACGCCACCCTCTCCTGTTTACCTGCTTTTTGCTGCAGACCTGTGACAATCTGACCCTGAGTGATCACCTGTTGCGAGCGGTGCTTAACCTGCTGAGGAGAGAGGTGTCCGAGCATGGACGTCACCTCCAGCAGTACTTTAACCTCTTTGTCATGTACGCAAACTTAGGTAAGTATTTAAGAGCTTCAGTGGTTTTGTTCTGTTGTGACCTCTGCACATGGACTGTGGAAAAGGAAATCTTTTTGCGAGTGGACAATACTGATCTTTAATGATATTACATTTTGTTTCAATGGGTGTAGCCTTTGCTTTTAAAGTTCATTAAAAAATGCTAAATGATTAAAGACTGACTTGAAGGACTCTTTGGCAGGTTAGCATTCATGTTCTAGAAATAGTGTTATCGGTTTATCTTGATAGAGATTTGGGAGAACTTAAAAATCTTTCAAACAATGCTTTTGAAATCATCTTTAAACATGTTTATCATGTATTGAATATCATGATGTAACATCTAATTTTGTCGGGGGGGCTGTAGGCTTGGCAGAGAAGACGCAGCTGTTGAAGTTGAGTGTGCCAGCTACTTTCATGCTGGTGGCTCTGGATGAGGGGCCTGGCCCCCCAATTAAGTACCAGTACGCAGAGCTTGGCAAGCTTTACACAGTAGTGTCTCAGCTGGTGCGATGTTGTGATGTATCATCACGCATGCAGTCCTCAATTAATGGTGAGTAATTTTGTCACAGTATTAAAGGCACTGGCTCATTCCTGGAAAGTGTTTATACAGTTGCATCAAAATTATTCAGCCCTCATTGCTAATTAGATATATTAGTAAAATGTACAAACTCTCAGCTGTTTGCAATAAACCACACAAAAGCATTGCAAGTAGCTCAACACAACTAATATAACAAGTGGTTTCTTTCAATTCAACCTAAGGTGCCATTTAATGACACTTGCGGTCTCAATTCAGCCCCATTCATGCCAAGCATCTTGTAGTTCAGCACCCTTTTGCTGTTAGAACTTGTTGCAAATGTGATGTATAGCCTGACACCAGCTTCTGACGGTGTTACTGATGAATCTTAGCCCGTTCCTCAGGGGAAGTGGCCTCCACAGGTGTACATTTTGGAGTTCGAGCATTGAGACCTTTTATATTTTAGTACGTGCCTTACTGTGCATACTGAAATGTCAATGCCTGCAGTCACCAAACCAGGTGCCAGCTGGTGTTAGCTTCCTATTTCTGCCACGTCCAGGTAGTGCAGCTAGTGTCTGAAACACTAGATAGCATTCAGTGCATTTGCTGTTTGCTTTTTGTATCAATTTCCTTGTTTGTGCAAGGCTCTTTCTGCTCTTCCAACTTTCTTTACTTGCCGTATTTCTTGCACACTCAATGCAACTAATGAAGCCCTTGATCAGTTGCATCAGGTGTGCTTGACTCAACACCTGATTTGCAAATGTGTGTTCTTGTTATGGATTTTATTCAGAGGGTTGAAACATTTGGAGACTAGTGTAATCATACAAAGTGTTATTTGGTGTTGAATTTGAAACCACTTGTTGTGTTAGCTGTAGAGCTACTTAAATTCTTCTCATTAGATTAAACCAAACAGCAGAACGTTTGTATATTTTGCTTATAAACCTTATTTGCTTTGGTGGAATAATTGTGGTTGGAATTGTAATTCCATGACTCTGTATGAACTACTTGGCTTTTAGCTACCTTAGACTTAATATTTGTTTAATCAAGTCAGCAATCTTGATTGCTTTTATTTACTTTCCCCTTCTCCTGCCTTTCAGGTAATCCAGCTCTTCAAAACCCGTATGGTGACTCCAACCTCACAGCCCCCATCATGCCTCTGCAGCAGCTGGTGGCAGAGATACTTTTTGTGCGCACCAGCTATGTGAAGAAGATCATTGAGGACTGCAGTAACTCTGAGGAGACAGTCAAACTGCTGCGTTTCTGTTGCTGGGAGAACCCTCAGTTCTCCTCCACTGTGCTCAGCGAACTTCTTTGGCAGGTCTGTTGTCTTTAGGATGTTTCATTGCCAGACTGTTATAGCATGTAATATATTGCTTGTATGATATTAGGAACTAAGTTTTGGTTGTGCACTGTGGTGTTAGGTGGCGTACTCCTACACTTATGAGCTAAGGCCTTACCTGGACCTGCTGCTCCAGATCCTGCTGATCGAGGACTCATGGCAAACGCACAGGTAAGCATCACACATGCATGAACGTGGACTGTCCTAAAAAACATCAGCAGCTGTCCCGTACATCATGAGCTGACCTAAAGAAAAGCTCCACATTGACTGGAATAAATCTCTTTACATACAGATAACAAGTTGAGAATATTTTTTTCCCTTCAAATGTGAAATTTCTTTTTTGGATATGCGAGCAGATCAGTGAATGTGCTAATGATGTATGGGCAAAAACAGCATGAGCTTCTTGCTCTTCCTAAAAGAACAGCTGTGTAGTTTACTAGTTTGCAATTTATTTTTATATTTTTTTTTGTGTGCTGCATTATCTTTTGAGACAATGTTTTATACAAATAAAAGTTCCTGTTTCCCTCTATTTGTATTAGGTATAATTATTATTATTGTGAGAATATTAGATTATAAATCCAGCCTGCTTACTCGTTTGTGGATTGTAGTTTTCGGTTTGTTGATGAACTTCACATTTAACTTTACTTCAAATTTGCTGAAGGATCCACAATGTGCTGAAGGGGATTCCTGATGATCGGGATGGATTATTTGATACCATCCAGCGTTCTAAGAATCACTACCAGAAAAGGGCTTATCAGTGCATCAAGTGTATGGTGGCTCTCTTCAGCAACTGCTCTGTGGCATACCAGATTCTGCAGGTACCAGATTTTTCTGCAGCTTGGTCCAAAAATTACATTAGAACAAGCCAGTGGGCATAATAAATCTTTAATCATGTATTCCAAATTTTCACTCTGCAGAGTAATGGGGACTTGAAAAGAAAATGGACATGGGCAGTGGAGTGGCTGGGTGATGAGCTTGAGAGGAGGCCATACACAGGAAATCCTCAGTACAGCTACAACAACTGGTCTCCTCCAGTACAGAGCAATGAAACCTCCAACGGCTACTTTCTGGAACGATCTCACAGTGCCAGAATGACACTGGCCAAGGCCTGCGAGCTCTGTCCTGAGGAGGTGATTATTTGTACATTGATTGCTAATTCACCATTTTTATTGTTTTAAATACTTCGTTCTGATAAAGATTCAATGATGTGCTGTATGCTATGTATGATTTACAGGAGCCTGATGATCAGGAAGCTCCAGATGACCATGATTCCTCCCCTCCAGAAGACACAGCACTCTACCCTCACTCACCTGGGGCACAGTATCAGCAGGTAACAGTATTCATCTCTGAAGGGTCTAAATTGGTTTTATTAGGTTTCTAAGCTAATATGTTTATGTGAATTTTGACATATTGAATATAAAAGAGAGTTGAGAGAAACAGCAGGTATTTTAAAATAATAAAAATGTGCAGATATTATAATATAGTATAAGATATTGTAAATGCCTTATTTGCATACTTTTGTGATATTCCAGTTGCTGAAGTTTAAATTGACAGTTGGATGGAAACCTTGTATACTGTCACTGTTGTATCGAATCCTCAATTCTATATAAACTTATATAGCTATAAACATTCTTTATGAATGTACCCACAAAAATGATCCGGAATTACTTATGCTAATTGCTAATATCTTGTTGCATTAATGTGCACTGAAGTTAAGAATATTGTTCAGCTTTTCTCACCAAGTTGCTGTTATTCTGTATTTTTACATTTGCCCTGATTACAGAGTACTCATTTTCATTTAGTAAACAAAGTCATTTGGAGTGGTTGGGCGTGAATTTCTAATTGTAGAGAAACTTGCTATCTTTACAGTGGTGGGTTTGGAAACCAGAGTACATAATGTCTACAGCTTTAGCCATTTTATTTATGGCTTTTTTAACACAAAACAATGTCTTGGGCATCAGGCAGCGTATTTATATCTGTAAGGTAGGTTTTAAAGGCATTTTATGATTCAGACATCTGGTTTTCATGACTGCTGCTGTAAACAATTCTCAATATGTACGTTTCTCTAGAAACATCAAACGACCCTGAATGACTGTCTACATCATAATGATTTCATTACGTGGAAATCTAGAAAGAAAAATCAGTGCAAATGCTCCTTAATGTATGCTTTATAAAACCTTATGTGCAATCTCTTTTTCTTTTCTTTTTTTTTCTGTTCTTTCTTTCTTCCTTCACATAGCCGAACAACCACCCCCATGGGCAGCCTTACACGGGCCCAGCTGCCCAGCACATGAACAACCCTCAGCGTCCGCCCCAGAGGCCTCAGGAGAGCTGGGAGGGCACAGAGGAGGTGCCACCCGTGCAGACAAAAGAGTAGCCAACCGCCCCAAGCCTTGCCTCTCGACCCTGTCCTAATCTCGTCTGGCTGACAGATATGTTGGGGCATGCCCAGGCCTTACAAGCACCTGCCACCATTTCTCCAGGACAGAACAACCTCCACGCTCCCCGTTACACCTCCTCGACTCGTTCAACTTGCTCTATCCTGCCCAGCTGTAGTAGTTACCACCTCTCCCTTCTCTCCCCTCATGTCTAACCGCTTATCTCTGTGTCCCAGGATTCAGCTGATTGAGTGTGATGAAACTGGAGTGAATTTGAGTCTCAACACTGATTCTGCTATCGAGCTTGGTGCACAAACACAAATACATGCACACATATACATGCTGCCTATGTACAGCACTTTGTGTAAAGAAGGATTGCCTGTGGGGTAATTGTGTTCAGGAAGTGGGGGATGGTGTACATAGTGTGTATACATTTGGACCATAAAGTAACCACCAACTGTAACAGCAACTGCCAAATTGTCTATTGGTGTCCAAGGCTTGATTTTCTCCAAGATCTTTAAACAGTTTGGTTATAAAATGTTCATATAAAGGGGGAAGGGGGTTCAGACAGGACTAACTTTGGGGGACAAGGTTGTGTCTTCATGCCTTTGATGGCATATAGATTAACTCTGCTGGGTCTTGATGGACACTGTGGTCTGACTGCACCAAGACTAATCAAATTTGATGCCCCTCAGTGACACTTTGCAGGGTCTTTGGTTGGACTGGGTGTCAGTAGGAGGGTTTGGTACATGTGCGGATATAAAAGCACTTCTCTGCATTATTCTTTGTTCCACCCACTTTTTTTTCTTCATGTCACTGGGTTAACTTGGCTGGCTTGGAGTTTGAAGTAATCCACCAAGTGTTTTTCTGGGTTTGATCTTTAATTCATCTGCTGCGATGCTACTTTAGCCCTTCCACATTTTCCTCCTGCCCCCACCTTTGCCTCCAACGTAGGCCTCATTAGTGGCTGTCGCGAGGCAAAGAGGATGCTCAGCTACGTCACCCCCATTTTGCTTTACGAGTCAGCATTTAGATTAATAGTGAAGGATAGCACTTTGGCAGTGAAGAAAATACAAGATTGCTCTTTAGCTTGGATTTGCTTCGTTGTGACTCGACCTCTAGTACATGTGCCACTTCCCCAGTCGCTGTACAGTCAGAGCCCGGCCACGTACCTGTAACGCTGTGTCCGAGGATATTTGTCGGGGTTGGAGGGTTAGTTTGAGCGTGATGCTTTGTGTCTAGCGTTCTGCCGGATTTGTCAGCATCAGAACATACTGTACTACATTTATTTCATGAATGTGTGGGCTTTTATGCTTTTGTCTGAAATACCAAAAAAAGAAAACCTTGCAGAAGTTAAATCAAGCCCACAATATTATATATAGCTGTTTTCTTTTATAGAGGTTATTTTGCTGAATTTGCAAAGACAGAGTGTTTGATTTAAAAGGAATAAATGTCTGTATGTTATTTTTATGAGGAGATATTTACTGTACAGAAAAGATGTGCTCCCTTTTTTTCCTCCTTTTGCCGGCTTTTGATTTGCCGTGAGGTTGATTCTGGAGCTATAGTAGCCATGTTTCACTTGAAGGTTTCTTTTCTGCACAAAAAGTACAATAACAAACTCATTGCTCTGCAAGTAAAAATAAACACGTAAATGCAGTGCAAACTTTATTAGCTTTCTAATGTTTCATTTGTGGTACAATTTGTAAATATCTAATGCACGCAAAAAAGTGAGATTTGAAACCATACATAAACAAGGCAAAGTGTCTCATGGTTGTGGTCGTCTCCTGGTGGATTTTTCCTCAATAGACTGCATCACGTTGTCCAGAGTGCTAGAGAAAACGTATGGATTTGCTGGAGGCTGCCCTAAAACGTCTGCCAAAACCAAACCAGTGGCCTATAGACTTGCTGTAACAGCCTGACACGCAACTACAGAATCTCGGCGGATCCTTGGTAACACTTAGCGCCGTAACGCTTCACAAGGTTTCCGCCAACTTGTCATTAAGTGGCAAGAAACCATAAGGACCCAGCGGATTGGTGTTTCCTCTTCATCCACCTTAAACAAGCACTACAGGTCATCCTGCTCTCAGCCCGTCTGTTAAGAATGCTTCCTTCTCCTAGACTGAGACGTCTCACAAAGTAAAACTTGTTTTTATGTTTATTTTGGCTTTCCCCTTTTTTTCTTTCTGTACATGTTTATTCAGGATCGGATTTGCCTTCTGATTGTTTTTTTTTTTTTTCCTTTTTGGTTTAAGTTTGAACTCTTCTAAAGCTCTTTTTGTGAAACGTGCATGGATAATATTCCTCGATCTGCCTTAGAGCACTGTACAAACCCAGCACACTGTAAAATTATACTTTAAAAGTAAAAAATAAAAATAAATGGTATTTGAATTATTAGCCTGTGCCATATGTTGTTAGCTGTGTACTACAAGGTGGTTTCTCCAGCTTAGTTCAGCTTCACAACACAGAATTAGCCTTGCTGATCCTATGAACATATGCTCGCATTACTTCACCACATGTCAGCCATTAGCTGAGTGAAACACGCCCGTATCTACACATTGTCCAGTTTACAGTGCTTCTATTTCTCTGTGGAAACCTACCTTTTCAGTCCTCCATGTCAATGCGAGGAGATTGCTGTAGCGGTTGTTTTAGTCATGCCCTAAAAAAAAAAAAAAAAAAAAAAAAAAAAAGCCAATGGTCAGGCTCTAGTCATAGAACTGTGTTAGTGGGATTTTTTTGGTATTGTGGCATTATTTTATTTATTTATTTTTATAAAACACATTATCACTACCAGCATGTCATTGTTACTGCAGTGCTAAAAATTATCCACCACTCAATAATGCATTCTCTGTGGTGGTCCTGTGGGGGCCCTGACCACTGATGAATGATGTTAACAGGGATTAACAAGTAATACAGAGAAACAGATGGACTGCACTTCATAATTGTAGAAACATCCAAAACACACAATAGATGGTAAATGAATCTGATGCAGTGAGTGTGAATATAAAAGGTAAGTGTAGCCAATGAGTGTCTGCCCTCTGACATGGCTGGTATGTTTCAGTAGAAGATTTGATGAGGCAGACGAGTACACTGGTTGTTGTCAAACACTTTCAACAAGTTCACAATGAGGTTTTGGTCTAAAACTTGTATTGATTCCTGGGATCTATAGCCCCATTTCCAAAAAAACATTGGGATGCTGTGTTAATTAAAAACAATGGGCAAATCATTTAAACCTTATTAAATTTAATGCAAATACATATTAGATGTTGTAATTTTATTGTGGATGAAAAATGGCCATTTTAAAATTGATGTCACCAACATGTTTTAAACACGTTGAGACAGGTTTTTATTTACCACAGTGTTCAACTCGTCCGTTAATGTTTGTGAACTAAGAAGAGCAGTTGATGCGGTTTTAAAAGCAAAATGTTTCACATTCTTGTTGATCTAGAACTTAAGTTACACAAAAGTTCAGGGTCTCCTTCGTCATCATTCATTTTGTGATGCGCCAAATGTTTTAGTTGGTAACAGTTCTGGACTGCAGACAGGTCAGTTCAGCACACAGTCTGTTCCCTTAAAGAGCCATGCTGTTTGTAATGGGCGCAGAATGTGGTTTGGCCTGGTTTCTCTGAAATAAGCAAGACATCGTCTGGATGGCAGCATATGTTGCTTCAAAGCCCACACTTTTTCTTTTCAGTCCATCCTAAATGAGTTAAGGATCTGAGAAGATGGTGGTATTTCTGGATCCCATTTGTATTTGGTTTCTTTTCATGGTTGAGATTTAACTTGCGTATTTGTAAAGTAATGATGAACTGTGTTAACAAACAGTGGTTTTGGGATGTGTTCCTGAGCCCATGCAGTGATTTACACCACAGAATTGTGTTTTATCACAGTGCCACCCAAAGGCCTAAAGATCACGGCCTTCCAGTACTAGTTTTGGGCCTTGTCCCTTGCATACAGAGATTTCTCCAGATTCTCTGATTCTCTTATTGATGTTACATCCCATAGATGATAAAATCCTTAAGTTCTTTGCGTCTGTCATAACCTTTTTGAAACATGTTGCTGGCATCAAATTTAACATGGGCATCTATTTTTTCAGAAAACAATAACATTTCTGTTTCAGCATTTGATATATTGTCTTTGTATTGTTTTCAATCAAATATATAGTTTAGATGATTTGCACAGCATTGTGTTCTGTTTATTTACATTTGCACAGCCCAACTTTTTAGAAATGGTGTTGTAAGGTGTAGTAAAATGAAATAGTATTAAAATAATAGCTTGTGTACTTACCGCTTTATAAACATTTAAGTGTAGGTTTATTGGTTGTATTGGATAGTAAATACAATGGATATGTTTTTGTTATGCATCAAATTTATGAAGTATGGGTGTCATGAGTACTTAAATTGGTGATTGTGGGTCTTTCTCTATATTTTCTCTAAGACTTCACATTAAATCACTTTGAATGGTTTTGTTTACCTCTCATTAATTCACTTATGCAGACATTTTTTTCGGAAAATCAGTGGAAATCTGAAAACGTGTGTGTGTGTTCACACTGATGCTGGGTGTGTTGGTACAGTAGAAAAGAGGAAAGAAATGCGAGTACTCACTGCTGTCTGTGGATATTAGGCTGACAGCATTCATTTGAAAGAAGTCACTAAACATTTACTCTTAAACTAGTTCAAGTTTAAAACTGTGGCGAGAAACCCAATGGCCGGTTTTACATCCCAAACCTCGCGATATGTCAGCATGATGACGCAGCGGGAGTCTGGGCCAATAAAACTAGCCGCTTTCCTCTCCGCTTTTATTCCACCACGGACACAGCCTGAGTCTGTAGCATACAAGCTTAGGTCGAGTTCACACACGGTAGAAACAAGGAAACCTTAGTTTTATCCGTCGAAAATTATAGCAAAACCCAAGTATTTGTAGTTTTATTTAAGATTTGTAGCCGGCGTGTCGAGTATACTTTCCGCTTGTGAGTCGTTAACTTACAGAACAACGTCTATAAAATCGCACCAGGAGGACCGAGCTAGCTTCTTACCGGCAAACAAAGAAACCCTTTCTCAAAGAAACAACTCCTCAACACTCTTTAGTTATGAGTCATGTGGCCGTCGAAAATGTACACGGTCTAGACCAGCAGGTGAGTGGAAACAAATTTGTGTCTTTGTTTTGTATTCGACCAAAAAATGGGCTTTATTAATAAGTCGGAAATAGCGAGCGTTACTCGCGGAGCCCTGGCTTGTGCTCGACTAGGCTAAGCTAATCGGCTAACTGCGTGTCGTAATTTGCGGGCTAAAATGGAGGTTGGTGGTGTAGATGGAGGGAATGGTGATGATGGCGGAACTGCATATTTCAATGCGGCGCTTGTTTCCCCCCAGCAGCTCGCCGGCTCACCGCAGCGAAGCTACTCACTGTAGGGCTATTTTATTCAGTTGGTCGCTATTCTTTTTAATCAGCCCATGTTTCTTTTTTTAAACCAAACCTTTCGCAGTGAAGTCTACACGATAAGTTTGAGCAGCTAACGTTACCAAGATTGTCGGCTCGTTTAGGTTGAGTAAACTGCCAGCTAGCAGCGTTAGCTAACTTCTGTTAGTAAGTTTATTTCGGCCTGTCGGCGCTGCGTGTCAGAACTAGATGCTGATATTTATTTAAATCGAGGTCGACTATTTGGTTTTAGTGTAACTGCTGTGTTGTCACACTATCGAAACGAGAATAAGTTTGTGCGCTAGTGTTATCTTTTATGTTGGACAAGTTTCGTTGGCAAATGCGCTTCATCGGACAGTTTTTACATTTAGCATTACGTATATATTCGAGATTAAAGTATTTGTTAGCTTTAAGGCTAGCAAAAGAAGCAGGTAACCTCGGCCACATTTTAGGTCGGGCTGTTGTCTCGCTAGCATTTGCTAACGTACCTATTCCTTATGGGCCATTTAGGAAAATTCCCTTATTGGGCATCCACTGTCTGCTTGATTGTTTTCTACATTTAATGATTTTGTAGGTTGTTGGCGGAAGCTTTGGTAACTGTCGGCGGAGATAACCGCTGGAAGGCCGAAACAAAATAGCTTAGCACATGAAGAGTAAAGGCTGATCCTTGTTATTTAGTTAGCCTGCGGTAGAGACTTCGCAGACTGTACATGTGACCATTGTTACTTAGTTATTCCATTTCTGTTCTTTTTTCCTGTTTACTCGGTTTGGCCTGTTTTTGCATTTGCTTTTTGCACTTTAACCCTGTTCATCCCGATTTCTCTTTCAGCTCGCTGTCCTAGACTTGAACTCTGATGTACAAGGAGGAGGCACTGGCAGTAAGTATTCATTTGACCTGACCATTTTGTGATCCTAGTGTTAGTTTAGCAGAGTGACTGTCATAGTTGAGTAATCCAGTAGTTCCTAAGGCTGTGATCCTCCATATATTTGTTCTGTTCCAGGTGAACCTGGTAATTAAAGTTTATTGCATTTAGTCTTTTATTCACAATGAATTGTCTTGCAATAGTCCTAATGGTGGAAAGTCATGATTGGGTGAGCAATAGGAAGTATTTAAGCCTGTTAATTTCTACACAGGATTTGTCTGATTTTTATAAGTTTGCTATCCTAACGAAAGCTGTCTGTCACCAGGGCGTTACATTCCACCCCATTTAAGAAACAAGGAGGCTTCCAAAAATGGTAGGTGTCCCTTGTCTTGTTTGCTTATTCTCAAGCCTCTTATTAGAGCCACCAACAGTTCTTCAAAAGAAACAACTTTCTTAAATGTATAGTACATAATTGACAGCGCTAAATTAGTTATTTTGAACGTAGCCTGTCAGTGTACTCGAGTGATAAATGAACTAAATGTAAGTAACTTCTGTGTGGATAAACTATTTGCACTTTTTGCATTTGCGTTGTTTAAACATACCTTCCTGTTTTAAAGGTGGTTTAGTGTGTTAAACAAGAGAGAAAGAAAATGCAGAAAATTTCCTATGAGGTTAAGTATGGACTGTATATAAAATAGAACTTATTTGGATTTGAGGAAAAGGCAATCAGAGCTTGAGTTTGTGTTTGAGAGTCAGCAACTACTCGGTGCTGACAACTCCTGAAAATGACTACAGATAAGCTTGGCAAAACATCTGTGGGAGGTTGTGTTGGTGGGTTGTAGGCTCAATTGTAGTTGCAGATATTTGGACATGGAATTACTTACCCTTAATACTTGTCATGTGTATCTGAAATGGATATAAGCTAAAATTAATTTAATGTGTCCAGAGCTAGTAGGTTACTAGTTAAAGTAGCTAGCGTACTACTGAGACTAAGCAAGTAAGCTTTAATTCTAAAAGCATATGCCACTGTTTAGTCTTATTGCAAGCCTTTGTGTAACAGCAAAACCGTGTAACAGATTAGTTTGCTGCTGTTAACCCATTCAAATGAACAGTCTCGAATTGTAAGTATTGATACAGCCCCATTGTTTGAGTCACACAATGACCAATTAGCATACTCATACCACCCATACTTCATAAATTTGATGCTTTAATTTTCTAGTGTTTTTCATGGTATTACCAGAATCGCCCCACAAAGAACTCTACATGGTTGCTATGTTATTCTATTACGGTATTGATGAGCAACTATGTCTAAAGGTTGGCCTTACAATCCAAACGTCTGAACTTGTTCTAGAACAGTTTACATCTGCAGCCCAAATTGCCCTCTGATGAATGCTGCATTGGTAGGTGTTTGATACAAATATAATTAAATTAACACAAGTTCCACATTTAAACCTTAATGTTTGTTTTTTTTTTCCTCAACAATTGTTTAGCTTTAGTGTTGTAATTGACAGCGCAACTTGTAGGTTTTATTTATTTGCAAATAGGCACTTTTTCTAGTGGTAACTTTAGTTTAGTACAATAACCCTGCAGCATAGCAGCGCTGTATTTACTATTTTTGTGTGGATGTGTTGAGGGACAGTTGGGTCTCTGTGAATTTACTTTGAATTTGGGCCTCTAGTTTTCAGATACTGGTTAGTGCATTCAGCGTTTGCTAAAAGGTGTTTTATAGATGCGTTTCCATGACCCCTCTTCCCTTTAAATGTACTTAAGCACGGTGCTAATAAAGTGACCTTACTTGTATTGCTGTATAGTGCTTGGTAGAGATGGCAAGATCCATTGACTATGTATTGGTATCAAACAAATTTTTATCAAAATATGCGATCGGTGATCAGCCGATACTTCTGCAATTTACCCGATCCTGAGAGCCGACCGATGGTGTTAAACAAATGAGGCTAATTTCTGTATTTCCAGCTAACCTTTTGTTAACACCCTGATCGGTTTATCTCCAATGCTTGGTTCTGCTACTGTGTACTATGAAAATAGTCATGATTTGGAACTGCATAAATAGTTTCAGTGCAGTAGTATCTGAGTGCTGCGTTTACACTAAAACGTCTTGTCCTGCATGTCGGGCAGGTTTGCAGTTTTGACATCAGTGACTTATTTCAGAATATCTGCTTTGGATCAGAAAGACCTGGCTTTTATTTTGATTGCCTGTGCACAGACACAACAAGCCACTGCTAAAGCTTTGCTTGCTTGCTTTTCATGTCTGTTGCACATTTTTCTGTACAGATTCTCCTGGAGGATGGGATGGCGGCCGCAGCAATGGATTTGTAAATGGCTACCATGATGGCCGAGAGAACCGCATGAATGGCAGCAGTGCTTTTGGCAGCCGTGGGCCTGTGCGCACTGACCGTGGAGGCAGAGGAGGTTACAGAGGCAGGGGCAGTGGCTCCTTCCAGCCAGGGCAAAACGCAGGTTTGTATGAAGTTGTGAACTTGACTGTTCAGGAGTGAAAAATAAGTAGAGGTGAACGTTGGATGACTTTTATTTATTTATGCAGGCTTTGGCTATGACAATAAAGAAGGAGGTGGATGGAATGCCCAAAAAGATAATGCCTATAGCAGTTTTGGTGGCCGTTCTGACAGGGGCAAGTCTGCCTTCTTCAATGATCGTGGATCCTCTTCCAGGGGAAGGTAACATTACCCCTTTAAACTGTCAGTATGAAGCATCTCTGAGCTGTTGGCACGCATGTCTCATCAGAGCAAATCACTCAAGTGCATATATCTGGATTAACTAGGTATGAGCGTGGAGGTTTTGGTGGTGGCGGAAACAGCCGCTGGGTCGAGGAGTCCAGAGACGATGAGGACTGGTCCAAACCTCTGGCCCCAAATGAAAGGCTAGAACAGTGAGTACTTACCAATGCTTAATGACTACAAATGTAAATGCTAGCCTTCAACAATCAAGCCATAATAAAACCACTTCCTTGTTTCTACACATTTTCCAATTTATCTGTTTTGTGTTCTATATACATGCATTACAATTACATATTGTGGTCCATCTGTGGTCCTGATTATTGAGGAACAGGATGAAATCTTCTAAAATGCATGTGTATATGGTATATGCAGCTGAAAATGAGTGTAGATACAAGGAGGTGGTTTTAATATTAAGGCTGCTTGGTGTATTTTTATCCATACCTAGCATACTTTCTAATATTCTTTTTATTCCTCGTAGTGAGCTGTTCTCTGGAAGCAACACAGGGATTAACTTTGAGAAATATGATGACATTCCTGTTGAAGCCACCGGCCACAACAGTCCTCAACACATTGAGAGTGTAAGTGTTCGAACTAAGATGTACATTTAATATTTACAAGTATATGCGAAGTCCATGTGTTAATTACCATGTTTTGAAATGTCTTGTGTAGTTCCATGATGTTGACATGGGAGAGATCATTATGGGCAACATCACTCTGAGTCGCTACACTCGCCCCACCCCAGTCCAGAAGCATGCTATTCCCATCATCAAATCCAAAAGAGACTTGATGGCATGTGCACAGACAGGTCAGCTATCCACTTTATACTGATATATCTGAAGTCTGTTCTTTATATGCTTGAGTGAGTAAAGCAGTTGAGTTGATGGTCTCTTGTGTTCTCCCTCTCAGGCTCTGGTAAAACTGCAGCCTTCTTGCTGCCAGTGCTGAGCCAGATTTACACAGATGGGCCAGGAGATGCTCTACAGGCTGCAAAGAACAGTGCCCAGGTAGGTGTATTTGTGCTTGTGGCTTTTAAGTTGTTTGTTTGGATTGACTCTTCTCATACTGTGTGTTACCCTGTGGCTAAGATGATGCCTTTTGTTGCTCTAGGAAAATGGAAGATATGGCCGTCGTAAACAGTATCCCATTTCTCTGGTTCTGGCTCCCACTAGAGAATTGGCTCTTCAGATATATGATGAAGCCAGGAAGGTATCTACTCGCTTGTAATTCCAAATAATTTTGTGTTCTTAACAAATTGTCCAAAATGTAATGATCCCTATTCATTTCCCAAACCTTAGTTTGCATATCGATCACGGGTGCGTCCGTGTGTAGTATATGGAGGAGCTGACATTGGACAGCAGATCCGTGACCTGGAGAGGGGCTGCCACTTGCTGGTTGCCACACCTGGCCGTCTTGTAGACATGATGGAGAGGGGCAAGATTGGCTTGGATTACTGCAAGTGAGTTGTTTTTTGTTTTTGTTTTTTTTGTAAGTAACTAAGGCACAAATTAGTTTGTTTGAGGCTGATTACATTCCTTGTGTGCAAAAGTGCGCTAATGTACAATGGTCTTGGACTGAAATTGGTATTTGTTCTTTACACCAGGAAAAAATTGTTTGGTTCTCCATCTGAGCTTTTGTGTATTTTGTGCTGCAGTTACTTGGTCCTGGATGAAGCTGACAGGATGTTGGATATGGGTTTTGAGCCACAGATCCGACGTATTGTGGAACAGGACACCATGCCTCCTAAAGGCCTGCGCCAAACCATGATGTTCAGTGCCACCTTCCCGAAGGAAATCCAGGTAAGGAAACTGTTCCTATATGTATGGTTATGTATATTCTGCTGCAAAAATAAACTTGTAATTGGTTAGTTTGTTAATGGTAATGAAAAATGTTGTCCCAGCTGCTAATAGTTTGCTACTGCCAGAGATGTCTAAATATACTGGAGTTAACTAAATGTCTTGGACGTCCTCTAGATTCTGGCACGTGACTTCCTGGATGACTACATCTTTTTGGCTGTTGGGCGTGTAGGCTCCACCTCTGAAAACATTACCCAGAAGGTGGTCTGGGTTGAGGAAAGCGATAAGAGATCCTTCTTGCTTGACCTCCTGAATGCCACAGGTGACTTTCAAACTATAAAAATATTTACTAATAAAATACTATTAACTCCTTAAGACACAATGCATTTACTTGTCAGCCATGTCTAAGATGTGCCAGAGTCAGCAGAGTGTTTGTATGGATAAAGCTAACTAGGAACCTTCATTTCCTCAAACATGGCAAACATCTAATGTGATCGTCCACACTGTAATTGGGACTGTTTCAGTGTGCAAGTTATACATAAAGCTTATTGTGAGGTCTGGTTTTATCCAAAGTTATACCAAACGAGGTTCAGGACAGCACTGGGGAAAGCAGGGAAAAACCTGGTGAGTAGAGTTTTTTTACCCCAGTGAACCTGCAAGTCTCGTCACAACTTTGTTTTTCTTTGTTTACATGCCATCAGTGCCACGTCATACATTGGGTATCTTGTCAGTCTTATGCATGTGACATGTTTTGTAATGTCCCTTCCCTTCGAACTGTGGACATCTTTCCTGGCCCACAATATTATTTTAAAACATTTTGAATCATCTATTTGTTAAGGTCTTCGTTCCTCATCACACATTTTTGGAACGATAATGTGTGGCAACGTTGTACCCAACTTTTTTCCTACCATTCTTTATGTATATCCCATCATGTTCCCATGAGATTTTTTTTCAGAGTCTTTATCCAATTCATGCCAAAATACAGATTCAAATAAGTATCGAATGTAGGTGTGCCATGTGAACTTAGTAGCCCTCTGTTCTATTTCCCTTGTTTCCTCTCTGTTACTACAGGTAAAGACTCTCTGACTCTGGTGTTTGTGGAAACTAAAAAGGGTGCAGATGCGCTTGAGGACTTCCTGTATCGTGAAGGCTATGCTTGCACCAGTATCCATGGCGATCGTTCACAAAGAGACCGTGAGGAAGCGCTGCATCAGTTCCGATCAGGGAGATGCCCAATTCTGGTTGCCACTGCTGTAGGTCTTTTGTTTTGGCCATCCTAGTCTACACAGCATTCTCAGTAGATGTGCCTGTAAGATTATTTTTGCTGAGTCTGAATACTGGCATGCACATGCTTAAAGTACAGTAATAGCTGGATTTTATACAGAGCAGATCTAGTTGATGTAGCAGGAAAAATAGGTCCAGTATATTTTATTTTAGATATAATGGTTGTAGCATGTTGTCGACTACTCTCTAAACCATTGTCATGGTCTTGCAGGTGGCTGCACGTGGTCTGGATATTTCCAATGTAAAACATGTTATTAACTTTGACCTGCCCAGTGACATTGAAGAGTACGTCCATCGCATTGGTCGTACTGGTCGTGTGGGCAACCTTGGTAAGAATTTGTTGTTTCATTTAATGTTACTTAAGGCACATTGTTCTTGTAAAAGCATGTCTAGTGTTCATCGATTTTATTTTTAATGATTTGCTTGCTTGTTTAGGTCTTGCTACCTCATTCTTCAATGACAAGAATAGCAACATCACCAAGGACTTGCTGGACATTCTGGTCGAGGCTAAACAGGAAGTGCCATCTTGGCTGGAGAGCCTGGCTTATGAGCACCAGCATAAGAGCAGCAGCCGTGGCCGCTCAAAGAGGTGACTATGCATAGTTATTTTTGACAGTTACCCTAGACAGATTGAGGCATTTGTGACCTGAAACAAGGCCTGATTTCTTTGTGGAGGTGTTCTTGGGATCCAAGAATGATTTGGGTTTGGTTTCTCTTGGGTTTTTAAATTTGTTTCCAGTTTGAGTGGCCTAAATGAAGCCCAATGCATTGGAACTGTTTTGGGACTTTTTTTTTTTTTTTTTTTTTTTTTTTTGGTACGCCCTTCACTGAAATTGTTATGATGTTTGTTAGGTTCTCTGGTGGGTTCGGAGCCAGGGATTACCGGCAAACCAGCAGCAGCAGTAGCGGAGGCTTCAGTAGTCGTGGCAGCCGTAACTCAGGGGGCCATGGTGGAAACCGAGGATTTGGTGGTGGTAAGGGTCGGTTTCGCTCAGGAATGCCCTGATTGGGGGGATGAGCCTTAAAGCCTTCTTTTTATCACATTTGTTTGTGTTGATACAATAATGAACACACAAATTAAATAAAGTGTGCTTCTTTCTAATGTGGAATTCTTTGTTCTTAGGTGGATTTGGAAACTTCTACAACAGTGATGGTTATGGAGGAAACTACTCTCAGGTGGACTGGTGGGGAAACTAACGGCCTCTCCCTGCTTTACATCTTTCCAAACCCACACTCTCAATCAGTGGGTCACCATGCCAAACTCACTGAATGGAAACCACATGTAACTTAGCCAGACTATATACCCTGTGTAGCTTTCAAGAACTTGACAGTACATTACCAGCTGTGATTCTCTGACCAGGTCCCCAAATGAAGCATATTGCTGGCTATAGGAGATGGGGTCGCCAAGACAACTGAAGGGTTGTCCACAGGGGAAACCGGTCTCCAGACCTGCTCGTCTGTAGAAACGGGGAAAAATGCAGAAAGTATACTTCATTAGAATCTTTTGACTTGTTTTCCACTACATCTCATTGCTTTCTTTGTAGTAATTGAGAATCATTTGTTAATGTACTGTGCCTTGAAATTTTGACCTTTTTTTTGTTGTTCCTTTTAAATATCAGACTGGCTAAGACTTGGCTGCAGTTGAGATTTTTATTGTTCCTGCTCGTTTTTTTTCCCTGAACATAGTTTTTTGTTTTATGGTTTCTTTTTTTTCCTTTTTTTTTGTTTTGAAGGCAAGAAAATTAAGCTTAAGCTTAATCAAACCTTGGCAAACTCTGGGATGGTCTGACTGAGTCATGATCTTGTTCTGAACTTCAAATTTGTAACAGGGTCACCAGACTGTCTCTCCCTCTATTGGCTTTCACTCTTGCTTAGCTAAAACAAACATTGTGCTGCAAGGGAAAGAAGACATTAATGCTAATGTTAATCTTGCTCACGCTATCCTGGAGAGGTACCTCTTAAGGACGCGTTAGTCGTCTGAAAAAGAAATACCAAGCCATTCCAGTTTATGATCTCTTAATATCCATAGTCATTTGTGAACTGTGTACCTCCATTCACGCCAGTGTTTGGATGCACAGAGCTTGAACGCTCCCACTTGTGAATTGTAACATTTCAGGCAGCTAGTTCAGTACCGCAGACTAGCCGTTTGGAGGAGTGGAGATTGTTTATTCATTCTGTTTTCTTACTTGAACTATTGTGGAAGTGGCAATTGGATTTTTTTTTTTCTTTTTTCCTCATTAAGTAGTTCTTGATGAAATGGTGAAACTCCAAGCTACTGCCATTGTGAAACGTTCAAATGGCTACATTAGGACCACAGTGTCAGAGTGGACTGGCCCTAAATGCCAAGCCCGTCTCTGCAGTAATTCGCATGCTAGTGTTCTTGTTTTTTGGTCAAGGAGATATTCGGATTTCTGCAGCAGGCTTTTATTTTCGTTACGAAGAGTGTCATCCAGATCTTCATTTTATTTCTCTCTTTTCCCAAGCTGCGTTGAATTACGAAAAAGACATCCTCGGGCTTGCACTAGAGACACGGCTCCCCTTTGCGACCCCCAGGGGCGGGGGGCAAACTGGGTGCTGGACAAAATCAGGAATAACGTACACCGGAAAAGGAACTGCACAGGGTGAGGCGAAGGCTAGTGGGATTGCAGTTTTGGCATAACACTTTGTATTTTTCTCTTTCTTTGGTAGTAGTGAATGAGGTTTCCATGGCGTCCTGGCCAAAGACAGGGTTACAGTTTCCCCATCCCTCCCTTTACTGTTTGTTACGGCGGTTGAGCTGCCGTGCGGTACTGTGGAGACAAGGCTGTCGGTAAGTGTGACTGGCAGCGCTCACTTCTCCCTTTCAGCGGGCGAGGTCTAAGAGGGGTGGGCAGGATACTACATTTAACTGAAGTGCAATAGATTTCCTCTCATGCGTGTTGTGCCTTTGACATTTAAAGAAGTTTGAGAAATGGTGAACTGAAGCAGATGCACTGACAGTGTTGTGGTAACTTGAGACGAGTGGTGCTATTTAGGTCTAGGCCCATGTATGTTATGCCCATCAAGTTTTACAAAAAAATGTTCTTTTATTGCACATCTAGAGTTTTATATAAATGTCTTGAGTGCGTGTCCTTAAGCTTCCAAATAATTGTGTGTGAAGACTGTAAACTTAAAAAAGAAAAAAGGCAAAAAAAAAAAAAAAGAAACGCAGCTTGTTTACAAAAGGGGAAGGGTTCTCAATATTTAAACGGAACAATTAGGGACCAGGGACTCGGCAGTGGGGAATTTAGCTATTTGCACACGGATTACTAGATTCTACTTTTGCTGCTAGTTTGTGTAATTTATTGAGCATTTTTGAAAAATATTTATTTTTATAAGCCTAAAAGTGATAGTTTCAAGTAACTTGACCAAAAGACAGTACAAAAACACTGGCACTTGAATGTTGAATGTCACCCGTATGCGTGAAATTTATATATTTCGGGGTAGTGTGAGCTTTTTAATGTTAAAGGTCATTTTGGACTCATCAAAATCCACACCTGTAGTCTCTCGGCCAAACATTTAGATCTTAGTATGTGAATTGGCAGCCAAAATTTGAAAGCTAACAACCATGCCAAGGTTTGGACAAAAGTTATCAAAACATTTTTCCTAAATATGTACCAGTGCAAAGTGTCCAGATTGTCAGTTTTTTTTTCTGTTTTGTTTTCTTTCTTTAATAAATGTGACTTGATTTTTGTTTTTCGGGTTTTTGTTTTTGTCCCCCCTCCAGTGAATGTCTGGCACATGGCAATCTTAAGGAAAAACATGTGGTTATTCTCTTGTTGCATTTGCAGAAATTGGGCATTTGGAAGTACTGTTCTCTGCCAGGTTTGGTGATGAATTCCATTTAGTCTTCATTTACAGGCAGTTGTTGATAGTTCACAAAAAGGCAGAAAGACCAGGAGAGAAACAGGCATTTGATTCACCAAACCATGACAAAGAACATTGCCAGAGCCCTTAGAGTTAGAAGTTGCTTTATGTACTAGTTTAGAAGCTGTGCACTGCACGAGAAAACGTTTATTGTATGATTTTACCAAAATAAAGTTTGAAATGGCAAGTATGCAAATTGTTCTCTTTGCCAATTTTCTGCAGTTGCTTCACACCAGCACTGCGTAAGATTTGTGTGTTCTGGGTACTTGTTTAATTACTGTTGTATCTTGTGGCGTTCAGATTTTTTTTTTAATTTTTTTTTCCCCTTTTGAAACCACAAAGCTCAGTACAGCTTGACTTTAATCCTCTCAATTGTTGGGTGCAAAGTCTAAAAGTAATAATCGTTATTAATATTCTAGACATTATTTTGGAGATGGCATGTTAGTCTAGATATTCTGTGTAAGCTCATTAAAACATTTGTGTGTTTGACTTATTAGGCAAAGCAGCTTACTTGCCTTTTATGTCCATCTAAAGTTTTACATTCTGATTCAGAAACTTTAACTAGGGCATTAGTGCTCTTTGTGGAGTTAGTTGGACAAGTATAAGCTGGCTCGATATGAAACATCATGAGCACTGCTGAGTCAGGAGAAAATTACATGCTTTAGTTTCTGAATACGATTGATGATTGAATTCTAAAGAAAAACAAATGTTCCTCTCCGTTCAGTTCTCCTTTGGAAGCTTTACATGCATTTCTACATTTTATTATTCGCCAGCTACTTGTTTGAGATGTTTAGGTGTGTTTTCCCCATTCCACCTTAATCAGTGCGGCATTTACATGGTTGTGCTCCATATTCCACTTTTACGTATGTTATGTTGAATGGCCTGGTCCATCAAAAACATTACATTTTTGTTCTTTTGATCTCTTTATGGTGGTTACTCTTTTGTCCTTCCTTTTTAACAACAACCTGTGTACCTGCATTAGTTTATCACAGCACTCACAAACCAAAATTGGTTTGGGCTTCACTTTTTGGACCACATATGACTATGAATAAATGTCATGTGGGTACTCAGGAAAAAAAGGGCTGCTTTGAGTTCTCAAATGCAAAATTAAGATTATACTGATGAGGTGATGACAATTGCAGCTAATCTGCTTACATTATCAGGAGACTCACCCTTTCATGTTTTGACTAAGTTCTCTTTGAATGCTCTTTAGCTAGTCTATTGTGCATTTTGAGGTGTGTTAAGGATTCAGTTGTACAGTCATGGACAAAGTTTTGAGAATGGCACAAATTTTGGTTTTTACGAAGTTTGCTGCCTCAGTTCTTAAGGTAGAAATTTGTATTAACTCTAGATTGTAAAGAGTGATCAAATAAGTTGCAATTAATTGCAAAATCATTCCCTGCCATGAATAATGACCAAGGAGAGATGTAAATTCAACAGGAAGTATAGGGACTGGACAGCAGAGGACTGGTGTACAGTTATGTTCTCTGATGAAGCCCCCTTCAGGCTGTTTGGTATGATTGTCTGGAGAAGAAAAGGTGAGCGCTAACACGAGTCCTGTGTCATGCCAACAGTGAGACCATTCATGTGTGGGGTTTCTCATCCAGGGGAGTTGGGTCACACTGCCATGAATAAGGAATGGTATCAAAACATCCTCCAAGACAAACTTCTCAAAAACAAAAACCCAGAAACTGTGATCAACTCCAAGCACTGATTAGGCAAGAATGGGTTGCCATCATTCAAGATTTTGCCCAGAAGCTGATATCCAACATGCCGAGGCGAACTGCAGAAATCCTAAAGAAGGATTAACATTGTAAGTATCAAGTCATTGCTTAAACTGGATGTATTTGTCAATAAAAAGTTAACACACATGTGAAATGCTTATAATCGTATTTCATTTTCCCCAATAAACATCTGACAAAAGGTTCTAAAATAACTGAGGCAGAAATCGCTAAACCAAAATTTGTGCCATTGTGTTATTCTCTTTTCATCTTCAGCTTTTTTATAGATGACATTTGCTTCCAAAAATTAATGGTACTTAATAGAATCTATTTTTCACTCTACTAGTGAAATGATCCCTGTGCCACCAGCTGCAACACAAAGACAGAGCAGGATACGAGTGCTTAACAGTTGGAGACGTGAAATTCTGCACTCTTATCTCCAAGCATGTTACAAGTTACAAGAATATATTAAATGAATTGAATTAAGAACTATTTGTCACTTGTGTTTGCACACAGCAGAATTTAACCTCTGCATTTAAGCCATCCGTGCAGTGAAACACCCACATATACAGGAAGCAGTAATTAGTCTGTTCTGATCTGTATTAAATTGAAAATAGTATAAAAGCACAATGTACGATGTTTTACTTTATGAACGTTATTGTTTTTTCTAAATATACACTTATTTCAAATGTATTGTTTGCACAAAAAATGGAAACAGGAGCATGTTTACCTTTTTCACAGCTCTTAATAATTGTTTGGAGACTGAAGACATCAATTGGTTAAGTTTTGATAGCAGATTCTTTTGTTATACAAGTCTTCAGCTGTGCAACCACACAGGGCCTTCAGCATTGTATTTAGCACTGTAGAGCGTTAAGTGCTTGCAGTTCCTTTTGTGGTGAACATTTTGGAATGTGTTGCAGGCATGAATTTCAGAATCAGTGTATACAGAACAGAGGGGTCGATATTAAATAACTAGTCAGAACGGTTTTCATTCAAATACAAGCCAAAGTAGATTTATGAATCACTGTTTTCTGTTTTTACTTGCATTTTACCAACTGTTCCAACTCTTTCGGAACTGACTGTAGAATATAGGGCAACAAAGACAATCATCTTCATCCTTTATGTAACAGACAAGCTACAAATGGCTGTAAGGGATGCAGAACAGTGTTCAACAGTGCAGTCTTAATGAGGGGCTTAACTTATTAACAGCAGTGACATGCACTGGAGTTAAATGTCAACCTAAATTCAAAGTTAGAAACATTACTCTATCTCCAAGACCAATGAAACAAAAACAATTCAAATTCAAAACACGTGTTTGTTTTTTATTTTCTTAGTTTTTTTAGTTGAGAGAAAAGTACAGCCTCAGGAATTTTTAATCAATAACCAATATTTTTTTTTGTTTTACGTTATTTTTGTTATTAACTCATTGTGTAGCAAATGCCTTACCATTATTAATCATTTACAAGCAATACATGTTACTGAAGTGCTTTATGATTATAATAATTTTAACAATGGTTCCTTTCCATGTATCTGTTAATGTCAGAAAGAACAGAAAAACTGAGTACCCGTATAAATGCGATCACCATACAGTACGTAGAGTTATTAGTAGAAAAAGGTGGCATTTAGCTTAACAAATAATACATAGAACATTAGACAGTGACACGTTGTATCCATCCATAACTGCACCATATAATAAGGAAGGCTACATTTATGTGATCCTCTGACATTTATTTTCTCATCTCTGTTTAGATGTATGTAATATATGCACAAGCATGATGAGATCTAGAGTTGTACATCACAATATTGCAGATGGGCGAGTGCGCATGTTTGTCTGCATGTTGAATAGAAACTGTAAACTGTAGTTTGCGTGAACCTACAAGTGGACTTCAGCATGGAATCCAAATATCAACAGCCATCAAATACTCCAGACTGACAGCCTTGCATACTTCATCCATTGGCAAAACAAGAGTAGAGAAAAAGAAGTACAGTAGAGCTTCTAGAGGTTCACAGATGACACATTCTCACATCATTAGTGTAGACCTTTTTCACAGACTTGTAACAGTTTGGCTCAAGAGGCAAGGCCCAACAAGAATCCGCCAACAAAGCCACTGGACAGGACAATGTTCCTTTTGACAAACTCTGTAGCCTGAAAAACATAAAGAAGACAAATAAAGATGGGTTTCTTAAAGAATCATCTGAATAAAGAAACCATAGCTTCACCTGTTGTAAACATGCCAACTTGCCTCCTACAGTGATGGCTCAATATTGTCTAGAGTTACATTCCTTGGTTTAAAGATGAGACAACCTCACCTGATGATATAACTTGAAGGTGGAAGAAACTTTTAACAAACTACAACTGCTTTAGTGAACACTTGAGGCAGGCTCTTTGAACTTTTTATATGCTGCTCAGATTTGGCTCCCCTTCCTACGTCAAGTGGGGACTTATTTAGCTGGAGTCGGTATTATTTTAATATCTCCATGCATGGCTCCAGAGCTACCAGAGCTAGAGGTGCGCCTTTTTTTTCTTGAAAGTGTGGCAGCCACTAGCATCATGTCAAAACTAACAGCTAAGCCCAAAACTGCTCCGTTGTTAGCTGCACCTGTGTAAAAGTTTTTTGTGATGGCAACGCCCTGCTACAGTCAGCAAAACCCTGTATGTGTGCTCTGCCCACTTTGTGACTGATAGGAAGTTGAAGTCAGCTTCTTATTTGCCAGCTTCTTGTTTAAATTACACCTTAAATGGTGCAGCAGTTCCATCCTGGCGCCTCAGACAACTGCCGTTAACTGTGGCAGCATTTATAGCGGAATGGGACGAGTACGAAGCCAACTTCAGCCTGATGTGTCTGACTGCTTTTCCAAACTGGGTCAGTACAGGACTGGCAACGAAACTTTACCTAAAAGAGCGATCAGCACCAACTGGTCATGGCAAAACTACAGCTGAGGGAAATGTAGAGTTGCAATTAAAGATATTTAATCCAAATTAGGTTTACTAGCAAAATGTACAAACAATACAAAATTCCACTTTTAATGACTACTGCAGTCTCTGAATTATTCAACCCCCTGAAGAGAGTCCCTCATAACAGCACACTTTTGTAATCAGGTGTTGTCTCAAGCACACATGATGCAACTAATCATTGGCGTCATCAAGTGTGCTTGAGATATAACACATCAAATACCTGGACTGGCTAGGGGTTTGCTGTGTGTGACATTTGATTGCATGCTAGAAATTGCATGTAAAGAGTGTACACAGGGTTGAGCAGAGATCACTGCATTGCATAAACGAGGAAAAGGATTTACAACGATAGCAGAGGCAATGAAGAGATACAGTTGGAAACATAGTTTGCAAGTTCAAAGCTGAAGGAACACTGGCTACACTATTTGGAACTGGCAGAAAGAGGAAGCTAACACGGGTTTGGTGGCAGCAGATGCTGAGGTTTCGGTTTGTACTCCAAGATGTACACCTCTACTGACCCAAAAGCATAAGAAACATCAGCTTCTATGTGCTCAAAACCATATAAACAAGCCACAGAGGTTTTGGAATTCTTGTGCCTTTTTTATGCCTGTGAATCAGCAGTATGTCTGCAAGGAGGAGAATGAAGCATATGCTGAAAAGAACACCCAGCCTACAGTGCGGCATGGCAGTAACTCTGTGATGCTCTGGAGCTGCCTTGCTTCCTCTGGCACTGGAAACCTGTAGTATCTAGAGGGCAAGGTGGATTCAATCAAGTGTCAGGAAATCCTTTATGCCTTCCGTGAGGAAGCTGAAGCTTGGGTGTCATTGGACTTTCCAACAGGACAATAATCCACCGTCACAGTCGGCTGACTTGAACCCCGCAAAAAATCTTAGGTGGGTTTTAAAGAAGGAAGACGCAACACACAAACCCAAGAGTAATAATGAACTGGAGGCCACCGCCCACGAGAAATGAGATAAGATTCCACAGAAACACTGTCAGACGCTGGTGTCTGGCTTTGAATCATGTTTGCAGCAGGCCATAACAGATTAAATGAGCTCTACTAAATACTAAAGTCACTTGTCATGACTTGTCATGAATACTTTTAAGACTGCAGTTGTCAGTACCAGTTTGATGATAACCATAATTTGCAATGGCGATTGAATCATTTTGATTGCAATTGCATATATGTATGTAATACAAAAGTGGTATTGTGCCTTTACTAGTGAAGTAAAAGGTGAAAAGGGATTAACCTCACAAATGAGGGTACATGTAGTAAAATAAGGTAGGTCCCATGTTGCCCAAATGTATGAGTTCAGTCCAGTGTTAACAGTAAATATAACAGTGATTTGAAAATAATTCAAAAAGCAACAAGTGACTGCACCGCTTCCACCTGGCTTGCAATGTCCACTTTTTTTTATTTATAGAGAGCAATGTCTGGTCTATTTTAACAATGTTTGTGTAAGGTTTGTAAGATATGTATCCTATGTCGATTACCAACATAAATACAAAAAATGTCTGTTTGCTTTGATGAAGTGTGTTTGGTTTGGTTTTCTAACTGTATGCTCTATTGTCCAAACAAATGTACCTTTTAGAACCACTTTTGTTGTTTCACCAATAGAGGGCACTCTTAATTACTATCCAGAGGCTGGAAAGTTTAACATTCAAATCATTCTAATTATCATTGAAAGTTACATTTATTGACTGTCATAAGAAAAGCAGTTTTTTTCAATAATAATGTCATATTTTTCAAAAGTTATTGAACATGGACACTGTTTTAAGGCGTACAGTCAGGTTTCCAAATACATTTTCTATTAGAGATAATAACTTGTAATTCTAAAGACGGCAGTGAAAGGCCACGTTTAACATTGGGTAGCTTAAAATTATTCAAAACAGACCCTGAAAAACAGTAGTTATGTAGTCAAAATCTGTTAGACAGTGAAGGGCCACGAATTAAGGGCCTAGAGAGAGCAAAACAGAGCAGAGCATCAAACAAAACGAAAAGACATTTTGTGACGTAACCTACTTAAATATTTTTTATCTTGAGGGTACAATGTTTGCAGAAGACCAAAAGCACAGAACATGTGTTTATTTAACAATAATTTTTATCATATCACAATATATTTCCAAATTTCAAAAATATATAAAATAAATAAATAAATACATAAATAAAACCTGAAGGTTTCTCTACACTTTCACACATACGTATTTGCTGTTATTTATGGCTGATGTCATTTAAAGAGGTTACTAAAGCAAATAAAAACCTTCTTTTCACACCATGTGCTTTATGATCATGCAAAAGAAAAGGAGGTCCTGCCTCAAAATGCCTAATAGTGACTCCAGAACCTTATTGGACTATTTATTGATATTCTTTTGACAACTCCTGCCTCAGGGCAGTGCTGCGTAGATGGTTAAGAACTCATTTTTTGCACTGGTGTATGTTGTGCATATACCTTAAACACATTAATCCAAATATACTACTTCTTTGTGTACAGTCTAGGTCAAAAACTGTATCAGTGATTGATCTATAACAGCTACAGCAGCAGTTAACTCCGTTTGTTTTGGTGTAACTGATTAAACGTGTATTATACATTTGGTTCTGCTCATCCTCAGGTGTGTCAATAGTCATCTGGGGATACATCTGGAAAATTCATAGTTTACATTTACATTTATATAAATTTTCTTTAAATAAAGCTCTTTAATTGATTGTTTTCTAAATCAACAAACCACCATCACAATATATGTTTTGCTAAATAAAGACTACACAATATGAACTTAATTACAGGTGTAACACACTGCATTATAAAGCCAAAGACAAAAAGGCTGATACATGCAATGTGTGAAATATTAGGAAACACATTTTTACCTCCTCTATGAAGGTATTTATTTCAGGAGCTGCTTTGTTGGCCTTCTTCTTCAGCTGTCGCTTTGCTTTGTTTACATCTTTCTCCACTTTCTTCCAGTCAACTTGCACATAGCCACTGTGGTTTGCAATCTGTACAAGAGCAATGATCTTTTAGAATACATGTTACAAAAGTCAAAGTCTGCATACAGTACTGTCCATAAGTCAAACCCCACCTTTCATTTTAATATTGGACATTTTATATCATAGTTACTATGACTGTTACTTTTTGTTTTTTTGTGTCTGTTTTTCCTTTACTTTCTTCAAAGGCCACTGTAACTGGAACTAAACAACGGGTGGTCTCTGACTTTTACACTGTACTACAGACATACAATGAACTGGCAGCTATGCTTATGCTGATGTAGTAAGAGAACCTGTGGTACCTGTAGCAAGAGAAACCCTCCACCCACTGCAGTAGCAGCTATTTTTCCCACCCTTTGAAAAAGATATCCAGCACACCTGAGGATGAAAACCAAATGAATGATGCACACCTAATTAGCAATACCCAAAACATCTGCTCTTCGTTACAAACTAACCTAAAGAGGTGCAGTTGAACTTTAGACATACACATATTAATGCATTAGATTCTAAACAATATGCAACATTATATTTCATATATATGATTAGATATACAGAATATGTACAAACATTTGTAGATACCTGCATTACCAATGTTTCTTCACAAATTAGGGGCAGTACAAGGGAGTTTGTCCCTCCTGTGCTTCTGGGTAGGTTTTACACTAGATATTGGAACACTGTTGTGACAATTTTATTGTATCCAGTGACGAAAGCATGACATGATTAGATCTGAATCATGAACGCCACTTCAACTCATTCCAAAAACATTGGATGGAGCCCATGACTCCAGAGAATGCGGTTCCACTGCTCCACAGCCCAATAATGGGGGGCTTTTTACGATGTCCCGTTTTAGCAGTAATGCTTCCTAATGGAGATTATACAAGCTGTCAGTAAGCAACTGAATGCTTGTGTCTGCAATGAGTGAACATTAACGCCGCTGAATTTTCAATTTAGCAGAAGCGGCTGGATACTACTGGACAGGTTGTACACAATAACAACATGTTTTACATGCTGGATGAGTAAATATTCCGGTTTATTGCATTTATTACACAATAAACTTCATTTAGGGGAAAATGAGCCTTCAAGTCACGTTCTAAATCAATAAAATGTAATTACTCAGTAATTACATTTTCAATTAAAACACTGCAAATTGCACACAGAAATAGGTTTTATTTCATGAGAGGCAGCTGCACGTACCAGCCAGTGACCCCACCCATCATGATGTGAGTGGCCACAGAGTACTTCTCTGCAATAGGTCCGGAGTTACTCCCGAAAACTCTACTCCACCACTGGTGACTGCGCGCATACTCTGTCAAGTCCACAACCTCATAGGCCTCATCTTCACTCTCTGCATCCCCCTGGCCTTGAAGTGGAAAAGGAGGTGTCACCAATCATTCACTGCTGTGCTTTCAGACACAAAACAACTACACACACGAAACAAACTGACCAGAGCATTGTCCTGCAGGGTCAAGTGAAAGCATTTCACTGGAAAACAGTAGCACAGACTTTCCCTGAAGGGGACCTATTACGTTTATCTGCTTTTCCCTTTACTTTAGTGTGTTATGTATCTTTTTGTGAAGTCTGCAAACTTATTAAACCCAAAGTTCACAGAGAGCTAAAACAGAAGACAATTACCACTCAGAAATTTCCTGCCCCAGTCTAGCTTGCAAAGGTAGATCAGTTCTACCAACTTCTTCTACCTGACTTTCAGAATGGGACTTTGGCTCAAACTTGTGCGGGAGCAGAACTGGTAGCACAATGCTGTTCTGGGGGTTGACCAATCAGAACAGATGGTCAGTGGATGTATACAAAATATTGTGTTTTGGGAAAAACCTAAACATAGTCTGAACATTGAAAACTGGGAATTAGCATAATAAAAGTCCCCTTGAGCCTACACTGAGGAGAATGCTGATCACGGCAAATTGCAGTTTTAGACAAGTAGACAATAAAATAAATATTCTAACAGCATTAAGGAACAAAGCATTTAGGAACAGAGCATGGTTAGTGCTTCAACCATTATTCTAGACAACACGGTTCAAAAGTAGGTCAACTGGCTAAAGGAAGAAAAGATGGATTGAGTGTAAACTAATCGACTGGGAAATAGGAAATTCTCAAAACAGCACATGCTCTAACTACTGCTGTCCACTGACAGTTAAGTTAGCTTTTTGAGAGTTTTTTTTAAAGTAGTATATTGGCCGGGGCATATACTGACGTTGTCAGTATATTAGTTCATTTGGTTAGCAAAACACCCCAGTGCTTCGGTTCTTACCGGACTGGTCGTGAAGCCAACAAGAGTGTTTTGCTATTTAGCAGCTGTACATGACGAGCAGCACTCCTGGCTGTGAAATGTAGCTGAGAAGCTAACTTTAACCACCTGATTAAACTAACATTAGTGCCTTGATCGAGTCTAATACATTAGTAGCAAGACAGCAAAAAGGAGAGAAAGAGGGAGAGAGAGAGAGAGCATCAGCACAACATAATCGGCGGCTAACGTTACATTTATAAACGGTACATTTGTGACTGTAGACTTTAGACTAAACGGTGAACCACTTCATAGTGTCACTGTGATTGCGAGTGGATTAAAACACGAGAGAACAAAACACGGTGGCCGTATTTTAGTCACACTAACCTTCTGGGTGTTGTTCCGCCATTTTGGGTAACGCTGAATTGGTTACATCATCGTGTCAGATGAGGTTGACAGCTGTGGATACACACCTACTGTGTGATGCTCTGCCACGTCAAGCTTTCAAACATTAAGTTATGTCCGGGTTTCAGAAATTTTACAAAAAATATAAACAGCCGCACGTGACTTTCTTATTGCCATGTGTGAAAAATTAAATGAAGGTGGCTCTTCGGTTAAATTCATATCAGAGTCTCGGGGCTGCAGGAAGCAGCGTGAGCCTATTGGCTGAAAACAAACTCCCCAGTAAACTTTGAGCGAACATCGCTGACTGAGAACAGGACTAGAAACTGTCAGGGACTGAGATGCATTAAGGACGTGTGGAAGTGTTTTGTTTTCCCCAATAACGAGATCATTCAAATGTTTATCACAGATGTAGTGGACGTGACTACAGCAGCTATGATTAAAAAAAATAACTGGTACAAATTAATTAATATTTGATTGTGCTTAGTGTACGGCGGCGGTGGACAGTTTATTTTAAATCAAAAAACCTTTCCCACTAAATAAAAGCGCTCCATTGTTGTTTTCCAGAGACTGACCACTGAACAAACACGTGGACCGTGGACATACATACGAGGGGACGTTGATTCAAAGACCATTTTGGGGAAAAATTAATCTAAGGATTGGTCCACAATTTTTTAGGACAAGGCCAGTCACGTGCCCGAGCTCTCGCGTCCTATTGGCTGCTGAGCGCAGAGAGGGCGTGTCCAATGCGACGGCGTGGGTTCGCCTGTGTGACACAATTACAACAACTTTAATCTGGAGGCAGAGAGAAGTTTGAACTTATTTTAAATAACTGACCATCGCAGTTGTGCATGAGTAGCTGCTCATGCACGAGCGTCTATTTTCTGCACCTTACGCGTTGCTGTAAAAATGTGAGAAGAGGGCCAAGTGGTGGATAACTCGTTTCCAGAAGGATTTCTAGCCGTATTTCGCCATATTAGGAAAAAAGTTTCTAAAACCGCCTTGATTTCGAGTCGCCTTTTGAACTGCTGGGACTCGCCCTTCGCTCCCTCGGTGCGATTCCATGCAATCGTGCCGAGTGTCGCTCGCCGTCGCTGCCTGCGCTGCTGCTCGAAGCCTCGGCGCTGCTGGTGATGAGGAAAAGAAAATGGCGGCGGGAAAAGCGAGTGAAACCGAGGAGGACTTTCCTAGGCTGTCAGCGCAGGAGAGGGACAGTTTGGCTGGAATTGACAGGTTAGAAACGCCGTTTGAAAGGCACCCAGAGTCACTCTTCGTTGGCTTTGACGTTTTATTCTGCGTTTAGCCATCCAAAAAGTCTTGAACGACATCAATTGATACTGAGCCCTCTGTGTTGTCTTCTCGCTTGCAGCGCACTGTTTGGATTTCTGAGGCTTCATGAAGATGGCGCCAGAACGAAGGCCTTGCTGTTAAAGGTAACGTTAGCTAGCAAGTCGGCTATCATAAGCTACTTAAGCCGGTCCTTTCTCGTGCAGCCCGTGCACCCTGCATGGAAACAGCCGTGTATTTGTGCACATTAACTCTGAATGTTGCCGTTTGGTTTAACACGGGTTTTTAATCACTGCGATAGGAGAACTTTATCTGATGTGCGCAGCCAACTAACGCGTTAGCGAACCCGCGGCTACGCAACGTCCTTATTTTCTCTAAGCTTGCTACATAGCTAACTGGCTAGCCCCGTTTTCTACGGGAAACTAAAGACCACCATGTGTTTGTTGTAGCTTACTGAATTTCCTTTCACTGCTCTCACGGCAGGCATGGACATATTTTGAAGCACTCCACGACCGAGTTTATAAACTTGTAAGAGCGGGCAAGCAAGCGATATTGCTAACTAGCTAGCTCCTCTGACTATAACGTTACCAACATACTGCTAGCTAGCTGTGTAAGCTAACTAACGTTATCTGGCTTTACACACATGCAGTACGTTTTCCCTTAAATCAGTTGGGTTCGTTTTGTTGGGGTCTTTCTCGTCCGATTTGCCACAACCTTGGCTGCTGCGGGACAGTTTACAAACATTGACCTGCTATTTCTGACAGGAACATTATCGCTATTATTGACCTCCACGAAATATCAGTAACGTTTACCCGGCCTGTGCCTGCTGGCCAGCGTTAACGGTGCAGTTGCGGGTTATTCTTCTGTACGTGGCCGAGCAGCTAACTTACTACAACTCATCCCCATTCACGAATCAAGCCTGGGAAGTTAGCTAACTCGGGATATATAACGTTTACTAGGTTAAGTGTTTACGGATCAGTAGGGGCTCAGCTGCGCCTGCGATACGGCGCTCTAGCTGATATTTTAAAACTGAGCTGCATGTGTCCTGAAATGAGCATGAAGTATACATGTTAGTGTGTTTGCTCGTCTGCTCTGCTTTAGTGACAATTGTCGGTCGCCGTTATGAGCTAGCTAACCGAGCTAGCCAGCTAGCTGATGGTGCGCTCATCAGTCCCTGATATGGCTGGACTGAAACTGGGAACCAGGTTTTACACAGCAGCCGTGTTTTTGGAACTAACTTGCAACATTTGGCCATACAGCGTTGTGCGCAGTTCACATCTGTCCGTATGTCAGCTAGTTGGACGGCTTTGAACAGAGACGCTCATTTGTGTTTGGTAGTAATGGCTGCTTGGGTCGGCCCAAGATGGCGGGGTTGGGAGGAGTGAGAACTATATTGTAGCAAGGGAACCGAACGACGCTGCAAATGTGAAGCTGGCTTTTTTGTGCAAAACACACAGTAATCATATGCTCTCTGCTTCATTTGTTTATTAACCGTGGGAACTCTTTTTCTTGTTATATGCTGTTCACCTCGTGAGACTACCGCCCGTGTGTTCTGCAGCTTGGCATCAACATGTAGTGAGCAAATTCATTTGAGTGAACAAAGGATACTTTTAGCAAGACATGGTCCTCTCTCAATATTGCTAACATGTAAAGTGCACAGAAATCCTTTGCAAGAACACACAGTGCCTCCACTTGCACCCATCTGTGAGCACTACTCTCTCATAAACAGAATATCTATAATTTATTAAGTGATCTGAGAATTTTCAGCTTCGGCTCTAAGAATGTACTGCTGTTATGCAAAGATAATTAATAAGGCCATGGTTCTGTTTTGCCTTCTGTAGTTACGATTTGACTTCTTTTACTTTGTCATTTTTAGTTGTTGTGTCTTTGTTTTGTATGCTGTCTGTCACTGGAATAAACGGCTCCAAGAAGGACAAGTTACAGTGTCTTACTCTCCTGCACGCTTTCTGTGTTTCATTGTCAGTCTGTCTTAGTTTGATACTGTGTTGTACAGGTGTTTTGTATGGATACAGGTAGCTGTAGTAAGAGCCCTGGTGCAATCTGGTGCAGTGGTTTTATATATGACTGCAAATACAGCTTGATTACTATTTTGCCAAGCAATTTTGATCTAGAATTTTAAACACTTCCTAGTGTTTTCCTAGTGTTCCTGCCTTTTAAACACTTCCTAGTGGACTGGCACACAAGCATTCATAGGATCAGGATGTTTTCAGGTGTCTTTTCTAGTGCATGACTTTTAACAAACCAGACCTACATTGAAACATGTTGCTTTTGCCAAAATGCTGACAGTTCTGGCTGTCCTGCTGTGAGCGCTCTGGGAGTTAAATTGTTCGCTTTCTGAAGGAAGTTTTTGGTAGTTGGATCTTGGTCTGCTGGAATAGATTAACATGTTCTGAATTTCCCCAAACACAGTATATTTTGCATACTTTATATTTGTATTCGCTGTGAGAGCGCCTGTGTTTTTAAGCCCTGCTACCCGGTGAGCCAAGTGCGCTCTGATTGGTCATCTATTACACTTTCTTTTAATTTGTCAACCCCCAGAGCTGCACCCTGCTACAAGATTCGCTCCCAGGCTGCTGTGGACTGTTCTTACAACTGTATTGCTTCTGCAGTACAAGTTTGAGCTAGAGTTTAATCCTGAAAGTCAGGTAACAGTAGTTGGTAGGCCTAGTCCACCTTTGCAAGCTAGACGTTTCAGAATGGTGAGCTTGTTCTGCTCTCTATGCGTTGTCAGAGCATGCACAAATATGGTTGTGGGTGGGTAGCAAGGATTGTGTTACCAGGTGATGTCACCTTATAACAGAGAAAAGGGCTGCAATTCCAACAAGTTGTTTCCATCAGCTAAGAAAGATAGCTTCTGTGGGAGTTTCTCTTTTTTCATAATATACATCACATTTAAGGATGTAGTGATTCACTTTGATTCAACATATTGGATTCACAATTTGGTATTCTTACATTTTGAGCAAAATATGATTTAGGGAGGACAAGTAGAATCATGTTGCACAGCTTGGTAACGATGCTGGAGCTTTGAGGTGGGTGGAGTGCTGGGTGTGTGCATTGATGATTGGTGATGGTTGTTTGGAAACACTGGTGCAGATACACAGTGCAGATACATGTAATGGCATAATTGACCGATTGTACATTCTTCTTAGTACATATTAATTTGTTATAACACTGTTCTTCTTGTATTCTGTTATGATGCATTGTTATTTCACTAGTCGAATATTTTTTTTTAAAAATGCATTTACTTAAATTAACTTGCCAGCTTTTTAGTGGTGGCAGCGCTAGTAATACTGCCTCAGGGTGGGTGGGGGTGTGTGTGAGAAAGAGTTAATCTTTGATTTCCCCCATCCTGTATTTTGTATTTGAGGTGAGGGTTTGTGCTTGAAGTTTGAAGGTGTGCAGATTGAACCTTTCTTCATTTCTGATAAGTGGGCCCATTCCTGATTTCTGTATCTGTAGTGTGTTGGTTTAGGAGAAACTTATTTTCCCTATGATTTTGTTACCTCTGTGATCTAAGTGCATTTTACTGTCTGGCATTGCTACCCCAGATAGTTGCTCTTCTTAACCTGCACTGACTGAAGTGGGTCACTGTGTCGCTGGGGTCTGAGGGGAGGTTAACACTGAGCAGCACTGCCCTCTGAACAAAAATGTTTTTGTAGATTGTCATTAGAATGAAATGTAAAGGTGTTGTAAGTTATATATATTTATATATATATTTTTACCCATTGATCAAAATGTTTAAAGAAATTAGACTGTTCATTTCTGGAGATGCAGTCTGTGTTTTGTTGGTAATACTTTTACAGAACTGGGAAAGGCAGTCATTAGTAACAGTTGCATGTGTGTAGTATCTAGTACTGGGAGGTATAACCAAAAATGTGTACAATTTTTTATTTATTTTTTTAAATAATAATACATCTAATCTGCTGAAACAGAATTAATCTTTGTCAAGAAAACTGCAGAGTTTTCGACTGCATGGCAGTTATGATTCAGCTTTAGCACGTTAGCACAGTAACAGCACGTATTAGCTAGTCAGCTTGCGACATGATTAAATTCAGTCACCGTATGAATTTACCTGTAACTTTGTTAGGTATTGCTCGAGTTCTGTAAGTATGACATTAACTAACAGTTACTTGCATATCGATTTCACGGAGAAGCAGCCGCCTTCACTGTAGCAGAAAAGCTGAGGATGTTGGTCGAGAGAAGGGATGAATGCCACAGAGCAGTAACCAATTTTATTGTTAAAGGATTGCATAGTTTTATAGTTTAAGCACAAGTAATGCTAATGGTTTTTTTTTTTTTGTTTTTGTTTTTGTTTTTTTTAATAAAGCAGCACGAAGATGCTCATTGTTGGAACAAGATCCAAATAGAAAGATAAAAAATAAAAAGGTAGCCTCTTATGGTGACTGTATAAGATGAATCATGTTTAGACAACAATTTAGAAAAAAGGTATCGTATCGGTATCTAAAATTTTCAAACGATACCCAGCCCTAGTCCAAAGTGCCTGTGTGACATTTGGGACGTGTATCGTCGACACAGAAGTGCCTTTTTGTAATCACTTTATGGGAGAAAAAATATTGAGATATAATATCGTATATTGCTATTCAGCAAAAAATATTGAGATTATTTTTTTATCCATATCGCCCAGCCCTAACCTAATGTCCTTGCAAAGGTAGATTGTTACAGCGTTCAAACTGCAGACACAGCTCCTGTCTCCTCTCCTTCTTTTACATTTCCAGTCTTACTTTCCTTATTCTCACTTTCTGTTCCTTAATCTACAAAAGCAACAGAGCTTCTCCCGGTTCATAGCTAACAGACTGTTATGCTACCTGGCTGGCTAGCGAGCTGTACCCTGTGTACGCCTGGTGGTGCCATTCCACACAGCGCTCTGCAGCTTCCAGCGGCAAACACTATTTTGTCATTAGCTGCCTGTTGATGCTGTTTTTCAGCTATGCTGCGGTATATGATAAGTTCAAACTGGAGTGGAAATTATAACCAGTATACTGGATGAACTGGTATGCCATTTGGCACTAATAGTTTCTGTAGATAAGTTGGAATTTGTGTTTCTTATATCAGATAATTTGTGTTTTCAGAGAATCATTATACTGTCTGGCAAGTTATTTCAGACTGTGTTGGATTTTGTTTCTCGTTTATGTTGCTACGCTGCTCATGTCACCAAAGCTTTGGTGGCTTATTAACTGCATCCAGACTTTCTAGTGAGCACTTTTTCTTGTGTATGTATTTAAGACATGTAAGAGATCTTTATGGAAAGATACTAGTACCTCCAGCCCACAAGCTGCTCATTGGAGGAACTTCTGAATATTGTATAGTTGGGTGTCTTTAATAAAAAAAAATCCTGCATCTTGTTGTCGTTACAAAACATTGAGTGTTAATTTGAATCAGGTTTGTTAAGAGTAGGATTCAAGCCAGTATACTTGAAACTAGAGATGGACCGATTTCGAACGCAGATCACCTTTCAGTGCGATCGGCCGATACCGATCGAGTGCTGGACTATATGTAATTATTAGCGCAAGCAGGTCATGAAACATGGTTGAAACTGGTTTATCATCATTTTAAACAAGCTCATGTGAAACAGCTAAATATTTTTAACAAAATTAGAAGTTGGTCTATGTGGGAGTAAACTGCTTGATACAGCTCCAGAAGAGAGACATCTGAAAAGTATTTCCTACTAGAAACGGCATAGCGGGGATCCTGGTGGAATATTAAGCAGCAGAATGAGCGTCTCTTACAGCCGAGAAGAGCTGCTTATCTCAAACGTTGAACTCAACCACTTTGCTGTGGTTCCTTTAGCTCTCTGGCTGTTGTTGCTGCTGTACTGTTCGTACGGGTCAGATCTGGTCTGCATGGGTTTCTGGGTTATTTGTTTTGTGCTAGCTGCGCGTGCTAGCTCTGCTGTTTGCTGATACTTACTGTATTCAGCCGTGTGCAGTGTCGTATCAGATTAGTAGAGTTAAATGTCTTTGTGTCTTGGTTCCCCTGTGAGAGACACTGATTTTACTAATTTTTACATTTTAAATTTTATAGATGTTAAACTGCCATGGATGAGAGTCACATACACAGACAGACGACATGTTTTCTCTCGCACATGCAGTGAATGCTGTAAACTCGCGAAGCCGCTACTTTAGTCAGAAACGGTGTGTATTTCCACCTAGCGGTTCAGATAGGAATTGCAGGGACCTGGTCGGAGGAGGTTTCACGCAGGGCTCCTCTCCCTGGATGAAATGCTAGCTGGAAATACAGAAATTAGGCTAATTTGTTTAACGCCATCAAACGGCTCTCAGGATCGGTTAAATTGGAAAAATATCGGCCGATCACATATTTTGGTTAAAAATCGGCCGATACAGATACATGGCCGATCGATCCTTCCATCTCTAGTTGAAACCTTGTGATGTGTGTGTTTTAAAATGTTTAATAATGTTTTTGTTAGACATGATGGTGATATTATTATTATCAGTAATAATAATAATAGCTATTTTTGCACTGAGAATCTACACTAGAGCTGCCGGCGTCACCTCAACAGAGAGTGTTATGCCTGTAGAAGCATGTACTGCAGAGGTAAATAATAGGCGGACTGTGGTCCGGGTCCGGATCCGGACCCCCAGACGTTGTCCAGTGTCCTTTGCGGCGCAGTAAACTCACATATCAATCACGTGCGTTGTAAGATCACCAAATGCGCTTCTCAGCCAATCAGATCTGTGCAGATTATTAAGAACAAATATCGTTCCAGGCTCACCAACGAGCACCTTTATATGCATATGAAAAAGGCCCAGACCCCATTTGAGCCCAGATATATATAAACAATCAAAAGTTATCACTTATTTTACTAAAAAAGAGAAAGTGTAAGACAGGAATACAAGTAAACTGTTAATATGTAAATGTGATGTGCATGTTTTATTTACTTTTTCTATTAATAACTACTTTAAGATGCACTATTTTCAAAAGCATTTTGTTTTTTTAATGTAGCCCTTGTTTTTACTTGAAGTGAGGAAAAAACACATTTATTAGAAGTTTATTAATTTATTCAGTTCAGCATTTAAAACAATAAATATTGTGGAAATAACTGAACGGTATTTATTTGTTTTGTCTTTCAGTTGCTAAAGGTATAAAAATGCGGATACGAGGCTATTCAGTATACAGCATATAGTACTGAACCATAACACAAGTTAGAAATAATGACGCTCCGGACTTTGGCCTGAGGAAATCTCCTCTAACCGGCCCTTACTGACTTTTAATTACATACCCCTGATGTACTGAATAGTCATATTGTAAATGTTCTGGTTTGCCTGACTTCTGGAATAAAACAAGCATGCTTTAGCCTAATTTGTGTCATTTTATCAGTGACACACAACATGCAGCAGCCTAGCCAAAGTTTGGCAGGTTTTTGCAAAGATGTAGGCCTTTTCTTAAATTTGATATAATTTAAACAAAACATACCATACATTGCCATATGCAATAGTCTTCGCTAGTCTGCCAGACACACAAATAACAGACATTTCTGGGATAAAGTTTAGTTTTATGCAGTGTGGTTTACAGCTGGGACTAGGAATCTTTAGTTGTAAGTATATAGAATTAAATGTGGCATGATTGAACACTAACAGTCCTGGTTTGTTAGAGTTATGTTAGTATAAACTACTATTCAGGAATGTCAGGTTGAATCATGTAGGACTGCAGCTTTGTTTGATGAAATTCATATTGAAATCAGGCACTTGCACCATTTTGTCAGTCCAGTGGGAAATAATTGTTCACTACATTAAATGCTAGCTAGTCACCAGCAGCACAGATTAATAGAGAAGACTGTCTTGAAAAAAGAAATCAGTCTGTACACTATGCAAAAACAGCAATTTGTGGCTGGTAATTTTGGTGAAACCCACCAAACATCAGAGTAGTATCTGGCTGTCAGGACTCATTCAGTAACAGTTTGAAAGTTCTAGGTTGAAGTATAAATCAGTTTTAATTGAAGGGTGCAGTTCAAATAACTGTTCCAACTGAAATTGTTCCGATGGATGGTAGGCTGCCTGACAATTATGATGATAACTAATGCCTACAAAGCAAAAGAAGGTTATAAAGATGTCAAAGCACTTTCATTTTCCACTGTCAGGAAGCTCTGACAGAACTGTTTGTAATTTGTCCAGAAAAGCAAAGTAAAACTTCCATATGCAAAGAATTGGAAGACTGCTGACACAGGAAAGGTGGTGCTGAACTGCAGAGAATGGTCATCAACATGTAAAAAAAAAACCCCAAAAACAACAGTTGCTGTGGTTATGTAAAAACAGCTTTTTGTCCACAATCATCACCAAAAATATATTTGGAGGGAAAAAAGGAGCAGCTTTTGATGAAAAGAACAACTTAACATCATGTGTGAGGGTGTGTATGTTATGTTCTTGAGTGCTAAAGCAGCCAGTAATACAAAAATGTATTGAAATGTGCTGCAGGTACAGTTATGAAACTTTCCTGAGTTAGTGGGGAAACAGTTAAAACTGAAGACATTTGGTGTATCTAGAGCAGGGGTGTTTAACTAGAATTCAGTAAGGTCCAGTAAAGGGAAATTTCCTCAGGCCGAGGTCTGGATCGTCATCATTTCTAACTTTTGCTATTAATCAGTGCCATATCCTGTATACTGAAGTAGCCTAGTATCAGCATTTAATGTCAACAACTGAAAGACAAACAAATTACGTTTAGTATATTTCAACTATTTTTTTAAATAAACTATATAAATGTTTTTCCTCACTTTAAGTACAAACAAAGGCTACATTAAAAAAAGTAAAATATATGCAATTTAATGTGCTTTCTATAGAAATTTATAGAAAAAGCAAATCAAAATGTGCAGTCTTCTTGTTACCTTGATTTCACATCTTGTTGGTTTGAAGCTGCCTGTGGAAAGAATAAACATGTATATGTCTGGATCCATTGAGACGGATGAGAAGCAGGTGTCAAAACTAGGACACATAATTTACTTAAGGCTTTCTTCCTTACTTTATATGCCCAATATATAAGCCCTTATAAGGGTGTGTGTGTGTGTGTGTGTGTGTGTGTGTGTGTGTGTGTGCGCGTGTGTGTGTGGTAATGTGGTAATGAGCCCAACGATCGTGGTATTGTGGTGACATGGTTGTCTCCGCAGTCCTGAGTGTCTCATTGAATTGAACTGAGTGTATGTTGTGACATTGCTGGTGATGCTGTGTAACCACTGTTAGTGTTAATGTTGTGTGAAACTGAGAAGTAAAACTTCTACTATACTCTATACTTCTATTATACTTAGTTTGAGGTAGCTAATCAAAGCCTTTCAGGAACCACTAAGAGCTGAGTGAGTGTCTAATAAACTTGCATCACTAACAACGATCAACAAAGTCCAGGCTCATCGCACCAGTGAAGCCTAATGAGCCAGCACGGTCCTTTCAGCAGATATAGCATGAATGGCTGTCAGCCTGTTATTAGAATGGCCTCGTTATTGTATCAAGTATTGATGAGGAGGCATCACAAAAGATGGTGGGCCAGATTGATTTAATGGCATAAAAAACAGATTTTACAAAAAAAGACAAAATCTGCAGAAGGCGAGATTTATACATTTGTATAATACACATTTACCTGCTAAACTCTGTGAACTAATTCTTTGTTTTGATGTCAGAGCTTTTAATGCCTGAATCTTTTAAAATCTTTCTTTAATAAAACACTCCTTTGTCTTTATCTGAATTTTTTTTTGGTGCCAGTGAGTTGCTGGCTAAACTCACACAAATGCTGTTGTAGGAATTTGTCATCAAAACGTTAGACATATTTTAATTTATTGCTTCATGTAAATGTTTGCCAAGTGTGAGTTCAGTTAACAAGAAAACAGATCTTGTTTGTGTGTATAAAGTGTCACTCTTGTCTTAAGGCTAAAATGAATGAGAATAGATTTCTCAACAAGGCTTAGTCTCTCCCAGCGAACTGTGGAATCCACGAGACTGCAGATGAGCAGCTTTCAGAAGCTGTAAACCCTTGTTGAGTTATTTGTTTGGCTGCTGCGAGTACTGTCATCTCCTAATTCCAGCAGTACCAGAGACATTTTGGTCCTTTCTATAGAAATGTGTAGTTGAGTTATTAGCACCAGTACTCTTACAGTATTCGCACACTGTCTTCATACCAGTCTGTCCCTGTATTTATTGCACTTGACTGAGAAGCTAAAGTGTTCCCAAAACAAATGTTTCCTTTGCATTTTCCAGCTATTGCTTGCTCTGTTAATTCACGATTTCAAATCGCTTGGTTCGTCGAGCAACTTGGTCAAACACGAATGTATAACTGATTCACCTTGTACAGTAGAACTTCAGCTTTGTTCAGGGTAGGCAAAAAGTGATTTAAACAAAACTATAGACAGTATTTCCAGTGTTTGGGAATTAGATTTAGTCTGTACTTTTGTGATACCCCATGTGGAAACTTCCTCGCTGTTTCATCGCTGTGCATGTTAGTTAAATGGCCCTTTCGTGTTTCATCATACTGTATGTATGGCATTTTCTTAAACAGCCTCTTTGCTAAAGAGTTTGATTACCGCATGGCTGATTAAAACAAATTGGGTATTGGTAACGTTTAAACAGCTACATCACTTCAAAGAAGCACATGGGACACAAGACTTGTGTCAAAAGAAAGTGCAGTTAATTAAATTTGCAAACAGCACCAGGTCCTCTAGCATTTCTGCTAAAGTTCAGGGTGGTAATGCGGAGTTTGGCCCTTTCTTTACTGCAGCAAAAAACTCTTATTTGATTGCATTCAGCCATAAAAGCATTAGAGAGGTTAGGGAGAGCCATGTTTAAAATGTCAGTACAAACATTTATTATGGATAAGTTTTTTGGATGTTGTGACTAGGATCTGAATGATGCTGTGTCAGTATGTGTAAATATACTATATGTGGCTCATGTTTGTAGTATCCAGTTCATTCGCACATGCAAGTCAGTGAGTAGGACTTTTGTAACGTCCAGTATGTAGCAGATATGCTTTAATAGGATCTCATAGTTGCGCTCCAGGCCGTTCAGCATGCGGCATGTTTAGGAGAAACGTAGGTCTAAGTAGGTTTCCTCACTCGCGCTGCATTCAGTTAATCTTCTGTTAGTGTGTGTTTGTCTGTGTGTGATTGACGTATCCTTTATTATGTGATCCTTGTTATTTGCTGTATTTAAGTTGGTTTCACTTCCAGGGACATGGTTTAGTTCACAGTTGTGCTGTGTTGGTTAGTTTTTTTTTGTGGAGTAACTTTATTTGAACTCCTTTAAATGTGGATGATATGCTGTAATTTTTCAGTGGTTGACATTTTGTCATCTTTTTAGTGTTTGCTGTCAGTTTTCCAGTGAAAGACCCTCACGCTTGCCTGCAAACTGACTGCTGCTGCTTTTATGATTTAAAAGTGCAGAAAGTTCACTTCTGTCTCTCTGTGCTCTGACCAGCAGTTGAACCACACCTATTTTTAAACAGTTCTTAGAAAGCTTTGTTGTTGTTGTTAGATGATGATTGAATGCATAATCTTTTAGAAGGACTCAAATTGAACTTAAAAATATCCCGTGTGGGAGATTCCTTTATGAAATGCGAAACACTGTTCCAGAGTCTTTGGGCAGCAACAGAAAAGGCCCAGTCACCTTTAAACCTTATCCTAGTGCAAAGAATGGCTAAAAACAATTGGGTGGTCAACCGTAGGGCTTATGAGGAAGCAGAGGAGGTCCGAGATGTAAACTGGAGCCAAGCCATGCTAAGCTTTAAATTTAACTCTATATTTTGATGGTAGCCAGTGCTTAGTACCAGTCAGGCCCCGTGCAGCTGTAAAAAAAGGAGGAGAGGCAGTTAGAAAGAGAGTAGATCCAAGTATGGGATAGCTTTCTGAGGTGCACCACAAGTAAAAAAAAAATGACGAATCTTGAAAGAAAAGGGTAAAAGGTAGAACACTTCAGTATTGGTACCTTGGATGCTGGCTGCTTACACCCTACTTCAGACGATCTGGTTATTGTACACTATAGTGTTGTTTTTTATCCTTGTTGGTGTGTGTTAGTTTCATTTTCACAGATGTGATTTAGTTGGTTGTAGTGAGATGATTTTGTAACTGCTGTAATTAGTACTGAGCCATTAGCTTATTAGCTGGTTGGGGCTGGTAAATCTAATAATGGATAAATGGATTATCCATCCATTTTTATTTCTCTTTAAACATGCAAAGTGTGGGCAGTCGTGGCCTGAAGGTTAGGGATCCGGTCTTGTGACCGGAAGGTCGCTGGTTTGATCCCCGGGACCAGCAGGACATGACTGAAGCAAGGCACCTAACCCCAACTGCTCCCCAGGTGCGACCACTCCTAATGTGTATGTTCACGTGTGTGTGTATGTGGGTGTTTCATTGCATTGATGGGTTAAATGCAGAGGTCAAATTTCGCTGTGTGCAAACAGCATGATAAAATAATTCTAAATAATAATGATGAGCCAATAAAATGATGAGCTTAGCTTTTTCCTATTCCTGATACAATAATTACCGCTTTTGCTGAGCATGAAGACCCAAACAGCAAAACACTTGACGTGTGCCTCTAAAGGATCGTCTAAAAAGTAAACCTTTAAGCCTCTGAGAGCAGATTTTAAATTCTATATATAAATGAAATATATTTATTTTTATTTATTTATTATTTTTGTATAATTCTGAACTTGCGTGTCAAACATCAAGCAAAGTTAAATGGAAGTTGGGTGGAACGGTCTGGGCGTGGCCTTAATATTACAGTGAACATGCATAACTGCCAGCCCTCCATCGTTGAGACTCCCTCCATTACTGACTCGTATGAAAAGCCCATAAACATATACCATAAAGTACTGTGTGTTTGGGCATTAATTTAAATTTACATACATTTTGTAAAAGTACAAAAACAGCAGCTGATTACTTCTATCTCTCATATACAAGCTGTTTTGTTTGTGTTGCCATTGCAGCACATACAGCCCTGATACAGACGAGCTGTTTTTTCTAGATTACACTAAATTACAGTTTTGAATTTGATCTTTAGGATTATTGAGTCCCCAGCCCGTGTATACATACTGAACGTAACGGCACAGCATGTGACAAGAATCAGGGTTTATGGTAGTGGCGGTGTACGCAGTGCCTGAATTAAAGCAACAGGTCACAATACAGATTATGGTGAAAACTAGAGATGGAAGGATCGATTTTTAATCAAAATATGTGATCAGCCGATATTTCTCCAGTTTAGCCGATCCCAAGAGCTGATCGATGGCGTTAAACAAATGAGTCTAATTTCTGTATCTACAGCTAGCGTTTCATCCAGGAAGAGGAGCCATCCGTAAAACCCCCTCCAGCCAGCTCCCTGCAATTCCTATCTGAACCGCTACATACCGTTTCATTTTCGACGGACTGACTAAAGTAGTGGCCGCGCGAGAGCAGGTTATGGCACAGCATGCACTGATCGAAAACATTGTCCGTCTGGCATTGTTTTACCGCATGTGACACAGACTCATCCAGGCGTTCTGTAACATCTGTAAAATCAATGTGTCTCAAAAAACCTGTATGGTCAATCTCTAGTGAAAACCTAGTTTTGGTCATGTTTTGCAATATTGTGGTCAGAGGTTTCTTCTTCATATGAGAGAAGAGGGTGAGCAGGTTCAGCTGCATCCTTCTCAGTGTGGTTACTGAAGCTCTTCCGTGAAATGGGCTCTGTCCTGTTCTGCACAGCACCGCTAAACGAGTCCATGACTAAACATTTGTTTTTATGTGACGGGACCTTTTAAGGCAAAGCTTTGACCAGCTGGATGAGCATCCAAGGAATGCATATCCATGGAATGCTGGAATAACTTTAGCTGGGTGAACAAACCTCAAGTGCTAAACATGCAGGTAGCTAGCAAGCTAGCCTGCTTTCTATCTAAGATGCCTACTATATTAGCTTTACAGTGGAGCCATGTTGGCTTTGTGATGGCTCAGGGTTATGCTTACGGTAAGCTGACTACTTGTAGGACCACCCACTCATCACAATGCTAATGGACAGAGATGTATTTGTTTAGTGAAGGTATTTATAAGACATACTTTATATATTTATATTTGCGCCAAGAAGAACAAGATTAGCTTAATTAGAAAAAGAACTCCCCCATTTCCAGGGGCTTTAACACATTGGAGTTTGTAGTGGTCATTTAGGGTTATTGTTGGTTTACTAAATGTTGGTGTGCTAAATGTTATCTTTGCCACGTATCTGGTATGAAGTCTCATTACATCAGAATATTATATTTTAAAGGAGCCTGATTTTTATTTTATTTGATTTTGATTTTTAATTTATGAGCTGTATGAAGAATATAAACCATTAAGGTTTTAAATAAAGGCTTTCATTACTATAGGGTTTACTTTGCCCCACAAAATTACACAGGATTGTTGTTGAAAAAGTGGCGACTGTATGTAGCTCTGTTTCTAGTTTGTTTCAGTGGTGTTGGTGTAATGTTGGGATAGCATTTTGGCTGAAGTGTTTTCGTCCCAGTAAGACATACCTCCAATCCAGCATTTTAATCACTGCTCTGAACCCGTCTTCCTAGACTTTCTGTAGTGTGACCTTTTAGATATTGTTCTTGCATAGGTGGATTGTTACTGCGTTAGTAATGTCTCTCCACCGCTTGCAGTTCCTGTTGTATTCAGTGCCTCGGGAAAATGGCTCTTCAAGTGATTTCTGACTCTTTGGTTTAACTGTTTCACTGGTGCTACAGGGTAACACCGTCGAGTTCAACGACCGTAATCACATACGTTCTTGGTATCCCAGCACATGTTTTTTGCTGAGGTGATGGAGTAAGTTGCTAGTGTTAACACCAGCGACAACAACAGCTCCACAAACTTTACAATATCTGACGCAGATCAAAAGACTGTATATTGTAAAGTTTGTGGAGCTGCTGTTGTCGCTGGTGTTAACACTAGCAACTTACTGATTGTACATCCTTCTTTTACACTTCCAGTCTTACTTTCCTTGTCCTCACTTTCTGTTCCTTAATCTACAAAAGCGACAGAGCTTCTCCCGGCTCATAGCTAACGAACTGTTATGCTACCTGGCTGGCTAGCGAGCTGTACCCTGTATGCCGCGTGGTGGTGCCATTTCACACAGTGCTCTGCAGCTTCCTGCTGCCTGTTGATGCTATTTTTTTTAGCTATGTTACGTTATGGCGGTATATGAAAAACGGTTTACTGGATGAACTGGTATACCGCCTGGCACTACTTGTTCATCTTTGTGATATGTGTATGTGTGTGTACAAGAAGCATGAAGGGTCTTTGCAGCTAAAAATCCAGTCAGAAAAGTCCCACCCCCTACCTTTTAGCCCTCCTTCTAAAGCCACTCCCCCAAACACACATGAACGTGCACACGGCTTTACTAGTCACGCAAAGACAGAGTGTTTAAGGGCATACTCACACTAGGCTCTGTGATCTGGGCCCGATTCGCTTGGACTCAGGCTCGGTTCGCTTCTAGTGTGAGCGCTATCTGTGCCGGGCCCGCTTGGAGCCTCGTGTGATTGGTTCATTTTGCTGGAACTCAAACATGACATCAGTGATGCGACGCTCATGTTAAGCAATCATGAACTCCATCATGTTGTGCGAGCGCTCTTTTCTTCCAAAAAAAAGTCGCGTTTTGATGACGTAAGCGTGCTCGGGCGCGGATTGATGATAAAGGCAATGTGAGTGCAGGCCAGCGGGGGAGGGGGGAGGGGGGATAACTGGGCCCCAGCACACAACAAACAAACCGGGCCTACTGTGAGTATGCTCTTACACTCCTCAACTATCACATTTCATTAGTTTTCAGGCCATTGTGTCCTCTAGCTCCACCACTGGAAAGAGACAGCCTTTGCTCTCTCTTTTTCTTGTCTATGTTTGTTTAGCACTGCCGGTAGTTGCAAGTTTCTCAGCCATTCTTCTAGCTGGCAGCAGCGCTTGTACATTGTATGTTTGTACACACATGTGGAAATGTGTACATGTGCAACAGCATGAGGGTGATAGGAAGGTGGACAGGCAGGTAACCAATTTAATTACCAAGTTATATTACTTGAAATAATTCTTGCCTTCTGATTGCAAGAACAGTCACATGCACCATATATTTAAATGACTGTGGGGTTTCAGGACTTAAACAGTTTGAGAACCACTGTTTTAAACTTGAGTTGAAAGTATATAAGTGAGTGAGTAACCCTTTAAGTTCTTTTAACTTTTTTTTTTAGCCCCTGGAGTGCCAGTATGTCATTCATATATATATATATATATATATATATATATATATATATATATATATATATATATATATATATATATATATATATATATATATATATATATCTATCAATTAACAGCCGTCCTATGACATGCTTTTTGGTTTGGAGAGAGAACGATGGCTGCTTCACTCCTAAATTGAGAGGAAAAGGTAAAAACATGTCCCAGTGCAGTTTGCAAAAAGCTCAGTGTGCATGATTTCACTTAATTGCCCTCACACTAACCAAACATATGTGGCATACATGCAGTTCAGGCCCTGTTTGGTGAAAGTGGGATTTTGGGTATGGAACAGACCCTTATTGCTTCTGTAGTAGTCTGAACCTGTTCAGAACGTGGGTCTCTACAGTGGTGCTTCAGTGGGCCGGCTATTCAGAAAATGGTAAATCATGTAGGAAAGTAGAAATAATTGATTATTGAATAATTGAATAATTGAAAAATGATTTTACATTTAATAAAGTCGTTTTACACACAATTTCTGGTCACTTTTCTTTGTTGTCACTTGTTAAAAGTACAAGCAGCTGCAACCAGCTACTTACAAAGATTTCACCATTTCTATGAAATTATGCAGTGCGTTTTTAACAGCCAGTCAAAATACAGCTCATACATTCAACACATTCAGCTACTGATTGTTATTGCATGATTTTTTTTTTTTTTAGGGGGGAACAACAAAATAAAAAAACAGACTTTATTACTTATCAGAGTTCTCTGACTCAAATATCCATTCATTAATTATTACAATTATAAGTATAGCTGATGAGATAAGAAAATAACAAATTGGACGTTATGTTGGACGTTATGTGTTCTGTGTCTTTGTTTGTTTGAAAAACTGCTGAATTTAAAGTTAACTTGCTACAAGAGCCAGTAAGGGGCTCACATAATGTTGGCAAGCATGTTGCCTCAAAGGGCTCAGTTAGAAAGTATACTTAATTATTAGAACACCATAAACTCATTTGCTATAAGATCAGTTGGCTTGTTTTAAGATGAGATTGTATGAGGAGTTTAAAACAAGGCAGCATAGGTAGCCTGGTGTGTGTTCATTGTGTGAGTAGTGAGTGGAAAACTGGGATTTGACTGTCAGCAAGAGAAGCTAAATAAATATTTAAATATTGAAGTAAATCGACAGTGAAATGATAATCTCAGCCATTATGTTAATGTTAATTTTATGTAAAATTACTATTACAAACAGTAGTGAAAGAAAAAGCAGATGAATTGTACAATCAGTCCAGTGAGGGAGAGAGAAAGCTGAGATTGCTGAAACCAAGATAGCAGGACCAGTGCAGTAGAGCTAGAAGTGCACAGTACATTTGAGGACGATGTAGGTGATGACTGTGACAGTAAATAACAATGTCTCTTAAGGGGAGACACAGTATGACTAGAAGGCTGAACAAAAAACATACATGTAGTATAATTTTGTAAACAAACCGACCTCCATAGATCTTATAAAAATAAGTGAATAAATTGGATAAATTATAAACATTTGGATTGGTATTGTACAGTACTTAAGATTTCTATGTCTGTGTCAGAACTAGGTCTCGCTAAGCAAGCGTTTCCTCCCTGATTTTATGTTCAGTACGTGTTCAGGAAAGATTGGCTTGCTTAGTTATTTTTAGGAGACTGTCTATACTCAGCAGGCGTAATGGTGTGAAAAAGGTACAGAAACTGAAACCATGCTTTCCAGTTTCAGTGGCTTTTTATTTGCAGTTGTGAATTGACGTTGTACTGTGCCATCTAGTCCTGTGGGCTTGTTGACCCTTTCATACTCCATTAAGCCCTACACTGAATTTTTGAATGACTACTTAAGTCTTATTAGAAGGTGTTGGTGCTAAATCAAACTTTTGTACTGCTTATAAATGTTTAATGATTTCAGTGCACCACATTTTGCTTAAGGCAAGTTGATGACTTAACAATGGTGATGTGTTGGTACGACGTACTAATGCTGTTTAGAGTAGGCGTTTGGAAATTATGTGCAATACTGTTGTCCAGTTATGTGTAATTATCATGCTGCAACAATCTGTGATTGACAATAGCATTAGGGGAGAGGGATACTTGAGGTTACTCATGGGCTATTTGAGCATGTAAATTGGTCCCAGTCTGGAAAGTCACTGTTTTCTTTGCATATGTACTGCTGTCAAATGAACAAATCAGCCCCGGTCTGATATTTGTTTTTTTCTTTACCATAAGCCTTTAGGGTTACCCTACATGGGCAGCCACATTCTTTTAGCATTTTGCAGGGAAAAACAGCTAATGAAAAAGAGAATGGCTGCCTGTGTGATCTTGTGAAGTGATTGCAGCTCTTGTGTATTAAAGCAGGATTAATCTGGGCTAAACAGGACTTTGTTGATAAACATCACTCTGCTCTCACTGGTTTCCATAGTCTGAATTTCTGGTTCTGTCTTGGTTGGAAGTGCAATCTTCAGCTGTACATTTACTTATTTGGTTTGTTTGTTTGTAATTTGTTTTATGTTGTATATCATTATGTTGTATATATTTTTTTTTTTTTTGGTTTGTTTTTAGAAAGCCAGACTTAACTAATTGTAGGGCTAATGTTTGTTCTTTTCTGTTCCAGGCCATTCGCTGCTATGATTCTTTAATCCTGAAAGCTGAAGGAAAAGTTGACCCTGAGTTATTCTGCCAGCTGGGTCACTTCAACCTCTTACTGGAGGATTACCCAAAAGGTGAGCATGGCAGTACATGTTCCTCCTTTCTTTAAATGTGCCTGTTTGTTGATGCTCTATTGCACATTGTTTCTTTATTTTTTGTCACTAATGTTGTTTTTTTTTTTTTTTGTCTTCTTTTTTTTGTTTTGGGGAATATTCTTCTCTCCATTGCAGCATTATCGGCATACCAGAGGTACTACAGTTTACAGTCAGACTACTGGAAGGTAAGCACCCATCCTTTTAGTGTTGCTGAGTGGGAGTTCATGCTCGGACAGCTTTGTTAGGGGTTGGGCTGGAAACTAATCGGTGACAGAAATGCCTTTGGCAAGCATTTGCATTGTTGGTTTAATTGAGTTGTGGTTTAGCCAACCACCACTTTCCTCAAACAGGGGCATTCTCTCTGATTTTCATAACAGGGTTTCTTAAGGGAATGTCCCATGACATGGTGCACTTGATGCTAAAGAGTATTTTTTTTTTCTCTAAATGTCATAATTGATTAAATAAATGTACCGAGGCATGATTTCTGGAGTGTGTTAGACTAGAACAGCTGTGTTTCTAAAGAAGTCTAAATTTTGTTATGTACAAAAGGTGTTCAGACTACAGACAAATCTAATTTGTTTCAGAAGTCAGATCATTTAAGGTGGTAGTTGTACGGCCAGACATCAACCTATCCGCATTGCTTTCATGTGGGGAGGCAGGAGAGACTTGAAATGCATCGTTTTGTCCTCCAGTCTGTCAAGTCGAGGTTCAGTCTTTGTCGACAATCTTCTTGAATCTCAGCGCTTTTGTTTCTCAAGATTTGACATCATAGTTGTTTGCTGCGTTGCAAGGGGCGTAGAAGACACTTGATCATGTGCCAGAGCAGCCAGACCGAGACACATCTGTAAAAGTCTGATTGGAATCGCATTTCAAACCACCTTTAAATGTGGTTTGGATTTGATTGGGAGAAGTCTGATTTCATGGGTTGTTTATTTCCCAGACTATCAAAAATTGATCAGGATATGATGTGGAAATGCCTAAATTAAATTGGGGCTGACATGCAGTATGATGTAGGATATCACCCAAAGATACGTCCACCTTGGGGAATACTGCTGTCCTGCTATGGGGACATGCAGTAAATCAGTAAATAATCTAGCACGTCTTCTCGTGTGTAGTATTTCAGTATCCGCTGTGTGAGGGAGGGGAGGGAGACTCAAACTTGTTCAGTAGGCATTTTGCCAACATTTGTAGATTAAGCTCGTGCTTTCACTTCAGCACTGAAGTGTGTGTAGTACTTTGGTTGCGAGAGAGAAATGAGAGTGTAAGTGTAGGTGTTTGTGGGCATTGTTTTGTAGTAATATGGCTCCTGTGGCTTTCCGGATTAGTCATTCACTGAATTGTCTTCAGCACTTTCAGTCTTATGAACATGGAGTTTGAATCACTTGTACCTGTTTGTATGTAATAATTGTTCATTCAACTTTTGACTGCTTTTGATTAAGTCGTGTTGTAGGACAAAATTGGTTTTATTGCTGGAACAATTTAATTAATGTTTTTATTTATTTTAAACTGAAAAAAGTCTTTGATAGTATTTTAAAAGCGAGTGGTTTGACTAGGAACTGAACTGTGCTAGAAATCTCTGATAGCTGGCATGCATCATTCACCTCCATTAAAACCGGGGTTTTGAATTTTTGGTAATGGAGAAGCAAGTCTGGTGTAGGGTGATCTTCACAGAAGGCAGTTTTGTGTGCCTAAGATTACCATTATTAAAAATGTGGGGCTTTATTTGGCATCAGCCTCGATTGCATTGTTTAGAATGGTGCCATGAATACATGCCATGGTGAGAACCTGGTATGTTTTTGCTTGTTAATGTAGTCTGTTGTACGTTTATCTCAGTCAACCGGAGCAGCGAACAGTTACTGACCTTCTGGGACAATATTCCAAAGTTTTTGTAAAAGCTCACAGAGGGTGGACTAGCTCAGCAAGGAACCAGCAGAGTGTCAAACGGGCAAGCTTGTTTTGTACGGCTGAGACCGCATGGGTTTCATACACCTTTACCTTCCTATTTCTGTAACAAAATAGAAGAACGGTTTCTGCTCGACCAAATCAAATCCGGAGACCTGGCTTCCTGCACTGACCCTGAACAGCCCCTGCACCTCTCCAGCTTCCAGATACATAGAGCAAATATACACACGGAGCTCAGCGGTACAAGCAAGGGGTGTGGAATCTGCTTTTGTATCATCAAACTCTGGTGTAAAGACATCACCGTACTGTGGAAACCATGTTCTCCTCATATGGAGTTGCTTTTCATCAACTGTACATTGTTTTGTTCTTCATCTTGGTTAGCATTTAAATCTCATCACCGGACAGAAAGAGCTGCCAGGTTAGATGATGAAGGTGAAAAAGAATCCAAACTCACCACTTATCATCCTGGAGACTTTAATAGCACAGATCTAACAAAGGCAATCCCTAAAACATACATGTTGGTTGTGCAATAAGAGATTGGGACTTTTTTGGTCATTGCTTCACTACTGTTAATGTTTATCGTGCCGTTACACACACAGCTCTCTGTATTCTGATCACGGTCTCATTCTTCTCAAAGCCAGTAGAGAGGTGGGCTGGTAGAAACACTGAAAAGCTACAGGGCTTTTAATCCTCAAACTGGAACGTTTTTGACAAGACAACAGATAGACTAGACGAACACACACAGTGATGTCATGCATCAGTTTTTGCAAGTAGAGCTGTATTTCAACTAAAGTGTGTGTGAAATACCTGAGTCATGAATCATGGCTTTTAGAAGTTGTCTGAGTTCAGCTGAATGAAAAGGAAATAGCATTCTGGAGTGGGAACAGAATTCTCTAGAAAGAGTACAGTGTACAAGCTGGAGAAAGAGATTAAAGCAGCGAAGAAGAAATATTCTGAAAGTCACATTGCTGCTAATGACCTGGGAACAGATCACCGACTTCAAGATGAGAAAGACTTCCCTTCTGGATGACTTGCCAGCTCACCAACGACCTGAATTCTACTGCAGATTTAAACTGCCATCTTCAGTCTTTCTTCTCAGTCATTCACCCTATCACCTCTGTCCTCTCACTCCTCTCTCTGTCAGGATGTAGGACATTTCTGCTAGTCACGGCACACGTCACGTTTTTTTAAAAAGCCAGCCCTTCTTTCTTTCGTGTCTGTATGCGTCTCCATGCTGTCGCTGCCTGCATTTACGCGTGAAGCGGTGTGGAGGGGTGAGTTTTGTGAGGGAGCTAGGCGGGGCAGTGGGAAGAGAAAGGCGAACTGGTGGATCTACAAGTGTAATTGCAGCGAGACATATCGATATAAACGATATTGTCTCATCTTATGTCGCATAAAAAAAATATCGATATTTCTTAAAAACTCAATATTGCCCAGCCCTACTATATCGTTTGTGTGTGTGTGTGTGTTTGTGTGTGTGTGTATATTAAAATAAATATATATATATATAAATAAAACGCTAACAGAGTTACCACAGCTTACATTACTACCCTAGCCTGTTTAAGCTTGTACTGTTCAGCTCAAAAGTAGACAGTTTGTGACAAGGTATACGGACACTAAGCATAACTGATGCTAAGCACTTAATTTCCTTTGGTTTAAATGAGTAGAGTGTAAAAATAAACCCAAGTTTTTGTTGGCACTTCCTGACAGCATTCTATAAGCAGAGTGCCGCTATGCTAAGCTGTATAACACGTCTGATGTGCTGTAAGGGGAAAAACTAGTGAAGACGAATTCGGATGAAATGCTATATTGCCCACCTCTACTACTGTCTAACCTAAACTTTTGTTTTGATAGTGTAGACCCAAAGAGGTGAGAATACTTGAATGATGATGTGGTCCCTTGTGGTCTGTCATTTCTCTGTAGATCAGGCGTTTCTGTGTGTTTTAGACTTTGTCTTTCTGCAACTTTTGAATAAAGCATTAAACATTTTATGATTCTTTCTTTTGTTTTCAGAATGCTGCCTTTTTATATGGCCTTGGTATGGTTTACTTCCATTACAACGCATTTCAATGGTAAGTACTTACTACATAATGTTCAAGATATTTTTATTTCTTGGAAAATAAAATGGTTACCCATAGGTGAAATATCCTGTTTTCAAAATATTTTGTTCCTAATTATTTGTTGTTGGGCGTTTTTCTAGAAGTACTATCTTTCTACAATATGCTTAGACTGTAGTTTCTCAAAGTTGCTTCTTATTTTCCCCTTGTTTTACAAAGTTTTCATTTGAGGATGTAATTAATCCTCTAAAGTTGCACAGTTGCTTGTGCTCTTGTTACAGAACTGGGTAGTATGGTAAAAAATGAATTGCTATTAAATATTGTAGGAGAGCGTCTTGATGTGAGAAAATGTGTTGCGAGGATAAAGAGAATGTTTGCTGGCGTCTTTTCTTTTCTAGCTAATGTTTCTTGTTCTCTTGAGAACAACAACTTCACAACTGATGGTGTTATTGAAACCCTTTGTTGTTATGTTTGCACATCAATTCACCTGTCATTGTTCTTCATGAAGTGGGGTCGGCAGGCTAGCTCTAATCTGTGCGATGTACCACCCATTGAGAGTTTAATTCCAGCACACCTGGATCTAATATTTAGATGCTGTAAAGACTATGATTTACTAGATCTGGTGTATTAGATTAGGATTGGAAGTAAACACTCCAGGGACATTTTCCAAACATTGCATGCGCACAAAAACAGGTCTGGAGGTCGCACACAGTTTTCTATGAGGGTTCTGGGGTTTATATATATATATATATATATATGCTCAAGTGTATTTATAAACGCTTTTTCTTATGTGAGAATTCCAGTGATGTGACTGACAGCCCTTCATGACCAACTTGTGTTTGGTCTGTGGTAAATCTTGATGAGCTTTCTGTGCGTGTTATTTATATTATAACATGAAATATGGTGTTTTGGACGTTTACTTTATGTATCTTTTTAATGTATAAAAGTACTAAAACAGCAGCATATAACGTTACCGTCTTCTAAATGGCTGTATTGCCGTCGTCCTCATTGAAATATGTTTTACGCCATGTTGCTGCTAAAATGGTCCACGGCGTGCTAGACAACTTATCCAGTTTTTATTAATCGGGACTTTTAAAAAAAGGCAGGGCGTTTATCCACTTTCTTGCTGTGAATATACAAACACACCGATGGATAGCTGAATATCTAGGCAGCTTACCAGTATACTAAAATTAGTTTTAGTTCAGTAGCTTATTAACCACTAGTAGGAGAGGGTAAAGCCATGTTAGCCTTGTGATTGGTCAGGGGAGTGTTGACTAATTTAGCACTTTCCAAAGTGAGACTTTATTAGACTGGTGAAATACAGCAGAAATTTATTAGACTTTAGAAATGTATTCATAAGGCATATTTTGTACTTGTGTATTGTAGGAGCCAAGAGTTAAAAGATTATTTTTAATTATAAAACAACGGTTTCCAGGGGCTTTAATGATTTTAATGACTGTTCATTCACCAGTATGCTCCCAAATGTAAAATAGTGAAACAATTTAATTAATATCTACAAAACATTTGTCACACCACAAATGTAATACATTATAATAGAGTTTGTTTAGAGTAATAGAGTACATTATAATAATGTTTGTTTAGGATTTAGCCTGATCACACAAGCTATCCATGTATTTCCATAAAGAGCTGAAACACATCTACTGCAACTTGAGCAATAATATTACCAGAGTAAATACAGAATGGTGGACATTTTAGAGGTCAATTTGTTTTCCATTAAATTGGAAATGCCATAGTATATCCTCAGCGTCTAGTAGTGTTAAATCAATGTAGTATGCTGCTGTTAATGTCAATGTTTTAGCTTTAAGGTTTTATTAGTATGCTATGATAAAGCTGGGCTACATAAAGACTAACATGATTGGTTGTCGAAACAGAAACTCGGCTGTTCATTGGCTGAAGATAACTGCCACGTAATGCAATTTGATTTGCACGTTTACTCCAAGGCCTCAACGACATCTGCCTTCGCCTTGATTTTTGACAAGAGAACTTCAACCTCATAGTTTGTGTTCCTTTGAGTTTTTGTTTATCTGTCCCTAAACTATGTATACGTGTGTGTGTGTGTGTGTGTGTGTGTGTGTGTGTGTGTGTGTGTGTGTGTGTATATGTAAATTGCCTTAACCAATGATGTTTAGTTATATTTCAGAACGGGATGGTTTTGTTTTTGAAGATTTTTGCGGTCATCTCATTGAAACTATTTTACAGGCTTGAAAAATCTTGTGCGTGTAGTGTAATTAGATTATTATTTTTTACATTGCAGTCCTTTGTTTCATACCTCTCATTGAAACAGTCCATACCAAAATTATTTATCAGTGAAAAATTCAAATAGCCCAGCTCTCTACCTAGTGCTGCTCTCGCTTAGCTGTGATGGTGCGCAACAGTCCAAGTGTAGTTGCCATGGTGATTTTTAAGCAGGCTCTTTGTGTGGATGGAGATGAGAAAGTGAAAGTGTGGGCTGGATCTTGCTGCTTAATTCTGACAGAAGGTTCTGGAAGGGTTTGCACATTATTCCGTTATTACAGTTACCACTTTGTTACCTGCTTGGAGCGCTGTCTCCTTTCTGTACTGGATGTGTGAAAGAAACCGGATTTCTCTTTGCAGGGCGATTAAAGCATTTCAGGAGGTGCTGTACATTGACCCCGGATTCTCTCGAGCCAAGGAGATCCACCTACGTCTCGGGCTGATGTTTAAGGTGAACACAGACTACGAGTCAAGCTTAAAGGTAGGAGCTGATATGCTTATATTAATCAGTTGGTGTGTATTTTTATCAAATGTGTTGGCCATCTGAAAAAATTTTGTTCAGCTTGCCTATCTTTATCTTGTTCTTATATGGACTGTTATTGGCTTGTGCTGCTTGATTCGCATGCTGGATGTCATTGATCCACTTCTTGTTGACCCTCAGGCAGTCTACAGATTTGCTCTGCTTCATAACATAGCAGGAGTTGTCTTGCTTACTTGCTCAGTGTGTGTGTTAGGGGCTGGAAAAGCTGATTTTGTTAAATCTCGTCTGGGAGAGAACCCAAAGACTCAACTTCTATTCCCATGAGATGGAAGAGACAAAATAGAGTTAAAGTTGATGTCTAAAAAAAAAAAACAAACAAAAACAAAAAAAAAACGAGAGAGTTCTTGGCCATGTTGGCTCTGGGTCCAGAGACGTCGTCTTTGCCCTCTGATAGAGCTGGGAGATATTGATAAGTGGCATTTCCCGATATTTAAGTTTGCATTGTTAAAGGGATCCCCGTCTGGTAACACATGTAAGTCTTAATATGGTGTAATGACTGTTAAGACGTTGTAAAACAAATCATAACGCTTTTATTCTAAATATTTGACATATGGATGCAGCCGTTTGGTAGATGACATCAAATAGTTGCAGCGCGCTAAACTTGGCTGCGGTTGGAAGGAGTGAATGTTAGTTAGCTAAACTAGTTAAAAGAAAACCATGCCACATTGTGTTACCATTTGGATGTTTTTCCACTCGAAAGGCAGTCTTCTCAGCTTTCCCAAAGATTAAAAAGGAAAAAAATTGTGAAGCTGCGTGTGGACGAACACAGCTACCAAAAGACCCTCAGCTCTGCTCTCGTCACTTTGTCTCGATGCGAGTCATTCAGTAGACCACAACTGGTGAGAGACTTGATGGATGCTGTTGGTTTTAAGCATAGACTGAAACAATGCAGTGCCACAGTTTTCCCACACAGGAAGTCAAAAAGCCCCAGATTATGGCGTGAGAAACATGAAAGTGAACATGCGCTGGATTCTCTCCTGGAGTCCTGCCAACAACGTTTACTGTTCGCGTCAGCTGCTTCTCCCTCGTTTGCCGATCCTGAACGTGAAAGTACAGCCTTAGTTGTCAACATACTACTTCATTATTAAACAACTAATAAAATCTAAGAAAAACTCCCGTTCAGTTTATCTAGCTAAATACTGACCGTAAATGTTTCCTGCTAGAGGCGGAGCTCCATGCAACAGACACTCTCCTTCTCCGCCAACATTGATGCACAGTTTTGCAACAACTCCATGACTGAACAGTAGCCAGGTTTAGCTAGCTAGCTAGCTAGCTATGCTCAGGCACGACACCGGTTACTGCAGCCATTTGACGTCACTCCCCGTAGTGCACGTCAGTAGTTACAGCAATGGTGACCTACACGCAGCAGGATTTTACAGAAAATCAAATAAATCTGCTTCTTTTTGTGATTTCTTTTTTTCTGTGTCTTAATAATTTAGAGTAATAACACCGTATTAAGGCTTACATGTGTTACAACCTGGGGTTCCCTTTAAAGGTGATTTTCTGATTGATTGGACTGATGTGTTTTTTTTGTTTTGCCCATAAACTTACACCAAGGCCAACTCTAGACAGTACTGTTAAGGTTGACAAGATTTTTCCTTCGATTTTATCTTTAAAAACGTGACTAACTGAAACGTAAGGTTGGCGCAGTTTGACCCTAAAATTAGGCTTTTTCTCTTACTCTTTTATATTTAGTTCTTGATTATGCTTCTGACCCATTTCAAAGTTTGTAATTTAATCAGCTGTTTTGGGACTCCTCCTGTAGTTAGTCTAGAGCTCTGGTAATGGGCCGACTGACTACGTCTAATACACTACCATATCTGTTGCACACTCCAATAGTAATTATTTAAGATTTAATATTGATGTGGTGGTCCAGCGATGGACGTGGTAGAGTGGCTAACAAATTGGCTGTTTGTAGGCATCCAAACAGAAAAATTAAAGCAGTCAGTGTTTGTTAAGCAGCATGTTTCATTAACTGAAACTACCTCTTCAGATGAGCTCATGTTAAAGCTGCTAAGGAAGACCCACCATGAAACTATACAAAGAATGCACGTGTATGAGGATATGAGTATGTGTGTTTTTAAGTCTTTAAATATTTAAAGGTAATAAACATATACTGTTCATAACAAACACAAATGATCAACTTACACATGCATTATAGGACGTATCTCAGTATCACCCCACTCTCTCCCCCCACCCTCACCTCTTTTCTCCTTTCTGTCTCTAGCACTTTCAGCTGGCTTTGATCGACTCAAACCACTGCACTTTGTCCAAAGCTGAAAGTAAGTACCATGCTACAAAAACAGAACACGTTTGTTGACGTAAGATTCATATTTCATAATATAGAAAACGTAGTTGCAGCATTTAGTTTGTTAGTTTTTGGCTCATTTAAGATTGTTAGTAGATTGTAAGTATTTAATAATGAATCCTATTTGTGATAGTTGAAAATAATCAATGACTGTAGGGTTGTAGCTTTAGCTGAGGTGCTGTAGTTGCTGTAGTTATTATTGTTTTTTTCATTTTCTTCACATTGCCTGGAATTGGTTGCCCAGGCAACACCAATCCAATACTACTATGACAGTGTGAGCAGGCTGTGGGGACAGCCTACACACACACACACACACACACACACACACACACACACACACACACACACACACACACACACACACACACACACACACACACACACACACACACACTCACTCGCTCACTTTCTCCATCTCACACTCACTCGCTCACTTTCTCCATCTCACACTCACTCGCTCACTTTCTCCATCTCACACTCACTCACTCACTTTCTCCATCTCACACTCACTCGCTCACTTTCTCCATCTCACACTCACTCGCTCACTTTCTCCATCTCACACTCACTCGCTCACTTTCTCCATCTCACACTCACTCGCTCACTTTCTCCATCTCACACTCACTCGCTCACTTTCTCCATCTCACACTCACTCGCTCACTTTCTCCATCTCACACTCACTCACTCACTTTCTCCATCTCACACACACTCACACCCGGGGACATCAAGGACAGTCTCACCTCTCTGTCTGAGTGGAGTCATTTGTAGGGTTGGAAGCGCAGCCGAGCTGTGGACAAAGGGAGTTGTCTTTAAAGGATCAGCTCTTCGTTGATATTACGATGCTAGAAATAGAAACTTTCAGTTAAATGTATTTTGTTCATTTTAATAAGGGATTGTCTTTTTTGTAAAACCCGTTATTTTCTTCTCTTTTGCTTCAACAGTTCAGTTCCACATTGCTCATTTGTATGAGATACAGGTAAGTTCTTCGCTCTTTCTGCCCCTTCTCTTCTTCAGCTCTGCGATCTCTTGCTTGCTCATGAAAACATGTTGTTGGTAAATTGTTGTTGTTTTTTTTTTCCCCCTAATTTCATGTATTGTAATATTTGTATAGTATGTAATGTTCAGTCCACATTGCCATGGCAACAGGAGCATGAGCCTGTGGCTCCCCTGGGCCAATGTGTCATGTCACAGCAGAGGCATCTCTCTTCTCCGCTGCCCTTTACTGCTGTCCAACCATGCCAGCTTCTTTGGGCGTCTTTATCATTTGTTGTGGAGCTTTTTGCTTGGAAGTAATGTGTGTGAGTGTGTGTGTGTAATGCATGTCCTCAAAGTGGAGTGTGATGTTTGTGCTCTCAAGCTGGCCTGCTTGTAAAAGAACCTTTTCCTGTTAGGCTTTTCCGTGAAGTCGGGAGCCTTTTGTAAAAGATTTGTGTTTCAGTTCTATTGTTTTTCTTGTTGCTACTGAGCAAACGTGTTTAGGTTGATGGTGTTTATCTTGGTTTCTTTTGTGCGTGCAGAAGAGATACCGTGCAGCAAAGGAAGCTTATGAAAGTCTATTGAAGACAGAGAATCTATCTTCACAGGTGAAAGCCGCTACTTTACAACAGCTTGGTAAGTTCTTATTGTTATAGTTTTAATTTCACAGGAATCTGGTAGGAAAATTTAGTATCATGATTATTGTGGCCATGATGATTTTGGAGGTCAGTGTTTTCACTGTATTGTTGAAATGTGCTGAAAATATTTGATATTAACATCATAAATAAAATTAGCAAAAGGCTGATGAAGCAAAAATGCCGCCCCCGTGCGCATATCATTAAGACTTTAAGACACAATGCTGTCTGCTGTGTTTTTAATTGCAATTCAATTACACATTCAACTTGTATTTCGATAGAGAGATCTGCATGCTTAGGGAACAGAGTGAGCGTAGCACAGGACGTAAGAGTGTTGTTCGTCCCGACACAGTAACACATAGATTAGTTGTGTTAGAGGAACTGAGACGGTATACGGTGTTAAAAAGGTGCAGCAGTGACTCTGGTCGGTCTGGCTATTACAGCATAACTAAAAGGCAGAGTCTAAAGGTAATAGACTTAAGAGCTCCCTGAAATGTCAGCACCGCCACAAACTGCCAATTAACCTCCATATCTGTACCTTTTTATCTAATGGACAAACTAATTAGCAAAGTAGATTTTTAGCCTACACTTAAAAACTGAGGCTGTGTCTGAGTCCCGAATGCTGACCCAGGTACTGAGTAACGAGGTTGTTTAGAGCTTTATACATCAGTAGAAAAATGTTGTACTCTGGCAACTAATGTAAGGTAGATAAAACTGGGCTGGTCAAGTTTCCTAGTTCCCCTAGGGAGCCTAGCTAAGCTAACTGAAGCTTTTGCTGAAACATCCAGACAGCAGGGCGTTATAGTAATCTAACTTTGAAGGCATGAAGTAGCTTTTTTGTGTCCTGGACGGACCGTGCATTTCCTAGTTTTCTTAGCATTATTGCAAAGATGGAAGGCTGTTCTCGTGATATGTTTATGTTTAAGACCATGTAGGATTGATCACTAAGACTTTTGTACAGATGTATCTGGTGCAGCTGATAGGGTATTTAGGTTAAGCTTTCACACTGAGAAGAAGAATTTCTCTCCTATCCAAGTTGGGTATTTTGATGAAGTGATTTAAGTTATCAAAACATACACCTAGTGTTCTATAAGTAAGTTATATGGCAGGACATTTTGATGAATGCTGCACCACCGTGCCTGTGTCTGGGAGATTGTTGCTCACGTTGGTTGATGCTAGACAGTATTTAATGTGAGTTTTACAAAGTGCAATAATTAACTATGGTTTTAATAATGATTACAATTTGAAACAGTACAACTGACCGTCAGGAGTTTTACTGCGATTTACTGTGAAACTATTTTTTTCCCTGGAATTAAATCTCTTAATTAAATGTCTATTATTAATACTACTAATTACTTTTATACTAGTGTTGAAAGCTTATTTTTGGAGTGTGCAGTTATTTACCATAGAAGGTCTGTTTTTATCTGCTATCAGGATGAATGATTAATTAGATCCGTAAGTGAGAGAGACTTTCCAAGAAGTAGTAATCGATAGATTTACCTTTTCCAAAGGCGTGTGTGTCTGTGAGTGTATGGGAGAGAGAGAGAGGGGAAGGGAGAGAGAACCGTCTGACCGAAGTCTTTCCCCCTTTCTTACTCGTCCTCAGGCTGGATGCATCATACAGTGGAGCAGCTGGGAGACAGAGCCAATAAGGACAGCTACGCTATTCAGTGTCTGCAGAAGTCTCTAGAGGCAGATCCCAATTCTGGCCAGTCGTGGTATTTCCTTGGAAGGTCAGTGGCAAGCTTCTGTCCCTGAAAGTGAACTGATCTCAGATTTAGTTCCACCTCACCTGCACAGACAATACCAGAACCTTCCAAACGCAATGAGTACTGCACTTAGTTGCCAGTCGCCACAATACTGTTCAATATTATCTGTACTTGATTTTAGCTGTGTATATGACTCTGTAAAGTAGGCATGACAAAAAGACGGTTACTTTGAGATTTAACAAAATCAAGTGATTCAGCAGCAGTCATGGAGTGTTTTGTCAGGTGTATACAAATATATAAATGTTGTTGTTTTTCCTCCACCTATAGGTGCTACTCGAGTATTGGGAAAGTGCAGGATGCATTCATTTCTTACAGGCAGTCCATAGACAAATCAGAAGCCAGTGCAGATACCTGGTGTTCTATAGGGTATGTATGTTGAAAGCCTTATTTGACTTGATTTTTTTTTTTACTTGACATACATTACTTAAATATTATGGAACAAAATTGTGTTTCTGTATCACACTCCCAGGAAACATGGCCTTTTTGATGTTTTATTCAGAGAATTAATAAGAAGTGGCCACATTTGGAGTATGATTGAGAAAAATTAAATACTATTGTAAAATATTTGCTAATGTTTTATGTGTTTGTGATAATTATTCAAATAAATAGGTTTGATTTTTATTTGAATGAAGGTTTAAACGGGTTAGCAGTAAAGAATGCCGTATAGCCATTTTTATATTTTACATGTTAAACTCAAAATTGTGCACAAAAATTCACATACAAATGAATTTTGTTCCCTCTAAAGGACGTAGTAACATTTTCACTTCTGTCTTTTCAAACATGCATATTTTCTGCAGACTGTTAAAGAACAGATTCGTGCTTTGCCATTTTCAGTTCTTTCTGTGTTCTTTCACTCTCTGCCTTAGGGTGCTGTATCAGCAGCAAAATCAGCCCATGGATGCTCTTCAGGCATACATCTGTGCTGTGCAGTTGGACCACAGTCATGCTGCAGCCTGGATGGACCTGGGCACCCTCTACGAGTCTTGTAACCAGCCGCAGGACGCGATTAAGTGCTACATTAACGCCACGCGCAGCAAAGGCTGCAGCAACACGGCAGCACTTACTGCCCGCATCAAATACTTACAGGTAAAGCGGACAGCAGATTAACAGACATCTGTTAGCTACTGTGTAGCATCCACAGATTTCAGCAATGACAAGCTACTGCGCAAGAGGTCTTGCTCTTTAAGCTTTAAACTGGCAGTAAACCTCAATCAGAACTGAATTTGGTGTGTTGCCTGTGCAAGTGGTTGTTAGTCTACTCATTGTGTCTTGGGGGTCTGTTCATTTGACTATGCTCCAACTAGAAGAAAGCTTGACATGTAAATATTCCCAATGGGATGCTATTTATATGACTGCGTAGAACATTTGGAGTGGTGCATCATTGAATCCCAGTTTGGTTGCAGACCTGCCATTTCCCTGTGTGAACAACTCTGAATTTGGTTTTGTTTAATGTTTACTGCCAGCTCTGGACGGTTGTGTTTGTGTGCGAGCGTGTAATCGGGTGTCAGCGAGCGAGAGTGGTGTGATTCTGTGGACATCCTTTTGTTCTGAAGTTTTCATTACATTTTGTTTTCTCTGTATTTTCCTTTAAGTTACAGATTTCTTTTATCCTCCCCATTCTTTGTATGTATGAATGAGTCAAGATTTTATGATTTGTTGACAGTAGGACTTCAAGCTTTAAATTTGAATGCTTTATAAAATCTTAAGTCACCTTGGCAGTGATTTTTACTCCACTACAGCTAGATTGGATAGTGTGATCTAGATCCTCATTTGTTTGGCCTAGATGCACCTCTTAAACCTTTTAGTGTTTAGTCCTAAGGCCACATATCTATATCAACTGTTCCGCCGCCCAACCTTAGATGGCTGTTTAAATATGTTTTTCACGCGTTTTCGTCCTAGGCTCAGTTGTGTAACCTTCAACACACTAGTCTACAGAGTAAAAGTAAAATGCTTCCTAGTATTGAGGAAGCATGGAGCCTCCCAATCCCCGCAGAGCTTACCTCAAGACAGGGCGTCCAGAACACAGCCCAGCAGGTGAGACCAGATAGTCGCACACCCTGAACACCATAACCCCCTGACCCCTCTTCCCAAACACACACACACACACACACACACACACACACACACACACACACACACACATACACGTACATGCAGCTCACGACTCATTGCTCAACCACTTCAACCATGCTTCTATCTCTTCACGAGACCAGACACCAGGAGTATTGATCTTTTTGGCATTTGTAAGGGCTAGAGCATAACTGTTAACTGTAAACATGTGCAGTGTGTGCCTCAAAGTAGAACTTCTTTTATTTGTTTCACTCCTGTAGTAAATCACTCCAGTGGAATAAAACACAACAGTTGCGTGGTTTATGTGTTTGAGCTTTAGTAGTGTAGTCTTAGACTTTCTGTTTAAACCTGTGTTAAATGTGTGTTCAGAGAATTCCTGTCACAGAACTCTTAAATGGCCTCCTAACCTTTTTATTTATTTAATTACAAAAAAAGCAACAACCAGAAACGAGAACAGAAATGAAACTTCTCTGAAACATTGATCTTACTTGCTGCTGGCTAGCTTTCCGTTCCTTTCCTGGAGTCCATTTAGGATTGTTTAACAGGATGTAATATTTCATTACTCTGAGTACATTTTTGACAGAGGGTAGAAACCTGCAACCATTAGACAACAGAGGGCCCTAGTGTTGCAACACCTCCCCGGGACACTGGCGTAGATGAATTCGGTAGTTTGAGTGTATGTATGTGTGTGTGAGTGCGCGTATGTGGGTGTTTTCATTAATGGCACAGTACAATGAACTTTTTCATTGATACTGATGCAGTCATGATAAATGTTGGCTTTATTTTTGTCATCTTTTCCCCCTTTACTCTGTAAGGTAGGTTTATTAACCATGTCAGTTTCCATGTCTTCTCAAATTTCCTCTGCAGACCTGTAAGAACCCTGAAAACGTGATTATGCTGGTGCCTCCTATAGTTTAGCTGAAAAATGGTACATGCCTTATTTTTGGTAATATAATTGCATGAAACTGGTACCTTTTGGTTCCTTGTAGGGGGAAAAAGGTAGGAATTACCAAAATGAGGGGCTACCCCTTTAAACGTACAGGTGTAAGTGTTGATTTGTGCTCCTGTAGTTTTGCTTGTTTTGGTGTTCTGGTGAAGCCTTGATGGAACCAGTGATCGATGGAATAAATTTTTTTTTCATCTGCTCCTTTTAACCACATTCTTAGTGTTATATTATTTATTATAATTATTTGTTATTTTTAATCACACCTGATTGGTGTGGGGAAGAAACTGACTGTGTAGAAATAACTTAGGATGATAGAACATTAAACTAAATGATGTTCTTCAGTGTAGGAGTGTGCCATTTACTCACACCATGGAGCACATAGATAATGAATTGGTGCACACTTTGCTCATGCAAACAAAATAGAGAGAAAAAGATTTAATGGTTTTTAGTGGTTATTACTAATAAGTCAGTAAACTGTCCCATCCCTGTGAATATTGCTTGTAACAGTGGTGGTCAGCTTTGAGCTGGTCTTCAGCCCAACTTTTAATAATTCCTCTACTCAGACAAACCCACTAAAACTGAGCGTTAACAGATGAGCTGATTACTGTGTGCTTAAGCAGGAAAACTGTAAAACTTAGCTGGACCAGAGTTGAAAGCGCATTGGCAGATTTAGCTGATGTAGTCCTTATGTTTCTAGCTATAGTTATCTATTCTTAGCCTAATGATGTTTGGGTTGTCAGTTGTCATTCAGGTTGTGTGGTTGTTCCAAAACATAGACCCCTCCGGTTAAGCAGTTGTTGCAAAATGTGCATGTACATGTGACCTTTTTGAATAATGAGTAAAACATACTTTTTTCCTAGCCTGTGTGAATTTGATAAGCAAAGAGTTTTGTTATGTAGATGTTTAACCCTTGCTGCACAAAACTGCACTGCAAATATGTAAGTATATAGTGCTCTTTATCCAACATCCACCATGAATCCAGTTCCACTTCAGGCAGGAATATTAGTTTTTTCATTATTATTATTATTATTATTGTTATTATTGTTATTATTTTGGTTAACCAGTTTTACAGAAACAACGACGATCACATTTAAGATATGTTTGCGATAATTCAAAGTGGAAACATGCGAGAGGATGTCCACAGAATTAACATTTCATTCTCTTACTGAATTGTTCACTACAATTGTTCTGCTAGAATAACTAAAAAATATTCCAAAATGTGTTAGTGTGATAATTGTTTTGTTTTTTTTGTTTTTTAATTAAGAATAAGTATTTAAGTACTCGTTCAGAAATATTAAGTATTTGAAGCCTGTAAAATGCTGTTTGAACCAGTCCTTGTTTTAATACAAGGATAAATGCATTCTTTTTGAACTGGCACTAGCTGGCCACTACAACATGAATTTAAAGCTACAAAAGTCCGTTTTGACTCAGACCAGTGAAGTATACTGTTCTAAACGTCTAAGGTGTATTAGTTTATATAGCCAGTCCTGTGGGTGTAGGGTTTCTACTTAAAGGTTAAATAACTGGCAGCTTGTAATAGAGCTGTCTAACTCTGCACATTGTGGGCTCATTGTAGCATAACTTAATCGAAACTAAGCAGACCTGTTCATACGTGTTTATACATGCTTTGTTAAATAACTTTATTACTACATTCTTTGATGAAATTTAAAAGGCTTGGTTGAAATATTATTTAAGTTTAAATAGCTAGCTTTCCTTTTATAGCATAGATTGATCTTGTAATAGCATGTAGTAATTGACACGTCCAGGAATCCAGTGGTATCTTATTTTATCGTGTTCAAACTAGCATATGGGAATTTTGATTTACTTTACAGTGCGGCAGAATGCTGATGCGCGATGACTGAGCCTTATCGTGTTTGTAAAAATGATGCAGCGACCAGTAGTCTTTCATTTTCAATGAGAGTCAGGGACACTCGGTAGCATTCAGTAACGCAATCAAGTTAAGCAGAGCTTGCGAATGAGCAGGCAGTGACGGCCAATCAGAAAACAGGTTCTCACCTTCCCTCAAAACTGTTCTTCTGACTTTGGTTCCTACTGGCCATTGGTTCCTTTAGAGGAATGGAAGAGAGACTCATCGTAAAAACTTGTAATTAAAATATTAATCTTGGAACAAAGTTTCAAAAACTCTTGGCGTAGCAGGTGAGCTAAAGTGTTTTTTTGCATGATTTTAAGTAACATCTGAAACTGAACAATATAGCCAGGATCAGCCACCATGTGTATCAGTACTCATAGGATCAGTTTAGGAAGGAGGTTGTGTCTATCAGATGTACTTAAACAGTTAGTCAGTAACTCAAGTAAAGCCTGTATAGATTTGTTTGTACTAGTTGAAATTCCTTTAAAAACTTGGTTTGCTTGATGATGCAATTCAATTTAACATTTTCCCTGCATGGACACACCCACCAGCGAATCATTACGTACTGCACAGGTGACAATAAGCGATTTTATTGCTTGCAGTGTGCACACTGGGTTCGAGGTTTTAACTGTTAACTGCCAAGTTAAAATAATCAGAATTAAAATCATATATGAAGTATGTAATATATGAAGTATGTTTTTGATGTTCAAAACGGTGGATGCGACCCAGCATATGTGAGTATGTAAAGAAAATAGCCTAAAACTGCATTCAACACATTCACGTAGCCTGCTTTGTTTATATTGCCTGATATTCATGATTATTTGGCCAAAAAATAAAAGGTTAATGAAAGGAGGAAACGTGCTAGTGATAAATAGTAAATAAACCTTTCAGTCACATCACTACTGAAAAGTTTAACTAAACACAAGTGCCATGGCTTTGTCTTACGTTGGGTCAGTGTGCCTTAGTAGCTCTTGAAGACTTTTGTGGGCATGGGTGTTTTAAGGTTTGCGTTTGATATGGTACATTGTTATAGTTGAGCTGTCGTCATTCTAAAGTGGTCTTAAATTCAAATCAGTTTCTTTTTGGGCTGTATGATTTAAATCGTATATTCAAGTAAGACTTTAAGACACGGGTACACAGCTCTGATCCTGGAGGACTGGTGTTCAGCACAGTTTGTTAGTTCCTCTACTTAAACACACCCCACTAAATATGTGTTGAAGCACAGCTGAACACTGCTGGAGTAAATTTGTTACTTTGCACAACATGCAATATATTATAGCTGTGCTGCCATGGGAGAACATGAAAATGTCTTAGTTGTGTAATGTAAGGCATTTTAAAAGCATTACTGCGTGAGTGGTAAGCTTTGCTGGCTGCCATTGACCAACTGCCTAGACATTATTGCTAGTCAGAGAGTGCAGTCCTCTGACAAACCTGAGAATGTGGTCTTTTTAATTTAATTGTCCAGTGCAATTACACAAGCATTCACAAACATGTACCTTCTCTTTCTCCCTTTATTTCTCCCTTTTTTCTGTCTCATCTGTCTGTTATTCTTCTTTGTTCTGTCTTTTTACACTTATCATTTTCTTCCTTTACTTCTTCCCAGGCATGTAAACCCCACCACAGTGCAGGAGGGGGTTTAACTGGGGCACATGGCTCTGGGCAGTCCCTGCCCCCCCACGTGAGTCCTCTTGGCCATGGAGAAGAGCAGTCCAGCCCAGCCAAGAGAAAAAGGACATCTAGCCCTGCCAAGGTACATAGCAGCCTCTGATTCTGAAGGGCGTCATCTTAAAAACACATCGATTATAACCACAGTTGTAACTGACAACTGTGTGACCTCTCACTTACCAACAGGTTATTCAAACAGTGTTTCATTTTTGGTCTCTTCCCCCCTGCAGAGTTCTGCTGAGTGGCCCAGTAGCCCAGCACAACAACAGACTCCTAATTGGTACCTGTCGCCTCAGAAACTACAGGTAAGCAGGCTTGTCAAGTAGACTACTTCAGAAAGAACAGTTTGAAGTCTGTGATGCTATTTACTGCAGAAAAATGAAGAACAAATCACCATATAGGTCAGTGTTAAACACACTGCAAAAGCAGCGTCCATTTGATCAGCTCCACTTACAGGTGCGCTTTGTAGTTCTGTCTCCATATACATAGTCAGTATCCTTTTTAAAAAAATCAGATTATTTTCAAGTCGGCCCAAGTTAATCTGCTTATTAGCAATGATTGCAAGCGTCATGTATCTCTAGAAAAATTTTGCTTAGTTTTTGTTCATGCCTGAACTGCTTCTCCTTCTTAATATTCTGCTCTCCTGGCTTTTTTTAAGCTGTTGGAGCAGATGCGGGCCAACAAGGCAAATCTGAAGCCAGTGCAGATGCAGAGGTTGGAGCAGCTGGAATCGCAGCTTTCAGCCATGCAGTTGCACCAGCAACAGGTAAACTCATATATTTGGTTTGTTGCAGCTTTTTTCAAGAATCTTCCATGAGTTGATTTCAAATGTTTGTTGTCATATGCAAAAGTATCCTTGTGCAAACACATTATGATTTTGTAAACACAACCTCTCCAGCAAACTATTTTTGATTAAATAACTTAAGAACAGCATGCAAAACCTGACCCTCCTATTTGTGAAGCACTAAAAAATGTGGTAAATAAATAGAAACGCTGCATAGAAGTTTTCCCTAGAGCTGTTTAAAGCACACAGGGCAGGGCAACATTTATAAAAGATGTCAAACGGCTTTCAGCTTGAAGTTTCCATATTCTGAAATGCCATTATGATATAGAGGGGAACTTCGGCTCTCGAGGAAAGCTCTGGGAAGACCAGGAAAGCTAGAATAGAAATGCTCAGATGTCTGGCAGAAAGATAGTTCAGAAACCCCATATGAAAGCAAAGGATTTGAACTGCAGTTCAAGAGACCAACACCTTTATTTTGTTTTTCTGGCATAGATGAGACTAAATGCGTCTGGGCAGGTGCGACCCAACCTCCCCAATGGCCCAACGGCCGGTCCTTCACTGCCTGTGCAGCTTCCCTCCCGAGGCCCTGCGGTGCGCCCTCCCTGTACTTCTCAGTCGCTAGCCAATGGGCCCTTCCCCGCTAGCCCTGGTTCAGGCCCCCGCACCGGCCCCCACCCACCCTCTGTCGGCAATAATCACACGCCGGGAACGGGAACCAACGGAGACGTGCCTTACCTGCACCCTAACGCACTACCTCACAACTGCACAAGCCCGGACGACGCATGGAAGAGCCAGCATCTTAACTCCACTCAGGTCAGCCCTCACTCTATGCTGCTCTGTTGCTTTAGATTGTCTGCTTTAGGTCTTTACTGGTATTCCTTTATGACACTGGTATGACACTTAACGTCTTGGAGTGCATGTGATCTTCATTGTTCGGTGATCTTCAGTAATGCAGTTGCCTTAGATGGCATAATTAACATGGCTGATACTGTCATCCCACAGCACACGTCACACTTTTTCTTTTCTTTTTTTTTTCTTTTTCTTTATTCTTTGATTAGTGTACTCTAATCACAGCTGTTATTTGGCTTTGTACAGGAAAAAGAAAGCCTCTAAACACCTTTTATTCTGTCTCATTCTTCAGGGGCTTCAGAAAGGTTCACATTGGGCAGGTCCTAATGGAGACCGGGCTCTCTCTTCCAGCGGTTCGGCCGACGGTGGCCCTCACAATCAGGTTGGACATTCCGCCACGACCCCTATTGATCCCTCCGAGCCTGCTGTCAATCACCTGTCCTCGCCCACCCCTTCCTCGGCCTCCTCTCCTGCTTCCTCCTCTGTACACACAGCTACCTCAGGTGCCCCCCTGACCAAAGAGAGTGACCACCCGCAGGGCAACGGTTCCACTGCCGCCAACCACCATAGCCCCAACCACACCCCCACGTCCACCTCCACCTCTGGTTCGCCAGCTGCCCACTCGTCAGACAATCCCCAGCTCTCTGCCCTACTGGCAGGCAAGGAGAGCCCCGCCACAGGCCCCAGGGTCAACCACGTCCACCCAGCTGTCACGCTGCCTGCTCCAGGCAGCTCGGCCGCATCCTCCCCAGCTTCAGCCCTTTCCACCACTTCCCCATCACCCCGCGCCAATGAGCTAACGGCCAGCCTTAACAAGCCCGACTGCACCACACCGGGACCCACCCCCACAGTCACCGTTAACGGGAGTGGAGGAGGGGCTTGTTCTGAGGACTCTCAGAGCCCGTTGAAGGCTGAACCACCGGAGGTTTGTCTCAAACCGGCCCCTCCCCATAGACCCTCTCACTCGTCGTCCACAGTGTCCATCTATCCAACATCTTCAGACATCCTCAAAGCCTGCAGGTGAGTAGAGCATTCCTGTGCAGATCATGTGTCTCCCCCTTGTGGTAGGTCATAATTAGCCATTGCTTTTGTATGGACCCACATCCTACATGTATTTCCAGATTTGTGTGGAATTATGTAAAACAAACAGACAGTTATTTTCTACATGACCACTTTCTGATTACTTTTCATCATTTAAAAGGCTGCTTCTGTAACTGCGCCCTTAAGACTGATCTAAATGAGCCTTGTTCTAAATGTTCTTGGCTGCTCTGGATTGCCCCATATTTAACAAAGACATTGCGGCTAATACACTCTTTTTGTTAGCATATTACATATTACAATCTCTTATTTCATAAAGCAAAGGAAAATTAACTGTTGCATGATGTGGGGCCTGAAAAACCCTGGAATCTGAATACATAATTTTACACATGACAAGCTGTTGCATATAAGCAGGTTCAACCAGTGTCCAGCTGTTTCCATCCATGCCCATGAAGTTACACTATAATAAAGCTTTGTTGTTTTCTTTGAGTTTGTATCTCTCGCTCAGGCTACCCTTATTTGTCATATACTGAGAATACTCATTTTGCTTGTAGACCCTATGTAATACTGTGTTTTGCCTTGAAAAGTGTCAAGTTAAGGAAACTGCACCAATTTTCAAGTCATTAATAGAACACGCCGAATCCCTAGCTTACCTAGACTGAGTGATGTCCATGGATGACTTGCTGTTTTGTGTCTTACAGAAATGGCTGTTTTATGTCTTATCTTGTTGGTTCTAACTCTTGTGTTCATGCAGAAACCTTGGGAAGAATGGTCTGTCAAGCAGCAGCATCCTCCTAGATAAGTGCCCGCCACCCCGGCTCCCTCCTCCACCGTCGCCCCCTCTGCCGAAGGACAAGCTCAACCCCCCTACCCCAAGCATCTATGTAAGTGCACAACAATCTTAGTTACAAGAGATACACAAGTAATGTCCTTTTTTTCAGTTATGTTTCCATAATCTTCACCGTGAGTTTCTTTCTCTGTTACAGTTGGAGAATAAGAGAGATGCATTCTTCCCCCCGCTGCACCAGTTCTGCACCAACCCATCCAACCCAGTCACCGTCATCCGTGGCCTGGCAGGAGCTCTCAAACTGGGTTAGTGCACTGCCCTTTCATTTTGCATAGAGATGTAAACTTATTTTGTCTCCAAATGAACAAAACATTGACCACGCATGCCCAGTTTTTGTGTATGACTACACCTGCTTACGTACATGAAACTGTTATTGGTTGGGCCAGTATTGTGTTAAGAACTCAGTATTCAAATGTGGGCACCTGCAACCAAGTACATGTACACGTTCCTAGAACTTATTCATGTTATGTTTGACTTAAAACATGAATACCGTAGTATCCTTCTGGCACAAATCCACAAATGCACGGTATAAATTGTTAGTATATATATGTTGTTTAATTGCTTGCACAAGTTGCATTAGTAATCCCAGGCAGTGACATGATCTGGTTGGGTCTCCTTTTAGCTGTACATGATTACAGAAGGTTTGGTTTAAGATGTTATTGTGTCCTGGCGTCTGACTTTGGTTTGAAACTAAATGTTAAGATTAGTGACAAACTGATAAATGATTATACCTCATGTTCTGTAAACCCAATAATGATGCCTGTTTTTCTCCCCTCCGTAGACCTGGGTCTGTTTTCCACAAAAACTTTGGTGGAGGCTAACCCGGAGCACCTGGTGGAGGTACGTACACAGTTGTGCCAGCCAGCCGATGAGAACTGGGACACCAGTGGCACCAGAAAGCAGTGGAGATGTGAGAGCAGCCGGTCCCTAACTACTATTGCCAAGTACGCCCAGTACCAGGCAGCGTCCTTCCAGGAGTCACTAAGGGTACGGCAAATTAGCATACATAAACATAAAGCCAACATTACTTGTACTTTTTTATGCTTAAATAGTTTTAGGTTTTGGGTTAAAAATGAAATTGTTGGTTACTAATATACCTGAGTGAGAAATATACACAGCACTGTTTCAATATCAGAGCATTATATTCCAAGTATTGAGTGTTTCCTGTTGAGGCGATGCAAAGAGAATGTATATCAGTGATACTCTTTCACTGCTGCACATGGCATTAATCAGGTGTTATTTATGCTACTTTTTTACTGTGGTCCAAATCCAGAGACTTTCTTTAGATCAACAAAACAAATATTTGTTTCATTTAATTTTCATTTCATTTTAGAAACTATCTCGCAGTAGGTATTCAGTTAGGCATCTAGTGTTTTTATTATTGTTGTTTTTAAATTGTAATCTGCCTGTATTTTAGGAAGAAAATGAGAAGAAGGGCCAGAAGGAACTCTCTGACTCTGAGATGTCAGCATCAGAAAAGTATGTTTGAATGAATTTTTCAGGTTGTGGATTGTGATTTGTAAAATTTATTTATCTGTAGTTGTATTTATTAATTGAATCTTTCTCCTGTGTTTCTTACTAGTGTTGCAAGAAGGAGGAAAGGTCCTTTCAAACAAATTAAGTTTGGCACAAACATTGATGTTTCAGATGAGAAAAAGTAAGTTGATATGCATGATAATTAATAGTAGTAGTAATAATAATAAGAAATTCTTATTTATAGAGCACTGTTCATACACGTGGCAGCTAGTACTACAGCAATATTTTTTTGTACAGTGAATTTATTAAAGGAGATACCAGAGGTAAACTCTTCATTGCATGTCTGTGTTTTGTGCTCCCCCTGCAGGTGGAAGCTGCAGTTACAGGAGCTTAGTAAGTTGCCTGCGTTCGCTAGGGTGGTGTCTGCTGGGAACCTGCTGAGCCACGTTGGCCACACCATCCTAGGCATGAACACTGTTCAGCTCTTTATGAAGGTCCCTGGCAGTAGAACACCTGGTCAGTAGCATTACATTTGGTTATACATGCATGCTTACTCACGTGTGTAGGGGTATAAACCTCCATATTAAGTGAGTACTGAGTAGTAACTAAACCTCCATCCATCTTCAGGCCATCAAGAACACAACAACTTCTGCTCAGTGAACATCAATATTGGGCCCGGGGACTGTGAGTGGTTCGCTGTGCCTGAGCCATACTGGGGAGTGATGAGTGAGTTCTGTGAAAAGAACAACATCAATTTCCTCATGGGTTCGTGGTGGCCTAATCTGGAGGACTTGTATGAGGCCAACGTGCCAGTGTACCGGTTTATCCAGCGGCCCGGAGACCTGGTATGGCTCAATGCGGGCACGGTGCATTGGGTCCAGGCCATTGGTTGGTGCAATAACATCTCCTGGAATGTGGGCCCATTGACTGGTAGGTTGGATGTTTATTAGTCTGTTGTTGCACACTGTACAGGTGGCATGAGGAATGAATTAGCTTTTTTGCTCAATGACAACCTTTGTGTAAGAACGCCAACAGGCTTTGGTACAGCTTGCTCTCTGTATGGCATTGTGTATATATATGTATGTATAAATATATATGTGTGTGTATGTATGTATGTGTGTGTATATATATATATATATATATATATATATATATGTGTATATATGTGTATATGTATGTGTGTGTGTATATAATATTTCCTTGTATGTACTCTCACTGTCCATTTGATCAGCTTTGCTTACTACATAGCTGCACTTAATAGTTCTATAATTGCTTTTGGCATCTGATTTGCTGCATACTTTGTTCTCCAGTTGTCTTGACCACCATAGAGCATGAGATGTCGTTTTAGTTTGTCTCGTGCTGTTTAGTTTTTAAATACTGTGTCCACTCACTGTCCACTTCTACCTTGTCAGTGCACCCTGTAGATATGAAGTCAGAGATGATGACTCATCTGTTGCTGCAGTTTGTTTTTATCCTAAAGTGTCTTATCAGTTTTCACAGAACACTGCCCACAGGATGCTGTTGGCTAGTTTAGATTGGTGGACTATTGTCAGTCATCCAGTGATATTGAGGTGTTTAAAAAGTCCAGCAGCACTGCTGAGTCCGGTCCACAATGCACACTAACATACCACAACCATGTCAGTCACTGCAGTGCTTAGAATGATCCACCACCCACATAATACCTGCTCTGTGGGGGTCCTGACTTTTACGGAACAGGGTGAAAGAGGATTAGCAATGTATGCGAAGAATCACAGGGACTAAAGTCTCACAAAGTGCCAAGTGCGTCTGTATGGTATATGGAGCAGGTCAAATGGAAATCAGGAGGATACAAGAAGGTGTACCTATTACACAAACACAGAATGAATCTCTTTAACTGTTAATTTATAAGAAGGGATTATGGAAAGGGGATAATATAAGCGTGAACGTTAATAATGCTATAATGCTAGAGTCTCTGAGGGATTAGAAATATGCTGGTAACAAGCTAGGACATGCACATATTCTAGCTTCCAATTACAGACATTCTAAGCGTGTAAAGCTTGTAAAGATTTGATTTTCAGTTTGTTTCTGAGTTCAGTGGGGGGGGGGTTTCAGGCAGAAACAAGACAATTATAAGATTATGTTTGGCCTGGAGTGTAATATAAAGAAAACAGAATAAATCACAATGTTCGTCTACGAAAGTAGCAGTTAAATCATTCAGCCCTGCTGTAGGCTAGACTCACAGAAGAGTATCTCACTTTAGTGTCTGTCTTTGGGACTTTGTGTTCTCCACAGCACATCAGTACAAGCTGGCTGTGGAACGCTACGAGTGGAACAAGCTCCAGAGCGTCAAGTCAGCAGTTCCCATGGTGCATCTCTCCTGGAACATGGCAAGGAACATTAAAGTGTCTGACCACAAGCTCTTTGAGATGATTAAGTAAGTGTCATTATTACTGCTTGGAGATGACTTCCTCTTGTGCCACGTTATCTGAACATAGAATATAATACATAATTAATAGTCTATTAATCTGTTAATCATTGAAAAATGAAAAATATCTTGATCATCCACTTGGTTACAACTTCGCTCACTCACTTATGTGCGCAGTTACATCTGGAGATTTTACAGTCGGCACAGTTGTTGCTACACTGCACCTGTCCACTGGATCAGTTCCTTGTAGGATCCTAGCATATGTCCCATGCAGTCTTAAAACTCTGTATTTGATTATGGGGAACTATGTATTTCATTATGTATATGTTCTCATAAGCACCTTCATTTTCTCTAAAGTTCAAACGTTATCCACTGTTTATTTGGTCTAGTATTTGTTTTGCTGTAAATTCACACTATTAAAATCCGGATTACAGCAAGTACCTGCCCCATATATCCGTTGTCGGCCTCTTTGTCTGTCGATAACCTGCGTCAGCCCAGAAAAACATGTATAGGTCAACCTCTTAACAGGCATTGACTGTTGCCTTCTCAAGAATGTCCTTGTGAAGACTGTGTGCTTCTCAGAACTGCGTTTGTTGCTTTAATAAATAATAATTTAATAATAACTATACCTGTACATTTTATTGTACCCAGATGTATGTATGTGTAGATAATGGCCAAAGTCTTTGACCACTTGAGGGGAAATAAATTTAATTTAAAATTGATTTTCAGTTGCAGTAAGTACGCTGAATTTTTTTATTTCAGCATTTTCATGTGTTGGTCAGCCAGATGAAATAGTGTTTTGGGTTTTTGTTTTTTTTTTGTTTTGTTTTGTTTGGGGGAGGGGTTCTCCCACTTACTGACTTGGATAAGCTTTGCATTGCTTTGTAAGTGTTATACTGTGGCTGTCCAAGAAAAGCCGCTGCCCTTTCATTGTGAGAAAATATCATGATGAATGTACCATTAGAAATAGCTTGGAATGGAATGTCATTAGATCAGCTTGCATTAAAAGATTGATTGGGCCCTCTCCTGTAAAATTTTGGAGCTTTCTGTCTGCCATATATCCATCATTCATCCAGTTAGCCATCCATCCAACAATAAACCTCCTGCAACAGGTTGTAAAAGGCAGCAGTGGACTGTGCTTGTGTGCTGTGACACCTGATTTTACCCTGAGAACTAAATTGCCCTTAGTTGTATCTCAAGACTTCTATCATAGCATTTGCCTTTTGTGGTTTGCAGGTTCTGCTTGTTGCGAACGCTGAAACAGTGTCAGACAGTAAAGGAGGCGCTGGTGGCAGCAGGAAAAGAGACTATTTGGAATGGAAGGAGCAGGGATGAACCTGCGCGTTACTGCACCATATGTGAGGTGGGTCATTACTGTATTTATTAGATTTCCAGCACAAAGGTGTAACTGTTTTTGTTTTGTTTTTTTTGTTGTTTGTTTGTTTGTTTGTTTGTTTGTTTGTTTTGTTTTGTTTTGTTTTTCTTTTTCTGACTTATAATGAAGCGTGCAGACTAAACCACAAGTTGTACAGACATGAAACTTGGTCAGTAGGTAGTAGTTCTTCCCCCCCCTACTCAGATGCAATACATAAGCTTCATTGTCCTTAAGTGGGCGCTATTCCTTTTTTTCCCCTCTCTTCCCTGATTCATTGGGTCAAAATAAATCAATTTATAATTTGGACCATTTGGCTCAATTACTTGGGAATGCTTCACCCAAAAACGTAAAAATTTATGGGGTGGTTCAGCAGTAGATTCTGAGAATTTGGTGCCACGTACATTCATGGGGGCGCTTTAATTGCTGAATCACTTTTTTCAGCAACTGTCCAATCAAGCTGAACTTTTTCATCCAGCATCTTTTAGACGCAAGTATTTTTTTTTTTTGACAGAAAACATGATTCATCAGAATTTACGGCCGTGTCAGCTAGTTAGCTTTCAGCCAGGCCTTTAAAAGGCTTACCCTTGAGCAATTGTAATGAAATTGATTGGTGGGTCTATAAAAGCTCTTTGTAACAACTAGGAAGTTTCAAAAGATTTGTATTTTTTAGTCTTGCTGTTTTTAAACTTGTCCCTGAATTGATCCTAGGTTTTCCGAACTCTGGGAATACTCTGTACGTAAATAATTATAAAAAAATGCTGACTTTTTTGCTTCATGTGGTCTCCCTCTATCAATCACTGCGGCCTCGGCATTTATAACTTAAATTGCTATAACTCATCAGCCCTTACTTAGATATTTCCCCAACTTCTATATAGTTAGATTCAGATAAGGTTGTATAGATGAGCCCTAAGGGGGTTCTGTAGGATTTAACCACTTTAAATCCTTAAACTTTTTAAAATATTGTTATGCGGTCTGTAGATAAATGTCTGGTGTAATTTGTTTCAGGTCTCTTTCTTGAACAACATTGTAGTTACATGTTATGTCAGAAAATGGACTATTCCTTTGATATTTTGATTAATTTGTTTAAAGACTGCAGCTTACAAAAGCAAAAAGGCCAGAAGGTCAATCTCCGCGAATCTTGGGAGACATCATTGTCGAAGGCCTTTGATCCAAAATCTAAACCTTTGGATACCTTCTGACATAGTCTAAGGCCTTTAGCTTCACCTCTCTGTGCCACAACAGCTCCTTATTTGTGCATTGGGCCTCACAGTGGTAAGCATATTAAAGGTTTAGACTTTGAGAACCAAACAAGGAACACAGCAGATACACAACTTTTTTGCTCATATATAAATAAAATGGTTTAAAGCTATAATTCAGTGTCTTTGTACTGCTGGGAAAAATATTTACATGAAATAAAACTGAATTTTGCAGGTGGAAGTGTTCAACCTTCTGTTCGTCACGAGTGAAAGCTACTCCCGGAAGACGTTTGTGGTTCATTGTCAGGACTGTGCACGCAAGGGCAGCAGTGACCTGGATGGCTTTGTGGTGCTAGAGCAGTACAGGATGGAGGACCTCATGCAAGTCTATGACCAGTTCTCATTAGTAAGTTCTGTTCATGTTACTTAGCATGCATTGTTTCTGTGATTGGAGGAAGTTTGCTCTTGCATTGCATTATGGGAACTGGAAAAATTTGAGTGCAAAAAAAAGGGGGGGGAATAACTTTTTTTTTTTTTTTTTTTTTTTTTTTTTTGTTGTTTTTCAGGCTCCTCCCCTGCATTCATCTTCATCTTGACATTAAGACTCTGTAGTTGTGGATAATATCACATTACAGGAACTTTATAAAAACGGACCATTTCTGATATTCAGGAAAGTTGAGGCAGTCTGGTGCATGGCTGGTGACCATGGCGACCGCCCAAGGCTGCCGGCTGAAGCGGCTGTGTGTGTCTATGCAACCTGTTGATAAACTGCAGCGCATCGTGTCGGCCTACAGGGGGCGGTAGTGGATGCACTTCCTCTCTCCAGACCTCTCCCTTCTATACGGCTCGGCTTCTCTACAAATATTAAATCAAAACGTGGGGGAGATAATTATGGGAAAAATGTTTTGTACATATTGTCTGTCAACTGGCATCGTCACTTAAAAGACTACTGACTTGAGACATTCTCTCCCTCTCCCCACCTCCCCCCTTTTTCCTTTCCTTTTTTTGTATTTTGTTAATGGGCTGATACATGATCCTTTTTCCTTGTGTCTCAAAGGTCGTCCCTTACGTGAGGGAGCACTAGCCTAGCTGGTCTTTTTGTATGGTAGATAGCAATTTTGCGACTTCTTTGAATGGCGAAATCTACAAAAATAAGAGAAAAATGAAAAAAAAAACAACTTTGTAATGTGAAGATTTAGGTGATATAATTTTTTACTGCTTTTAAGTTTTGTCTCGTTATTTTGAAACCATGATGTTGGATATTTTTGTTTCTTATGTAAGAAAAAGGAAAACAAGTGAGGAAGAAAAAAATTAACAGCCAAGTCACAAAGAAAAATGGATTGCACATAGACTACGGAATAAAGTTTAAATTGTGATTTTGTTTTGGTTTTTTTTGTTTGTTTGTTTTTTTTCTTCTTCCCCCTTTTGGTTGTTTCTAATCTTGATGTACATTTACACTATTTATAAATACATATTTATTGCTTGAAGATATTTGTTGATGGAATGCTGTTATTTTTCCCAGAGTACCTGCCATTAAATTTGAAGGAGTTTTGTCATTTAAACTCTACTCCTGCATTTTCTATATAGAAATAAAACTGCTTAGCAAGCATTGTACAGAAACCATTAAATTGTTTTATTGTTTGAAGAATGTTTTACGAGTTATTAAAACAAGTTCACAACATGTCCACGCACAGTTTTGTTTGAATAGAATGCCATGTGTACTATGATTTTCTTGTCTTTGAGTTTGTTTGTTTGTTATTTGATGAACTTCTGGGTTTGCTTTTTGTGTGTAGAAAATAATCTGTCATGATAATCTGGATATCTATAGTAAGTGTCTGGTGTTCAGAGGACTGGTCAGTGAAACCATTCAGAATGCTTTTTTACTAGTTAAATATCATATTCTAATGGTTTGTTGCCCACTGCTGTATCTAAAGGAAGGAGAAATTGGAGTCTGTAGTTTAGTCTACACAAGTCCTGGAACTTCATCTGGCATAATACAAAAATACTTCAGCCATTAAATACGGTATGTGTAGATGTGTTGGGTCACCACCTTTGCGGTTTATTTTAAAATCCTAGCTCAATCAGAGTGGCTGCGTTACAGTGTTGACCATCATTCATTGAAGGATGTTGTGTAGTTAATGTTTTTTTTCCATCTTTCTAGAGCCTTCTATCTCTTCTTTCTGTTGAACTGAAATAATGAAAGGCTGATGGGTAGAAGTGCATTAATATGAGGTGAGTCACAGCAGATGGACGTTTCATTGGAAATTGGGGGGGATGAATCAGGAGTGTTTCTTGCTGGTTACTTCCGCTAGCATGTTAAAGGAGTTACTACGGTCACACACACACACACACACACACACACACCCCAATTTATTGAAAATGTTCTCTTGTAAGTGGGTAAAATACTCTACAATAGAGTTTCATCCTGTTTCCTGAGCCACCAGGCAATAAGCTAGAGTTTCTGTTGCAGGAATTTGCATAATGCCAAAGAGCTGTGTAAAAAGAACTTCATCCATTTCAAATGAACAACAAAAAACAGCTATGTTAGAAGTTTGTTTATTTAAGTTCAGCATTTCATCAACCATGACATTGCTTAAGTCCTGGTGCTGTACTCACCTTCCAGCTGTTTGACGGTTGATGGTTAGAAGATGGATCTGAAACCCAGCAGACAATGTAGCTGTAGGTCCACTAACACAGATATCTACACTGAATGCCAGGTACAAAACCATCTCAGCACAAATGTGTACCCCCCCTCCCCCAAAGCCCTGCATGCTCACAACGCTTTAATTCAAAAACCTTGTTTCCTAGCTTAGTTCCTAGCTGTCCTAAATTGTACTTCTGTAACTGCCATCCTATTTTAAGTCCCCTCCCTTCTTTTTTAATAACTCAATATAAATCACATCATTATGGAAATGATTAGTAGGAATCTCAGCCATTCAGCGACCTATGAAGCAGCAGTTTCAGAACATGGAGTGAATGAAGCCCATTAGAGACCCAGTAGCCAGATGTAGCTGCTGACAGGCAGACAGGACCTACACTGACTACTGAGCAACTGAGAGGCCTCAGGAAACTGGCTGACTGGAATGCACACACACCTTTTTAAACGAGAGGACAGCTCATGCTAGAGTTGGATCGTAGGTCCAGTTGAGGGTTAATTATTCATATAAACGCTGGGGAGGATTCTACATGTACCATTAACTGGAAAAAGTCCTCTCAGGGCATAGCAGAAGTCCTTGCGGTGATTAAATTCATAATGGAAGCCCGTCCTTTGTAGTTGTCTCCCTTGTCCAGAAAGCCTGAAAGAAAGGATGAAGTTATGATTAACGTTTTCATATCCGCAGTGGGCTGTTTGGACAGAGGTGCTGAAGAAGCCTCGTGTCCTGTTTGATGCTGGTGTACGTGGCTGTCGTACTATCAGGGTGTCCGTTTGATGTAACATGGAAAAAGGAGATCAAACAAGACACAAGCCCTGGCCTTGGGTTCAGGCAGTGGAAAGTTAAACAGGAGTTTGCCTCCATTTTTAACTCTCTTCAGATTAGGGATGCTGACTCATCTCACTCAGGTACAAGAGAGAAAAAAAGAAAAAAAATGAAGCTGCACTTGACGGACAGCCCATCACACACACACGTACACTTGCGCTGCTAACGGCTGATCATGCTGAGTACATATACTGATGTGCCCATCAGAGACGAGGAGTGCAACAAACTGAGCCATTACAAAGTATATTACTTGTACAAATAGAGAAATGTTTGTTAATGTCACTAGCACATAAATCAAAAGCATGTAAGTTTTAAATGAAATATATTTACACATCCTTTACAGTACAGTTTTTTTGCAAACTGTGCTGCACAATGTTGAATGTAACATATTGAAAACTAAATGCTGTAATGTTTGCAGAGGATTTTATATTTTGTGCATTTTTTCTTTATTGAGCTAATTTCAACAGATAAACAGTCGTTTTTGTTTTCTGTAAAGGAGAGTGTATGTTAATGTAACAGAAAAACAAAGACACTTACAATCTGACAGGTAGCCACACTTTGGAATTTGACTGTAATAGAATTGTGAACTAGGATGTTGGAGTTAATGTGCAGTATCAACTTTTGAGATATGACCTTTTACTGATCGCTCGACCTCCCCATGATGCAGGATGGTTACACCACCTCACTGTTTCATTACTGTATGCAGTATTTAATACTGCAGTATAACAGCTTGTAAAAGTGTTTCAAGCCATCAGTCTTTCTTGTGCGCTCACTCCCTCTTTCCCTATTTTCTTTGTTACTCTCTCTTGTACTCCATTTCCCTTACTTTGTTGTCTAACTGAAGGTTGCTGCGTCCCTTTTTCCACTGCTGCATGCTGGACCGCCTGTTTCCGTGACGTCACAGGCTGTGTGACGACACATGACACATCAAGTCTTTCCATGAATCGGCAAAAAAAGGCCCAGGGCTGAGGAAGTCGGCAGGATCATAGACTGAAATGTGTGTAGGAAAAAACGTACGCTGTAATCTATAATGCAACTCTTCAGGTGCTTGTTTACGACATTATGGGACTCAAAAGGAAATGTGTGCTTAGAGAAGGTTGGAGATCGAAATAAAAGTTCTGCCGGTCCTCCAGCCGACACGCGACTGAAAGCCAAGTACATGTGGACACACCTGAGTACGTCTTTTACGTGGGAATTGTGACCTTGGTCAAAGTCCGTTTCTTGCACTTCTCTATTTCTTATCTCTGTCTCTTTTGCGTCTCTTTCTCTCTACCGCCCTCTTTTCTTTATCCAAGCTGTCTTTAGAAATTGGCCCATTTCCAAGTGACATGCTTGTGAACCCCAAGCTATGGAAATTTGAGAGGACAGACTGAATGGAGAGAGTAAAAAGAAAAGAACAGGATGTGCTTGAGAGGCGAATGCGAGTAAGGTCTGCACTTAATGACCCCCCCCTTCAAATCCTATACACACACAGCTTCTTCCACATCACTGTCTCTCTCACCATGCGACAAGTGGCCTTGCACTCTAAATTTAACTCTCCTGTTGTCCATGTGTTTCCTGCTTCTAATAATGGGAATAAGGTCAATGTGTGAAGTACCTGTTTATTAGCCAGGCATAATCTACAAAAGGAAAGAGAGAACATGTATTTAAATACTTACAATCAAGACTCTTTGTGTCTCTCTTGTGAACAATACATAGTAATACTAATAATAATTTAAAAACTGCTTCTTTGTTTCATGCAATATATGGAGAGGTCAATAGCATGTTAAAGATTATACTAAACACATTGTCTGTGACACCACTGAGCGGCAAAGTATCATATTTCACCACAGACAGGTTGACCCACATGACTGACCAATCAGAGGGCTCAGTTAAACAGCCCATTCATAAAATCGTTCTGTACCCTTCACCCACATGGCATGGCTCATTTAGCACCTCCCCCTCTCTCTCTCTCATGTGCTTGCTCTCTCTCCTTCTCTCCCTTGCTGTTGTAGCTGCTGATGTCAGGCTTTATTTTACCAGAAACAAGGCGATGGTGTCATGGCCGCTGAAACAGGCATGTCTGAATCTTGTATTGAAATGAAATCCTTAAATGTGCTCAAAGTAGCTGGTGATGTAACTGTAGGGCAGTACTATATGCACTGTGCTCCTGAGAGATCTCCTTGTGGTACACTAGAAACACTCACCAATAAAACATACAACCAGGTAGCATTGCCATACAGACAAACCTCCCCATCTTAATCATTTCATCAGCTGCTTAACTAAAACAACTGAAGTATGAAATTAAAATATGAATATAAAATAATAATTTTATAGTCACATTTAACTGCCATGTTTGAAACTCTCGCTGTATCTCTGTGTGCTTCATAAAATTTTCTCCCATAGATAAAGTGGAATTCAGTCATGTTCAGGTAGAGGCTGAGACACAGCTTAAAAGGATCCGCCAGCTTCAGCCCCCCGAAGAGGAGCAGAAGCTGGAAGCTCCCTCTCATCCATGGAGGAGAGGACAGATGAAATGGCATTAGTGATGAAACACAAAGGAAGTCAACCTTCTTCCTTTTTTCTCTCTTCACTTTCTCCCTTTTGTTTTCTCTCTGAGCTGTTCCTTCTTGTTTTGCTTAAGACTGATATCTTAACCCTCTCTTTTCCGTTGTCCTCATTTTTGCCCGCCATTACCTGAGCACAGACCTGTCCTTCACTCGCGTAACACAACCTGGCAAAAATTTCAACAGTCCTAAGGTGACATAAAAATACCTGTCGAGTACTCCTCCCCGATTCCCCACCCATCACGACTCCCCCTGGAAATTCTCCCCTCTTCAACTGACTCACTTTTCTCTTTTTTCCTAAGAGTTCCAGAGGAGTGCCTTCTCCTAGCGACAGAGGACGTTGAGGGAGTGTGCTGGGATTTCGCCCTGTCACCCGCTCCTGTGGGAAAAATGAGAAACACTTTTAAGGTTAGTCTGCGTTGGCATCCATCTTGTGCTTAATGAGTAATCACTTTCAAAGGACCGCCAGCAAGGCAGGTGCACATGAACAGGCCTCGGGCACTTACACCCACACATTACCTTTACCCACTACAGTCAAATCCCAAGCCACTTTCATTATTAATCTTTCGGTCATCGCACAAGCATTTTTACACACAGGTTTTCAATCAAATTTGATCATTTCAAATAGAGATAGATAGGTTTATTTGGTCAGAGGAGACTCAATACCACAATATCTACAGCACGTTACATTGTAACAGCATATGATATAACAAAGACATAATGATATTGTAAGCTGTACTTACAGAAGAGTCCACAATTGGGAATCTATCAGGCTTTAATCTTTCCAATCTCTTCCATTTGTTCCTCATATTAATATTCATGCTGTTATTTGACCTACTGTCTGTTCCTGATTCAGTATTCATCCATTCTTCTCTACATTTCCTTTTTTACTCCACGCGGTAATTGAGTCACATGCTGCCGGGCGGACCTTTTAAAAGAGAGGCGGGAGGGGCTTCCTGGTTTTTACCTATCATATCCAGAGGGCTGTCCTCTCTGTGACATTTTTCTGAATGGGTGGGTCAGGGACAGGTCATTCATTGATTCACTGAGGGAGAAATTGGCAAGCCTTTCATTGTTTCTCAAATTGCTTGGGTTTCTCAATGAACAAAAAAAGTGGAGGAAAATTCCTTCCGCATGAATAAGAAAGTACACAATGTATATCTAATGTAAGTACAGCTTACAATATCACTATGTTGTCTTTGTTATATCATATATAATTACAGTGTACAAAGAATCCACATAAATGTACACGTTGCTGAGATTTATGATGAAAACTACGCATCATTCATTAAAAAATGTTCTGAATAATGATAGTAACTTGTGCCCTAAATATTCCCAAAAACCAAATATGGTTGACCTGCGGCCACAAAGCCAGTTCACAGCAAACAATTAAAATAATATTCAGATGACACAGAGTAGAAAAAAAATCCAATGATAAATAATATTTCTTTAAATAGTTTTCAGAGAACAAGGACATGGCAAGAACCGCAATTCTTTCATGAGGTACACGCTAGAAAGAGCTCAATTTCTTTGACCCACCTCCATCAAATATAAATCCTAAATAAATATGGCTTCTTCTAGAAAACAGGAAATCTGACATGAGAAAATGTCAAATGTCCAGGAACTTGGTTTTTGTAAAGAGTACAGTCATACTCAGTGTTGATCTAGAACCTGCAAAAAAAACCCACACATCTGAAATTAGACACGTGAATCTTTTTTATTCCTGTATTTATAGTCTGATTACAGCGAGGTGCTTAAAAAGTTGTCCTTGAGGCCTCTAACATCCAACTAAGTGTTCCAAACACCATCTATATGATTTCTGATCTAAACTGTAGGCTACACTGTGCTTTGAGTCAGAAACGCCTGAGCACCAAAAATGTTCCAGTCTACTTTTCATGGAGCAAGCATGACGTCACTGCCTTATAGTTTTATAAAGGCCCGAAACAGAGAGTTCATCAGCTCTCCGTCTCCACGAGCTGTTCAACAGTTGTCTGCCTCGAAGACCAACACGAAATGCCTGGATTTGAGGTATTGCGTCTCCCTCGTTTCCTCCTTTCTCTCTCACACACATATTTCATCCCCTCTTTTCTCTCACTATTCGGTCACGGGCGTTCCAAATACCCCCTCCCCCAAATCCCTCGGAAGAGGGGAAAACCAGCACTCTCGGTAGCCTGCAGAGACCCCTTAAACCCGTGCTCGACCACCCAGGCCCACTCGCTTTGCCCCTCATGTCACCTCGGGGCTAAAAAGCTAAAGAGCCGCTTCCACACCGCCGCGCCGCGTGGGAGTCTCTACCGGCGCCTCGGCTTAGCTTTAGCCATTCGCAGCCTTTTCCAGCCAGTTCGGACCCCGGAGACCACACACTTCGCCTCGGACCACCACCAAACTCAGCCTCCACAGCCAGCCGCGACCCTCCTCTTCCCCTCTCTCTCTCTCTCAACAACAAAGCACGGAAACGTTCGCAGAACACGTTAAATAGCGAGCACCGACTGTATTTTACACGGTTCCTCTGTTTGAACTGTTTCGTAAAAAACATACGACAGACTACACCGGGGACGTCGGTTAAACAAACCGGCTGAAAGCGCTGACCGATAACGGCGTTCAGTCCGCCGGTCGGCAGCTTTCTCCTACCTTTTAACGCGTTTTTAGCGAGCGAGTCCTCGCAGCTGTGCCGCTGTGGGTCCTCCGAGTCGGCTCCCGGCGAAGGGCTGTGTGTTTTCTCCTCTCCCGGCACTTCTGCTGCTCCAAAACAACACAAAGAGGAACAAAACAGCGGTTTAATGTACTGACTGCTACAGAGACAGGGCAGCAAACGGTCCTACAAACAGGCACTTTTTTTCTCCTTCTCTCAGTGATCTCATCCCCCGGTCCGCTGTCCGTTCCCCCCTCTTCCCCTTTCCCCTTATCGCTCTTGTGTCGCGCATACCGATGTGTCAGTCGGAAATGTCCTCTGTTCCGGATTCCAGCTCAATTCTTCCCTCAACTATCCCCCACTCTTCACTCAGTAATTGCATTAACAGTGCCAGTTAACCCCGCGTTAGCCTCGCACAGCCTTCTATAACCGCCTCGACCCTCAACGCGCTCACAGTGGGGAACAAACCGCCTTCCAAGTTTGGAGTCGAAGGAATGTTGTCAGGTTCTCAGGTGAGATGTTCGCAGTGGACCTGAGCGTTCTCGGCCAGTAGCTACCACCCCGTGTCCATCTGCACAGTGTGACTGATAATACACTGGGCAGTGCTTTAAATAAGCTATTTAGGCTACACCCACCGTGGAAGATCTGTCTTGTTGAGTTGCTTAAGGTGTTTCTTGTAGTCCGGCTGAACACGACAAGGTGTTGCGTGAGCTCCGCTGCCCTCTTAGCTCAGGTCATTTCCCCCCTATATTCGAGAGGACCGTCTCCTGTTCAACCTGAATTACCACCTCCTTGCCGGTTTTCCTCTCCATGGCAATTTTATATCTTTCTCTCTCTCTTTCACTCCTCTGTCTTTTACTCTGTGGCTCTCAGTATCTGAAAGTGATGAAGACCAAGATCTTACCCAAGACCAGGTTCCTTCATCTGTACTTTGACACATCCTCTGACGTGTGCCCCCCTTTCATTCTGAAGTGCTACATTTCTTTAGTTATTTTCATGTTTCCTTTCCTTCTGTTGTTTCTCTGCAGTTCTTTTTCTCTCTGCTCTTTCCACCGAGTGATATATACCTCTTATATATCTATCAGTCTCTGTCGCTCTGTCAGTCGGTAGGCTACTGACAGGCTTAACTCCAAATACCTCTCCACCCCCGACATGGCGCGTGTGTGCACGCAGAGGACCCTTGCCTACACAACTCTCAAGGGCTCTCAGCCCCCAACACACACACACGCCCTGACTCATGTACACCCTCTCACACACCTCGGCATACACACCAGCGCATTTACATGAGCGTACTCCTACAGGCACGGTGTACTCCCTCTCCCGCTACCATCCTCTGATTTTAATGGAGAACCTCTTGGAACAAATCATGTATGTTAATAAAGTGATTTGTTCAAACGTCTTTCTGCCGAGCAACACAACATATAAATATACATTCATTATATCATAAAACTAAAAGAAAACAATGTTTCTCTCATCATCTTGCTTCACCCTTGTGTTTTGTTATAGTATTGTAAATAAGCATTTTGGCTTATTTAAAAAAATTACCAAAACCAAAACATTACAATATTGAGTCTAGCCTTACAGGAGGTCTTTTATTCCTTCTTGGTTTCTTTGACACAAGCACTAAAAACTGGGTGACACCCCCAACACACTTATTGTGCCTTGCCTACCAAATGACCATTTCTAAAATGCTTTGCTGTTCAAAGATAAAGAAATCCGCACGGTGCAGCTAATGCTGTAGAAATGTAGAAAGCCCCAGTACATAGACGTTACGGCATTACCCACAACCTGCCCGCTACAAGCCTGGTGTTATTGCCAAATGTTCTGAAAAGTTCTAAAACGATCAATTTCCTTTTTACTGTCCTGAATTTCAGTCATTTGTAAACAATGCTGAATCACACATAAACGATGATATGTGATAACTTTACAGGAGGAAGAAACACATTGCAGTGTAACCATAATGTGTTTCCAGGTAACTGTGGGCCTTTTCTTTTGGTCAGTTCATTTACACACAATATAAAGTGCAACAGGTGCTTCAGTTTTGTCCCATCACTTTTGTTGAAGGATACTTGAAGAAGGGAAAAGGTTTTGTTCCAACGGCAGCAGCATCCTTCACAGAGAACATATTTCTGCACGTTGGAATGCAGTTACTGTTTTTTTTGTTAAATTTAACAAAAAAGAAAAACATAAAAAATGGCGCTTTGTATTTTATACTTTTTATATTTTGTGAAGCAAATAAATGGATGTATAAGAACTTCACAGAAAACTTGAAGTTTGTTTTCTGTACAGGATGTTTTTTTACTTAGAAAATTAACAAAACATTTAATTTGAGGTTTCGAAACCTTGCTATAGGATGGTATGTATATTTTACAATGCCGGTGGTGCTTAATGTTACATATAAACAATTGTGCAAACAAAAGAACAAGAAAAAAAAGGATTTTTAGGAAAAGACTTCTTGCTGGTTGTAACTGGATGGGTTATTAAACCAGCACATTAAAAGATCTTTATATATATTTTTATATATTTGTAGTCCAATGAAAACTTCACACTATTTCCTCAAAAGTCACTTTTGGGACCACCTATGTTTGAGCTATTCTACCATTCAAAAGTTTGGAATCCTTATTTTCAGTAGTATAAAACTTATTTATTTAGGCAGAAATGTGTAAAATGATTCTAACCTGTCAGTACTGTACAACTTCACAGCTTGTTACTGAATAAGACCTACTATTAAGCTGTAAATAACAATTTGTAAATGCATTCAGAATGATAACCAGAGCTGTGGAAGACTCTGAAATGACTGAGATATCGTGTAGTGTGTAGTGTTGAGAATGATGTCGTAGTGACTTTAACATCCACAAAGTGATCAGATTTCAATATTCAGGCAGGTAACTTGAGAAAATGAGTGTAAATGGATTATTAGTTCCATTTTATTTATCTTTGCACAAATTCCATCCACTGTATTCTTGAAATATTAAACTAAACATATCTATTTGCAAACAATTTGTAATACATTATTGTGATTCTACACTTTTAAATAGTGTATATAGACTTCACTTAAAATAGGCCTCGCTTTTCATAAACTTAGCTGTGTTGTATGTGAGGAAGACCTGTATTTTTAACGATATAGACAGTATAGCGTTTATCTCAGTCTCATTGCTGAATTTACCACTGACAGTATTTATTAAATCTCTAATTGAAAAATCGGATTTCAAAGCATATTTGCAAACTTTTTCTTTGGTTCAGTATAAATCATGATGAATTGATTTGCCTTGTCATTGTCACACAATATATCATTTCAGCATTGCAGTGTGCACGTGCACGAGTGTCACATCACAGGACGTGTTGTGTGATGTCAAGTGAGGTAAGTTAAAGCACATGTCACATCATGCAAGAACAATTTGTCCTGCTTTATAAAAAAAGAAAACATGCACAGTTCTTATATTCCCTAATTCTCAAGAAACGTCTGTCTGATATAATTTACTCCAATTTAAGGGGGAGAACAGCAGTTGTAGCACTCACATGCCTTTGTGTTTGGTGTGCTGAAACCAATTGTAAAGTATTAAAGAAAGAATGATTTACATGAAAAAAGTCTTCAGGGTAAGATGATATTTTTCAGCTTTTTATTATCTGTGTAGATGCACTCCCCTTCAGATTCACACCAGTCCTTATAGAAGGATTCTTTTTTTTCCTAAATAGAATGTTTTAAAATATATATATTTTCACATCACAATAAATACAAAAAGAAAGAAATACTGCAGTGTCAGTTTTTATTCCAATAGCCCATGCCTCTCTCTTGTGGAACATTAAAAGTAAAGTTAAGGTCTGGAAGACAAAGACAACGTTCTAGAACAATGTTCAAGGGTTGCTAGAACGGCAAATCAAAACCCTTGCTTTACTGTAAAAGACCTTCAGGAAGATTGGTCACACTCTAGAGTGGTGGTGCACTGTGCAAATGTGATCTACATGGAAATGCTTTTTCCTTGGAATGCATGTGTGACACTGGGGTGACCGTAGCAAAACGTGGTAATTCTGTGGTCAGTGAACTATTTTTCTGGTCATTTAAGGTGTGCATTGTTATACTGGAAGGTTATCATGTTTAAGCTTTCTTTTATTTGATTTCTGTTGTTATACAGTGTTTCTGAATAAGCTGTCCAGAGATTTTGGATGAAAAACTGCCCCACAGCATCACAGATCCACCACCACGCTTCACAGTGGGGATGAGGTACTTTTCTGCCTGGCTGCCCACCTCGGGCATTTGTTGTCAAAAAGCTGTATTTTGGTCTCATCTGACCGTAGACCATGGTCCCTACTGTAGACAATGTAGAGTTTGTTGGTTCCTAACAGTAGAGACTTTCTTCTGGCAACCCTCCCAAACAACCTGTGGTCATGTGGATGTTGTCCTGTTGTAGTTTGGAAGATGTTCCAACCCCAAGGCCTAACTAAGCTCTGCAGCACTTGATTGTTGGAGATGCTTTTGCCACTTAAACCATCCTCCTCACTGCGTGGGGGGGTCATTATAAACACAGATAATTTTCCCAAAAGAGTGGTAAAACTGTGTAAAGCACAGTAACATGATTGGGAATTTAAAAAAGAAGTACAGATGGGGAAAACTTAATCACTCTGTAAATGACTGCGCAGTCAAAGCAAAATCATGCAACAATTCAAGAATAATGTTCCCAACATAAAATAGCAAAATGCTTGGGGATTTTTACAGTGCATATATTCATAAAAAGATTCAGAGAATTCTCTGTATGAAAGGGACAAGGCCTAAAACAAATATTGGATGGTCATAATCCTCAGGTCCTCAGATGGCACAGCAATAAATAGACACGATTCTGTAACTGTAAATACAGTTTGTCGCTGCATCCACAAAGGCAAGTTAAACTCTACCATGTAAAAAACAACTAAATAAAAACAGGATCCAGAAATGCCACATTTAGACTTAAGCCAAGTGAAAAGTGTCCTGTGTTGTGGGCTGACAAAACAAAATGTGAAGTTCTTTTTGGAAGTCATAGACGCTGCGTCCTATAGGCGAGAGGGACCATCCGGTCTGTTAGTGCACAGTTTAAGAGCCAGCATCTGTGACGGTATGGCGGTGTGTTGGTGCACATGACGTGATGAGTTGCACATCTGTGAAGCCGCTATTAATGTGAACACTATATACGGGTCAACATATTTGATGCATTATAAAAGGGAAAATATCCTGAGACCTCGAACCCCTAGCTGAAATCCTACATCAAGCTATAAATATTGCACACATTTCAAAACTACATCAATTGGTCTCAGTTCCTAAATGCTTAGTGTTGTTTAGCAGAGGTGATGTGGAAAACCTGCCCGTCCATTTTTTAAAAGTGTTGCTATCGTCAAGTTCAACATAAGCATATTTCATTTGTATTTTGGAAAATGGTATACTTACAATATACTCATTTAATTTCAGAGGGTTGAGGTTATGAGTAATACTGTATTACTGATTAACAGTAAAACACACTGGTTTAAATAACATGCTTTTTCAAGCACTATTTAATTAATTATCCATCAGAAGCGAGGATACAAATGACAGATATTCATATTACAAATCTAATTCCTCAGTGCTCACTGCCATCCGTAAACGCAGCGCTGTTACTTCAGTATCTCGGAAGCTGCCAATAGCTCATTTGGCAACACAAGCTGTAATTTTTTTTTTTTTACTTCATTGTTCCCAGTGCGCTCCTCTTTGAAGCACCCACACCAATCATGGAGTGACACGATTTAACATGCTTGTTACTGAGTGAAATGGCCAGTGATTATTCACCCTCGATTACACAATCAGATTCAATTCAATAACCACATAATCATTTCAGCCGCAGAACAAGCTATAGTATATTCAACACTGTGAGATACAACCTAATCATGTTACTGTGTGCGAGATGTAGTAGTTATACCTACAAAACAAGTGAGCCAGTGAGGGGAGAAAAAAAAGAAAATATTCCGATCTGCTCTATAGTGCATGCAACAACTTACTGGCATGTTGCAGGTAGCACATCTTTTTCTGTTGAATGTTTTTCACAGAAGTCTAATATTAGTTTTCAGATAAAGCATGTACAGAGTCCTTACTGATTTCATTTAAATGCCAACCATCCTCAAAATTTCCAAAGTACACTTTTCCAGTCTCGTGTCCAGCAGTATGTATAGAGCTGATCCGCAGGCTGTTAAGTGCGGGTCTCTGGAGTGGGTTTAGCGAGGCAGATTAGCAGCCGTGATCATTAGCATGCTGATGCAGTGGCGCTGGTTAAAGGATTAAAATGGTGAGTGGGCGGAGAGGCAGGAGAACGCGCGTCACTTCGCTCTCCAGCATGTACAGCTTGACTGCTCAGACTCGCTATTAAATAATTACCAGCAACATTCGTGTCAGGAGAGCAAACCAACTCCCAGTGGAGCCAGAGTTTATATATATATATATATATATATATATATATATAAACAATGTGGACACCGAAGCTGGTCAATGGGCCATTAGAACTGCGAGCACCCGCTAGATAAAAGTTGGAGTGAGTTTTGCTGATTTCGGCAGAAGTTTTAGGACACAGAGTTCAAACTAAATCAGGGCCCATATTTCTCAAACGTCTGAACGCAAGAATCTGATATTTGTCTATACCTTTTGGTGTAAAGATATTTGTGTAATCTGATGTGAGTGTTTGATAAACATGGGTCTCCATTGACTCGATATCTTAATCCTGAAACTCTGTTCTGCCTCCTTAGACTTAAAGAGGTTCAGTTTTCTCCTTTAGTTCAGGTTCAGTTCAGGATCAAGTGCTTCTGCACTGACCTTTTTTATGCCTTTCATTTTAACCTGCTGATGGTGGTTGAAACATTCAACGGGGATGATGGTCAAGATGACTGGTTGTTCAGGTATAAGCTGTACCTGCACTCAAATATAGATGGAATTAAAATATCAATACAGATTTTATAAACCTAAGGTGATAAAAGACATCTTTCATGATTGCATAATGACTTTAATCCACATAGGATGGAGAGGATTACGGCAAGAGAAGACAAAAGTAGCTACTCTGCTTCAAAAGCAAAAGGGTGGTTTACCATTGTTTTGGTTTTTTATCCTTTTCTCTCTCTTTTTCTCTCTCTCACTTGCTTTCCTTTTCCCTCTCCGTTGTTGGTGCTTTGAGTGATGGACTCACCTGGGACTTGCTTCTCAGATGGCTTGAAGGACAGCGCGAATGTGTGTGTGTTTGTGTATCTGTCTGTATGCGTGCATACGGCCCGTGGGCGTGCGTGGGCGAGCGCGTAGGCGTCATGTGAACCTGACTCACGGTTCAGTCTGGTGGAGAGGCAAAACAACACAAACAAAAACTAAACAACAGCTAGCGCACTACCAGGAGTCCACTTAAAAATGAGCCCCCTTTCATGCCAAATCAGCCACAAAGTTGATTTTCAATCGCGACAGTGGTTAAATGACCAGAATGGCGCTTAATCACAAGATCTTTAGCTGCATTCTAGCTTCTTTGCCGGGTTTGATGGGGGTTTTGTGTGTTAAAGCAAGCGCTGCAATGGCACAGGATTGTGTGGGTGTATTCTGGCAAAAAGCCTATCGCTCCCTCAAGGCTAGAGAAAGAGCAGTAGTGGTGGGCTTACAGAGGGCTTCCACTTTCCACTGCGATCGAAAGTGTCGAATAGGCGATGTACACAGAAATCACCTTGTTGTTGCACAGCAGCATCACCAGTGCAACCAGACTTAAAATACTGCAGCTATTTCACACTCACAGCTAATTCAGCTGTTGCTCCAGGGATGTGCACTGCGCACTGTGACTTTTTGGTCCTGCACATTTCAGAAGTCAGATACACCTTAAGATAGAAACCATTTCTGCCTCGTCTTTGTGTAGAAGTATTGAAAAACAGTGCAACAGTCTTCAGTAAATGATTTTTGTTTGTGCTACGTTTTTAATTTAACTCACGACAGACATTTTTTCTTCTTTTCGATGCAGCAAGGGCAGGACCAGAAAGCTACTGCATTGAATGGGAGTTAGTCATCCTCCAAAGCCAGCGCCTTTGTCACACCGTGACCTTGATTGACAGAGAACGGCAGGACTTGCTGAAAGATTACTCCAGAAACCATGACAACCGAAGGGAGTGTAAATGATGGAGTATAATGCAGAAGGGCAAACATGCACTTCCAAGCGGCGCGAGCTGGGTCGCTGAACCTGAGCAGCCTCGACACTTGCAAGATTCACAGCTTACATGATTCACAGCCTAAGTGGTGGCCACCTACCTGCAGATATTCATTGCTGTGGTCCTTGTTCAGTGCAGAGCAGGTTCCAAACCGCAGTGAGAAAATTTGAGTTGTAGTGTCAGGACTTTGGCTGAGTTAGTCCGAGAGTCAGTGCTTTTGTTTACCCTAAGTTTGTATACAAAATCACTAATCCTGGTCCTGAAATCTGGTTCCAACTAAGGGCTGCACGGAGTAGTTAACTTGTTGACTATGCTGCTTAGCATGTCGACTAGTCACTGATCTTATTATTATGACACTAACATCATATGGATACCTCAGAGAAGATGACAGGTGAGGAGCCTGGTGATTTTAAAGTCCCTTCTAGAAAGTTAAACTTATAAACAGTAGGAAAGGGCACTTCGTGCTCTATTGACCGGCCATTTCTGTAGCAATTCATGTGTTGTCTTCATGATTGGTTGCTTACAACTATTTTGAATTTATTACGTTCTTATTGATTATGTATTTGTTTTCCCCTTCTGTTAATCATGCATGTTGTCATCATTTTGTACAGACTTTTTATTAGTTTGTGTAATTTTTCCACATGTATATGTTGTCTTACTCTCGCACACTAGTCCCACCACAGTGCAGACCTCTAGGAGATGGGGCAGCATGTGAGATGCTGGTTTATACTAAACTCAGCAGGAAACTTCTGGGGGGTGCGGGGTTGAGTATTTCAAAGGCATTGCTCCAAATAACTGTCTGCAGTGTCAAGCAGCAGTAGCCATCAGCTAACCCAGCAGCAAACTCAGCAGCTACATGATTTGTGTCAACAATATCTGAATGTGATACAAAAACAAAAATGATCCTAAACTTTTTTGCCAGCCTGGAGGATCGCAGCCAAAAAACACTGAGAACAGCTACAATAGCTGATGAGTTGAATCAGGAGTGTTGGGAGAGGGACCACTACACTGTTCAGCAGTAAAAATCCTGGCCCCTCTTAGAAGAGATTACATCTGAAATCCATAATATAACCTATAAGCCTTGGCATGTTCGAGGGTTCCTCTGTAGCTCCGAGCTCACAGAATCATTCGGCCTCTCAACCTTATGTTACTCTTGGGGCAGGGGTCCCCCAGGACCAAGATTAAAAAGTGCTGCCCCATTCAGTCATGAACTAAACACGTTCTGAGTTGATGATTTCATTATCGCTCAGACTCCCATCAATTTTTCTAAAAGCCTTTCGTTGGTTAGCTGCTAAGATGTTGAATACGGATTTGTCCCTGTCAGTCAGCTACTTGAATTCAGCGTCAACTGAGACTTCTTGAGGGACAGCATGTGAGATGGAGCTCTAATTGGTTTAGCGAGCTTCATTTGCATCACACCTCCGATCACTCACATCCCAACGATTGTCGGGGCATTTTGGAGAGCCTGGCCCTCTTTTTGTCGCCAGGCAACGGAGCAGCGTGAGCGCTCTGGCCAGCCTCTCGTCTGCGCATCGGGCACATCTTGGAGGTAGTTCCTGTCAAGGACTATAATCATGTAAATTATGCAGCAATGTCTCTCTGCTGATATTAATGTGTTTACCTAACCCTCCTGCTGCAGTGTGGCACGTCTGCATGCGTTAACCAGCGGAGCTGTCACCGCTGAGCCTGAAACAATAACGCAAAAGATTCAGACGGACCTCGCAGGGCTCATAATTAGTGCATATGATTGTTTGGATCTTCCTCGCTCCGTGTCTTGCATCCATCCATCGCCTTTGAGTAAAATCTGAAAAGCTGCAAGGAACTGTAAACGCTTTGCTCTCGGGTGGTCCCACACTTTGCACTTTTTCCCCACCACAGTGTCAGTCAGTTTGCCGCACATATATGGAACATGAGTGTGTTCGAGCGAACGAGCGTGTGTCTCTGTGTTAAGAAAGGATCTAAGAAGAGTGAGGGAGCGTGCCGGGCCGTGCAAGCTGCAGGAGTGGCAGTGTGTGTGGGAGAGCGCGTGGGCCGAGCTGTGGGCGGCCTATTGTTGGTGAAGGGGGTTTGAGGCAGCAGCAGGAAAGGCTTTGAGGTGACGGCTGCCCTCCTTAAAGGCCAGTTTGCCAGCTCTCTGAGACATTAAAAGCTAAAGAACTAGAGAAGCTGCTGAACCTGATCTCAGTTTGATGCTACTGACAATTTAACAGTAAAAAAAAAGGAACCAAAGCAGGTCATTGGAAGTCTTAGACGGTCCACTTTTGGTTCCCTAAAGAACCCTGTAATGGATGATTCTTTAAAGAACCACTAAAAACTAAAATGGCAAATTGCATCATTGTTTACGCTGGAAAAAATGTATATAATCTGAGTAAAATGTTTAGGTGTGGATTAACTACAATGTTGTGCAGTTACAATAAAGACAATACACATTGAATACATTGCCAGTTCATGCATTCATACTAAAGCATTTTTGCAGGTCTAGACACTTAAAAAACTCACATTCAAGTAAGGATCCTCAAAAATGAGGTTAAATTGTGTATTTATGTTATAAATAGACTAAGGCACAGAATGTTGGCATTTATTTAATGGTTATGTTTCCACACAACCATAAACCATACAAAAAAGTGTTTATTATTTATATTCAAATAAATTGTGTTATTAATCCACTTTGGCCTGCATTTAAATGAAAACAGTACAAAGACAACATATTTAATCATTTACTTCATTAAATTCATTGTTGTTTTTAATTGATACCTGTAAAAGAGTTTAGGCAGAGGAAATTAGAATGTTAAAAAACATTTCAAGAAGGTGATGCAAAATAAAAGGAGCATCCAAGAAAGAGGGTGGGCCAAGGCTCGCTGCTTTGCCAAAAATGCATCAGCAAATAATCGGACCGTTTCAGAACAACGATCTTCAAGGTCTGAGTGTAGAGATTTTTAGGGATGTTGCACACTATGGTGTAAAAGTTTCAGAGAATCTAGTAAAATCTCTGTCAAACCACAGTGGTAAAAATACTCTTGTCCACAACTTTTTATAACCCTTTACATGCAATATCAGCCTGAAGTCTGCTACCCACTAGCATAACAAGATTCTTACTAACGTTATTTAACATGTTCTGCCATGTCTTTCCTTTTTTAGGTGAAATACATGTTTAATTAGAGATATGCAGAATGACTTGGCCGAACTCCTTGGTTAAGTTTGCAGTATGCTTTGGATCATTGTCTTGCTGTATGAACGTTCAGCAAATGAATTTGGAGGCGTTTACTTGATGAGACAAGGTTTTTTTTGTACACTTCATACTAATCCCCTCACCAATCACATTGATTAGTGAGCCAGTGTCATAAGCAGCCATGCAGTGCTTGAGCCTTGACACTGCCTCCTTCATGCATCACAGATAAACAAGTGTACTTAGGATCATTTGCAGTCCTTCTCTTTCTTCACACTTTTCCCTTTCCATCACTTTGATGACAATTAATCTCATCTATTAATAAAACTTTGCTCCAGAACTCTTCTGCATTGTCTTTATACATCTTTGCAAATTCCAACTTGATCCTTCTGTTGTTGGTGCTGATGTTTGGGTTGTGTCTTGTAAAGTAGCTTGTGTATTTCTTCTTTGGAAATCTTCTGCGTATAAACAATACTAAATGGTATGGCCTGATCAGGGCTTATTGTAGTGTAGTAGTATAGTCACAGTGGTATGACTCTTTTTTTCCCCCAAAATATGTTCAAAACAGCTTGTTTTACCAACATAGTTTGTTCTCATACAGCTAACTCTACAGCTTGTTTATGTGTTTACTATAAAGGAAACTTGGGACATCGGAGTAAACCCAATCACCTGTCATTTATTTGACCCAATATTCCACTGAAACTGCGCAAGAACTCAAAAATGTTCAACATCAGATAAGCAGTCCTTAAAGGGTCATCCTGAAGCGAGAGCAGAGAAAATCTAGCCCTGCTCCTGCTTCACATCTAAAATAATCCACAGATGATTCTGTCTATCCTCCCACTGTGAGTAGACTCAACACTGTAAGTCTGAAAGGACATGTAGCTGTCAAGAAGCTGTTACTGAGTAAAGGAAAGAACTTTTTCCAATATAACAAAAAAACTACTGGTGTTCCCAGAACAATGGACTGACCACCAGACGAAAGCAGAAAGTGCAAAGTTGGAGTCCCTGCAAAGTAAAATATGTTCAGTTGTTGAGCGCTTTGTGTATATTTAGTTAAAATATGTATATCGTCGCTGTCCAATGAAAAACAAGTATCTCTAAAATTGCAACTTTTCAGGAGAGACCAAAAACATACTTTACTTTCAATGTAAGTCATTTTTTTTTTAAAAAAGCTGTTTTGGAGCACTTCTATTCACCATGAAATTGTCACTCTGTGTAAACGGCCATTGGCACGCTCAAATGATGTAGAAAACTTAAAATAGACAAAAATGGAAATACATGTTTTTCATTGGACAGCGATGACATGTTTCCTGGTGCTGAAAAATGTATGATTTGCACTGATTGGCTGGTTTGACTCATAAATTAAATTTATGAAGGGTCTCTGCAAAGCACTGCAAGTTCAGTTTCCACGCTCTGCTGTTGCAAACAGATTGGAGAAGGAGACAGTGTTTATGCTTTCCTTTTCTGTCCCCCTATAGATGCTTTTATGAGGAGACAACTCAGCCTATCATCTTAATTTGAGCACTGTTTCTTTGCTGGCGAAGGTCTTTCTGATTTTCTGTCTATTGCGCTTTCAGAAGTGCTCTCACTCTTTCTCTGTCTATCTCTCCATCTCTTTCTCACTCTCTCTCCAGAGCTGTGACTCAGACCACTGAGTGGGCATCTCCTTTATCCTCCATCAGCGCTGCTTCTGTTCAGTTCGTCCTCTCCTCCACGGTCTATCCCACCTCACACCTACTCAGAGAGGAGAGGTAGAGGGAAAAAGGGGGATTTCAAAAATAAAAGAGAGATCAGGCTTTTCCTTTTACTCATGTACAAGTTGGAGGTGGGTTTGATTGTGGTTGGAGGTTGGTCTCACACGCACACATGCATTCAGACTTTTAAACATGAAACACGCGGGCTGTGTTGTGTCAGAATATTGATGGAAGCGGTACATACATTTGCACGTTGAGAAGGTTTCATGCAGAAGACTGGGGGAGAATATCTGTGGTGTCATTAGAATTTTCTGGCGAGATTGGAGTGGTGATGAATAGTCATGAGGGCAGCCTACGCCTCTGCAAATGGTCCTTACTGCTGTTGGAATGGAGCACCCGAACGCCCTCTGCCTAGCTGTTTTTACACAAAACATTTGTGTGTGTGTGCGCGAGAGTGTGTGCGTTCGTGAAAGTCGAGAAAAGCGCTGTTTGATTCAATTCTTGGATGTACAGTACAAACCATAGACACCAGGATTGTGCGTGCATGGAAAGCTGATAACATTGAATTAATTAGGATCTGTAAATAGTGCAAATGCGTTTCAGACTGGAGAGAATGGAGGCGAATGAAACTAAAACTGAAAACATCAGTGCAATAAAAAGATTGGGCTTATTGTAAGAGAAGCTTAATGTAACAGGGACTATGTAAGTCTCGAATGTAAAGGTCATATGAGTTCGCTGAAGCCATAAATATTAGCCCAGAAGTCTGACACAAAATTGAATTGTATTTTATCTTAACTTGTAAATAACATTTTCTAACATTTCAGAAGTATAAAAAATTCCTAGGACACTACTCATGGCAACATTTTTATTTTCAGTTTTATCTCTTCTATTAATCTGCGTGTTCAGATAACTCTCTGGAGGATTTGATCTACTCATTAGAGGCTTTCACACAAACTTACAAACTTCTGGGCTATGCCAGCGCGAATGCACACTCACATTAAAGCCAAAGAAGGACAAATTAAATAGAAATTCTGAAATTCATGTTCATTTTACTTTTGGTTCAAATTGTTATACTAATGATAACAGAACCTTTATCTTCAATTAGGAATTAGGAACACAAAGTGGAAGCATTTTCACTTGTAGTATTTGGACCCCGCTGTGAATATAAATATAATTCACAGTATATGATGAAAGCTATGTTGAAACTAGGAAGGACTGTATAGAAGGCTAACGTTCTGCACAAGAGCTCTTATTGGAGATGATGATGTTGTTTGAGGTTGCGGGCCTCAGTCCAAATGCTTTCCTGGTGCTCCAGTTTGCTAGCATGGTCTCTATACTGCATTCATCTCTGTGGGAATGGGAATCAGTGACTATGAGCTGGCTAGCAAGTCATCCGTCTGCAGCAGAAGGAAACATTGCCTACTTGGAGAGCTCTGGGCCACACAGCTGTTTCAAAGCGGTGTCAAACTTGGTAGATCAGAAACTGTCACTCGCTCACTGACAAGAGTTGACCAAAAGCCTTTTGCACTTTTACGACAATGTCTGTAAAAAGGTGATGTTTCCTGTTCTCTCCTGCACTGTAACTACTCTTCACTGACACAGTCTCATTATTCAAAAGAAGTGTGAAAAATAGTAAGTAAATGAATTGATTCCAACAATTATACTATATATATATATATATATATATATATATATATATATATATATATATATATATATATATATATAGTATAATTGTATATAGATAGATAGATAGATAGATAGATAGATCGATAGATAGATAGATAGAGATGTCCATGTGTAGATGTAATTACAGCTGCTCAGTTAATAAAAGTATTTCCAACAGATCATAGTCATTGCTGACTAGTTGTATTCAATAAAATGAAAAACATGTTAGCAAAGGACAAGTTATTATTACTATTATTAGGAGTAGTATTATCATTATTAATAGAGAATGAGGTTTTTGTGTATTTGTAAGTCAGTAGGTTGTGAGGGTTAGTGCTGACACTGCGCTGCTAAATAGATTTGTGTGTGTCTGTACTGTAGAAGACCCCGCACTGAAGGTCAGCTGCAGCTCTCAGCAGAGCGGCTTTTCAAACACACAGCTCACAAATAAAGGAATAAAGTAGCGTTTCATTTCTCACTCTGGCCGACTGAGACTGGGTGATGTTGGAGGGAGAAGTTTCGCCAGAAACGGTGTTGTTGCCATAGCGACGCGCGCAGAGCTGAAGCGATGAGGGCTTGAAGTGTTCTTCAGTCAGCCTCTCCGCACACACAGCCCACAAAGCCCCCCACTCAGGACCCCTCTCAGCGCACGGCTCTGCTCGCAGTCAGGGTCATCAAACTCCCACTCACTGCCTAGATGTGAATGTATGGACTACATTTAAACTACCGGTGTGTTTGCAGCCTCGGCTCCCGCAGGAGGAAGAGCTCTCGAGCGCGCTCCAGCTATGCGCGCGTGCACGTGTGCGTCAGTGTCCGTGTTCCACGCCGGACTGACCGGAGCGAAGAGTGGGCTGACAGATATTAGTTATTGTCAGTAATTAGCGGCGTTAAAGCGAGTGTGGGCGGTTAATTCCCCACCGGCGCGTGCGCCAAACAGGTCAGCGCCACCGGAGAAATCTGTGCAGAAACGTGATCGCGGGACTTGGAATAACATCGGCCATGTGCGTCCGGCTCAAACAGCCACGTCACACATGAAGCAGCAACACAAACACGGTGTCCAGAACCAGTTACTGGACATACAGTGGCCCCCAAAAGTTCTCAGGCGTCTCAGCCGTTTAATGAAGGATACACTGTAAAGAAACGGCTCAGAGAAAGAAAGCCGGAGAATTCCAGCCAGACTTCACTAAGATACTGTAAAGCACAGAGACCAGAACTAAAAGTATGCAGCTGTTTCCCTTACAGTGGTGTTAGTGAGCTTGTGTTCACTGACAGGGTCGTAAACTCGGAAGTGCATAAAAGCATTTTCGATCCAAACCAGCAGAAGTCTTCAAAAACCATCTGAACAACAACAGGAAGGAATATTGTCCAAACAGAAAAATAGATTCGTAATGTTCTGTTTAAAACAGATGCCACTTGCTTTGACGTGTCATTTTAGCATGACACAAATGTCCGAATACTTCTTGGAGCCACTGTTGACTGGCCTTAAACTGAAGGTCCACAACAGGAGTAAACCTGCAGAATGCTCCTTGTAGATTTTGTGAACCTCACAAGTATGTTAAGGTGCCACAGAATGGAAATGTGTCTTTACATGGTCAGAGTTAAATAAGGAGAGTTTAGTACATAGAACTGTGAAGCTCAAAACACTCAGGTTCCTCCATCAAATTAAAATAGCATATTTACAAAAGAGGTCAGTAAAATGACGATTCCAAACTTGTAAACTGTTACGTTACAGTCTTGACTCGTTAATGTTTATGCATCCAAAATTACATAAAAAGATAATTGAAAATTGAGCAACAGCAACAAAATTGCTGAAGTTGGCTACCTATTGGTCAGCTTTTCATAAGAATGCTCCACTATAAAAGTTGTTACTTGTACGGACTCCAATACTGAACTGCAGCATCGTTTAAGGCGGACTGAAAAAAATAGCAAAGCAATTAGCAAAACTGGCAAATAGAAAGCCTACTTCAGCTCCTGCAGTCTTTAACAACATCCTGATAAACATGTCAGTTTACTCTGTACATTTCACTCTGGACACTTTCTCACACTTTGGACAACATCAAGCATCTTCGCTCAGCTTGAAACTTTCATAGTGAGCAGTAACTTTACTTTGTGCCCTTTAAGATTAAAACCAAGTAGCTAGTAAAGGTAGCATTGACTACTAGAAAAGTTTTAGGAAACTAAAATCAGCATATCTAACTACAAAATTATGACTGAGCTTATTTACACAGAAATTTTTATTTTTATATTTGATTTTATTTTCCCACCTGTGTCTATTTTAACATACTGCTTTTGTGAGGTCTTCACGGTGCCTCACTGTTAAGCAGCCAGTCAGAGCAGAGCTCAGAAAGTTATTCATGATCTCACAAAAAATGGGAACACAGCCTGTTTTATTCTGGGGGCTGTAAATGGGCATGTAGAACCAATTTTGGTATTTTTCACTTTGATCAAAGTCACATATCTTCCATGTAGACATCAGAGAATAATTTAAAATGCTGAATAAATACGTTCTAGAGCATCATTAGTAAAAATATGTGCAGCCCCCAGAATCATACCGGTTTAGTGCCATGATATATTAGTTAAAATACTTTGTCTTCAGATTAATGTACATGAACTGAAGGTGTAGGAAATCACAATCAAATGGTGCACTATGATCATTTACTCAAATTAAAACAGGGGCTGGTGATATGGCAAACCTCACATCACCTTACCTTACAAAACACAGGATTCAAGGAAAAAGCAGTCTGTATACACGCAGCAACTTTTGTGCTCCCTTACTGCAGCAGACTGAGAGGTCAACAGAGAATGGCCAGACTAGTTTGAGCTGACAGAAAGGATTCACTTCCACTTCTGTCTGTCAAAAACAGAGAGCTGAAGCTGCAGTGGACACCAAAACTGGACTGTTGAAGATTATGTAGCCTGCTGAATCTCGAATTTCTGTTGAGGCACACAGATGGTAGGTTCAGAAATTGCCACCGACAGCGTGAATCTACGGACCCAACCTGTCTTGTGTCCAGGCTGGTGGAAGTGGTGTAATGGTGTGAGGAATATTTTCTTGGGCACATTAATACAAGTTTTGTTGCTGACCATGGGCATCCCATCGGGATCACAATTTAGTGTCTTCTAGCGGCTACTTCCTGCGTGGTAAGGCACCATGTTATAAAGCAAAACCCGTCTCGAGCTGGTTTTGTGAATATGACAATGGGTTCAGTCACCAGATCTGAATCCAATAGAACACCTTTGGGGTGTGACATATTGCGAAATTCAGGAATCAACCAGAATGTTTCTAATTAAAGCTGTTTTAGGAGTATTGGGAAGCCCACTGTTATTATAGTGTTCCTAATAAAGTCTTTAAAGAGTCTATGTATGTTTAATTAGAGTTGCCAGGTATCCGTTTTGGACTGGATAGTCCAGTTTTGAGCTCTGTTCTCCGGTGCCTGGTTGGTGCCTTCAAACCAACATTAAAATGTCTGGTTGAGTCTCACTCGGAAGACATTAGATAAAATGTACTAGCACACTCAAGTGTGTCTTTCTGTCTAATGGCTAACTGATCTGTGTTAGAGAGTATGTGTAAATGGCAATAAATAAAAAGAAAACTAATGTTAAAATTATTTTGTGGATCAAAGGCGTAGTTTGATAGCTCAGGTGGTACAAGCTGTGTGTTGAAAGGAAACCTACGTCACTACACAATATGTTTCACCCTGAATTGAAATGAGTGACAAGAGACAAAAAAAGAAACAATATTATCACCAAAAACTATCAATGATACCCAGATGCCATTTACATGCTTATGTATACCCTACAATTAGACCCTCAAAGAAAACAAGCTGTTTTTTTCCTTTTTTTGGTGAGCCCTTGAATAATTTGATAAGCTCTGATTTGTTGGTTTACATTTGTGGCTCACCATGAACCTTTTAGTTAGAGATTATTTGAAAAATCACACAGCATGGCAGCTATTTACAGGTTGCTGTTGGGGTTTTAATGCTAATAAGCGTGGAACTGTGGAAATGTGATGTAATTGATGACCGTAATGATAAATATCGTCATGTAGCCGCCCCTGTTTGTGAGTGGACACCAATGCATACACATTTTATTCTCCAGCAGAGAAACATTAACAGCTCGACACAGGGTTTTGTGTGTCAGTATGTCTGGAAAGGTGTGTGTGTGTGCGCGTTCCTTAGTACCAGTCATCCGGTTATTACACCTACAGCCTTTTCTTTATCTTAGTACTCAGTGTCATCAAGTTACAGCACGCGAGAGAGAAACATTCACTGATTGAAGATCTTTCCCACGGCTGAGGCTGCAGTGTGTATGCATGTGTGGCAAAGCTAGGCACATGGTGTGGCCTTTCACTGTGGCAGGTAGCTCCGGTTTCTGCTCAGGCCAGTGGGAACGTGCGAGGCATCCTGGGACATGGCGGGATCAGTGGCATTCCCAGCATTCCAGGCATAGCCAAAGAGCAAATGCTGCCTGACCCCTACTGCTCTTATCTCCTCTCAGAGCTGTTCTCACCCCTTCTGACTGCACAGTCGTCTGTGTGTGTGTGTGTGTGTGCGTGTGCTCCTGTGTATGCTTCCATTGATATTTTAGTAACTACAGACTGAAACATATTCCATCAGTCATATAAAACACTGTAAAATAGCTTTTTTATAATCAAAAACATTAGCAGCCTCTACATCGCCTGAGCATGTCTTGACAAATAAACCAAAAGAAATGTTCCAAAATTACATGAAATAATAATAATCTTGTTACATGACCACACATTGCAGTTAAAAGAATGTTTATTTCCTTCTTCTATAAAGCTACTGTTTTGTTAAAAACAAAACCAGCCAGTAGTTTATATTAACGTTCTGTCGTAAATATAAAAAAACAAAAAAAACAAATTAAAAATAAATTAATTTTACTGTTATACTTATTTACATTCAAGACATACAGGACTGTGTACTGTACAGGACACTCTTTTATTTAACGTTTATTACACCTTCCACTTCTTTTGGGAGACTTTTAGTTTTAAGGTTTTAAATGAATCTGCACTGCTCATTTTATTTACTATCCAAAACCACCAGTTAACCCACACAGAGCTTCTGCATTGTTATATGCGACATTGCCGATGGTAATATATTCATAAATCTGGAAATAATATGTTTTTCCTTGGGGGCTGTTTTGCCTCAACAGTGGTCTCTGACTTTTACTCAGTTTAGTATACTTGATGTCTTTAACTGTGTTTCAATAGATGGTAAAAGCTGGAACGTGTTATCTAACCAAGATCAGTAATATAAATATATAAGACCGGACACACTGGGATCATCACTATATGATTGCTTTGAATGCAATATCCATTTTTGCATATAATTAAAATGGCAAATGCTGGGTGACGGTCAGAGTTGGACCTGTGGGAATTAAGAGTGCATTGTCTCTGAAAATATCAGAGAATTGCATGCTGAGCTGTTAGAATTGACTTAAACTTTCCAAAGATGCTCTCATACTTGAGAAATGAAAGCCATTCAAAGCCACCAGCACAACTTTGCTTTTAATGCGTTTTCTATACACCAAAGCTTTTTTAATTTGAGCTCTAACAGACAAGATGTGATAGTAGAATAAGTGAGTTGGCCTGTTTGGAAGCCTACGTCTTGCTTCATGCAAACGCATTCACGGAGACAAGAGACTCCAAGCGCTGTTGCTAGGTGCTGTTGGATTCATGCGTGTAGTGGCGTTGTGTGGGTGTCCCTCTCTTATGCATTATGATTCACTCTCGCTTTAGTTTCAGCATCCACAGCTGATCTGTGTCCATTTCAAAAAGCCTGATGGGCTTCTTCCCTCAGTCACACACTAATGAGTCTCTGATTACTGATGTATTCTGTCTGTGCCCTCCAGCATACAGCCTTAGTACTATACAGTATATAATTCCATGTGTAAATCAGTGATAGGTAGAGATTTATGGCATACACTATATATATTGTTGTTCACAATATAAACATTTGCAAACAAGATATATATATATATATATATATATATATATATATATATATATATATATATATATATATATATATATATAGTGATGTAGATAAATGTGTCTGTGGGAGTGAAGTGTGCTTTTTAACTCTGTCTTCACACCTTCTACTTCCATTTCCATTTAAAACTTGTAATTTCTTTCCTTGAGCAGATGGTGGCAGCAGAGATCCTACACTAAACTTAACAAGAAACCCTCACTGTAAAGACTTGGATGACTTAAAACAATATATGTGTCCTGTACTAATAAGGTGAAGATGGTTTGTTTATTATTAACAAAATACCAAATAAGCAAAATTCCTCTACAAATGAAGGCCACCGTTGTTGCTCTTTAATTAGTGTGACATTTATACCTTTTTGGCTCCCTTTAATAGCGTAACCAGATTCACCAGGCCTTTGGGGCTAGTGCCCAGGGGTTTCTGGTTGCAATGGGCCCTGGGGAGGTCTTACACCATATGACTCCAAGTGACCCAAATACTTGGAACCATCCACTACAGATATAAAGATTACACAAATGAATAATCATTGTCTGCTCCCAGACCCCTCAACATCATGCTCAAGGGTCATGCTGCTTGCGGTACATAATGTAGTTTGACATTGTTTTGCTGAAAAAAGTAAGAACTTCACTGAAGATGTCGTCTGGATGGCAGAAAAACACGTATATATCGTTCAGCTTTAATGGTCCTTCACAAATGTACAAGTCGCCCATGATATATATATATATATATATATATATATATATATATATATATATATATATATATATATATATATATATATATATATCATGCACCCCATCACATCTCTGAATCTTTTATTGTATAGGTATTGTAGATGATGAAATCCAAGTTTTTGCTGGTTTATGGTGAGAAATATTGTTATTTAACGGTTACACGATTTGCCTGCGCAGTCTTTCACAGAGTGGTGAACTCCTCCCCACCTTTACGTCCAAAAGACACTTTTAATACCCAATCATGCTACTACTCCACCCACCAGGTATTTTGTTAGCATTAAACAGCTTTATCGCTCGTTTGTTGCTCCTCTCCCAACTTTTTTGTCTCCAAGGTAAGAAAAAAAAAATAATAAAAATTATATATATATATATATATATATATATATATATATATATATATATAGGGCATATATTAATAAGCAATAAATAAAATGTCTCTGTTTCAACATGTGATATGTTGTCCTTGTACTATTTTTAATTCTGTGGTTTAAATGATTTTCACCTTTTTTGATTTTGCACAGCGTCCCAACTTTTCTGGAAATTGTACATTCCATGGTGAGGGGAATATTTGTTTTAAATTTCAGAATTGATTCATGGTTTTCCACTGCTGTTGCTAGCAAGCATTCATTAATTTATTCAACACCAAACTTGAGTCAAATAGTTAGGCCTATTCAAGCCTATAATTACATCTGATTATGAATTCTCTCTGTATCATCTTTCTTCAACAGCCAACAGATACAGAAATCACCAGGAACAGGCCTGGGACGAACCAGGGGGGCCCTGTTGCGTGATAAAGTGAAGAAGATCCAGTACCGTGTGAGTGCTTTGTTGACGTATATTGAAGCCTCGTGGTTTATAGTGGTTTCTGAAGTCACGGATGGGATGGTTGATTTATCTCCTACAGACAGGGCCGCCGTCTGTCCGTCTGCCAAGTCTTCTCCGCTCACACACAGAACAATCAGCCAGACAAGGAGACTTACGATGCATGCAGCCATGATAACCCAGTGACTCAAATAGGTTTTAAACCAAAGTGCTTTTCAGTGCTTTTGATTGAAGGTCTTTTATCAGGCATTTAGATGTTTTTTTTTGTACCTGATGAATTTCTGCCACATAAATTGCAGGAATCACTGAGAGATTTTGTAAAATAAGCGGGAGAAGAATGGCTTCCTTGGTTGGATGCCTTGTTATTACTACATAGAGATTTTAAGTAACACATAAACCACTTGAGAACGTCTTCTAAGCAGTGTCACTTGCGAAGCATGTTTTATTTGTCCTTAGTAAGAATAAGTAAATAAAGGGCTTTGCCTTCATGTGTCGAGGTCAAGCCTCAGACAGAAGATCCTTTTTGCTATTATTCAAACCAGATTCTTGCTGAGATGCATGCTTCCTGTGGCGTTCTGATGGGCTTTTGTCTCCTCAGCTTTTGATGATTTCACGCTGTGATTCATAGATCTGATGCTACGTTTGATGGAGGCGCATTCCAGACCTGAAGGATGAGTTTATATTTCCCATTTCCTGCTTCAGCCATCATCAGCGATCTGGTATTTATCATCGTACTCTTTTGTGTTTTCATGATGTGTTCATGGACATAAGTCAAAGTCAGGGTTCTAAGTTAAAAGAGCCGCAGACAGTTCCTGTAATGTGAGCCCAGCAGATGGAAAGGCATACTAGTTTTTTGTTCTTTTTTATTTACATTATATCAGTATATTTAACCTGATTGACCAGTTAAACAGCCATTCAGATGCTTTTAGTATGTAGTGAGATACCTTTACCTCACGTGTCTCACATTGTTTCATAAAAAGGTGACTGATCAAAGTTGGCGCACCGAGGCTGGTGCTGAAGTGGACAGCTCCTAACTAATAACAGCTACTGTAACCACTGGCATGCCAGATTTTTTGACAGGCCAGTTGCATCTGAATCATTGAATAAGACCTTTCGTGTCTGCTTGCCTTGATTTCTCCTGATCTGGTAGCCATGGGGATCCACATTTTCAAGAGATGGACGACAGAGCCGGCAAATTCAAGAAACACGGAGAGAGAAGCACGTTTTAACGGTTCAGGCAAACCCAGACTTTACAGTCCCACAAAATAAGTTTAAGAATAAGCAATGGGCCTCATTCACCAATGTCTTTTTCTTAAATTTGCTCTTGAGAAAGGTCCCAAGACTTTTCAGAGTTTTGCACACTTGCGTGTGCACAGATTCTGTTCGTACCCAATAACAAATCCCAAATAAGAAAACCCAGGTGAATGTCAGAAACTTGAGTAACTGGGTTTTATAAAGAAATTTCTGTTGGTAGATAAGGCCCATTGAGAGGAGCCAACACTCAAAAGGGAAGTCATCTTCCTCTGGACTCTGAAAATTACACATTGCTGAGGCATTCAGATCATACATAGGTAAGATCCTTTACAGGTAATGAGTAATTCCACTGATTACATTTATAGTTTGGTGATACGAACTATACACCTACAGCATTTCATTATCTTATCATATGAAATGTTTATGAAAGATATTTTATGTCTGGGACACCTATGTCAGTTTTGAGAAGATTCTGGTCTAAAACATATTGAACATACATTAAAATGTCTTTAGAATACATTTGTGGTGGAGAGATGTATGCTGAACACTGCAAGACAAAATAGAAATGTCCTGGTGGTATAGGACAACAAATAAAAAGGCTACATGTGTTGTAGACAATGTGATCCCTGGCTCCTATCCCCATCACTTTAACAAATAGAACAGTAAGAATGTACCTTTTCACATTTTTAACAATCAAATTGTGCAGATAATTTGAATAATTGGTGGAATTACTCTGTAAGCCAGTGACCAGTCAACAACACTGATTGTGTCAGACATGTACAAGTCTGCAGACATGATTGTGTGGGAAGTAAAGCATTCAATATGAGGATTTTAATTTAGAGAAACAAGTTAGATGTTAGCAGTCATGAAACAAAAATATTACAAATGTAAGACGTTCGAAAAGGATCTAACAGCAGGTTAGGAAAATCAGTGTAATATCTAGTTGATGCTTTTTATTGGAGCAGATCAGTAAATGGCACAAGCAAGCAGACGCAATGTTGTCAACTAGGTCCAGGTGGCAGGAGAAACCATAACAAAAATACCTCATCAGGCCCGGAAACATATCAGTTAACAAGTGACTTGATGCTGAACTACGTAGTGATTTAAGGCTCCTTCACATCAGATAATTTTATTTGCTGAATGACTGTGAGGGTGAGAAGTGACAGATCTTTGGGGGAACATCTCGCTGTATGTACAGCTGCCGCTTTACCACTACTTTACCACTTGGCTGCTAGCCTCAGCTGCATGTTTACTTCACATCTACCTAGTAAACAGTCAGTGTGCCACGACAGTCACAGCAAACGATTGACATTTACTTACCATTGAAGAGTGAGGGGGAGCCAGTGACACCTTTCACTTGTAGAGGACCAGTTATATGTGTGTTGGACTAAACAGTTGGGATTCTTCAGAGCTACAAAACAGAATGAGGACATTCTTATGGCATGATTCATGCACATCCTTCTGGTTGTTTTCCAACAGCTGGAAAAGGTGCAGCACTGAGCTCTGAAAATCATTTCCAGACATGGTACATGCTGACATGTCACTTCTCCTGTTTAAATAAGGAAATTTGTCCCATGAGAAAGTTTCCCCAACCCCTTCAACCTCCTTACCCAATGACATTTTTCATTTCTTGTTTTTCTTTTGAGATGTTTGATGTACTTAGTGTAGTGTGTAGATTGTGTGGTAGTCACTAAACCTGCTTCTGGAGAATTGTCTCCTAGCCGACTTTCACTCCAACCTTTATCCACGAGACCTGATTCATCTGTTTTTGCCCTTAAATGTCCTTGATTAGCTAAATGCAGTGTAACTTAGATTGTATTTAAGAACTGCAGGCAATTATATCTCCAGTATGAAAATTGGTGATCGTTAATATAATGTAATTATCACAATAATACCTCTATCCAGCCAGCACAAGGGGAAAGTGGTAGGTCTGTGAGGAATAGAAAGTAGCAGGTATTTTAAACTACGACAGCAGTGAAAGGTCTTAAGGAGGTAGGCCTATTAGGAATAGGACGAAAGAGGTAGGTCTATGAGTAATAGAATGGACGTGGTAGGTCTATGAAGAACAGAGAGGAGGTGGTAGGTGTATGAGATAATAAGACAGAATAGGTAGGTCTATGAGGAATAAGGTAAAGACGGTAGGTCTATAAAGAACAGGGAGAAGTGGTGGTTCTGAGAAGAAAAGAGAGGAGGTGGTAGGTCTTTGAAGACTAAGACAGAATTTGTATGTCCATAAGGAACATGGCAGAAAAGTTAAGTCTATGAGGAGGAGGGTGAAAGAGGTAGATCCATGTTTTTATACTTGTTTTTCATGTAAAATTTTGTGTTATTGGAATTTCTATGTATTTTACACTTAAACATTACAGAAAGAGAACCAAATAACAATTTGGTCCATCTGGATTAGAGTCTTCCTGTCAGACACACATAGGCTGTTATTCATTCAGAAAACTCTGTTATTTGAAAAGGGTGAAGTTGAAGGGCGTAGCAAACGAAGAGAAACTGATGGGATGACTCTGTGAGGTGCACGTGTGCCTTGGCATTGAAAAACGGTGCACCATCTCTTTGATCACACACACAAGTGAGTGCTGAACTTGATCAGGAAAAGGCATGACGCACACCCACTGTTGCCTTTCCCCGAAGTGACCAAATCCTTTTAAAGCTTTGTGCGGGACCCTTTGGCTTATATGGGGATGGAGGGAAAACATGTGGCTTATCTCCACATGAACAGGTATTTCTGAAGTAGGGGATTTAAAAGTTCTTCTCCAATCCAAATCCACTCCAGGGTTTTGTAAGACATCTGCTATTTTTCATTGTAGTCCATGTTGTTACTGAATCATAAGCCTTAGGATGTGAAGATGCAAGATTTTAAGAGGTTAACTTGTTGCTGCAATACAAACGAATATATGGCTCTATATTGTCGCTGTCCAAAGATCTCCATAATGGCAACTTCACAGGAGATATATATGTGTGTGTGTGTGTGTGTGTGTAAAAACTACATTACATAAATACATTACATAAATAATCCTAAATGATAGTTCCTTTTCTGCAGTTTGATCCAAGTATTATTTGATTAATTCACTTACTTCAACATTACTTCTATATGTAAAAAAGAAAAGTGTGAGACTCCAATTAATTAATACGCAAATTAACAAACCAATATTTACAGTTAAAACAATGCTAAAGAGCATCTACAGCCATATATATTTTTTTAAAATCTCACCTACAAATGTTCTTATCAATAGTGAAAGCTACTCATTTTAAAGAACATAAAACACTTATTTAAGTTTTTAAATTCTAATCAGAATAACACAACAGTCAGAATAACACAACAGCTCCTCCTGGACACAGTATGGGGCATAGTGCACTGTAATCTGAGCCACGTTGCTCCAGACCAATCAGAGAGTGTAGAGAGCGGGTTCCTTCTCTGAGCCTGCCAATAAAATCTCTGTAGAACTTTTCTGAGAGCAAAACCCTTTGAAGACTGGATTTACAGTGATCCACTTCTCCTGAAGCCCCAAGACTAGCGCTCCATTAATAAAGGGGGTCCTCTGCATGTGTGTGCTTCCTAATGCCAAACCATGGAGGAGTGGTTGCACTGCCCACCGTCGCCAGTGGAGAGTTTAGCCAGCAGTGAGGATGACTCTGACCGACTGAGCACACACCCAGAGAGGAGGAAGAGACTGACTTCAAGCCCCAGCTGGATGGCCAGTTCAGCACTAAAACGGAGCAGAAAGGCAAATGGGATCAGCAGGCAGCCGTCTGAGGACACTCAGAAGCAGAGGGTGCTGGCCAACGTCCGAGAGAGACAGAGGACACAATCCCTAAATGAAGCCTTTGCCTCGCTGCGCAAAATGATACCAACCTTGCCCTCGGACAAACTGAGCAAGATCCAGACACTAAAGCTGGCCTCCAGATACATCGACTTCCTCTACCAAGTGCTCCAGAGTGACGCCACAGAGAGCAGAAGCTTTGCCTGCAGCTATGCTGTGCAGGAGAGACTAAGCTACGCCTTTTCTGTCTGGAGGATGGAGGGAGCATGGGCTTTGTCTTCTTCCGACTAGTGGCAGTTGTTGACAGATCCACACTGCCATGCTAAAGAACGACTTATGTGCTGCCTCAAAGTGAGCACAGGTCGGACAGGGATTCCATAGGAAATTGCAACAATGAGGATGCATGAGACTCCCTGTGTTGCCACAGCCTGCAACAGTGACTTTTACCTCCTCTGTTTGATCAATTCTTGTGAGACAAGCAGTTTTTAACAGACCTGTTATTTGGGGTTTGAAGAAGAAAACACTGCAGACCCGTGCATGAAGACAGCAGAGAGAAATTTTAGCATGAGACTCAGTACAGGTGTATACCACTGAAATGATGCCACTGCAGACAGCGAGACCTGCTTTATGCTAGCAGGAGAAGAAGCAGATCCTGAAGAAGGTAACTGTTACATAATAATAATAAGGATTTTATGGGAAAAGGGAGAAAGTCTGAAAAAAGCAAAGACATGTCTTCAGTATACATGTGGCTAGCAAAAAATGTAACTGCCTCTTTTGTGTCACGTATCTGATGATGTTAACAGTCAGCTCTGTATGCATTGTTTTCTGTAAGATGGATATTTTCAGTAAAAGCATGGTTTATAATAAAATTGTGATTCAAAAAACACTATTAGCGCCTTTTATTTGTGCACGTAAACAAATTTTAACATGGACAACATGCATTACTGATCACTTCTTTCTATCCTGTTACCCAGTAGGGTAAATTCATGCGATATGTGAAGTCAACATGAGATATTTTCTAATTTGTGTTTGACCTATTGTGCTCACTTGAGAATGTCAGTTACATAAATGCAGCGTCCATGCATACAATTTTAAGTCACAGCTCAAAATCACCATTTAATTTTAAGTCTGTTTTAAGTTTTGTTTCCTTTTACCAACTCTTTGTAGTGGAAACTACCATGGGTCAAAATTAGCACAGTGTGTGTGTGTGTGTAAACATTCACACTTAAATGACAGTTCATTCAAATAAAGTGAGTTTGCATCGTTCTCAGTTTAGCTGTGATTACACAGGTGAATACACCCAAACGCCATTCATACAAACACAGAAATGATTTGCTATAAAATATACTCAGTAATGCTTTGTAAAGAAGACTTACATCTACATTCATAATGAGAAAAGTCAGTTTGCTTCATATTCATGATATATTTTCTTTCATATAGAAATCTAGAGTGAACAGAACATGAAGTACACAGTCAGTCCTTGTGAGAAAATATACAAAATAGAAATGACCATGAGCTGATCATAACCCAGGTGTTCATCACATGGCGTTAAAGTACATGGTACCAAATCCATACTGTACAGGTAACAGCAAAATAAAATGGAATCCATCTACACAAACAATAAGTTAAAAATATATTAAAAGCAATGAAAAATACAAACGGGAAAATGCAGAACTGGAATGTTGTACAAAACAGGAATAATTGCAAACAAATGTACAAAACATACAAAGGTAATAATGTTAACAATATCAATATGACTAATGTAACTAAGAAGATCAAATGTACAAGGTATGATGAGTTTGTATTTATGGTAGGGAGCCAACTGTTTCAGTCAATTGTGGGCAACCCCTTGTGAGGAGTCATGGCTGGCTCAAAGGAAGTCAAACTCGAGTGCAAACTCTAGACAAAATATACTTAATCATGCACGCTGTAATAAACCTGTTCCGACCGTTTCATTCTCATGCTCAGGGGTCTTCAGAACAAACCAGCACTTTCCAACTTTTTTGATTGTCCTTTTGTTTTTTCCAATACTGTTAAGGAGACGGAACTGATACGTTGTGCAGCAGCTCCTGGACCTTTCTCTCTGAAATGCTGTTTAAATGTGTAATGTCAGTGGCAAGTTTCCTTCAGCGACCAAATGAGCCATTCCGTCTCTCCCACAATTTCATCCTTTGTGACAGCAGAGGAACAAGTTCACAAGATTGAGTTTAAAATAGTGTTGCAAAACTGGATGCAAACCCATGCTTTGGTAATTTTTTTTCTTCTTCTTTGTCATATCAATTTGTCTTGAGAGCGTTCTAATTTTGCAGCTGACTTTTCTCTTGCGATGCACATGCCAGTTAATTAATAAATTGTTTTTTGGAAAATGATGGCCATCTTACATTTCTTTTGCAAAAGCTACATTGAGTGGCTCAATTACTGAGCTGGGCTTATTATCATGATGGTAAGTTCTACTGTTTTTCTGGCAACTACTGTTCAAAGCATTTGTACAGCACATCACAAAGGAAAAGGAAAAGTGAAGTCAGTTTTAGACATTTTATGGGTCTGACTTAACTGTCGACACCACTGTCCAAGTAAACATGCTGAAAAGGATTTCTGCCATTTGCAAGCTTGTTCGCCATCCACTGGAATCCACCCGAATGATGGATAATGTCCTTTTTCTCTTTGAAAAACTGATTTAAGGCAGAGCTCCTCAGATTTCTTCCTAAAATCCACCAGCTCTCAATAAAGGCACACACGCTTGTGTGGTTAAAACCACTTCTGAACATTGGAGGTGGCAATTAGACACAGCACCATCTTGTGGTGAAAAACGCTTCACTCATCTGCAGTCCCTATGCTTCACTACTAGGTTAACAAGCAAGAGCTGCACAAAAAAAGTCTAGTGTCGTAAGTAAAATGGTTTCCGGTTTGCCTTAGAAGGGTGGCTGGACCCTTCACCTCTCCTTTTACACCTCACCTTCCATTCCTCTGTCCATAATTCTCCCTTCTTTCTCTGAATGATAAACTACTGGCTGAAAATAACGAGCCACAACACGTGCGACAGGCTGTTGGTCGGTTATGGTCACCATCTCGAGTCTCTGCAACTTGTACGCATTGCGTGGGGCCACAGTGCTAGTGGGCCGTCAGCACTAACATTTCCAGTTAGGCTTTCTGCCCTGGTGCCCCCCTCACTGCCCTCTGGGCTGTCTAACACTGCCCTCAGCCCGGGGAGACAAAAGGAAACACATAGAGACCCTGAGGACCTCACAAGTGTAGTGTAGGATCAGGCTTGGATCCAATTCGCAGCATCATTACAGTGGTGGCTCTTCTTCCATGGGCTCATCCTCAGTCCTAGAAGAGAAACATTTTCAATCTATACACTTGCTTGCTTGCTTCCACCCAAAAGGCTTGCACTTGACTAGAACGAGTAATGCTGATGGTAATGCTGTGTCTTGCTGCTAAAGTGCCTTTTCACTGCTTGCAATGGCTCAGCTTGACTCGCCTCTACTCGATTCCAGTACCAGCTACTTTGTTTTCCCCATACAGGTACTATATAGGGGATAAATAACCATAATACGGCTGTGTCACGAGTAATTGTGTTCAGAAGAGGCTAAAGACAAAGTTTAGATGACAGATTCTGTTTGCTGAAAGGCAATGCAAGAGGAAACGCTAACCTGCCAACTAGCAGTAGCATACATGTTTAGGATAGAAAAATGGTGACACTGATTCTCTCTGACCAGTCGGTAGTCTGCAGTGTTTTTATGTCACCTCGATGGACATGATACCAAAAACAGTACCAAGTACCACATACAACTAATGGAAAAAAAAGGTGAGCCAAGTCGAGTCAGTAAAATGCAGTGAAAAAGCAGCTTCAGTGGGCTCTTTAAAACAGTATATGATAACTCACAGTACAGTCTTATCAGAGTCTGTGATCCAACACGCATACTTGTTCCAAAATCTAGACTGGTTTTTGGCTGTTTAAATTACATTCCATATACAGAGCTGCCAACCTGCGGTGGGGCAGCGCAGCACATCACGGCATGGAGCGCTGTGCGGTGCTACGCTGCGCGAGGTCAGGTACATGTGCTGATCAGTATTGATTGAAGTCACATGCTCACTCATTACAATTTATTGCTAAGCACATAGCACTAACTTACTTCACCACCATATCTAGTTATTCAACATACAAGGAGACTATGAATAAAACAAGAACTCTTTTAATGAAAAGGTAATAAATTTCAGTTTCCGTGCTTTCATACACATCATATTTCAAACATACCTCAAAAGTTTTTTTACCTAGATAACTTAAACTTAAAAATGGTATTGGCATATTATGTTTCCTAAATACATTGGACATTATAAATAACAATTAAGCTCTATTTTCTAAGAGATATTAACTCTTCTTTTAGGACATACAATAATACCACTCTCAATTACAAAACATTGCAGCATAAATAATCCTGATACCTAGTCACAGAGGTAATGTACATTACTTGATTAGAATAATCCTGCAGTCAATCTACAGAGAATATTTCATTGCCATATTTCAATCTAGTTATGCCCAGTCACTCTGGAACATTCTTACAGACTTTCAAAAACAGTACTTGTTGCATTAACCATTGGCAACCATTGCCTGAATAAACCCTGGACTGATATCTGTTATTGTTATAAACATGTATTGCCATTTAACGTGTTAAATTACAATTCTCACTAAAATATACTTGAACATGTTAGTGATATTGGATGACATTTACCTAAAAATTGTTCAGTAGAATCACTTCATAATTCATATGTACATAGTATTATAGATTCTAAACTGATGTCTGTTGACTTTATGGATTACCATTAGAAATTGCTATTTTATAAGGCTGCGTGTTTTACTTGAGAACTAAAGGCTTTTCTCAGGTCTGAATGTGCAATGACTCTTACCAACAAGTGCACTCACTGTTCACGTGCGGTTAGTTTAACTGCGTTTTCGCGATGCGGCTTAACCGCAGTTTAAGATTGACGGTATAACAGACAATAGGGCAGCGGGAATCAGTGAATGCATGCTCATTAAAAAAAACAAAAACACCCCAGTCCAGTACTCGAGCACAAAAAATTAACTCGAGCACAGAAAGCAGTCGAAGGTGACTTACATTTACGCGCGAGGACAGCTATCGAATCGAGAACGAAAAAGGCGGTTTGAGCGCAATATGATAATAAACACGCACGCAGGGCTTCTTTCTGTGCTCACGAGCTTCACGTTTACGCTCGCTGGGGGGAAATTACACACGTTAATTGTTAAAACTTGCAAGCTTATATTTTGCATCTTGTGTTTTTGTGTTGTCTAGTTTTGTCATTCACAATTCCCACACCCTGCCAGTTACCTCTGAAACTGAGTTTAGCACCGTCCTCCCTTTAAACCCAGTCACAGAATGAAGATGGACTGAGAGGGATGAAACCCATTTTCGTTACTTTCGTTTTGACGGCTCCCCGGCACTCCGCTTGTAGCCTGTTTGCAGAGTTTACACCAGCGCTATGATTGGTTGAAGTCTCCTTTTCCCCAACAGGTTGCTGCCCAATGCGGTTACACCCACAGACGAGTTACCTAGTGCGCGAATGCACAGACAGGTGAGCTTAAAGCCATCATGGCTTTTCTCGTATTTTGAAGTGACAAATCGTAGCAGCGTAGTTTGATGTCTAAATGCGTATCTGCTACGCAAAATGCGTAAGGGTTGGCAGGTCTGCATACACCATATGTTATTTTAGTCAGCATATTTGAGTCAGTTAGGAAATGTACACAAATTTATCAGCTCCAAAAATGAATACTAGTATTGGTTTAAAACAATTTGAACACCTCCCAGCCATATCTTTCAGTACCAATCAGTTTTGTTTAAAGTTTAAAATTATTCACTTGTGTTTGCACTCCACAAATTGTACCTCTGCATATAACCCACCCATGCAGTGAAACACCCACATATACACACACAAACACACACACTAGTGGGCAGTGAGCACATGTGCCCACAGCAGGATCCACGGCACCTGGGGTGCATTGGTGCATTGCTTAAGGGCACTTCAGCTGTGTCCTGCTGGTCCCAGTGATGGAACTGGCGACCTTCCAGTCACAAGACCAGATCCCTAACCTTCAGGCCACGACTGCCCCAGTTCAATTCATTGGCATTGTTAACGAGGACTGAAATAGAACTTTCAGTGATAATTCTTTACTTTTCTTTCTTGTGGTGTTTTAGAGGCAGAAGCCATGTAATAAAAACTTGAGCATCATGTAAACTAAACTTAAGGCAGTACCTTTTCTCCATGGTAGCCACTGACAGAGAGGCCATAGCACTGACAGTCTCATTCTCTTCTGAGTCACACCGCTGAGCCTCCAGCAAAGAGTAGCCCACTGTAGATATGTATCGCTGAACTGACCTCCAGTACTTACCTAAACCCACACACACACACACACACACACACACACACACACAAATATTTGAATGCTGTCAAGTCAAGGATTGTGCCTTGAAACTGAAAGTCGTAAATCAAAGGAAACACATTTGTGGAATTCCGGCTAGCAATGCTTTTTGCACTTTTGTTCGGTGAATAAAGAGAGACTATATAAAACAGAAAGTGCTTACTCTGTGTTTCTAGAACTTTTTCCATGGAGCTCACAGCATTTGTATTGGGCCTCTGCTTTAGAAGATCTGGGGAGAGTGGGTCCGGCTTCAATACACAAACATACACACCAAGCACAGATTAAAGATCACGCCCCTTGTTTAGTTCTCACACAAATATTAGTGGTTAGGAGTAAACCACCACATTATCACTCCTTAAGAAAAACAAGACATCTCTGCGATAAAACAATGTGCAAAACTGAGCATTGCGGTTCCTCATCTTACCTCTTTCCCCAGTAGAGCAGATACACAGGCCTCTGAGGCATCGCATATGGCTCTGAGGTCATGACCCCCCTCCAGTGCCAGCACCACACGCCCTCCAGCCAGCCCCATCAGTTGTTTTGTGAGGTAACCAAAACCTGCAGCATAGAGTATGACAAAACTGTACTGAATGTGATTTTAGAAATCCCACCAGGCTCTTTTTAAAGGTTTTTTATTCAGTTATTTTTTTACAACATGACAGTGAATCAATAAACATTCATCTACAGAGTAAAATTTACTTTCAAAGTATTAAAAAGGACTACATTCAGCATACAAATAAAAATGTCTAAACCCATTTAGTAAACCTAAAACATATCACATTTTGCCAGCGGCTAATTTTTGTACACTGTGTCCACAAGTAAAATGTATAGGCACCTTTAGACAATCAATTACCTCAGCAACTATCAACTTTAATTCAAATCCTAAATTTATTTAACTACTTACATTTGGACGTGACTCTGTAGCCTCCCAGTGGAGGCGGGTGTCCCTCCACTGCATCAAAGCCTGCAGATACCAGCACAACATCTGGAGCAAACTCATTCGCAATGGGCATCACCACCGTTCTACAGAAAAAAAAATTAAAGATCATGAGAATAATTATAATTATATAAGACGATGGACTATTGGACTGGCGAACTGTCCATAGTGTACCCCGCTTTTTCCCGATGACGCTGGGATTGACTCCAGCCCCCCTGTGACCCAACTAGCGGGATTAAGCGGCAGATATTGGACGGATGGATAAGACCAACCAAAATGTAAAAATAAGAATGTATAGGTATAGCAAGACAAAACCTATTCAAATACATACAGGGTTCAAAAATAAATTTTTCCTTAACTTGCCTGATCAAGGAAGTGGGCTGAAGAACTCTTCTGTAGTCATTTTACTATTATTTGATTGCCTGTGAGAGAAAATATTGGTGGCCATGGGTGTGTGAAGAAGACTAATCAGAGGTTGACAAAAGTACCTATACTTTGATCAAAGACTACAGCAGGATCAGGAGCATGAAGTTACCAGTCAACCTGATTTTGATTTCAGGTTGATTACAAAGTCATCTGAAAAACCTGTGTCTTCACTAATAGCTAAAATTAGAGCTTACTGTACCTGGAGTCTGAACTGGGCTAAACCTGTACTACCCACAATCACAATCACAGACAGTCACATATATTGACTGCCTCCAGAAAAAACAATGCCTTTTTAAATGTTAGGAAAATTCTAGAAAAGCACATTGGCATAACAGCTGAGTTAACTTTTTCAGTGTCTTACATTGACAAATTTTGTCATAGGAGACCATAATAATAACCACAGTACTCAGCTGCAAGACAAGGTTTAGGATTAAGGGTTATCTGATTCTAATACGGAAACTAACCAGTATTGTGAGGCACCACATTGTAAAATGCAAACATAGATTAAAACACTGAGTAGATTTTGCTCAGTCCTATATTCGTGAGCATTGTGCAAATGCAAAAATTAGGTGCATGTGGAGTAACTGTGTAAAAAAACAACAAAAATAACAACAAAAAGTAGTTGGGTTATGGTAGTAATCTCAAATCAATCAATCTTGCTTGTGCTTCACAAAATTAGCAATACGCCATTATACCACTAAACTGTGTTTAAGAGATCTTTATCTCTTACAATCCAACAAAGGGTTAAAGCTAGACTGTCCGAGTGTTCAGATGGATGTCCTGACAAAGTGTAGAGAACAAAAACGTGAACAGAGCTGGGAAAAAAGACTTCAAAGCTCTGTCATCTGGCATCAGCAGAGAACTGGTCTGGATCAAATTCTTATGGCGAGAAGCTGCTTTTGATTTAAACTAAAGCTTAATCCCGGTATGTTGTGCTTGCTTTCTTGTGTTATATACACGTGAATTACAGTATGCAAGAGTTAAATCTAACAGCTAAATAATTAAAATCAGCCCCAAACCTGAAGAAAACTTGCTGTTTAAAGCTGGATGCAAGCTGTGGTTGGTGTTACTTGCTTAAAGATTTGACGTGTACTTTTCTGCAGAAATAAACCTTTCAATTATTCAGCTAAAATAAAACAACCACAAATAGCCTCTAATGTTCACAATCTACATGGGTACACGCTACACGTGCACACAGTCTTTCCTTGATTACAAACTAGCATCTAAGTATAGAGGACCTACTGTAGTGTAACTTCAATGGGAGTCAGTGTGGTTGGAGCAAATGATTCACACCATCTCCTGCTCTTGCCAATGTCTTACTTGATTCTGCTCAATAGCTAAGATCAGACTGCTGTTGCTGATACCACAAGAGCAAAGTCTGCAATCTGCCAGAGGGAATCTGACCTGGCTCTGCGTGAAACATGATGGGGTGACATGGATATGATAGACAGGCCAACCACACCCCTCTCTGATTGCGTACAGGAATAGAAACAAGACTCAAGTCTTGGGGAGTGTTTCTGTTCATGTAATCCTCGTTTCATAAGCTAAAGCCAGAAGATACATGATATTATCATGGGGCTGTACAGAAGAGCGGGTAATAGAGGCTAAAATCAATATTTCCTCCCACTGCTGATCCAGAAATACTACACATCACAGGATGGTGTATGTTGCGAGTTTTTTTGTGCAAGCTTGAGCACATAAGCCAAAATATAAGCACACAGGCAGAATCTTGAAAGTGAAATCTAGGATTTATGACAAACAGCAGTGAAACTAGGTGTGGGCAGTACAATTATATGGTATAATTATCACAAAAAATTATATGATGCATTTTGTCTTTTTCAACTTAAAGAAAACAAAAATGAAAAGAAACGTTATTGTTATTAATGTGCATAATAACTTATAAATATCCATGCCCTTAAAATTGACATATACTTTCTCATGCTCTAGCTTAGCGACACAACAACAACTATGGAGAAAAATCTGTTGTTGCTGGATGTAAAGGGGCAATTTTTAATTCCCTCCCCAAGGAAATGTCAACAGCCATGGTTAATCTTTAAATAAGACTAATTCAAGACTATTCAACAGCTTTTCCTTCATAAATGCTACAAGTTATACAGGGCCCAGAATGCAACTGCGCCACCATTTGAGAAGGAATGCAAAAATATACCATAGGATACTAACTCACTGTTTGTAAGACATCAGAGAATAACTCCAAATACTGGCATTCTATTCTAAGATCAGGAACAGCCTTTACTTTTTTTATTTTACTCTATAAACATAATGTATTTTTTTAATATTTATTTTCCTATATTTGTTTTACAGCAGATAAAGTGTTATTTTTTTGCTTTCTTGACAGAAGCCTAAACAAAGGGGATCAACCGATTTTTAACGCTATTGATAACTTGAGCTGACATTCTGCATATCTGATGCAACCATGACCAGATAAACTTCTGTAGTTTGGACCAATGTACCAACCCAAGCATTAATAGATTGCTTGAAATGTGGATTGTGTGTTGAATCAATCCAATGAAAAGTGATTTCTTTTTTTTGTGAGAGCCACAGAAGAAAATGATAAAGTGCTACTTTTTACTTCCACAGTGAAAGGAAAGTTGTTAAGATTTAAGAACACAGCTGGCCAACAGCACAATGTGCTCAGTCATATACATTAGCTCACTCTAGCCCAACCCATGCATGCAACTTGAGCTCTACCTTAAGCATACAGAGTATTAATACTAACACTAACACTAACCTAATTAGCTAATACGTTATGTATGTATGTATGTATGTATGTATGTATGTATGTATATAATTAATAATTATTATCATGTAATTAGCAGTTTTCACCACAATAACAAACTGAATTAAGTGTAAAATATTGTGTGAAACAGCTAAAAACAGACCTATACAATAAATAAATAAATCTAAAAGGTGCTGAATGTTATTTTGGATCAGAATTTCTTAAATCATTTGTTTTACGCACATGTCCCATATCTCCCGCGCTACATTTTCAAGCATCTGACTTGGCTGGAGTTAAGTAAATATTATTGTCTGTTGAGCTGTGGATTTCTTGGCTTGGTTGACGCAATAGGCTGCAAAATCCCACCACTGCATGAAGCAGCTCACTGATGAAGGCACAATGTAGGCGAGGCAAAAAGGCGCATAGGCCTGGCTAGCAGGCTGCTATGCTAGCTAAAAGCTAAAAGTCATCTTTACCTCGAGTGACTGGTAATATCTTCCATGTGTCTCCCTTATGTTCGCTCCTTTGATAACAGTCTGGCCTAACATTATCTCAGACTGCGACTGTATAGTGGAAGATAAACAGAGAGCTGGCTCAGCTGTTGAGTTATGGTTCTGTTGTTAGCGTGTTAACCAATAGCTTATAAAGTATGACAATTGGTATATGAGCCACTACTCTTACCTTTTTATGTATGCTATCATTTGATTGGCTTAAAAAAGAGGGCTATTTGAAGGCTCACGTCATAACAACAAATATCATATCAGACACAGATGAGGTAATAGCCTGCACTGTGTTGTTGGGTGTGGGGGGTAAGGTGTGGATTGTTGGGTCTCTACCAATGTTGAGATGAACTTATGCCCTTGTAGAACTCAAATATGAGTTATTAGTGTCCCTGAATATTAATAATCAGGGCCGGTGAATGGCTATTAAGGAGTCTGGTTTTGCTACTGAAGTATTTTTTATGTTTTTTCGTCAAATTGGCTCTATGTATCTTGTAAAGATAACAAACAATAGGGGGCTACATAGCAACGGAAAGTCATGTTATCCACCCCTATTGTAAGAAACCAACATTTCACACAGATACCTTCTTTACTCCCATTCATTTTGGTTCATTTTGGAATGTTCTGAAGAATTTAGAGTTAAAAACATTCCAAAATTAACTATAATTATCAAAAGAATATGTACAAAATAACAGTTTCGACATTTATGTAGCGCAGAAATATCTACTGAAGTAAGCAAGCTAATCAGCTAAACTCAGCCCAACCTTGTAATATCATTTTGTACCTCAAAAGGCAAAAGTTACTGTAGCGATGACCCTGCCATCGATCCAATAACACAAGATGAAGAAGTAGCACTGCCCCAATGGCAAATTATAATCTCAATATCAATGAAACAGCTGTTAATGCTAACTTGAGAAGGGGGGGTTCTGCACCCTGTTGTTTGAAGTATGAATTCGACAAGTTGCATCATCTTGTACATTTTTTTCTCTAAAAATCTTACCAATCTTACCATGTGTGTTGAAACTTTACCTGAAAGCAGACAGGTATTCAGCATCTCCCATTGGTGGATCCAGCCCCCCAGTGAAGGCCATGTTCACATTGAAGCCCACACCTGGGCCACTGCCCACCTACAAAGAATTGATTTACAGGGTTTGATAAGGAAACATCACTCATACATGTCTACATACTTGTTGCTGAGTTTCTGTAGCTGGTGATTACCTCATCAGGCGCTCCACTTCCGGGAAAGAAGTTACCATCATCATAGCGATGGAGAGAGATGTAAAGAACATTGGGATCATCATAGAAAGCTTGTTGAGTGCCATTGCCATGGTGCACGTCCTATCGGCATATTCATATAGAAAACACACCGATGAAACACACCAAATGTAGGGGAAATGTTAATAAAAACAAAAGAAAGCAGGGATATGTAAATACACTTTGTCCTGCATTTAAACATAAGCAGTACCAAGTCTAAATATTCAACTTCATTATATAGCACTGTTTATCAATTTATATATTAAAATGTTTGGAAAACATTAAAAAATGTTTTTGGATTTAATCATGCACAGGTATAAAAGAAGGATGCAGAAAAGGTCTAACCTCTTTAAAGACAACATTGTATAAGGTGTTTGCAAGGATTTTACGTATTTCTGTTTTATATTACTTAAAAATAATATTCAAAAATCTCTGCACATAACAGGCAAGGCCAAACCCACAACCTGACCTTCAGATGGCACTGCATTGAAAAACAGCAAGCTTCTGTAATGAGTATCACAACATGGACTCAGGAATATTTTTGACAAACTTTTGTCAATAAACACTGATCTTCTTTGTGTCCACAAATGCAGGTTCAGATTGCACTAAGCATAGTGGAAAACATGTGAACAACATACAAAAACCTGCCGGGTTTTCCGGACTGAAGCTCTTTGGAAATGGGCTGATGCATAGTGAAAATGTGTTTTATGGTTTAACAAAAAAACTTTGGATTGTTAATGGAACCAAGTGATGTCATGTTCTTTGGGCTAAAAAAGTAAGGAACCATCTTGACTGTCACAGCGTTCAAAAGCCATGGGTCTATCGTAAAACACTCAACAAACATATTAGTAACGCTATACTTATACTGGGTAAAGCCTACCTTCACTTATAAACAGCTTTAATTTTTCATAGCAGGGATTCCACAAGATATTAGAAAAATTCCCCTGAGATTCTGATCCATGTTGACATGACTGCATCATGCAATTCCTGCAGATATTTGTAGGAGCACTTATTTTAATGCTGTGAATAGATATTCTATTCTATCACATGCCAAAGGTGTTTTTTGCATTCAGGTCCAGTGAAGAACACTGAACTTGTTATCATGTTCATGAAACCAGTTTGATGCTGGAGGTAGCCATTAGATGATGGTAAATTGTCTCCATGAAGGCATGATTAGCGACAATATTCAAATAAGCGTTGATTGGCATAACATGCCCAAAGTGTGCCAAGTACATTTCCCACATCATAACACCACCTTCACCAGCCTGGACTGCTGAAACAAGGCAAGCTGAGCTTATAGATTTATGATTCACCAGACCTGGCTATGTTTTTCCAGTCTTTAACTGTATAGTTTTTGTGTGCCCACTGCAGGGTCAGCTTTTGTTCTTGGTTGACAGATCTGGAACCAACGTGATCTATTGCTGTTGTTTTCCATCTGCCTCAGGGTTTAACATAGTTGTACAATGACAGTTGAACAGAAAGGTGATGTAGCATTCCTGTTAGCTTGATCAGGTCTGGCCATTCTCCATTGACATCTCTCATCAACAAGAAAACTCTATAAACTATTGTGCATGAAAATGCACTGTCCTGCTGATTAGATAGTAGATGAAATGAGTAGGTGATCCTAATAAAGTGCTTACTAAGTAAATATTAGTGATGCCTTTTAAATTGGTATTTCACATGCTGTCCCTTTGCTTTGGAATTGGATATGTACATGACAAGGTAAAATAATAATTTAAAAATAAACTCACCCAGTCAACAATCAGTATTTTGCTGACATTAAGCCTTTGTTGTAGGAGCTTAGCTGCTATGGCAACTGAGTTAAAGTAACAGAAACCCCTGTGATAGGAGAGAGCAAAAAGTCAGGGTCAGAGATTTTTCACAAAATTACTTTCAAAATCAGAATCTAACAAAGGAAAGAAAAACAGAAACAAAGAGAGGGAAAAGGACAGAGAGAGAGAAATGACACGCACATTGGAGTACTCTCCTCAGCATGGTGTCCAGGAGGCCTCACCACAGCAAAGCCATTCTGGAATGGCAGAGAAAAAAAAAGTCCAGTTATCTATAGATATGGAGGAATGGACCCTTTCCCACAGACTAAGAGCGACGTGACATGCAATACTGCAGAGCTAACAGCACTGAATAACAGCAAACAAATGAACTACCTTCAGTTCTCCTGATGCCACTTTGAAGACAAGCTCAACTACTGAGCCTACTGCTAGGCGTGCTGCACTTGAAGAGTGCACCTCATTCCAGATAGTATCACTGTCCACCTGTCACATACACAATAAAGGGAAACACAGATAACTGCTTAAATCCTGCTGTTTTTTAAAACTGCACACATGGCCAGAATACACTCACACACACGCATGTATACATACTTTGTACTTACCCCAATTCCACCACAAGGCAACCTGACAAACATGGATATCACAGAGCCTTTAGAAGAGAGAGCATAACATGAAATAAACAGATTCTATTTTCATTGTCTTAATCTTAATAGTTGTTATATATTTTACAGTGTTATATTCAGAAGTAACTTGTAAGGTACAGGTGGGATTACATGAACTAGAGGGCAGAACAAGCTTGTAAAGATTTACTTAGTATTTATATTATTTCCATTTTAAAACATTTTATGCAGTCAAGGCACATTATTATGACCACTTTCTACGTTCGGCTGCAACAGCGCCTAGGTGACAGTGGCTTCTGACTCAGAATTAGGGTCTGGGGAAAGTTTCCGTGGCATTCTTTGGGCCCACTCGTCCTTGTGGAAGACACTCGCAATCGATTTGGGTATGAATCCATCTTGACAGTTCATGTACACCCATACATGCTGATTGTCTTCCCTCGGGCGGATGGGATTTTCCATCAAGACAATGTGACTGTCTGTCTGTCTGTCTCTCTGTCTGTCTATCTATCTATCATCTAGATGTTTTATGTTATTAAAAACACTGATTTGAAACTTTTGTACAATAATATATATAACAGGCATCATTTGTTCTTTTGTGTGCAACTTACTGTCCAGTTTCTGCCGCAAAGGGTTGGTACCATACAGCATGACATGAGCCTCTGAGTGAACTGTCTGCAGCTCTTCTAGAGTAGCCTTTCTCCCTCGAATACACTGATATAAAGAGAGAGAAAATTTTGACTATTTTATCAGGAGGCTTTGTGTACTCTTATAACTGTTATAACTATATGTAAGAGACATAGCCCCCCCTGGTGACAATACACTTCTAGTGCATTCACTAGGTCTATTATAATATATTTATTTAGCTGCAGCATGTTGAATAACTGCACAATGTGATAACAATATGTTTAATGAGAGTAGCAACTGCTGTTAAGCTGAATATAACAGGTGATTATTATAGCGTATGCTGTAAATACCTCACACTGCCCGCGTAGGCCTGTTTCCTGCAGCCGGGACCAGATGCTCTGAATGCGGCCTGCATGCTCTGGGTGTGTGTTCGTGTTTCCACACATACACTGATGTTTCTGCATTAGCGAGTCATACACAAGACCTGTGGAGTTCAAACACATAAACAGATAGGTATGTAATGTGAATTATCATATTTTTTATTATTTCTCAAGAAATGACTGACCATAAATACTGCTATTTGAATATCTGCACATGATCATGTTCACTACTCAAATATCTGCATTTTTAAACAAATAGTATATGTATATATGTATAAGCTTTTATGAAATAGTATACACCAGCCATTCAATTAAGTATCCCTACCTTATAACTTAACGTATTCTCCATTTTTATTTGGTTAGCTTACCATATAGGTGCATTTCTGTTCTGTTCTGTAATTACACAAGGTAGCCCAACTGTTTCTCTAAATAATTTGTCAGCCTCTACCTTGTTCCTCAATCATCAGAAGGACTACAGGACCACTACAGAGCAGGTATTTTTGGGAGGTGGTGGTGTATTAGTGTGTTGTGCATTTGTTTTATGTGTATGTGATTAACATACTAACAGCTTACCTGTATAACAATAAGGCAGAGTTACACAATTTTACGTTTTACAATAACAATTTTGTCTCACGTCCAGTCATGTAAAGAAAACCTATCTAAGAAGGTCCAGATATATGTAAATATATCCCCAACAAGCCCCAACAAGTGTTCACAACCAATCTAACCTGTAGTGAAGTGAGGTTTAGAGGGTGGCTCCTGCACAGTGATGAAGGAAGCTGATGCAGGAGATGACTGGGCCCTGGAGAGGGGGCGGTGTCCTGGAAAGCTGACTGACAGGCCAGCGGCCTCCATGGAAGCCTGGTAGTTCCTCAGTTGATGAATCCTCTGCTGCTCCAGCAGTAGCGCCTGCTACTCAGATACAAACACAAGACATAACCATAAAGAGCTACAGTTCTTCTTATCTTAACTTTCCAGAAATCCTAAAACTGGTTATTATGTTTATTACAGCATCACTTAAGTGCAAAAACGTAATTTGGACAGCATGTACCAAAACATCCAGCAGATGGCGGTCATGGTCAGTATTGAATTATGCTTAGTGACAAATAAGGAGACTTGTAGGGTGTAGGATGGTTGCTCATAAGTTACTCCATTTAACATAAACAAAATATGACTAATAAGGAATTTATTAGAGTTTATCCTTTTCCAGCTTTGTTTGGTGACTTGTTTGCACTCTTTCTAACCTGTCTGAAGAGTAGCTCTTGCTCTTCCTGTAGTTCCTCTTCCTGGGGGTCTGGGGGTTCCTGCTTGATGATAACACTCAGTGGAAGACCAGCCTCCTGGGCAGACTCCTGTTGCTCCCTAAGCTCCTCTTCTGTCTCTTCAGGGTGGCTCTGATGCTGCCTCCCTACCTCACCAGGCTTTGTCAGTATCTAACACAAAGTAAGAACACCGTGATTAAACTGTACATTCAACTACATTCAAGTTACTGCATTTGTCATGAAATTGGAAAAGCTGATCCATTTTATGCTACTTACTAAAACCTACTTGGAAAAATTAAAGTAGGTGTATATTAACTGTGGACGGAGTAATGCAGATGACATCCACATATAGCTAAGGACTAAATACTGTGATTTTATAATACAAACAGCTGAAAAAAAACCCTGATGACCCTGTCTGTACCCTCTCACAAAGCAAAACTTATCATCTCCATCATAGTGGGCCTGCTAGTAAAACAAACCAAACATCCAGGGCAAAATTTAACGGAGACATAACCCTTACATCAGATTTTCAAATATCCTCCGATAACCCACTATGGACCGACAGCCTAGGTGTCCAGCACCATCCAGTCACTATGTCTACAGTCTCTGTGTCCCACATTGGTTGCCTGTTGAGTGAGTGCCAGTGCTGGCAGACAAACTAGGCCTTGGCATGATGCCAGAGGAACATTCTTGACGTCAGAAACACCCCCCACCTGTTGCCTCATCTGTGTCCCCTGCTCCGAACAAGCTTCTCTTTTTTATTCACCACCCCCACCACCTTTGCTCTCCATACTTCTCTCACGCTTTGAGCCAGAGGGAGCTTGGGATGTGAGTCTGCTTGCTGAAAGATTTATGCTCAGTGCTATGTGCTTAAATAAAGACAGCAAACACGGGCAAGGGCTTGCAAGAAGGTGATGCTGTGGAGAAGCTTTACCTCACCCTTTCTGATGGTGGAGCCTGTATTCATCACAGCAGTCTCTTTTGCCCCTTTAACTTAGTCACTCCTTAAAAAGCATGCTCATACACCAGCGCTTAGGACTTGCCTGGCGATGCCCTTCATATGTCCCACATATTATAATCACAAATCATGCTGTGGAAGGCTGACCGCCTACTGATGTGCTTCACACAGTGTGCTTCAGTGGTATTTAAGAGTAAAAACATGTATATTATAAACAATCTGATATAATATTTGAATCATTATTGTTACTCTCAGACTTCTGAAGTATCCAATGGCAAAAAAGCGGTTTCTCCAAATTTACAAAATGCCACTTTTAATGAGTACTGCAGAATTATTATTATAACCCTCCTGAATAGAATCCCTCGTAACAGCACACTGTTGTAATCAGGTGTTGTCTCAAGCACACATGATGCGACTAAGCAACGGCTTAATTGTTTTATCAGGTGTGCTTGAGATATAACACATCAAATACCTGGACTGGCTAGGGGTTTGCTGTCTGCAACCTGTAGATCACAACCTGTATCAATTGTTTTGGGAATGGAGTTTTTTAATGAGAAGTTATTATTTAGCAGGTACATTTTGAGATTATCATTTAACTTTTATTTTGACAAATATCTATTTTTACAATGACATGTCAACAGTCTCTATTTTATCTGTATGCCAGTCAACTGGGCCAAATATCATAAGAAAAGGGAAATGTCATTCCTTTACCGATTACTTTTCCATCATGTCAAGCCATTCTACTACAACTGTGTTTACAGTGAAATAGGGGCCTGGCATGGTTTTCTCTGTTGTTTTTGAACATACTTAAAAAGGAAAAGGAACCTGATGAGTGTGGCCTGCATTTAACCAGTGCAATATTTCCTTTCTAAATATCAATGTTGGCCTATGTGCAGCATTCTCTAGTCAATACTGAGAACTTTGTCTATGCTGTGTATCCTGCACTGTTAACCACATAAAGCAAACTGTCGGCAGGGCAAACTGAAGTGAGAGAGATAAATTCTGTTCACAGTCTACCTGAGACATTCTCCAGTGCTGACTCACTACAAACTAACATTGGAACATACATCCTGTTTAACCAAACAAGGGTCACATTTCCTCTAGGTTACCATGGTACTGCTAGAGTGCTGTCATCACAGAGCCTGGATGTTTTTTACTGTCATTGTGTCAAGACCAGCAAAAATTGATGGATTTAATGAACAGTCAACAACAGACGATTAGCACAAATGTACAGGTCCTTCATTAAAGGCACACCTTTTCATATTCTCATAGCTAGATCTTCTGAGATTTTTGATGGATATGTTTCAACATTTTTGTAAAATACAAGTAATTCTGCATCATTTTGGCATCATAAATGCTTTTTGATTACTGATAGAATTCACACTTTTATAATTACCCTCTTTGTGGCTGGAATGTAGTACTATGTTGGGGTATATAAATTGACGGCTAGGACTGTTACAATTAACCCTGCCTATTTTCACTCAAGTCAGAAACTGTCGGAAAAAAACGGTAGATACTCATAAACCTGTCTTTCCGCACACCTATACACGGTACTGGGGATGGACCAATACCAGAACTGTGGGTCGATATTTTTCATATACAAATCCACCAATGCTCATAATTAAACAATTCACATAATTGATAAACCCTATTAGTTACTCTATTATCAATGTACATTACATACATTTTTGTAGAGGGTTACAAATGCATTACAGTAGCCAAGCAGCACCTAAATATTCTGCTGTTCTGAAGCATATTAAATGCATCATCAAATGTCGGTTTGGAATATCAGTCAAATCTAAACTGTCAGACGGTGATCATTTAAAAGGAAATATCTACCAATACTGATATGATCCTGATTTCTTTGTGCATCCCTGCATTGTACTGCACAGCATAGGGATCCATAATTAGGTCAGGCTTGTATGGTTACCTTGTTGATGTGGAGCTGCTGGAACTGCTGCTTGTGTTTCTCTAGAAACTGCTGGTGCTGCTGCTGGACCACCAGCTGCTGGAGGGCCTGGTTGCTCTGGGGAAGAGGGGCAGATTGAGTGCGGCCCAGTGGACGGTGCTGCCTCAGCTTGTGCAGGGCAGGAGATTGCAGAGGAAGGGCACCAATGCCTACGGAAAGTGGTGAGTGGAAGGAGCTTTAGACTAGATTTACTGTCATTATTACTTTTACAAGTATTCATTCATCGAAAGTGTTTCGAGAATTGCCTTCAGAACTTTGAAAACAGTGCATAGTGGTGCATAAATGTCATCACCTGTGCCTTATATTTGAAAGAGTGGACTGGCCACCAAAGAAAAAAGACTGAAGATGACAAAAACTGGCATGACTAAATAAGAAGGTTTTTGCGTATAAGAAACATACCATGAACTTGAAACACTGTTGTCTCCTCCTTCAAATACAAATCCCACATTTGTAAGAGGTCAGTAAAAGAAGCCAATTCCAATCCCGGACTGTTGCGTAACAGTCTTGACTCTAATATTTATGCACACAAACTCACGTCCTAGCCAAGCAAAACAATAGCTATGAATCAACAACAACAATAGCAGACTAAATCATTTCAGGCTGTGAATTGTCGACACTTTCATACACTTTCCGAGAAACTCCCAACATGTACGATCTATTTTTTTTTTTGAATGACGCAGAAGTTGTTTTCCTATTTGCCAGCTTCTTAATGGAATGTTCCATTCCTGCTAAAACGCTACAGCTTGTATGGACTTAAGAATGTAACTGCAGCACCATTAAAAGTGGAACAAAAATTTGCAAAGCAGGTTAGTAAATAGAAGGCAAACTACAGTGCCCACATTATTAACAAGGGCCAACTTTACAAGGGCCCTGGATAACTTTAATATTAAACAATATTTAGCAATTACACAGCTGTTTATTTTGTTTTCCTGTCTGTGTCTATTTAGAGCACAGATCATCACATTGTTCATGAGCTCACCAAAAAAGGGAAAACAGCTCTTTTTATTTTAGAGCCTATAATTACGCTCTAAACAGGTGTGAAAACTAGTCTCTAAGGATTTTTTACCCCTACCAAAATTACAATTAGATAAAGAACAATTTAAATGAATAAATGTATTTTATGGTACTTAAAAATGTCATCTCGTGATCCCATTATAAATTAATATCAGAAGTTAACAGGGACTTCTGTATATTTCTGGCTCTTTGTTCTTGCACAGTGGAAATAAACAACAGCTTTAAAGCAATCCTACAACTCAGGAATTATATCCACTCTGTTAAGCAGCACACATGCTCTAAACATCTTATGTTTAGTATACTGCTTGTCAGGAAACTTGCTTAGTTCAGTTTGCCTTTCAGTTACTTTTTGAGCAAACTCCTTGAACCTTGGAAAGAAAAACTGTACCAGACACACTGCCAAAACATCCACTGATCCACCGATTTCCTCACCCAACCAGAGACACCAGGATCAACCAACGACTGGCTCAATGAATGGCCAAACTGGCAGCTGAAAATAGCACCGGGAAGACTAGAAACCCTGTGCGGGTCACTGCACCGATTTGGGCCCTCACATTGTTCTCCCTGTCGGCTCCCATTTAGGGCATTTGAGATCCATTCTTTGGGGGCTTATGAGAGCATGGCAGAGAGAGGCTCACTGGCATACTGGGCTGGCGGGAAGAGCGACTCCCCCACCGCTCCTCCCCTCGGCCTGGCACATGGTGTTCCACAGCCAGGACCGCCTGCCGGGGCCGCCTTGGAGCACTGATCTAATTAACTGGAAGGTGGGGAGTGGAGGGGGTCGAGCGGCCAGTGAACCCCCCCCACACCAAATGGGACCAAGCAACACACACAAGTGGAAATGTTTAAACATTTGAAGGGTTAGGTAATGCCTTGATAGAGGAAAAAGGTTCCTAGATGGCCTCTCTATGCAAACAGGAGGAGGTAAGATATCTATCTAACTATATAAAGACAGGTTAATGCAGAGTTAATAAACAGAGCAGTTAGCAAGGCTTTTAGGAATGAGCATGAATTAGTAAAGCTTAAGTATCACTGTGATACTAAAGCTCATATCCTTTCCCTTCCTCTTGAGCTGAGCAAAGTCATCCACACCAGAGATCTCTTATTCCAACAAAAACTACTACAACAGCACTGTGGGGCCATACCGTAAATCATAATGTCTATTGACACAATTTATTTTTGTATAATTATGCATAGCTAGGGGCATTTATGCCGAGATCAGGGTTTTATAAACAAGATTCCGACCTGATGACACTGCTGGACCTATAATATATGGCTTTTTCATTGGAGCAGCAGCAGAATCTTGAAACTGCCCTCATCGATTTTGTGTTATTAAAAATTAACAGGTCTACTATACTCACCTGTTGCTAAAGGACTCGGCGTGGCTGATTGCTCCAGAAGAACCATGTGCTGCAGCAGGGCATTATGGGAACTGGCTGAGTCAGAAGTGCCCAAATAAGAGGGCAGGTGGGAGGTCGCCAGGAATGGAGTGGTTATGGGTAAACTGGTCATAGATAGACGGTCGCTGTCCGGGGGGTTAGATGTCACCTAGACAAGCGAATTGAAATCTAATTGAAACCATAACAAAATAGTTATGCAAGAAAATTAGTGGCCACTGCTCAACAAGGACAGTCAGTACTAGGCTTTGTTTGCTTATATACATTGTTTATTTACACCAGTTTATTAGGATCTACCTTGTACCTGCACCTACTGATAAAGGTATTGGGTACACAGGTATACAGTCACTGACTACAGGTGTTGACATGCACAATCTGTCAGAGACACCCTACATACTGCTTGATCCTATTTTGCACAACGGTCCCTTGGTGATTCCTTTCCATTGATTTCTGTCAGTAGAAGGTGGCCAAGAAGTTGTGTAGTAATAGATGGCCGTTTGGGTGGGAGAAAAAAATCGATACAATATAATATTACAATATTTTGGATTTAGAAAATAATACTGATAACCAAAAGCCCAAATATTTTAAAAAATACTACATTTGACTTTTTTATATTGATCAGTATTTTTAACATGTACTAAGCTTATCAGACTTATAGATTACAAAAAGACATGTATGTCTTAACCCATAGGGTGGCACTATTTCTTTCTGGTTAGACCAAGGGTTTTGTTATTATGAAGAGTTACATAGTGTAGTGAATTATGCACCTGCCATACTAACAACAAAACAGGATTTGATCACATCTCTAAGACAGGAATCAGAACTATAATATAGGAATAAGGACAAGACATCTAACATTATATTCACCTGCCATTGTAAACTGTTCTTGATAAATGTGTTAGATATGTAACAAACATGCATTTCAAAAAAGTCCATTATCCATGTAAGATGTCATCAGTTATTCACGTGTTTGAATTAATAAATAAAAAAACCCTACTTGGCATTACCAAATATCCAGTTATTTGTAATTTATGCACTGGTTTTGTATGATGCAATGTAATGTTTAGTATCAATTTCAGTGTAGTTAAACAGTACCTAATAACATGGAAACATCAGGTCACATACAACACAGAAAGAAAAAAAACACCAATAGTCTCACATTATTGGTAGCTGCGGCTGGCAGGCCCAGAGTGATGTTAGGAAGAGAAGGAGATGTATACAGAGACAGCTGGTTCACTGAGCCATCACGTCCAGCTAGCCTGCTTGCTAGAGATGACTGGACACATGCAAAAAGAACCATCAAAAGAAAAACATTCACAAAAATTATTCAATCATGTCTATTAGCTTTCCTGTCATTAAAATGTGTTTACTGAAGCTTTTACTAAAGCTTCTCTGACTTGTCACAGAGTTACAAAACATTGAAGTATCTTTACCTCTGCCGAGCTGCTGGAAACAGCCACACTAATGCCATTCTCACACAGGTTGCTGTGTGAGCTGTTGTTGGGGGAGCTGGGGCCTGATCCTGGGGCACTGCTACACGAAGAGTCTGGACAGTATAAATACAGCACCCAGAAATACATTACATAACTGTGACAGGGTGTAACACATTTTATGCATGTATAGCTATGAAAATGGGTGTAATACAGCCGAGTGTTCGGCTGTAAGATGTTCCCATAACTCATCTGGGTATGTGTAAGAAAGTTAGTACAACCTCACTAGTCATTTCATTACTAACACCTCAGAGGCAATGGTTTGTTTCTGACCACATACTACCACGCCACTACAACGCAAGCGTCATCGCTACTTTGTAAACAAAATTTAAATAACAGCAATACTGTGGCCACATAAACTGAGTGGATGAATGAAACAGGAGTTGTACTTGTGTATGACCAGTGGTGTTGGCTGGGCCTATAAAGAGTTGGGGCTCAGCCCAGCTCAATGCAGAATTACAATGTTAACCTGTAAAATGTGCAGTTGCTACTTTTTGATTTAATAAAAGCAGTTACATATTAACAAAAACATGTAGTGATTCAAACAAATACAAATATGAAAACACAGCAGAAAAGATATACTGAAATATATACTGTAATATATATATATATATATATATATATATATATATATATATATATATATATATATATATATATATATATATATATATACACACACACACCCACACACAGTACCTGCCATGTCCAACGAACGTTTCTTGGCAGTGCTGATGGGGTTGTCTCTTCTGCGCAGCAGTGGACTACTCCTCCTCTCTGTAACCTTCTGCTTCAGACGAGAGCGAACCTTCAGGTTAGGTTCCGATGCTGGTAAGAGAAAAGAGATTTATAGCAGGAAGCCACAGAACAGTTACATTGGACAGACTGCTCTTGTGCCTTATGTTTTTTCATGTTTCATGTGGAGAGGGCAAATTAAACCCATCTGCTTGGATAATTTCTGGCATGGTCAGGTCAGCGCCTGGTTTTTGGTCAACCAATGTGGGTGCCCACTTTGTGACATCTAAAACTCGCAGCACACATCCAAATACAGTTCTGACATCAGCCTTTTAAACTATAGCTACAAAAATTAACAGTTACACAGCAAAAGAAAATCACTCCAGGTTTACAACAAAAATCCCCACTGCTGAATAAACTCTTACAATATTATTATGTGTCCAGGTACAACATAGCAGGGATTAATTTAAAACAGTAGGTGTTAATTTAATGTTGGGGATATAACTGTGCATTGATGTAATACATGGACATAATCAAAGCACATGATAAAAGCATATTCCTAGTGTGGACATTGCTAATTTTCTCTAAAATCTGAAAATTACTTTGTGAACTAACAGAAGACGCCATTGTTGCTGGGTAATTATGAACAACAATGTTTGTAATGTACTAAATAATATTACATAACTTAAAAAAAAAAATCCTAATACCCCATAAAACATCCTTTATGTCCTGTATATGTCTTTAAGAAGTCCAATTACAATAGACCCAACACAGAGCTATTTGCATGGTTCTATGAAGGTTTATCAATGGCTCATCATTTGTGTCATGTCAAGAGAGTTTGTGGCATAGTCAAGGTGTGGCCAGGAATGGCCACAGCCACCCTTTTGGCCAGCCCAGTAAATCAAAATGAGACAGTCATCCATAAAGCAATGAAGCAGTAACCACAGAAGTTCTGCTATTTATCTGTAATAAATTGCTATCAGTGCAGTAACCAATTCATTATGATCTACATTATGACACTACATTCAATATTCAGCGCACCTTACAGGCTAGTTAAAGAAAACATCTACATCAAGATTTTATTATTTTATTATTTTTGTGAAATTGTATCAAACAGTAACAATTACAACCTCAATTACAAAAACGATGGAACGCTGTGTAAACTGTAAATAAATGTACATAAAAGAGAATGCAATTACATTTATGTAGATGTTCTTATCCAGAACAACTTACAAAAGTGCTGTGTGTTCAGTCAGAGAATGTACCATAACTAGTAGAAACAGGTTCAAGTCCAAACTACCCCAAACTACAGACACTCAAACACTGCCAGAAACAAGGCCCAGTACTTTATACCTAGTGAGAAGGGAATAGTTTGCAATGAATTGCAAATCTCATAGATCTATTTTTTATTTACCATAGAACACATATCAGTTGTTGAAAATTAGATATTTTACCATTTCATGAAAATTATTAACTCATTTAGAACGTATAAACTTTTTTGAAAAAGCTTACTTGTGAAGATTTATGACAGACAGTGCTTCATTTTGTGTTGTATTAAAACCCCTGACTACTAGATAGTATTATAAATCTCAAAGAGGTTCACAGCTACATGTAGTATTAGCAAACCTTTACATATGGTGGTATGTTTTAAAATGAAGAAATTTCTCAAAAAAAGGGGCCTAGGTAAAAATTCTTGGAATCGCTACAACAGATCAGGATGTTTCCTTGTCCAATATACTTCACTCGTAATGTTACAAACATATAATGTTACACGCTCAAAATTAGCCTCAGTCACAGATACTCTGCCAACATGTAGAAAAAGAGTTGGTTTTCTTTAGTGTTAACCTGGCCACACTGGATTCTGTCAGTTGTGTGATTGGCTTTTCGTACTTGCGCATATACATAATTCCGTGTATCATTTTGGGCTGGTTTGACATGAATCCAAATTTTGCTGTTCTAGCTAAGTTTAGCCTAGTGAACAGTAGTCTCAGCCATTCATATGCTCCTTTCATTGTATACTTCTGTGTGTCTGTGTAGTGACCAAGCATGTTCAGCGGCAAAATGTATCAGACTGTCTTTGCATAATTGGACATGTTAAAAAAGGTGGTTTAAAGGTGCCACAAAATTAAAAAAAGAATTTATACTGGCATTGATTAATAAGGATATGTACATGGAACCGTCATACCATTACCTACTCGTTCAAAAACAATGATGTGTTCATAAAAGAGATAAAGCTAAAATTAGCAATTTCAAAATCCCAGTTCATTACATACCAGTCTTGACTTCATCAAAAATGAATTTCCATATACAAGCTCATGTTCCAGCCCAACAGGAAACAACAACAGCAGAGAACAGAACAACAGCAATGATGAACTGCAATATTTATATACTTTCTAAGGAACTGTCAGTGGGCATGGTTTTGGTAATCTTGAAACAAGACTGAAGTTGGCTTCTTATTCACCAGAGTCACCATTTAAGGTGGAAAGGAAAACTCGCAAAAGAAGCTGGCAAATATAAAGTTTGTGCTGAAGTGCCCACATGTTTAACAAGACCTCGGATAACTTTAATTGAAAGTGTTTAGTTCTTCACATTTCACTATGAACTGTTTCTCGAACTTTAAAGAATAGCAGGCCTCGCTCAGCATTTGACACTGAAGACAGGGTCAGTTCCAGCTTTATAAGCATCATCAAACACCAATCAGACCTGTAGGTAGAAGCCATGCTGGTCTAATCAATTTTTTGCCAGATCATCTTAAACTAAAAGTTTAAGAGTGAGCTAACAACTTGAATTTACATTTTGTACAAATAATGTTAGCATAGCAAACTAAACTAGTATATGATCTTCTGATCATTTTATTTTCGGTTTCTTATAGACACACTGCTTCTTATAGGTAATGGCTTTTGATCATAGTGTTGCAAAAGATTGTGTGATCAATGCAGTATCTCACTGTTAACTAGCAAATGAAATTAGTTTACAAAAAAGGGAAAACAGCTAATTTCATTCTATAACTTATGAAAGTGAATTAACAAAACACTGTTTAAATGCTTCCTTCAAAAAGATAATTTGCTTTTTTATGTTCCAAACTACTTATACTTACCTAATAACCTCTTTTTAGAAACCAGAACAAAGATAGGAAAATTAAGTGAATCTCTCATTCAAGCTAAGATCAATGAAAAAACGTATTTCCTTGAAATATACTTCAAAACGCTCACGACAATAGCCTGTGAAATAGCCTGTGAATTTAGCAAAAAAAAAAATCCCACTGATTGTATTTCTGATATTTAGTAACTTTTTTATATTGTGACACTTTTGGGAATTCTGGGGTAGGTTTATAATGTGCACAGTATTTTACCAGTCATGTTAAGCTGACAGCAACCACCACCGCTTTATTCTTTTAGCATACTACAGGCTGAACCGGTAAATCTGAAGACAAAGCACCACCATCGTGTGAAATCTATCATTCGTAATCATAATTTATGACAGTATGTTTAACTATGTACCACTGGTTCTTTTTTGTTCGTTCCAGCTTGACAGATGTTACATGACATTGTGTATCATGATAATTCCTAAAATACATTTCTGTCCCATTGCCCTGACCACAACATCAGGCACCCAACGTTCAAGTCAGGCTTACTCAAAATCTGAGAAAGGTAAGAGTGGATCTGGAGAAGTCTAACATTCCTCTCATGTCTTACCATAGATCAGGCAGAGTGTAACGTGGGAACAGTGCAAGGCTGTGACCCCCACAATGCTGGATGTGTGAGGACTGGAGGCTGGGGCAGGGTAGGGCACCCATTGCAGCTCTGCCCTTTCGCAAGAGGTCGGTGACCCTGGGCTGGCTCCCGTCCACTTACGCATGCTGGATAAAAGAGTCTGTCCAGTCATGTATGGCCTGCCCCATTCACACAAATTCCCCATGAATGGGCACTGGTACAAGTAGTACAGGACAGAATTGCTCCATTAATCTTTTCATACAGAAGAGAGTGAATGGGGCATACAGAGGCTTTGTAACAGGCCCCAGTCATTCATCCACACTGCCTAACAGTCATAATCGGTGGGTGAGACATGGCTGAATGCTGGGACCAAGCTGAGGACAGTGATTGAAAGTAATTATATCAATGTGAAAAGTAATGTGAACAAAGTGGACAAAGTCTAACATTTTGTCATCATTTGGCCCGTCTTACCAGTAGGGCTGTATCCATACTGCTAGTTACCACATTTCTAATACACCTTACAATGCACAAAAACCAATTAAGTGAATTCTTAATGTGGACAGGCTAAAGATTGTGTTGGTCTATGGTTGGTCAAGATCTTCACAGCATATAATAAAGCACTTAGTGATTGCTTAGGCCAACATCATGATAAATGTAGAATTATGATAAATGTAAAGCAGCTTTACTAAGATATTCCATATAGTAAGAAAACCAACTTTTCACAAATGTCTGTCATGATTATGAAATTTGCTATACAAATAACAGTGATTACCAACAAAATTATTTATTATCTTAAAGTACTAAAATAAAACTTTTTTCCACTTTTAAAAAGTAATTCTTATGGCCTTGTAAATCTTTTAGAGTTATGGATTTTGATAACATATTTCTCCTTTCCGCTCTGTACTCACATCAGGTACACCCTCCCCCCAATACAATATAATGATTTGTTTACCTGTGATTTACTGATCTATTTTAACATAACAAACATGAATGGATGGACAAGGACATGATAGGCTGGACCAGGATATGACAACATATGCAACGTTATTTTATTTGCCCTCTGTTTGATTTTTGCAAATGCTTGCCTGTCACAAAACTCACCAGAATGACAGAGTAGGTGGTGTTTTAGCAAAAAGAACGTCTTTACAATTGCTAAAGAGATCAGATTCACCACAAGCAGCAAACTGGGCTCAAACATCAAGGTATATGTGAAAGAACTCAACATTTTAGTTTGTGAATAAAGTGTTTTTCCTTTTCCAAAGTAGACAGTAGTCAAGTGCCACTGTTTATCCATTCAGCAGGGAGCAAAAAATGTTGTCTTTACTTAAAGATGTTCAGTCCTTTTGTTTTGTGCTTCTGTAGTATGGAGACGCATCTCCCAAATCTGAATATTTACACTAAATAATTGTGTTGGTTTTTTGATTTTCTTTTAATTATATTTTTAATAATGCGTTCATGCATTAAGATTTGGTAAAAGTATTGTTTCACAATGTTTGTAGGAAATGTAAACACTCTGCTAGGGACACCAAAGGCACATTATATTGATCATGACCCTATAATTATTCTCATGCAAGATATGTCGAAAAATGTTCCAGCTGGAAAACAATGTAATCAACAGTATTGGTAATGTACAGTGTAACATATTCAATCTGTGCATCCGGCTGTAACTTTGAAGTCACTTTATCTGTGCAGAGAACCTCCTGCATTCATCCCAATATGAGAGAAAAGAAGGCCCTGTTCATTTGGCCATTACTGGAAGCTACGCTCATATGGCACGGAGGAGGCATGAAATAAAGGCGCTCCTAACTAACTGGCTGTCATTAACATAAGCAAATCCCACAAACTCGTCACTACTGCATAGGAAAAAAGCCGGGAGAAATGAATTAGGTTATTGAGGAAGGCTGTTGCTCCTGGTGGGGACAGCCGATAGTTTCCACCCACCTACAGCATAGTGCAGTTTCACCTTATCTGTAGCATAACTTGGAATTCCAGTCTTTTTCATTAGCGTAAACCACTGACCGCTAGCAAATTTATAAGGCACTTCTCATGTCGCACCACCTAAACGTCACAGTACGGCGTTAACATGTCATGAACTTCACAACTCTGCAAGGACAACCTGGATTATTTGTCTTTCTTCCCTCTTTTACTCTTGTGCGCACTGCTGTAGGACAGCTGGCAACTAAGAAACCCTCAGCACACACAAACGTGTATGTATGCAAGAGTGATAACACATTTATGCCCACATTCACACACATGCAAGTACATACATGCAAACACAAACATACAGTCCACTCCCTGGTCCATCCCAGCAGGGTGGAATGTGGTCCCGGCAGCCAGAGTAAACTGGCTTATCTCCAGCGGCAAGGCTAGAGTCAACAGCATCGCATCAGTCTCACCGCTAAGTGAATAATTATACTGTACCAGTACCACTGCACTGCCTAACCACCCAATAATGGTTTCCTATGCATACATTCCATTAGAATGCTACAAGGCCATTCAGAAGGGGAAGTTAGATTACTGCTTGGATTATAAGACAGATATTTTAGATGCACATTTTGGTGGCTGAAGATCAACATTTACTCTTAAGCCAGAGACACAGATGTCATCATCATAATGATGGAGATATAGTAAAGGCTGTAATGTACTGTGGGGTGGAGTTTTTCATGTATCTAGTAGTTTTTATGCACTCAATCTATGAAGTTAAGCATGAGCCTAATTGGTAATGTATGTGAATGATAGAGTGTAACACCTGTCTTGCGGAGTGGGAAGTCCTTAGAGTCGTACACGCCCACAGTTGGGTGGTTATAGGCAGACACCCCAGTTTGTGGTGGAGAGCTCTGGTCCAGAGAACTGTGCTGGGTTTTCCTGCATATAAACATATAAGAGACAAGGGACAGAGTGAGATATAACATTAATACTATGGCAGACGCATTTGAAAAACATTTCAATGCTCATGTGTTTGTTTCCAAGTAATTATTTTAAAACTGTAAAGTTGTGTAGAACAAATACAGTAAAATGTCTGCATTTTTACACTTATCTGCCAATTGAATTTTAAAACAATGGAGACTTTGACTCCAAAATTTTGCATGGAAGTATGTATATATTTGTATATCAGGTCTTTATTTGACATTTGGAATAATTGCTCCATTTTTTAGAAACTTCCCTGGATTTCAGGTATAAACATGATCCACAAAAATACCGGCTCCAGAGTTCCCTGGGCCTGCAGTGGCCTGGAATGGACCAAAGCCAAACCAATGTTCTGCTTTGCTGAGCTTGCCACATTTCCAGCCAGCTCTCCCATTCGCAGGACAGTCTCTCGTAATCACACAGAGCCTCTCCGCTAAGGCTAGCCCCAGACACCACAAGCCACATGCAACCGCGGTACCAACTCGTGTTTCACAACACACTGGTAGTAACCCAACCTTGCCACCAGTGGACAGAGCTTTGTCTACACACTGCCCTCAAAACTCATACTAGCAAGTGTAACAACCCCAGGTGTCCAAAATCTACCTTATCTGAAGCAACCATTGACAAGTGCTGAGTTATAGAAAAATAACATCCTCTCAACAACTTGTAATAAGCTGTTATTGAGTGTTTGCATTAGAGCTTTCCACAGGCTACACCAGGCTTGGTAAGCCCCAACCGTTGAAAACCACACTCACCTCAAACGGCAGGTGTCAGGAAGAGACATTCATGTTTGACAACCTTTTCATCAGTGACATGCTTAAAAACATTCATGTTCATAACACAATGCTACATTCAAGGTTCATTTTTATGTGACTCTCAAATCTACGGTATGTACATTGTTGGCAGCTACATGATAAAGGCTATTAATAAAGAGCAACTACCTCTTCTCTTCTGGGAAGGCTTTACACTAGAGCATTTCAGTACAGACTCAATTGCATTCAGGCATTAGTTAAGTCAGGTACTGACGTTGGGCGTCTTCTGTTAGTTCACAAAGTAATTTTCAGATTTTAGAGAAAATTAGCAATGTCCACACTAGGAATATGCTTTTATCATGTGCTTTGATTATGTCCATGTATTACATCAATGCACAGTTATATCCCCAACATTAAATTAACACCTACTGTTTTACTCATACCAAAGGCATCACTCCAGAGAATGCAGTACTCCTGGTCGCTGGGCAGTTCATACCCCTTTAAAACTTTTTTTAAATAATTAACTTTTCGCATTTAAAGCTTAAGGTGAAATTAAAAATAAATATGTGTACTGTCTGCCACACTGTTACATTGTTACATATTAATTTTTTCACTATATGCAGCATCTCTTTTATTGATTTTTAAATGCTAAAAAAATTCCTTTGATTTTCTTAATGTGGTCAAAATCTTTACTGAAACTTATGCAAGTGGATTTTTTGATGATATGAAAAAGTCAGATTTGACTCAAAAACTGAGTCAGGTAAGGCTCTAGTATTAGGAATGCTTTTCTTTGGAGAATACAAAACTGTGGAGGTTGTGGGCACACAATTGCAAGTAACAAAATATCCTAATCTGAAGTGGAGTCACAAAATTTGTTTTAATATATTAAAAACATGATATAATAAAGCCAAAAAAATGACGTCATCAAAACTCATACTTTTATCATGCAATAAGCCCCTGTCTGAATTTCTGAATATACGATACAGTTTTACAAAAACAGTTCAACACAGAAGGCAATTCCACATGCAGATACATTTTACTGTACCCAAAACGAACCGGCATGTGTTCCTACAATTTTTGTAGAAGATTTTAAGTTAAAGGTTTAAGTTAGTTTAAGTTTAAGGGAATATTGCCAAAGTCTCTGAATGTATTTTTGGTGACATATTAGATGATATGGCTAAATGCCAGAGGGGTCTTTTTCTCTTTAAAGAGCCAAATGTTCTCTTCGTGTTCCGACAAGCAAAAATAGTACATGCCAGAGGTGTTAAAAAAATATCTCAGACTGGGTCACCTGAGGTCGTCTCTTTCTGGCTGTGTCAGATATAAGACTCCGGTAAACCGTCTGCCAGCCTGACAAATGTGTTTTGGACTGGGAATCAGATTTTCACGAAGTCCACTGTTTGTGCTCTTGGACAGGAAATGTTTTCCTTAATAAAACTGTATGTTTAGATTGCCATGTTCAGCCCGCTCTTTTCAAGTGGGCATCGCTCTAGGCCAATTCAAAAAGGTAAACATGATAAATTGTGCTTTGAGGAACATTTGTGTTGGACCACTCGTTTCAGAGTGTTGTTTGAGAGACCTTAAGTGTTGACAGAAAGTGAGGGGCTTGTAAAAGGTGTGACTGTATGCATATGGTACTTATTTCTTTAGGTTTAGCAAATAAAAAGAAAAACAAGGATTCCTTAATTGACTAGTTTGATATTAAATGCATATTTCTTTAACAGAAAGGAAATATGGCATGGTCTAAGTGGCACTAAGCAGTCCACTCAGAAAATGTGTATACATTCTCTTACCCGTACCAGTAGCGTGGGTTGTTGGTTATGCAGTGGTTGAGGTTGCGCTGGGCGAGTGCTTTCTTCTTATTCAGCACAAACTCTTGCAGTCTCATTTTTACCTCTGTACTGGCCACCGCACCTGTATAGAACATGTGCAAACACACAAAAAGGACTTAATTTCATTTAATTGGTCAGTTTAGTCAGGTGGGCTGGCAGCAGGATAAACAATGAAATGTGCAGTGCAGGACTCATTTAAGACTGAGAAAAAAATGGCTTAAAAATAAGGAGCTAATTTTTTTGTTAACTATTGAGGTTTAAGGGCTTTATCTGTATTGTAGAAAATGCAAAAGATAAAATATCAGTATGCACGATTGGGCTGTTTCATATTTTCATAACAAGTTATATCTTATTTGTGATGTTTTAATGGTTTCAAGCTTATGCCTGTCTTGAAACAGACTGCTACTGTGGCAATACTTGCTGAACGTCTAATTGATTAAATTATAAGTAGACCTGACGTTGGATCATTGCTGTGGTCTTGGGGCTGAATGCAATCAAATCCTCACATCGATGATCTTAATTTCTAGTCTACTTTTGACTGTACTCAGCCACAAGAGTAACAGCATCAGTACCTGATGTTGGATGGTTAGTTCTGGATGGTATACACCACTCTAACTTATCCCTAAGGTATACATGATGTTCCATTACTTCAGAGAACAGCCCAGTGCTGGAGAGTTTTACGCTTCAGTAGCCGACAATTGGCAATGGCACAGTGACCTTAGGTTCTGCAATTCTATTGGCAATGCTTTTCTGTTTAGATTATACAATCTTTGAATGCACAGTCTAATACCTCCTGACCGATCAAGTACAAGTGGGGAAAAATATTTTATTTCCACTATTCCTTTAATGGTTCTAATGAATGTTGTATACACTATTTAGAAGTACAAGATACTGGCATTTACTCACTGATCACCTAATGCTCAATACAGCAAACTAATTGTAAAGTACAAAACAGACAGACAGTAGTTTTTTCAAATTATACACCATTTTTAGCAGCTGTCCCTAACTCCATCAAAAGGTCAATCTTAATTTGTACTCTACTACTGCTTTATTAATCAGCCCATCAAGTTCATGCTCTCTCAGGCCTCCCTGGCCATGTTGACTGCAAATGAGTCTCGAAGGGCTGCAATGGGGGGAGGAGGTGTTGAGAGACAGGCCACAGGCTAGAGAGGCTCCTGCCATACTGAATTACTGCTCCTACCGCTGAAGATACTGCCACTGTTTACCTCCATAAACACTCGCTTGTCACAACAAGCGTCAATCAAACTCAATGACAGGCCAGCCAGTTAAAGCCCAGGCCATCAGACAGTAATGAAAAGTGCATGTGGTGTGAGGTAGGACATGGTAATAATGTTTTAGAAGCGAAGGAAAGGCATCAATCTAAAAATCAGTTATTTTATCTGAAAATTGGCCTTTCTCTGAATAGTATAGGCCCAGTCCATGGAAAAATAACTGTCCAAACTGTCTTGATGCAAAAACCATGAACACAATTACATATGACATCACTACAGCACTTTAGCCCACCTATTCACATTGAAGTGATAAACAGTGTTCTTAGCGCAGGCAGTCTAGGGCACAGTTGCACGAGTGGTAGATGTGCGAAAAAGCTATTGAATGTGCTGTTTCTGGGAAAGAAAAAGAAAAAGCATTGTTGCAGCCTTCCACAGGTTCCAGATATCTGATAGTCTAAAGTTAATTCCCTGGACAATTTTAGTCCAGACTCCGTTAACTGTGCATTTCAGACTTGAGGTACAATACAGGGCAATACGTCTGAACAGAGCAAGTAGAGCTGTCTGCAGAACTGCGACTAAATGTATTTCAACTATCCAATCATAATGGTGCGGGCGTTTTTCAACCATTCACTTATGGTTAAAGTTAGGGTTACAGTTGGGGTCACCTCAAACTGAGGAAATTTATTTACAGCAGTCTTAAAGGTACAGTAACAACCAGACACTTGGACTCGAGTCACATGACTTGTGACTTGATTTGACAGCATCACTAAAGACTTACAACTTTTACTGACTCGGACTTGAATCAAATAAGTGGATCATTTTGTATTAAATGGTGATGTAACACTAGGGAGTTGTGCTGCACTGCTCAGTTTATCCGTAACCTAGCAACAAGTGAAGTTCTGCAGCCAATCACGGGAAGTTTTGAGGGGGCGCCAGTGTTGAATTTGTGCGGAGACGAGGAGCAACAAGCTCTCGAAAAAAATCCCGTTCAACTACAAAGATTATGCTGCAGTAAATAAAAAAGAACTGCGACATGCAGGACATGTGGAGTCAAGATCACAGATGAAGCTGCAACCACTTCAAACTTTGTTAGACTTTTGAGGCTGCACAAAGAACAGTAAGTCTCTGCTATGTATATTTCACACATAGCAGTTAGCTAGCTAGCTGGCTAACAAGCTAGCAAACTTAGCAACATAATGATAAACAACAGCTAATGTGAATGAAGCTCTCGCCCTCTGTTCATTCCTTCTAGATAATTCAACCATCCACTGTGAATTTTACTGAAAAATTAAAGACCCGGTCCACATATCAATGCTTATGGGTTTAGAATGTGTCATTAAAATTCCTGTAGGTGTAATGTGTACTAATACTGTCATATAGTGCAGTGTTTTTCCAACCTTGGCCTTCGAGGCCCACTGCTTCACATTTTAGTGTTTTTTCTGCTTCAACACCTATTTTAACTCTGTAATTGACTGGTAATGAGGTGATTAGTGATTAGAACTGCTGATCTAATATCATATGCAAGTTATTTTTGTTCTAATACAAATTTTAAAAATGTTATTGATATATTAATGTCAGTTTAATATACTCTTAATCAACTGCATTAATTGTGTTAAATACTGAAATTATGTCACATCTGGTGACTTGCCTAGGACTCAAAGTTTAAGACTTGGGACTTGACTCAAGACTTCGTTGTATTGACTTGGGACTTGACTCAGGACTTGATTGTCAAGACTTGAGAATTACTTGTTACTTGCTTGCAACTAAGTGAGCTGTTCCCGTGTCTAATAACAACTAGTTTTATTATAAGGAATAAAAGAAGAATACGGCCATGTAAAAATTAATTATGATTGTATAAAGGGACTCACTCTCCTGCCCCCTCTCTTTGTTTTTGAGGAGTTGGAGTTTCTGCTCCCGCTGCTGTTTCTCCAGTTCCTGTTCCACGCGGTGCTTCTCCATCTTCCTCTGGTGCTCTAGCAGCTCCTGTTGATGCTGAAGAGCGAGCAGCTCCTGCTGATGCTGTATGAGGAAGGTTTATATGTCAAGATTACTCTGAGGTATAATCACATTATGTTGCATATGACAATGCATTACAAGTTTTCTACAAACGCTAGGGTATACTGTCTGTACACTACCTTTAGTGGTGCAGGATGAGACAATTTCAGACATAGCTGTTGTGCAATATGGCAGGACACAGAAGTCTTTGACACTTCAGCCTGAAAACTTATAACAATTGTACACCTTTAAACTGTAAGAAGCTTTGTATAAGATCACACTGAAAGCACTTCTGTCAAAGTAGATCAGGGAGGAACTGTGTTTCTTTCTTCCACCAGAATTCCCTCAGGAGCTCAGATGTGGAATACCAGTGCCTCAGGTGTGGGCTATAAATATCCACTCCAGATGAGTTAGCACCTGTAGCTGAAGCGCTCTGCGTGTGCATGTATTGTCCACAGTATGAAACTGTTGTGTTGACAGGACTTGAGATTATTTTTATATTGAAAACATATTACTTATATCCCCCTGTTATTTAGGGGTGCCACATCTCTGTTTCAAACTAAGGATTTATTTCCAAATAAAACAAAAAAAAAAAAACAACCAGATTTTTCTTTATGGCAAATTTTAAGAAATACTTAACATGGTATCGGATAACGTAAATAAGTTTGTATCTTAAACAGAAGCTTTTAGTCTGCCCTTCAAATGAACATTTTGGTTACAGTTTCTTTTCAAATGCTTTTTTTAATCATCTTTCAAATTGTATCCACATGGAAAAGTTTTGCACATTATATGAATTAGAACACAAGTAGATAAGAACATGAATAAAATAAATAAGTGCATTTATTCAACTGTAAAAAATAGTCTGACTGATTAGTTGACTGGTTAATTTGGAGGGCATAGTCTTAGACAACATCACTATTCACCCAGCACGCACTGCTTATTACTACTCAGACACCCACCTGTGGGGAAATTTGAGTAGCTGGGTCACTGGCCTGCTAAAGAAATGGTGTGTACAATAGGCCAAGGGCATGCCTGCGAACTAGCCAGCATCTCTACCCAGGCAAGAGTCAACATGGCTCTGAGCGTCTGCAGTGTACGCTGCACCCAGAGGCCTTCAGTAGCCAGGCCTGTACCAATATTTGATTCCTTTAATTGAACATAATTTCATCGGGTGTTTTCTTTGCTTTTGAGGGCTTTTTGTGCTCAGTGGCAAAATGCTGGCTTAAGATCACGAGCCAGGCGGCTCATGCAGCCGCTGATGTTTACCATTAAATTTTTGCTACCTCAGCTACCTATGCATAAAGGAGGGGGGGAGAAGAGATGGTGGAAAAGTGAAAAAATGACAAATAAGAGATGCTTGAACCCTTAAAATCCCTGGCTTATTACACACTCATGTGTATAATTGTGTGACTACACAGACTACGAGGCAAACTGAAAGACTTATTCTTAGGTTACAGAAAGTGTGGTACAATTTGTACCAGCTGTTAGGTCCTAACTATCTAAGGGATTTTAAGGTAACATTCTGATTACAGATGAAAACATGCATAGACTTGCATATATTTAAGCTGGGCAGTGTTTTCAGGTCAGGCCAGGGAGTGAAGTATGTAAACTACATATATGTTTCAGTACATCAATGCAATTTCATTTTGTTTAACTATATGTGAATAAATCAATACTAATTACATTTTTCATAAAAACAAACAAATTAATGAATAAATACTACTACACCTTTTGCCATATTATTCTTGAAAATTAAAGAATAAGATTTTCTGCATTTCCAACATTTCTCACCTTCCCATAAATGAACAACCATGTTATAATTAAGCTGTGGACTGTGACCTATCACACTGTGTCCTGACCTTGATGTGCTCCTGCAGCTGGGCTTCATGCTGGCGCGAAAGCTGCTCGTGCTGCCGCTGAAATTCAGCAATGAGGAGCTGTCGCTGGACCTGCTGCTTATGTTTAAGAGCCAGGAGCTCCTGCTGCAGCTGCTGCTCTCGTGTGCCCGGGTCGACTGTGTCTGAGACCAGACCCGCGCCAGAGCCCGAACCAGCGCCAAGAGACTGATCCACACGCAGGTCCATTGGAATGGCTGCTGGGGGAACTCTCAAAGGCAGAGCGGAGCTCAGGTCAACTGCAGAAAAAGAGAGAGAGCTTTTTGTGACATTTCAAGGAGAGCTACACAATATGTTGTTGGTTCATATTAACTGTGATACTGGCCTTTGTGATGCAACGGAAGGTTGCAATATGCAAATGATCTCTCCAAACAATCACAAATGTTTTAAACTGTTTTCTGCAAGCATTTTGATCAATCACAGTTCAAGATAGTGTTTCTATGGATATTTTAAGCTGACATATTGTCACATCATGCAGCAACATAATTTGCCAGTAATCAAGACATGTTCTCTGAATTCCAGCTTTACCAAAGAGCTTTTTCCAACCTACTCTATTGCCCTACAGTGATGTTGATTTACTTACGCTGACTTGTTTTTAATTATTTACAAACTAACCCTTCAGGAGCATATAAACGTAAGAATTTGGTCTTTACGATTAGAGCTGCAGGGTAATACATTATTAATACGTTATTGCTGAAGACATTCCGTCATTCTTTTTATTCTACATTATGAAATTATTACTGTCTGTGTCCTTTTTAGAAAGTAACATTTTCATGTCTGTCTATAACTGGCCCGAGAAGTTGCCTTTTGGTCTGTTGTAAGGGAGGCAAGGCAAAACAGAAAGAAACAGAAAAAGGCAGAGATACAAAGAAGAGAGATTATGAGGTCAGAACCGAAAGGGAACATGCTGGCGAAGGAAACAGCAAGACCTTAATAAAGATTATTAAAGCTGCTTAATTAGCTGTTTCTTCATTTAGGCAGCCTTCTGCAGGTCCCACATGTTGCAGGCAAAGAAAGCGGTGTAGAACTGTACAGAGATCAGCCGGCCAAAGCCACAAAGAGGCCATTGAGAAACAGGCCCGGCGGTCCAGCACTACCTACATCAGGAAACACTCCAAGACCAACGGCTTCCTCCACATCAGCTCTGAATAAATAGCGGTGGTAGAGGGAAATATTTGTTTACAGGCTAACAAACAGCCTGAGAGGCGCTAATACATTTACCTGCAGCTCTGTCTGAAGCTGTCAATGACAATGCAAATGTGCATGATTTCTCACTCACACACATATATGGCTTCATGGTGTTTTCTTTTCTCTTTACATATGGACTCTCCCACTTTCTTCCATCTCTCTCTCTCTCTCTCTCACACACACACACACACACACACACTGACAGACGCAGAGAAGCTATGATTCATTGTCAAATTATCACTAGAAGCCGTAGCCGTAATAGCTCATGGTACTTTTCAAGCCCATAAGGCTCTGGGGAAATTAACAGCATGGCACTTCTCAAGGTGTTTCTTTCATGTGGAAATAAATGAGGCGCAGCCCGGCGCTCACGGATTATCAGAGACGCAGATCGGAGCAGTGGAGCTGAGTTAGCAATACACGGCCGAGAGCGGCTGGCCAGTGTTGCATAAGCAGTGTGGCACCATAGGATGTTAACAGCAGATTCTTTTTGGTAATGAATTGATGCATCCCTGTCGGCAGAATGCAAATGCACTCAACATGGCAGACACTCTAGTACAAAGACTAACTGCTGGGCTATTATGGGCAGCTTCTAGCACTTCTGGAAATTCAACATGACTGCTGCATATAACAAACTTTTGATAGACTTAGTTACAAACCTTTTACTTACTTAAAACCTTTCACTTAAGACCTTTTACTTCCTTAAAATCTTTTACATACTTAAAACAAACTTTTATAAATCTTATTAATGTAATTTATTTTATTTAAATGCACACATTTCTCCCCATACTGTAACTGCAGATCAGTCAAGACTGTTTGGTGTCTAAAGTTTGCTTCTTCAGTTCTGTACTGGACCTACATGGTTAATATAGCCAACAAGACCTAAATCTTCAAACATTGTCCTTAAACTGTGTCAAGTTGTGAAATAATCTCACACCTGCTCATGTAGTTTTACACAACGGAGGGCATAATGTCTTTAAACCGTTATAATAGCAGATAGACGACAACCCGTATATTACTTAATGCTGTAGAATGGTATATATGATTTACACATGCAGTCTTCAAAATGTTAACTGGTAAATAATAGGCTTCCATTACTTGTTAGTAAATATCAGTGCAAAACGAAAGAAGACCCTGTTCTGGCTGATGACTAAATTTCGGCTGAGCTATTAATTTAAATAACTTTATGCAAACTTCCAGTCTTATGGGCCAGTGATCCAGAGTAACGAAGTGGATTATACCGCTTTATGAATAACTACAGTTCACACAAAGAAGGGGACTCCCACCGCTTAGATAATAGACTAACAGTTCAGAGAGAGAAGGGTGCTGTCTTTAATTATTGATTTGCAGATGATAAAAGAGAGGGCAAGCCAAGGGGAATGGCAAAAAGAAGAAATGTCTGAGTGCAGAGGGAAAGAGTTCAATAGAGACTTTGCCTTATTTTACAACAGGGAGGTCTGCCTATGTTCGCACTTACTGCCCTATAAACACACACGCATACTGCCACCCTGCTGGATCTTGCTGCATACGGGAAGCCAAACAGCCGCACATGGTTATGGAAACATGGCGGAGGATTTTGGAGTTTGATCTCTTATGACTTCACACAGAAAAACCATAGCAACAAACCCACGGCGCCAACAAACTGACGCTTTCAAAGCCAAGGCAGGATACATTTGTCTAACCAGCCAATATAATTCAAATCAGGCTGCAAAAATATCTATAAGATACTAAAGCTCAGGTAGTGACTAAAACCTTCACACAATCGTAGGACTGTGTACAAAATGGATTTTAGAAGTTGGTAAAATGACAAAATATGCTCCCAACAGAAAACAGACCAGATATTTAATCCTCTAAGATAAAGAGGACAGTGGACACAAATATGCATGAGATGTATGCCTACCGTACAAAGGAAATACAGTAAACATACTTATTTGTTCTGTAATCTCTTCTAAACCTGCATGTAAAGTGGACCACACAACTGGCTGCACATGATTATGCACTATTACTGTGTTCACTCAGAAGTTAAAAGTCGTCCATTAACTGGTCAATTAACTATTTTCAATTAATATATCAAACTTTACTTTCTCTGATGGGCACATAACACCAACAGATGTGTTAGACTGTCTACCAAACCATTTTCTAATTTGCATCTATATAGAGCTGAAGAATTAAGAGCATATGTAAAAGGAAATAACAGATAACAGAGCATGCATGCTTAGAGTGCCAAGAGTAACACTACAATCCCTTCTGCACTGCATCCATAAAAAGAGAGAGATCCTTTAGTAAAATATCCCGAAACAGAAAGCTTTCATTAGGACCATGCTGCAGATATCCTGTGGAGTACCTTTAAAAAGACAGTGTGGAGTGTGCGGGCTTCTTACCCATCAGTGCTGAGAATGAGTGTAGGGGAAGCCCTCACTGGGACAGCCTGTCTGCTTCCCTCTCTTCACTTCTCTCTTTTCAGAGCAGGTCAGCTCTGATCACCGCTGCTGCTCCTCTTAGTCGCTCTCTTTCTTTCCCCTCCGTTTTCCTTCTGCACTCTCTTAACTCCCACCCACTTTCTGTTCACGCCCTACTGCTCTGCCTCCATCTCTCTCTCTCTTTCTCTGTCTGATGACATCAGAGGGCTGTCTATGTCTGAATGTTTACGTGAACTAGTCCCACAGACTTTCACGCACACCCCCTTGCTTTGACATCTACAAACACACTCCCACAAAGCATTGGCTCTAGTTGACCCACAGGAGATTTATTGCTTTCACTTTCTTTTCTCATAAATGTTCAAATGTAATTATGTAATTACATAGTGACTTGCACTATGCTCTGTTTGTTTCGATGTAGAGTATAACAAAAACATGGCAAAAATGCAAGGTACATTTTTCTTTCCACAAAAATTTGTATGCACAACAATGAGTGTGTTTACATGCAGTTAATAATTTAGCAACTGCAAAAAATACAATTTTGTCATTTACAGCGTTCACATGCATCAGCTATTAGGGAAAATCTGGTACCACGTATGTCAGGCAATAACTGAATTTCTATTTGCAACCTGCCAAAAAAACCTCACAGACTTCAAATTCATGACAATGCTTTTTTTAAAAGCAAACAAACAAAAAACAACAAAAAAACTAACTTTGACAGAAAACATAAACATAAATTAATCTAGAAGAAGATTTTTTATTAAATCAAGTATGTAGTTTGTGAAGGAGATTTATCAGTGTTATCAAACTGAATACCCTTCATTGCGTAGCAATGGCTCTCTACCACAAGCTATAACAACCTTCCCACATTTGAACAACCTTCCCACATTTGTTGCACAGGTATTAGCACAGCAGACAGACCATCAGTTGTAATTACAGTCAAATTAACTTTAATTACTAAAATGTGATTACACAGCATGTAATCACACCTTTGTCTCTAATTCACTACAAGGCCTTAATGGGTCAATATGTATGACATGTCATATGCATTTACAAGAACTATGCACATATACTTCACTTGGACATAAACAGTATGTGCCCAGCTCCAACAGGCCAGAGAGAATTGGCCAAACACAATTTGGTGGCCTGTTTAAACCTCAGAGACAACAAGGTCAATAACTATTGCTAATCAATAGCAGAAAAGCACAGGGCAGTGTGGTAAAGATGTGCTACTTTATCTTCTCCCTGTTGGGACATGCTGTCAATATGCAACTGGGCAGAACACTGAGACACTGCCATATTTAATCATATTTTAGAGCACTCCAGACACCCTCAAAGATGGAACATGGGCGTTGCTCTCAAACACGAATGTAGCCCTGGCAACCCTCTACTTTCACACAACTGCGACATGTTTCAGTTCATTTCTTAGAGAGAGCAGTCAATCAGCTTTTGGTGGGCTATGGCTGGCCATGTAAACAGCATATCAGTACTGTACAGTATTTATTCTCTTCAATTGTCTCAATTTACAAACTCATGTGATCAAAGAGGTCTTGGCAACCGAGTACACAGAGCTCAAAGCAACATCTTACTGATCAAGCTCAATACAAATCCTGTCTTATATATGTGAAGTGTTGTACTTCAAACATTTTGGGACAACCTATCTGTTTAAAATGGTTTTAAAAAATTAATATATATTTGTTTTGATGACAATTTCAGCACAACATACTTAAAATTTCAACAGAATTCTGGTTGGATCTAGCAATTTTCTTGTTTTTTGCAGATGTACTACTTCGAGAACTACTTCTGTAAAGAATTTACTACTTTCTGTAAAAAATGTACTTTAAACAACTGTTTAAAAATATTACTTCTATCTTGACAACTTAAAGTATTTAATTCACACATTGTTGCAATACTTGAGCAATCATTGAAAGACCACAAAATAAATAAACAATTCTACTGTTCTAAAGGTATAGTGTCTGGAAGAACAGAGACAATTTGCAGAGACTTTTCAGTGACGACCTTGTGAAAAGTGGCTGAGTGAACAAGTGCTCGCTGGACTGCAGTACAAGAGGCCACACCAACAATTTGGACTGCTCTTTTCACTCAAACATCTGGACCGCCGTGTGATCAGGTCAGCAGCGTGTCATAAATGACTGCATAGGGCTTATCTCGCCCATCTGCCATCTCAGCTTTGGCCTGCTCTAACGTCAAAGCCTACCTCAAGTTTACAGTGATGAACTAGATAAGAGATTTGTTTCACTTCTAAAAAGGCCAACAATGACTCTGAAGCCTCCACTTGCATAGACGTTAAGAATTTTATGCTAGCAAGCCTGCTGCTAGAGCTGTGGTTATGTAAGCATTTTCCTGCATTCAGACACGTTTTGAGTCCATAATAATGGCTTCTTGGACCAGGTTAGAGGCAATTGCTGCCAAGAGAACAGCACGCAGACAGCAACATGGCAGCGCAGCTTTGATAAGCCCCCGTATAGAGACTAGAGCTCCACATCAAACAGTGACTGGCTTCTCACAAACTCTGACGAGACAAAATAAACACACAAACAAACACTTTGTTTAGAGAACAGTGGCAGCCAATTCCCACAGGAGAGATGGGCTATCCACTGCACTCCACTAAAACGACAGTATGGAAAACACAATTCCCCCAAAACTTCCTAAACTAATAGTTTAGGGAAACATACATTTCAGAGTTATCTATTTGGCATTACTATTACAACACCTGTAGGGGAGAGAATGGTATAACCTAATATATTTTAGATTTTGGTAACCCATTTAAACCCAAAGGCAGGGTTTATTTAGACAGACTGAAGTTGTTTGCATCACTAGGGAAAAAGGAGTGGGTTGAACGTTTGCACATTTATTTATTTATAAAGTAGAAAGCATATAGCACAAAGCATAAATATCCAGTATGTTTTGGTTAATTTTTAAACTGATTTTTAATGACCTGATTTGAATTGACATGAGGAAAAATTACTTACTTACTTGACTTACTTTCATTGTTTACATTGTTTACTTTGAGGGGTTTTAACATTGTTTTAATTATGCCTTCCCATTGCAAACTCTTGTGTAACATTAAAATTTTCAACTGACATGGGGATGTGGCTGAGGTACAGATACAAGGCCCTGCTTGAAGCTCTTGCGTGATTCTCCTACACCAAAACAGTAACAGAGAAAGTCTTTTAACATGGTACGTGTTTGAGTCTGTGTAGCGCAGATTGTGAGAAAGAGAAAGAGCTGCTAATGAGATAGCACAGATGTAAAAAATAAAATAAATACGGAGAGAAATTTCAGTAATTTTATATGAATATAATAATGAACTAGTTTGTTTTATCAGTACAAAATACAATTGTGAAATCATCTGTCAGTTTTACTTTTCTTTATGTAGCAATGTTTACTGTGGAAACATTCTAACTTGCTTTACAAGTAGCCTTGTATTAGCTTAATGCTAATTTCTGTTGGTGTATCTATAGGAATATTGCTGTAAGCTTGTTGATGTTGTATGATGCCAATTCTAGCTTAAATCTGGGCAAAAGAAACTTGTAACAGACATTCGGTTAACTTTTTATTCACTTTTATCATGACAGAATTTAAATCTTGTTCCTCTATATTACTGAAACAGCCTGCTAGCCTATTAGCGACCTGCTAAGCATATACAGTATAATTGTAGAGAATATAAAGTGTAAACCCGCTACAGAAAACTAAAATAGGAATATTAAGGACAGGCCAAATTTTTTGAGGAGTGTTTTCTATTTAAACTTTATTAATGTTTAACATACCCAACTTTAACATTATATTAACATCCATTTGCTCCCAGATGCTTTAAGAAATGTCTGAGTGCTATGAGTAAGAAAGTGACCAGAAGCACATTTAACCTGTTTAACTATCTAAAAATCTGTCATATTTTATTCTATTTAATTGTGTCACATGCTAGGTTGACAGATTATCATCCTGACTGATTACTGGAGTCAATATTTAGCAATGTTCAGATTATCATAATCTGCATCAGAACTTCCTTTCTCGCAGATAAAAGTGTTTTTTTGTTGAGCATATTTGATGCAACCACAATCAAAGAATAAAAAAACCTTCTGTAATTTTGTCGAATGTCACGCACCCAGTGTTACTGGACTGCCTGAAATGTGGACCATGTGTCAAGTATATCCAATCAAATGTGCTTTTTGGTTTTGTGATAGATGCAGGAAGGAACGTCGTGCAGGCTCCATGTCTGCAGCAGTAGAAAAGGTACACTAACCAAAGGAACAATACACTCTATCATGTCATTTTTTTAAGTTCTAGTCCAGAGGTCTGCAACCTAAATGTTAAGAACATCTATTTGTTCCATTCCATCAAAAATAAAACCACTCAAAACATTTTATGTCAATTTTGCCAGTTTAACATCTCAGCTTTACATTTGTCTCAGTATGTCCTGGTACAGGCTTAAAAATATAGTATAACATATAATATAATATAATAACAAGTTTAGAAAATGTTTATTCTGCATTAGTTTATTTAAGGACTTTTATTTAGAAGCCTTCTTTCACTGTTTATGCTGAGTTCAGGAACAGCAGCACGAGTCTATGGGTATTTTGACTCTTGGAGTCATTGGCCAAGAATCGACCCTGACTTCCAGATGTACTGATATCAAAAAATGTACTCTTTTGGAATAGACTCCAAATCACTAACAGCACATTCCTTCAAGGCTGTAGAAGACACAGTCTATAATAAAGCCTACAGTTCAAACAGAAGCTGTGTATTCTCCTTTAACAGTGGTAATCGTTTCAATATGAACAAGCTATATAGCTGCTTTACTTTCAATGTTGGACTTTTTAATGATGGATTTCTCTACGCAGATTAAACATATCCGCAAACCAACTGGAGTGCATATAAATGCTTATTAATCTGTCCATTCGTCTCAGTGTTTATCTTGAATTTTTTGCTCAGTATTTTTACTTTACTACAAATCATTATTTTACAGCAAAGGAAGATTACCTCCAAAAATGTCGGTGCCACAAACAAACGTGATCTAGCCAAACATACTTGACTGTAACGTTTATTTGTTAAGAGTGAATGTGTGTGCCTATAACAGAGCTTCATGGCCAACTAAGCCATGTCTCCAGAAGGCAGTTAACTGTTTTGTAAAATTTTAACTATACATTGTTTGTAAACATAAGTTGTACATAATTTCAGGTAATTTCTATTTTTTTCCTTATTTAAAAGTACAGACAGCTTTAGCTAGTTACATCCATCCTCTGTCTGACAACTGAGAGGTTTAGAGTTTTGTTTTACTGTTGCCTCTCCAGTGCACCTGTTGTCATTTTCATCTGCACCAAAGTAGATAAAACTGATTTACAATCACTTCTACTTCCTAACCAGAAAGATTGATATCTTTGAAGTTTAACTGGCTGTATACTATGATGATTATAATTTCTTGAACAGTGTACTTTCGCAAGCTATATTATTTAAAAGCTCAAAGCACTTTATTTTCATAATGTTCACATATTGATTTTATGTAAGATAAGAGCAAGAGCTATATTCTTTTTTTCACACTACAGACATCAAATTTATGGCCAATGAATATTGGTCCCAAATATCAGTTGCTGGTGTCCCTGATCACTAATAATCAGTATAGGTCCGAAAAAACATGTCAGTCGACCCCAAGTACACGCACATCACCGTTCATCACTGTATTGTCAATGTCTCCAACACTTATAATGAACCAAATGTCCTACTGTTTATGAGTCCCAGTTGAAATGTAGGCAGGCAGAAAAAGACAGAAGGGCATATGAATAAATAATGTTGTTATAGTTATCATAGTGAAAAGCCCCCCTTATCTCTCTCTCTCATACACATACACACGCTCCTGTACTACTAAATTATTAGAGATAAAATAAAACTAACAAAAACAAAATAAAAAAAAAACTTTTTCCCAACAACAAAAAAGTACACTGAAAATTTGAGACATATTTTATTTATGATTCATCTCATGCTATTTATGGGCCTGCTGCTGAAGTTCTCTCCACACCTCACAATCATCATCTGACAGATGACAGACTGCAGTGAAATTTTAAAACTATAATTCTTTGCTTTTTCCCCACTTGATTCCCCACTGATTTATTCATTTTAGCTATATAATGAAAACAATATGGAAAGTTTTTTTTGAAAACAATGTATTCTATTAACAAAAATGCTTTCTGCGGGCAGCTTAAATGGATATGAACTTAAACAAGCATCTGGAAAATGGCCCTGACCATTAGGTGAGCCCTCAGGTCATTGAGTGGTCCAGAAGGGTCAAGCATCCCAAATTCTTGCATACGCTACTGCTACTGTGATGTTTTGGGTGGCTAAAAGTAGCCTCTATACTGTAATACTGCTAGATTTTTTTCTTTGTAACACTATTTGCTATTTGCTCATATAACAACACTGTTCTCCAGCCCATGATGGCCACTTCCTGCCTCAAAACAATAACAAGTTCGCATTATGGCTGCCTGTTTAATAGCCTTAGAATGTGTTTTGATCTTTAACACTTCATTTTCTTTTTCCTAGCTCTGCTTTGTCTGCTGGTCTTCACTTTCTCTCTCTTTTCTTTCAAGCTTTGGTTTTGAGCCCCACTGTGGCTGCCGGTTCATATTACTGGGCTATTTCAGTCAGACAATGCCCGGGCGCTGCGGTTTAATGTCTGCAATCTGTTATGATCTCCATGCATCTGATGCTAGGGCCGCTGCTTGTTAGACTAATGGATGCTGGAAGGAGCCGGGAGGATGGGAGCCGCTATCTGGTGGCGGATATCGTTTACAGGCAAGCAACAAGAAAAAGACAGAGGAAGGCGGGGAGGGAACAAGTGGCACAACTGTTGAGCAAGCAACACTATGAGGCGCAACGATGCAATAAATTCTGTATCAATGATACAATACCACAAGGGGTGGGCAAGATGGTAAAAAATGATACTGTGATATTTAAAGATACTTCAATACGCATCACAAGCTCTAGATTTTCTTACATTTAATAAGTTGCAATAGACATGTACAGCCACGTACTGCTGCATGATATGACGAGGTATATTGTACTTTTTCACTGGTCAACTTCATTTGACTTGTTAATATACATCTAATCCTCCAAAAAAAGTTAGAATGGGTCAATTTAGGGGTAGTTATGAGGTAATCATGTAATGACTGTAATCATGATTAGGTACAAAAACAGTATCCAAAAATAAATAAATATATAAAAATTTTTATCAGTGAGGAGCAAAGAAGAACAGGTTATGGGTACTGGACTGGCCTGCTTGCATTCCTGGCCTGTCCCCAGAAGAGAATATGTGGAGAATTTTAAAATGAAATACGAGCCCACACTGTTGCAATTCTATTCAACACCTTTTCACAGCTTTTTTTGATTATGGACAGTATAACAATTAAAAACCATTTTTTCTTATGTAAATGTGCAATGCTACTGTTTATATGATGACCTACTTTATTTCATGTTGCGGTACATACAAAAAATGAGTTGTACTGAATTAGTTCTTTTTCCCTCCAATATTTAATTCAGCACTGTTGGCTGGTACTAATAGAATAGAGTAGTAGTGGCTACTGGCATTAGCAAAACAACACACCTGCTCCATCATAAACAGTGACTTAAGAAATTATTTATATTTTTATTTATTTTATTAGGCATAAAAAGACTTTTGATGGGCCAAAGTTTGTTTGCAGCTTGCAGTATTATTATTTTTTACACATACTGTACAAATATAATTGTAGATCTTGTATATTTTAACCCTGTTTCCAAAGAAATTGCAATGCTGTGCAAAATGTAATTAGGAATAGAATATAGTGACATGAAAATCTTTAAAACACTAAATTTAATTAAAAATAGGACAAAGACAGTATTTTTTAAAAAATATATATGGTCTTTTTGAATTTGATGGTGTAAACAACAAAAAAAGAGCAACAAAAGAGCGTCTCACATCTCTCAGCTAATTGGGTTAATTAACTACAGGCCGATAACATGATTGGATATAAAAAGAGCATACCAGGGAGGTGTTGTCTTTCAGAAGGGGAGGGGTTCGTTGAAAGATTGTGCAGGCAAATAATACAATTCAAGAACAATATTTCTCAACATTAAATGGCAAAGAGATTTTATCATCTACAATCCATCATTTCATTAAAAGATTCAGAGAATCCAGAAAAATCTATATATGCAAGGGACAAAGTCGAAAAGCAATACTGTAAGGCTGTGATCTTCAGGTCCTTAGATGGCACTGCAATAAAAACAGACAAGATTCTCTAGTGGAAATCACTGCATGGGCTCAGCAACACTTCCAAAAACCATACGATCACAGTTTATTACTGCATCCACAACTGCAAGTTAAATCTCAACCACGTGAGGAAGAAACCAGACATAAACAGATTCAGAAACACCATTACCTTTTAAGGTGGACTGAGACTTGTAATCAATACACAGTATTTGTATACAGTATGGGGGTGCATTAGTGAGCAACTTGCACATCTGTAAGCACCATTAACCCCACTGATTATATATATATATATATATATATATATATATATATATATATATATATATATATATATATATATGTTTTAGGGCAGCATGTGCTATGTCTTGTTTCACTGTAATATCGCCTATCGCCTATACTTTAGTACCTAAAGTAACTAAAGTAACTAAACAGTTGGCATCAGCTGACTTGACTGGAATGAAAATCTGCAGCCACATCAGCCGTTTGAGGTTGAGACTGATGACCCGTGTGCTACAGGATTGCACATGAAAAAAAGGACTATAGTCTGAGTGAAAGAGAGAGCAATTATTTTCCCCACTGTTTACAGCTCCTGATAACCGATTACTAAAAATGTCTATGAATAGCTCAATCATTGTTTACAGAGGAAATTCCTAAAGTAAACCGTGTAAGTCTAAGGAAGGACTTAATCACATGTAATTATGCTGCATTAATTGTAATTCACATGAGTGAAATCACCAGAACACCTTGCCACTGCTGTCAATATTACATCTGAAGTAATTTACACTGAATTTGATTACACCAAATAAATTAAATTGCAAGATTAATACATATGAATCTGACACATGACTTTGCTTCTTGGTTGCTTAGGTACTTTATGAAATCTATATATCTAATTATTTAATTATTTTGAAAAGGCAAATTAACATTTAAATTTGTGCATGCACACAATCATACACACACACACTTCTCCCTCCTTAAGTCTCAGTGAGGAGCATTCTTTAGGAATTTGCTAGCCTAACTGGGCCTAGCATGCTTCTGCATATGGAATGAGGCCTAAACATGCTGAATAAAGATGCAGGAAAAAATGGATGGTGATATAAGGAGGATGCAAAGGAATTTTAAAAAGCATGAAAAGAAAATAGGTAATAGGAGACAGACATTGAGTGAAAAATGCAGACAGAGTGAAAGAAAGTGAGAGCAGGGGCACAGATGGAATTGAGCGAGCCCTCGCTGCTAAAATAGTCTTCACACTGCCGGTTTCAAATGCTAATGTAAAATTTTTCATTTGCATGGGGCTCCTATTCTAGCCTCCCCAAACCCTTTCTACGACCCCCTCCCATCCCTGTTAGCACTTAAGACCTCATCTATAATTCAGTGTGCTAAATAAAGGCGTTACGATGAGATAAAATGAATACATGGGGCCTATTCGTTCCTTCTTTTTTAAAATTGGACATAAACACTTCTAATGTGTCAGTGTGGCTAGAATTCATCATGCACCTCTTTCCTCTGAGATTGCTGTTAACTTACTTGAATGAGTTTTATATGTGGTGTCAGAAGGTCTCAGCTGTAAATGTTCGCAACTAAACAAATAATAATTTTTTTTGGCTTGTTTTGTCTAGTTAAGATTTACAATACAGTGTGAGACTCCCTATGTTGTAATTTCAGGAAAAGCAGAACAGAAAATAACAAGCAAATCCAAACAAGCAAGGTCAGATTTGTAAGACATTGCCAGTACCAGTACTCTTAAAGCTAATGAGTTCATGAACTTTATTAATATGAACATAAATATAACTTGATACCAAAATATATTTGGAAACCATCATGATTAAAACATTTTTTATCTATACCACACAAATGTAACATATTGCGATGCACATCTCATTATAATGTTCCAGAGTCAGGAATAGCATTCTTTGAGTCTTACTTGTGGGAATGTGGTCAAAGGCTGATGGCTTTAGTAGCTCCACAGGCTGCTCCATCTGTGAATCTGTGTGGGAAAGACAAAAGAAAGAGAGAAAGCGCTTACCTTCAGATCCAAATCACTTAGACAGACGCAGAAAAGCAAGCAATTACACAAAATAGCAAATGAGAAGCGCTCTCACTGTGGGCAGCAGACACTAAGGAAAGTAACCGTTCCTTGTGGCTCATGTGTAAGTTTGAGTGCTAATGAGGAGAAAGAGAGAGCGACGCCGGCAGACTAAGCATAGCAAAGGCTAATCAAATGGCGGACAGAAGACAGATCAATAAAAGCGTGCGTGATTTGATAGAAAACAGCACATGTCCATGAAGCAGCAGTAGCAACAGTGCCCCCTCTCCTCCTCCTGCAGACCGGGCACCACGGTGGTAATTACTATGAGAACATGAAAAGGCTTTCATGGTCTCCCAGCAGCCTCAGCGCAGCAAGACTTGGCTATAAATAACCCGGAGAGAGAGAGAAATAGAGAGAGAGAGAGAGAAAGAGAGGGAGAAAAACAGAGGAGAGCATCAGTATGCAAGGAGGCATACAGACCAAGCCGCACAATCAGTCCCTTTCCAATAACACACCAAGTACAAGATTTTAACTCTGAGCAGGCACATAGACTCTTTCAGGGCTTCGCCTATTACAATTATCTGTTTCTTTCCCCTCTGTAATATCTCCCTGCTCGATCTGTTTATCCATGTTCTTTTAATGTATGCTGAGAACAAAGTGAATCAGGAAGGGGAGCCCCTTTCAAAAGAAAAGAGAAAACTTCACATCGTCCTCCCAGGGCGCCACACGCTCTACCCGAGCTCTATTTTGGAGAATTATCATAGGACGCATGATCCCTGAGCAAATACTGTGATGCTGTTCTAATTAGCCCCCCGATAATAAAGAACACTGCAAGCATCAGTGAGCACAAGGGTGTATGTGTGTGTGTGTGTCTATTTTTAGAAGCACACCATCCAGGGGCTGCCTTTGTCTCGGATCGCGCAGCGTCTGCTCATCCTTGAAGGTAAAGCCGGATTTATGCTATTGCTGAAGTCAAACTGCTGGAGTCTGCATAGGCTTTAAAAAGGGGGCGGTTACAAAGTACATTCTACTAATTTCTGCCAAAAAATCTGCACCTTAGACACAGAAACTGCTGGGCTGGACTTTGCCTGGACTGATTTTATTTTTTCTTGCGTCCAGGGCAACCTTTGATTTTAACTACGCTCATTTTGATTATAAGCCATTTCCTGCTTGGAAATACAAATTTGAAGAGGCCTGAGAATAGCTGTGCACTTTATTCTAGCAGGTTGCGAACAGATAGAAAGACTGGCCAATTTATCCATGGCTCAAACATACAGAGGCAGTGGTCTGTGGAAATTTGCATAGGAAATACAGTGTACAAGTGCACACACTGGGATTGAGGAGGGCTAAAAATTGATATCTGCAACTGATATGTAGTGGTTACCAGTACCAATAAGACAGCAGGGTCCAATTTGCATTTACCATTTACCAAAGCTCTGTGTATTTACATGCTGTGAGAAATCCAAGCCCTGTGTCATTGAGTAGATACATGCATAGTGTGCCACAGCATAATTAAACAAAACATAATTTTCATAGTTATGAAAATTAAAGTAACGCTGGACCTTGTGTATGTAGTGACATGCAAAAGTCAAACATATGGAGAAACAAAGCAACTGCAGCCATTGCGTGTGGTGAGGCTATTTAAACAGAGGTATCCTATTGCAAAAACATTAGTGGTTGATTTCACAGGTACAAAGAACTAGTACACAAGTAGGACAGTGTAGAAGAGCAGGTTTTTGGTTTTAAAGCTAATGCCATTATAAAATCTTCGCTGGTATTTGAATATGGTCCAATAAAGAAATAAGTTAGTAGTAAAATCACTGTAACATGCAGTAGGGGTTGACTGATTATCAGCCTGACTTACACTCAAAACTCATATTCAGCATTTTTTTTTTATTAGAATCAGCAATGAACTTCCTTCTTTGCAGACAAAAGCGGCTTTTGTTATTTTTGCGCATCCTGCCTATGGTGTTACTGGATTGGTAGAAACCAACCAGCACTCCTATAGTCTGACTCCATGTCCCACAACATGACTAGTAAATCCAATCAAGCCTACCTTTGGTTTTCTGAGGGTTGCAGGTTATGTACAGAATGTGTGAGCCTATAAAGATGCCTTAGTAAACAACTATAACAATGAGCCCTAGAAAGCTTTGAAGCTATTTATAAAACTAATGGTTTAGAATATTTTTGGGGTTTTTTTTGCTGAAAAAGAAAACACAGAGATCTACTTACAAAAATTTCTCCACTCTACTTAGACTATATGGGCTGTTTCCATTGAATCACGCAGTGCATTTTTGTGAAGCACTCCTTTATAAGAACTGGGATTGTTTTGGCGAGCTAAAACTGTCCAACCATCATGCCCACCCCCCACTCCAGTGTGTTATACAAGCAAATGGTCATCAACATGAATGTTTGTAATAAATGCTGTCAAAATTGTACAGTTACACAGAATTTAAATGGAAAAAAAACGCTAAATATTTAATTACCCGTTTATATGGTATATAACATGCGGTATGATTTCACCAAAAAATCTACTGCAATGCAAAAGTCCAAAAAGTAAAAAATTTGCGTTGTAATTTTTCTCACTAAAAACATCAAATTCACGGTAAACGAATGTTGACCCTAAACACCAGTTATCAGAATTATTGACAATTAATAATTAGTATCTATACACAAAAAAAACTGCTGACCCCTACAGCTAATTAATTTCACAACACAGACAAAATACTAAATTAGCAAATAATCATTACAATTCCTAAAATATCTACGTCATAATTCTGGACTGTCTGTAATTTCTTTATACATTTGTTTATATGTTTGACATAGCTGTTTGTACTGATGTCTAAGCTGCTATTATAAATGTTGCAGATTTTGCAAGACTATGTCACTGTAACCTACATTTTGTTACTCTGGAATGTATCGTAAGTGACTCCTCAATTCAAATGCAAGTCAAAACATCATGACTCCCATTGAATCTGTATGATTGCATAATCCTGCATCTAAGTATAACTTTTGTCTCACCTATTCCATTCTTCTCCAGTCAGACATTATCTTTTCCAATTTCTTGGCTTCTCTTTTTACCCTTCTGATCAAAGTTGGAATGTCATTTTGAATTTAATGTGCCATCAAAAAGCTCTTATTTCACAGACCTATGAGTGTCTTATGTTAACTGACACCCATTCAATTAGCAAAATCGGCAGAGAAACATTAGACTTAGATTACAGAGTGCCGTGGGTTGAGGCTTTGAGTACGCTGATAGATTATGTACCACAACATCTTGCACTCTGTTCAAGCCCAGAGTTTCAGAGCTATACCACTGTACCACTGAACTATACAATCTTAATCACAAGTCATGAACCATGGTTGAAACTGGTTTATTACCATTTTTATTGAGTGTAAATCAACATAATATTTTTAACAAAATTAGAAGTTGGTCTATGTGGGCGTAAACCGCTTGATACAGCTCCGGAAGAGCGACATCTGAAAAGTATTTCCTACTAGGAACGGCATAGCGTGGATCTACTTGGAATATTAAGCGGAAGAATGCCACGTCTTCTACAGCCGAGAAGGGCTGCTTATCTAGAGCTATACACTCAACCACTTTGGCTGTGATTTCATTAGCTCTCTGGCTGTTGTTGCTGCTGTATTGTTCGCACCAGTCAGATGTGGTCTGCATGGGTTTCTGGGTTATTTGTTTTGCTCTGTTATTTGCTGATACTCACTGTATTCAGCCACGTGGTGTACTCTTAAGTGCTGTATCAGATTAGTAGTGTTAAATGTCTTTGTCTTGGTTCCCCAGTGAGACACGTTGATTTTCCAAATTTTACAGATGTTACAAACTGCCCTGGACGAGAGTCACATACACAGACAGACGACATGTTTTCTAGCTGCATATGCGTTAAACGCCGTAAACTGTTCTCGTGAGGCCGTTGCTTTAGTCTATTTCCAGTACCTGCATAGTTTAAGCTGCAGGCTCTGTAGTTGGCTGTAAAAAAGTAGAAAAAAAACTGAATGGAAAAACACTGAAATATCACAAAATAACTTTTTACTCTAGGACGAGGTGGAAAAGTCAAAATATTGTTAAAGCTAAAATGGAAAATAGCAGGCGATGGAACAAGGATTTTTAAATACATTTTGATACATTAAGCCTTAAGACACATGACTCCTGGTCACCAGATCTCACTGCTTGGCATACAGTGTATACACAACAGAGAATTGTTGTTACACTTATGCCAAACATTTCCCACTACCCTATGCTATGCACAAGTGCCCAGCTTCTGTAATGTAAAGGCAGTTCTCTTCTCAGTAAACGGGGTGGCCGGTGACTGGAAACAATTGGCCCTACAGATAGTCGCATTTTGGTGCGTTTGTGTTTTCAGATGCAAGGTGGATGATGTTAGGGCAGCACAGAGATTTTAGCCCCAACGAAGAGGGTCATTGCTCTTATTTGCATAAATGCTACAGATATAAGAAAATTTATTTGTTAAAACTTCATATAGGCTAGAAAAGGTAAATGGAATAAAATAAATATCAACCAACTTACAATATATAGTTTTAAGTATGTATTTCAAACTAAAACAAAATTAGTAAATAAATTGTTTAATAATTTGTTTAATAAGTTCAGAAGACTGGGTGGATAAATTAAAGGAACATGTATAAAAGTATGAGTTAAAAGGAAAGAAAAGACAACCGACAATTCATCAGTTAGTTTAGCCATTGCCTGATGTAGGTCACAATAGAGATCTCACAAAATTTTGTTCCTAGTTATGACCCCCACGGTGGCATGGGGTCTGATGTGCTGACAGCTTTGATTTCATTTCTTTTTACCTAGAGGTGTTGACTGCAGTCCTAAAATCACTCCAAGTGCAATTGCTGGAGATGTGGTAAAAAAGACTGGACTAGAAACTACAAAATTAAGGCCAGTGAGAAGCTAAACATAGACATGGTAGGCTGTAGGAGCCACACTGTAGGTCACCTTACCTTTCAGTGAATGTGTGGCCAAGACAAAACTGCAAATTCTCTGAAACACACCTACACAGAGCCTTGCCAAGCCGACATATGAAGCTATCTTTACATAGCAACTTGGTCTGCTTCGACATATGAGTGTTAAGCCATGGTCAATCTACATGCATGTCTCAAGGTGGCAGAGCAGCAGCATAACTATGTTAACACTGAAAACAGAAAACAGAATCAAGAGTATGGTGGTAGCGTAGATCAGTTTATATAATTTGACCTCAAGGACTTTACTGTTAATAAAATGACAGCAGCGAATGATTTCTATTAAAGTACACAGATTACACTTGTGGTGCACCAGGACTATATAAGAATTTAGTAGACCTTTTGACTCAAAATTATTCATGTCAGCTGTTGGACAGTTCTATTTAGTCTGTTTTAAAATTGCGAAACAGTATCATGATATTTAAGTCACAATATGATATTAACTCAATTTTAAACATACTGTGATATGCTGAGGGTTGTGGTAATATATATTGTGATATATTGCAATCTCTTCCCTTTTTTTGTCCCCAAACCCTCATTCTTGTGCTACCCTGTGTGCCCTGATGTAACTGCTCTACCTTGAGACTACGGCTGCACCTAACGATTAATTTCATAATCTATTTATCTAACGGTTATTTTTTCGATTAGTCAATTAATCTAATGACTAATTTTTAGATTACTCTGAGTGTGTTCAGATTTTTTAAAACTTTGTTATGGATTTGTAACCAATGGATGATTTTGTGTACTCAAATTTATATTATATTACTGGAGGTGTTTCTCAATCAGTGCAGCTAAACACAAATGTTGAGTTAACTGTGGTAGCTACACTGTGTTCCTACATTCCATACAACTTGACAATGATTTGAGACTGAATCAAACGTGATCTGGGTCAAACCCTTAAATAGGAACTAAGCCCTTGAGATAAATGGGAAGGAAGCTATATTCTGATCTGCTAATGAGACATAGCTTCAGAAGCATTCCCCTGCCCCAGAAATAGCCCAGACTCCAGTATTCCTACCCACACTATTACAACTGAACAGGGCTGGACTGGGACAAAAAATCGGCCCTGGCATTTTTGGCTTAGACCAGCCCATCATAATTAGCGGAGCACAGCCAACCAGTAATTTATGTTTGTGTTCCGCAAAAGAATGTATTTTACTATGATCATATAATACTTATCCAATAACAACAGCATCATATACATTTTTTTTTTACTTATTAGAAATGTACAATGAATCATTACTTTAGAAGCCTATTAAATAACAAAGCAAATGCATACAATTACACATACTGTAGTTCCAGCTTTTTCGTCTACTCCTTTGTATTTTCTGAATTTCCGTGATATAGCAGCTCAATTCTAATTCTTCAGGTTAAAAGCTGCTCCCTCCTTTAAAAAGCTATAACATGCATTTGGATCAGGCTAAAAACAAATAGGGCTGCTTTGTGAACTCATGCTACACATCATTTGACACTGTCTTACTGTGGGCATAGCTTTTGCTAATAATAAAAGCTTTAATTGCAAAGCTTTTACTTATCATTTAGCAGTTTTAAGATCTGTTATTTCACTTGTTTGAGTGTTTTTAAAACATAAAGCATAGAGGCTACAAATTCAAACTACTATGCATCCTTTCAACACCTTTAGCCTAAATATCTAAAATGCTATGATTTAGCCCAAAATGAAAACTTGCTGCTCATCCAGCACTTCTCAGCCTTGACCGTTTACTATTTTATCAGAAGAAGGTGGCATACGTGGCTGCCAGAATTTGGGAAGTACGCAAATACCAATAAATACTGATACTAATCAATTGGCGTTACTCACCATTCTCAAGTAATAGAGCTAACGTTCCTCAAAGTCCCTGTGTTATCAACCTGCTGTCACTGGAGCACTGCTGTCACAGAGGACGCGGAGGCTACAGCAACAAACATGTCTGTGATCTTAACCCATTTTGCAACATCTGCAAATGCCCGGTACACCAGATTACCAGTCCAGCCCTGCAACTGAATATCCTGTCACAAAACAGTTTTACAGCTTCTATATAACAGGTCACAAACATATAGTCTCCGGTGTGATCCAGGCTTTATTTACCATAAAACCAGATGAAAAATAAAACAAAACTGCTAAAGCTACAACATTACTTTTACAGTATAGGTTTCATCACATTGAGCGTGGACTACTTTTAAGACAGGGTTCAACACAATCCAGCAGGTCATGGGTTCAAGTTAATTTCCTAGCAATTTTTTTTGACAAACATAAAACATATAGTGGGTAGGAATGGAAAAAAAAAAATGGGATAGAAAATGAAAACAACCACCTCATGATAGAAGGGTTAAATTTTGGCTATTTATTAATGAAGCATGTAGTTGGTTAGTGATCTAGTGATATCCATGATAACATTTTCTAGTCTCCCAACCAACAGGTGACAAACAAGAACTGCCACTTTTTTTAAATTATAAAATAATAAAGAACCAGGGATGCAGTAACTCACATGTCCCATTGAACAGCTGGCCAAATTGATTGTGAAAATTAAACATGAACAAAATGTAGTCAACAGAAGAACTCAGGACAGCATAAAGTTCTAATATTTGAATTTCTAACATATGATTTATTAGGCAAACTAAATGATTCCTTTAAACATTAAACATTTAAAATTGCAAGAGGCAAGCAGTTCTTGGGGATTTTGGAGAGACAGATTGCTTCCATTATGTAAAATTGTTTGAATTTGATTAAGAAATAGATTAAAAAAACTTCTTTTCTAAACTTAAACTATTCTCCTGTATAACCGTTGGTTCACAGAGATGCTTTCAGGCAGAAAGACCTTGCCAGTGGGTGACAAAAAAGAAAAAAATAAATAAGAGGCACATGTATTATGTATCATCACTTTAGACTTGATACCATTATGATCTTTACGTCAACATACGTCATGGATGCAGAAACAAAAGTGCAAAATGTCAAAAGGCCGGATGGCAGGGACAGAATCTGTGTAGACTGTAATTGGTGCTGTCAGAACTTTGGCAGAACATCCAGTATCTCTCTTCCCCTTGACGGTTACAAAGATCCTGACACCACGACACCTTCTGCTATCTCTGCTAGTCTCCCTTCTCCGTACCCTGATTCCAATTAAAATCAGCACGCTTCCATGCATGCACTGAAAGCAAAGCGCAAACCTCATGAAGGCCCTATTTGTTTAGTGAAGCCACACAACCTTTTGTGAAGCGAGAACAGGGGCAATACCCTAGTACAACTCTTGAAGGCGTGCCATTTTCCTTGGCCTGCCAACTAGACCCATTGTTCTAGTAGGAATAACTTTGTACTACGAGGCTAATGGCTCCATCAGTGATACCAAGATCTGCCAGAGGCCGCCATGCGACAGACGAATTAACACAACAGGTTAATTTGATCACAGAGTTTGTCTGAAAGCCCCGTAAAAATGGCACAGATACTTAACAAATATGCTTGAAAGTGGAGGCATCGTTGACAATACTTTAAGGCATTGTATAAATACAACATTTAGTTTACTCACTCAAGGCTACTTCTTTGTCTTTGTCATCTAAACCTGATGGAAATGTAAACCAATTCATGACTACATTTCTGCGAAACCTGATCAGTTTGTTAAACCACAGTAAAAAAAAACCTCTAACCTCACCCCACTTTGCTACCGTTTTAACAAGCAGTTTAGGTCATGTGCTGAGATTTATTTTGTTAAATCTGAAGAAATTTAAAGCTATCTTTCTCTGAGGTATCAAATCTAGTTTGCTTGGAAGGATGACATACAGCTGTCAAGACTGAGGAGGCTAACTCAAATATCTTTAAAGTCGGTAAATTGTGGCTGATTTGGTTTAATCATATGTGCATGCCAGGCATCCACATTACCTCATTTTAGACCACACCAAAATGCACCACCTTTCACAAGGTTGACTAAAACATCATGTGTAGGAGCACTGTAATTGATCAGATGTTTAGAAAAATTCTGAAAAATGTTTAGAAAAATGTTAAGTCCAAAACTGCAATAAGATGATTATATACTGTGGAGGCATGTAATGTGTAAGTACGTAATATTTATCTGAGTAAGACCATGTGCCTAATTCAGCTCTACCATGTAATGTTTTTCCCCTCTCTTTCTTTTCTAATTTAACAGATTTGTTTATTTAAACAAAATCCAAACCACAAGATTGTACAGGTACACCAGAACCTCCAACTACCACATCAACAAGATCTAATAAATAATTAATTTAAATATAGTTTAGAAAGCTATCAAACATATGAGAATTGTGTAAACTGACTGGATCCCTACAGAGTTTACATTTCACTTTTTACATTTTGTTTACATTTCAACAGGCGAAAAAAATATTGTTTTTAAGGGTGATATTGAGAAGCTTTCAGCTACTAAAACAATGAATACAGCGATTCCAAGATTTTGTATAGAAGTATACAAGGAAAAGTGTGTTGTGACATAAAAATATCCAATTATGAATAACATACTGCATATTGTTCAATCATAGGTGTTCAAAGTGCTTAGGATAATCTTGAAATAACCCATCTATCTACAGTCCTATTCTGTCTCTGTCACCCAAAACCATGGGAGTGGGAGAATGAGGCATCACTCAGGCATGGACAAGTATTTAGCTCTCATTTTTACATCAAGATGACATGAACTTGACTGTAAAGTATGTACCTCTTATTATAGAGCTATTTTACTCTCCCACAAACAACAAATGCTGATTACTAGTTATTGCACTAGCTGTTTCAGCAGGCATTGGTATATAGAGAATATATTGTGGAGGCCTGTTCTAATTTTAGCCTGAAACTCATGCAGAGAGCTCAGAGCTGAGCAAGAGGGGGATGGGGTTTGAGAAGGGGAGGAGGGGCACAAAAACAATTGGCACGTTTGTTTGTGTTCTGCACGTGCAGGATCCGTGTAGATCTATAAATAGCGCTGGGTTAAGCCACTCTGCCGTTCAAGCAGAACAGGTTTTTAATCCTGCATTCAACATGGGCTATGCTGAGATAAATATAAACACCAGAGAGACAGAAACGAGACATATCAAGTTATGGAGAGGAAAAAAGCCGTAAAAGCATAAAAATAGGAATTAAGACAAAGAAATAACTTAAATCTAATTCATCTAATAGTAATGTACATTACTGCACCAATAATTTAAAGACATTTGAAGCATGAGATGGTGTCAGGCTGGGCATGAAACTCATAAACACAGTCATTCTTTTTATGTAAGAACATCTCAGAATGTGCCAACCATGAATGTATTCAGAACATTTCACACCTGCCACCTTGCATGGTGCAGCAAATTCAGATCCAACTCTGCAGCATAAAAGAAAAAGTTATTTTTATAAGCCTAAACAAAAATGCATAATCCAGTCAAATCTGTACCATACCAGCAGAAAGACAATTCTTCAACAAAATCACAGGGACACAGCGCCATGATGATAGTATAACACTTGTTTCCATATAACTTATGTTTTTTTTTAAACTTGTTTTCTTTTCAGGCAACTGTGTTTTTCAAATATCATTTAATTGTCAACGTTGTGTGACAAGCTTATGTGGGTGTCGTAGCTTTATGGACAAACCTAATTTTTTTATTATTTAAATGTACACATTATTGTTGCACATACAGTATTGTTTGATGAAAATAAAATATAGATTTAATAAATACACACAGAATAAATTGATTTGTTTAACTCGCCACACAATTATGCTATAATGCTTTTTTTGTTTTTCTTCCATTTTCTTTAGGGTGGTAGGCAGCTTTTTGTGCATGTAAAATTGTATGCAAAGTTATAAAGCTCAATGAATATACTAGAGGGAAAAAACTCTCTTATATTAATGGGTAGGTGGATTGGGTCTACCAACTTCTGCTCCACTTTCAGGATCAGACTTTCAGAGCCGATTCCACTGTAGGAATAACAACACAACAAAAATTGTTGAAGTAACAATGACTGCTTCTCAGCCTTTTAATACACAAATGTTCTTTAAATTCGTATTTCACTCATTTTTGTTTTGTGTAATAGTGGAGGGTGCCTTCATAATTGCAAATTTAGCTTTTTGTTTAAAGGAGATCTTAAGTAGATTCTCATACCATCATCATGGTATCTGACAGCTTTATTGGACATCACATTTTATGTAATTGTGCAGCATAAGTGTGGGGGTAGAACCTGTTGCAGGATTCCAGCCTGGCTAATTAACTAACTAATTAACTATTCAGAATAAAGAAGGAAACCATTAATTACTTGGTTTTTCCTAACTGGGGAGTGATGACTGAAGTAGGACATTGGTCACCCTTTATAGTGACTCAATGTATACAATATTGCCCAGTTTAACCCTTCTATCATGAGGTGGTTGTTTTCATTTTCTATCCCATTTTTTTTTCCATTCCTACCCACTATATGTTTTATGTTTGTCAAAAAAAATTGCTAGGAAATTAACTTGAACCCATGACCTGCTGGATTGTGTTGAACCCTGTCTTAATTGACACTTTTTTTAAACTGAGCCATGAGTCATACTTTGGCCCTAATACACAGTTTAATACACAGTTTAGTCTTAATAATGATGTTAAAGTACAGTTAAAGGATTTATCGGTATCACGTGAGCATGAGTACAATGTTGGCACATGTAAATTTTGAGTATTAAAGTCCTATCTCCACAGGTTTGTACAGTTTTTTGGGCTACTGAAATATTGATCACACACTTAGTGTGAGATCTCACATTTGAGATCTCACAGTACACAACAAGTTATCGTTGAACCAAACGGAACTCACCAAACTAGCATGAACACACACATTCTTACAGTAGCAGAAGACACAAAATGCTGCTGTTTTCTTTGCCATTTGTACATACACAGTAAAAGAAGCAACAGGTAAACATATTTAAGAGAGGGTCATGAACATAAATTAGGGCTAGACGTTAAATGGAATATTTATTATTATTACGATATGAGTGATGACAGAACTAATCCAATACATTATGCACACAGCACCATAAAGATTACACACTGCTAGAAGCCTAATGAGTGTTTCCACTGCACTGGGACTCTTCCATGCAGTTAACAAATAATTTCACCAAAAGGCCAATTACAAAACACATGTGCACTGTTCAAAAGTTACACTAATCCACTGAACAACTAACCTGTAAAAACACATCTAACCTTATGTTTGTTCTCTCTAGCAGTGTTGTGTTGCAAGGCAGTATTGGTTAACAACACAACATGAAACCCCGGTTGTGGTCCTTACTGCTTTACTGAAAAACCTAAGGAAACAGTTTACAAGAAACATCAGCTTTGTGCTCAGGTGTGAGCTCATCCTCAGAATGCAGCCTAGCTAAAACTGTTAGCGTAGCTCTGCTTTGTTTACAACTCAGTCCTTGCTGCAACAACACCTAGTCAATACTAGCTCCTTCTTTTAAAATAAGAGTTATTGCCAAGTAACTCTCCTGACGAGCATGTCAGCTGTCAACAAGCAAGGTTGTTCAAAAACTAAGAAAACAAGGGAAATAAAAAAACAGCAGCAAAACAACAGTCACTTTTCACTACTGAAGATAGCTTTCAGCAATTAAAGGGATGTTTGATGCTAATCTTGCAACGATTCTTCAGACTGGTAAAAAAAGAGGGAAGAGAAGAGAATGTATGGAGTATGAATTTACATATTGCTCCTTTAAACTCATAAAACATCTTTGCCACACAAGTTCTTCCCTTGCATGCTTAGTTTTATTGGCTATTGGACAAGTCTGTTTATACTGATATACTAACCAGTGTACACTACAAAAAACCAACAACCATTGCATACCACAATATTCTCTCCCAACTATCAACTCTGCAGACAACAGCCAACCACCACAGACCGTGCCAGACTAAGAATCGGAATAAAATGACCTTAGAGTGTCATAAGATTAGCAAAACTGTAAGAAAAATGCCTCAACCTCCCCCTAGATGAATAAACATGAAAATAAAACCAGTGCTGACAAGTGTTGACTGTGACTTGCAGAGGAGGTAAACAAACAATTTGACAAACAAGTTAACAATAACACTAGCAGGCAACAAAGTAAAAGGCATCCAGTTCTTTTCTGTATGCAATGTTTTGCTATGATTTTGCCACAAGAGACACGGCAACACAATAACAAGTCAAGATGAAATTTTCACAACTTTATGCAAATTAACTATGTTGCAGATGAATGAAGCAAAAAGAGTATGCTCTTTCAAACGTCTAACAGGAGTTCATATTATAACAAAAGAGCAATATGTATTGCATATATTTTTACATTTTTCATCTTCTTTCAGAAGCTTGACAGTATATGTGCCCACACATGACATCGCATCAACAGGAGACAAACCTGAGGTGACATTAGTAACTTGTGACCTCATAAAGTGAACATTTGATAACTCTATGCCCAACAGATGAATGCTAGACACAACATTATGTGCACTGCAGGCAAGTTTAGTGCACTACTTTTAATGGGTCATTCACCAAGTGTTCCCTATTTGTATGTATGTATGCCAGCGTACAGATGTAAGACCTTCCAATCCTTTAAAGCGGTCTCATACTTTTTTGTACTATATGAGTTCAATATAAGCCATGTCACGTTACAGTTCATTAAAAAACTGATGTGTCCACTGACTCTCTGAGCATGGTTCCTGGATGGGATTTACTGGGATTAACCCAATTAGTCTGATTAAAGCTGTCACCCAAAAACACTTCAACATGCCAAGATCTAATAAAAATAACCTTTCCAACAATATTTTCCCCCAGCACCAGACACTTATCTTAATTATAGATTCAGCTCTATTTATTTTATTTGGTTTGTTTCATTAATATGAATGCTTATTAGGGATTGAACAATGTTTTTTTTTCAGGATTGATGCCGATTACTACTGATAGATAGTGGATAATCTGAATAATAAGAATATTTTATCAGATTACTGCTAGCAAGTGCTCAAGAATGTGTCTACAGCAAATTCCTTTAAATCATATTTTGGGTACAATAAAAAATAAGGTATGGCCAACTGAGTTGTTCTACAGACTCAGACTACAAATTCAAACATACAGAAAAACATTTTTAGATGCCTCTTGCTACCAAGTTCCAAATGGGCTCTGAAAGCAACGCCTGCACAAGAACAATTTATCAGGAGTTTCATGGATTAGATTTTCATGCCCAGCATCCATGCCTATGAAATTAAATGGTCAAAAAGTGCATATGGATATAATGTTTGGGTGTCCACAAACATTTTGGCAGTGTAGTAAACAATTTTAATTTGAAAGATGCAAACCAATAGCAAGCCGCAATACTAAAAAATGCTATATTGCAGTTTGCTACAATTAATAAAAACAAGTAGTGTTCTAGGACAAACTGCTCTGTATAGACCAGATGAAGATTAACATCTACAAAAGTGAAGGAATATGAAGGGAATTGAGAGGAAAAATGAACTGCGTACAATCTAAGGCAGTTATTTTGTAAAACATGGCGTTAATGACTTTATGTTAGAACATGTTTACTTTATTGTTGATGGTTCACTTAAACTAGTAGCAAAACAATTAGCCAATTCTGTCCCCTAACAAAAACCCCAATAAGAATGTATTTTCCTTACATTAAAGGCTAAAAGCAGGAAAAGGGAAATTGGTTGCATTACTGACAAAGCAAAGCTTAACCAGTGAAGATATTTAGGAAACTCTATAGGTTGCAGACTTCTTTTTGTCATCAACTTTAAAGAATTTTAACCAAGTGACTAGAGCTGCATGAAACTGGAAATACATTTTAATATATAAATAACAATGTGAAAAGAATTTTCACCACATGACTTGAATAACTCAATATGGAAAGAATGAATCACTGACTGGTATAATAATGTAGATAAGTGCATCTGCATAGAAAATAAAAATAGATTTAAAAAAATGTCTGATATTACTATTCATTCTATTGCATTTAATCAGCCGGCTGCACAATAATGCTGGTACTTCCAGGACAGGTTCTCGAACATTTGTTACTCACTGCTTTTGTTGAGTCTCTATAAGTCTAAATGTTTTACATACACATCATTGCATTACATATTTATATGTATGTAAATATGTATGTAACTATTTTCAAAATCAGTGACTTCAGGCCCCACCATTAACATTATGAAGCAACATGGGACAAGCATTAATCTTACATATACCATCCTTTATACAACACAGCTTGCGCAACACCTGTAAACATGACAAACACGACAACTGGCCAGATGTTATTCAATAATAAATGCAACATAAAAAGCATAAAATGGTAAGTCCACTCAGTTTGGTTTGGATTAACACTTCTCATCAACAAAGTTGCTCATTATGACTTTGTAAGCAGCTATATCAGCTGAAAGATCAACACATGGGATTTCAGTAAGCCAGAGAACATCCTTATTTCAAAGAAGTTTAACATATGTAAAAGAAAATGGTAAACAGAGAAAAAGGTGGGAACGTTTTTGACAGCAAACTGATCAGTTATGACTAAACACTGCAGTGCACCAGTGTGGATTTCTTCTAGCTTTCAAAAACGTTTCACACAGATCACCTTGAAGTTCTTTATTCATATCATTAAATCTGTACCTTCCCTGAATCACTCCCATATGTTAGCGGTCAAAGTGAAAAACAGAGATGGAAAATACTTATTTACAGCTTCTTAGTCCTTTTCCCTTTAACAATATGTTTCTGTTTTAACTTAAGTAACAGTAATTACATTTTTTTAGTGAGACTGTTTATAACAAGTGTGCAATCCGGTCAATTTTTACAAACAAATTTGTCACAGGTCAATATCCAAGATGAGACAGCAAATTTCTGGTTGACAAACTCATTTTAGCTGGTGTGTTTTTTAAGTAGTTTACTTTATTAATGCTGTTAATAAAACTTTACCCCAAGTACTCCCTTAAGTATAGATTTTAAGTTTGAGTCTGAACCAGACCTTAAGAACATATCTGTGGCTGGACAGACATAGTTAACAGTGTGGTACAACGTAATGCTTGTTTGATTTCACTGGAAGCTGATTAGGGATCTAAAGAGTGCCAGGAGCAGGTGTTGACTGTAGTGTTAGATGGTAAAACCCATTATATCATTAGACAGACCCTGGATTAAAAAGGCTGACACATAGATACAAACACTGTCTGCAGAACGCAATGCATGCATTAAAGCAGAATACATTAGCGTTTTTTCGCATTTTTAATGCCAATATTTTACTGATGTTGTCTATTCTGTAGTTTACTGTAGTGTGCTTTAGAAGAATAAGTATTAAACTAGGAACTAGGAAAAAACAAGCTAAAGTGGCTGGATAATACCCTAGAGCAGCTCGCTTTAACGCAGAGAAAAAGTTTTTCTGATCTTTAAAAATGTATTATTATTATTCCAAAAATTTTCCAGATATTAGAGATGGATCGATCAGCGTTTCTGAGGCCAATTCTGATCGCCAATCACCTTTCATCAATCAAGGGTGGGGCTATATACCACTGCAGGGCTATATGTAATTATTAGTGCAAGCAAGTCATGAAACATGGTTGAAACAGTTTTTTACCATTTTTCACAAGCTCATGTGAAACAGCGAAATATTTTTAACAAAATTAGAAGTTGGCCTATGTGGGCGTAAACCGCTTGATACAGCTCTAGAAGAGCGACATCTGAAAAGTATTTCCTACTAGAAACGGCATAGTGTGGAGAAGAGCTGCTTATCTAGAGCTATAAACTCAATTACTTTGGCTGTGGTTCCATTAGCTCTCTAACTGTTGCTGCTGCTGTACTGTTCGTACTGGTCAGATCTGGTCTGCATAGTTCTCTGGGTTATTTGTTTTATGCTAGCTGCGCGTGCTAGCTCTGCTGTTTGCTGATACTCACTGTATTCAGCCACGTGGTGTACTCTGAAGTGCCATATCAGATTATGTAGTGTTAAATGTCTTTGTCTTAGTTCCCCCGCAAGAGACGCTGATTTTACAAATTTTACAGATGTTACAAACTGCCCTGGACGAGTCACATATGGTAACAAACTGGCAGACGGACGATGTTTTTTTTTTCTGCGTTGAATGCTGTAAACTGTTCTTACGAAGCCGCTGCTTTAGTCAGTCTGACGAAAAAGAAACTGTATGTATTTCCACCAAGCGGTTCAGATAAGAATTGCAGGGAGCTGGCCGGAGGGGGTTTCATGCAGGGCTCCTCTTCCTGGATGAAATGCTAGCTGGAAATACAGGAATTCGGCTAAATTGGAGAAATATCGGCCGATCGCCCATCACATATTTTGAATAAAAATCGTCCGATACTGATACATGGCCAGTCGATCCTTCCATCTCTACTAGATATCATGCAGGCCTAGTTTCAAGTCTAATTATAAACCAAGAGTTGTGTGCCATCTTGTTATCATAGCTGCCAGACAGCATGATGTTTTTTCAGTTTCACCTTAACTTGTATCACAACTGCTATTAGCACACTTTCACAAAACAATCTTCAAGAGAAATATATTCTTTCAAATATATATTAATCCATCAGCAAGCCAAAGTTTTTATTCAATACAGCAGTCAATTTGTATTCCAAAGCTAAGTGGTAAATCCACTCTAGCAGAACAAAAGAAGTGTAAATTTACAGCAGTCTTACCTGCTTGACTATGAGAGGTCATTGTTAATGATGGAAGAACAGTCTTTCCCTTTGAATGTAGGATCCAGGAGCAGTTAAACTACGATGGGATTTAAAGACCAGGGACCACTAGTTGGAGGCTCAAGAGAACTTCCTTATGGAATCCACCTGCAAAATGGATAAAGATATACAGTAAATGTTGTACAGTAAACAGAATATAGTCAAATGCATTAACATCAGAAAAGCAACTTATAATAATAATTTATTTCATGCAAAACAACACACTGCACCCTGAAATGCATATAGTAGGACAGCGCGGCGACCATACTATGTTTATGTAGTTCGGTTAGAGAAAAAGAACCAATAAATGATTATGTGGGGGAAGTCTCATAGTAAATTTCTTGATGAAAACAAACTGCCATAGCGGAATGTTTAATGTGACTGGGTCTTTATGTCTGACCTCCATGGGGTCAGTAATTACCAGCTTCATTACCAGCTTCAGTCGTTTGATTAGTGTGGTGGCTTACATCACACGGTATCAGCTGGTATCGGTATGTTAGTATTGATGCATTTTCATGAGTATGAATAAATAAATACAGGTCTAATACCTGTTAACACCCCAAGAAAAATTCACACTTCCTCTTTCTCCTTTTCCTTACCAGTCTAGAAGAAAAATGTCTGTCTCCAGCAGTGAAAAGCAACACCAGTGGTAACTTATTCTGCTTCTCTTTATGTGAGTTGTTTTGTTGGCTGTAGAACATTGATTGCCAGAAGCATTGTTGCATTTACTGTTTCTTTCGTCGGCTGCCTGTCTATAAATGATCTATCCAGGAGGAGGATCTTCAACATAATTGAAAGGAGGTTTGAATACACCTTTAAGGCAATGCTACTCATAACAGACTCCATGCTCCATCGCTTCTTGAGGTTCAAAGTGGTAAGAACCATCTTGGGCCACAGCTGGCCTTATAAACACTAAATATGCTTTATTATTATGTTTTGTGTCATTGTTTTGCAGCAAGGTGAGGCATGAGCTACTTGGATTGCATGAACAATAACTTATTTAATCTAAACAAATCTTTAGATCACAAGCATTTCATTTTTCCTTCATTTTTACATTCCACCACTCTGGTGCATCTTATATGTCTGTAGGACATTGTTGCAGAATGCTAAGTACTTCCTAGCAAACAGCAACCAAGCCATTTAGCTCTTAACTGGATTGCATTTTGCAACCTATTAAAAACAAATTATTTTTTAAATTATTTTTTTCAATTCTTCTTCTTTCACCTGTATCAGTTCAGACTAAAGATAAAAAAATAAGGAGGCACCAATATGAGAAATGAGATCTGCTCTTCCAAGTGTTTCATTTGTTTATTTATTTATCTGAGATGTATTTATTAGGTTTAAATAGAAAACCTATTAAACCCAAGACAAGATGTTATTGTTAATCTTTAATAACTTAATTTATGTGTTTATAGAGTAATAAAGAAGTTAGCTGTTCCTGAGATGTCTGTTATTTCATAGCAGGCAAAGCTATGAAATAAATTCAAACTGTTTCATTTATTTGTGCAAGTTGTATTAAATGTTTAAAATAAAAAGAAAATAGGCTATGAGACTTTTTAAACATAAGTACATGTGCACTGCCTGGCTTATTAGTCCACAAATCCATATGGTACAACAACATAATATGTCAGTAAATAAATGAGGACAAATTCAGTTCAATAGCTATATGACTTTATTGCATTCATCTATGTTATTGTTGTCAAAATCATCACTAAACCAAATCCATGACTGACAAAACTGATATTCCTCATTCAATATCTATTTGAAATATTAGTCAAATCTAAACATCTATAAATATCTGTAAATACAATGTTATTCTTATATTATCATGCATTCCTACAAAATACACAGAGATGTCGAGTTTTTAGGTTTAATAAGGACCGAAATACCATGATTTTAATTACACATTTAATGTGTAATTAACTGCGCAATTTCAATTAGGAAGGCCTAACTACGCCTTCTTTGTAGTAAAACATGCAGTTGGTCACTGTTCTTTAAGTACAGATGATGTGCTATGTGCTAAGAGAAGAATATTGTGACAGAAAGTGAAATAGTTTATTATTATTTATCATAAAAATAGTGTCATATTGCCCACTTCTAATTCAGACAGTATATATATGACAACTCTACAACATAGCCTCATAGACTCAGGACTACATAGACTCCATTTTGCAAAAAAATTAAAAAGGAACTGCCCAGACCATTTTGAATGTTTTTGGAAGTGAAAAAAAACACTTATTGAAAGCTTTCACATCCAAAAAAAGAGCAAGGAACCTGTGTAATAAAAAAAATCAGCGGCTATCAGCTATGGCAAACCAAAAAAAGTCAGTTGAATTTAAAGGACAAAGTGCTAGAAACCTCTCAGTACTGTACATGATATATATATGCACATTCATAGCTTAGTGCCATCCAAGGAGGACAGCAATAGACATACTGTCTACTAATTATCATTAAACGTCTTATAGATCTATATGTTGATTATTCCCATAGAAGTTCAATAATATATCTAGAAGCAAACTATTATGGAACATAGTTCCCTTACAGGAAAATCACACAATTCTGTCTCTGTAACATTATGAAAAACTGCGTTGTGGCTAGTGTGATTGACATTCACAGGCCAATTGGTTCTTACCTGGTTTGCATTTGCAACCTTTTCATCTTTTTATGATAATCTTTGCCCTATCGATATCCTAATCGATGTTCTTCATCTCCTAAACAGTTCAAAAATATTCTTCTTCTGTTTTCTACTATTGTCTAACACAGCCTACCAGACTGTATCAAGCTGACTGATATTAAACACTGGAGTGTGGACCGCCAAAAACTGTACCAAATCATATAACTGGAATGTTACATAGCAAATTCAATGGTGGCTTGCCTGAGCTTCCAGTGTCCTGCATTTTGTCTATTCTTATGGAGCCTCCCTGCCATGACGAGACAGCATAAGGGAGAAGTGAAGGGAGGAGGGGGAACCTAAAACAGGAGAAGGGGGAGACCAAGGAAATCGGGGGAAAGTCGGTCACAGAGCCCATCCATGCTAATCTCCTGTGATAGGACTGGGGCTGAGGGCAGGGAGAGGAGGGGAAGAGAGGGGAGGGCGTAGCCCACTAGCAGGACAGGATGAGTCCCCTGTGTGGGCACTGAGTTAGCTCAGGGGCCATGCATGTCTGTATCCATTGTACCCCAAACAGCAAAGAGAGGCTGAGTGGCGTGTAAGGAGAGGCAAGCGCAATACAATTTTGCATCACTGCTCAGTTGACACGGTAGTGTCTTCTGCCCAGTTTTCTACAAAAAGCAATATAATTGTCTAATCTGTCACTAGAAGCAGATAGCATGATATGGAAGATCAGTTAATGAGGCCTGTGGTCTTCTCAAGAAAAGCATCAGATAAACTTTATGCCGAGTTATATTAGTCGTACTGCTCACTCTACAAATACAAAACTCTAAAATACGTCCACGCAATACGTAAAAACACCGCAGAATCTGATCACAATTGGCTCTACGTACACCTCGTGCACACATGCAATAAAATGGCACCTTGAACTTTATCCACGACGTAATAAATGCTTACACTAAATGTATATGCCTGCTGCCTGACAGCGGCAAGGAAAACCGTGTCGTAGTGCATATCTTTTCATAGCACGTTGCTGCATTGTAAAAGGCTACATGAAGCTGAACTGTGAAGCGCGTTCGTTGCCGTGTTGCCTCTCTCTAGGTTCAGCCCCAGCTCCAGCTCCTTCACCTCATTCACAAAAATGGTCGACGCATGGTCTAACACCCGCCCATCCGTAGACCACCGATACCATTGGTCATTAGTGACTTAACCACACAATTGCATAATACTAGTAAAAGGTACCGTCGTATCCAGCCACATATACACCACACATCGGCTTTTCCATTTGAAATTCCCTCACGGCTTTGCACCACCTCTCCAACAACGGCTCAAAACAAACCATTCAGTAAGTGGATGTTGTTGTCGGAGAAAGAAAAGGCGCGCTAGTCTCCATTTGAAGCCGGCTCACGTTTCCTTCCCATTCATGAGAAACCGACTGGTCCCGATTCCACCATTTCCTAAGTAAATAAACTCGCCCGTCGCTTTCCTTTCCGTTCGGGTTCGTCACCCCGCGCAGTTAGTTGTGTTCATTACGTTACTATCAGCCGACTACATGCCGTAGCGCTGCTGCGGTGTCGCCTGTTTCAGTCAGCATACAGACAGGAGCCGAACATTTATCAGTCAACGTAAGTAGCAGCTCACCTTAACGCGGAGGACGGAGGCTGTTTCGGCGGAGAGAGCCCAGTCTGCTTCAGTCCTCGTGTGAAGTGCAGTAGCGATAGCAACGTCCGCTGTCAGATTCCGCCATACTGGATTTTTGATTAAGGAATCACGTGTGGTGAGCCTGTACTGTATGTGTTGAAGAGGCAGGATAGCACACCACTGCTGGGTTACAGAGAAGACACCCAGTCTGCGGATTCATGCATCGCACGCTTCATGGACTACAAAAATGGCTGTCTGTGCGATATTACAGTTTACAAGGGTTTATGCGGTTTTGCCAGCTCTTCGTGAATGACCTTAGGGGTTTATCGTGAAACTCAGTCTCGCTATCAGTTTGCTAAAAAAGCCCAACTGCTTGCTTTCTGAAGTCAACTTCTAATTCGAATTCACCGTTCCACCTTAAAAGAGGCGCCAGAATAACTGCTGCACAATTTAAGGTGGAACGGTGAATTCGAACAAGAAACTTAAGCCACGTCTTTCTTCAGGCTTACGCTCAATTACGGGCCATTGTCTTAGACCAATGAAGTTAACGTAAAGTGAATAATACGAACGCTACGTCCTTCGTTTCATTAAAATACGTATTTATGTCCCACAGTTATATAATCAATTAATATTCCGACAGATATGTTTAAAATGTAAAACTGCCTCTGGTTGGAAAGGCTCAGTTTTCCATCTGTATATAACTACAGAGTGTCTTGGAGTCATTTTAGATATACCCAAAGAGATATTTTCTTGCTTTTGCTGGACTGTACTACAATTTTATTAACAGCACTGTGAACACACTGCTGAGTGTTTCCTTACTTTCTTATCTTCATCAGAGCATGTGAGGTTTGAACGAGAGCATTTATGCGGTCTTTACTGTTGGATCATCTACGTAGTCATGATGTTTTACTTAGGCAGCACTTTCGAAGAATTTCGATGTGTTAAACAGAAAGCAACTCGCTATTGGCTCGCTGTTGGAGGCGCGAGCGTTTTTACATTAGATGTAAGTCAATGGACTCAGAAGTTCAAGTAAATTTGGAGCATTTCTATTGGTCCATTCATCAGGAAAATTTCAAACCTGCTATATGCAATGATGCAGAAAAATAAAAATGGACCAAAACGGAGGTACATGTTTTTCTTTGAGCATTGATGAAATATTGGTATGTCGACAGAACACCGGCCTTCCAGGTTAGTAGTTAAAACTACACAATCTAGCCAAGAAGAAGTTACAAACTGAAAGCGATGGTCATTCCAGCTCTTTTCAGAAAGTCCTATTAATTGACTCTGTTCACAGTTCGGCTCTCAAAAGGCTCTTCATTCTCTACAGATGTTCTAGTTTTCATTTCTAAAATAAGCTACGTTAGCAGTATTATTTATGACTCAATGTTCTTTAAAACCTCTGTGTAGTAAGTACTTATTTAACATGTTTGTTGCTGAGAGACAATATGGGGCGGAGCCAGAATGTTCCATGGAAATCCAGGAGGCTTGTAGGTTTCGGCTACAGTGTCACCAGATATAACAATATTCGTTTAATATGTTTTAATTTACAAAAAATGTCTTTTTTAGAGACGCACCTTTCACTTCTGTTTTTTGTGCACTTCTGGTTCGCTTGCTGCACCGGCGCTCCTTGCTATCGCATCACCACTCTGCCTGTCACAGAGACCCAAACGATGTTAACCAGCCTCACTGTGAAATGCTGGCGACTGATTAAACTAACAAACTGCTATTAGCTAGGAAGGTTATTGTTGACAGAAGTTATTTGGTCACGATAAAGTAATACTAGCTAATGTGTTATTAAAATAATGTTATTAGGGCATAAGTCTAAGAACAACAAGCTAAAATATGTAAATATCGACAGTTATGTCCAGTTGGCACTAAACCGTTGACTTTTGAATTTCAAAGTAAGAGTAGGAATGTGCGCGCGTGCACTATTAAGCTGTATTAAAGAGAAACGCCACTGATTTTTTAAAACAATTTCTGTATTATTGGACTACAAAGACAAACAAAACAAGCATAGTTTAAAGTGATATGCTTTATTGTAGGCTGACTTTGATCTTCACTGTGGTAACAACAAAGTTTATGATATCCTCAACACAAATATTGCTATTATCCAAAACGACCAGTGAGTCTACATTTGTTTTCATAATTGTATATGTAGTGTTGAAAACGATACAATAGTGGTCATTTAAAAATATATATCTTTTGGGTTTTGTTATGCCTTACATGTTACATAAGAATCAGACAAGTCAATGTCTGTAAAACAACATTATAGAAAGCTACTGCATGACATGGTTATAAATGTGCTGCCTGATCCCTGACATACCGGTTTACCATAGATTTGAGGTGCGATTTTGGCATAAACCTTTTTTAATCCATTCGTCCACAGTTTTACCATTATCAGCATTGCATGAAACTCATAAGACTCAGAACTCAGAAGACCATGTTCACGGGTTGTTTTGAATTGTAAGTAAAATGCCTGTATATTCATTGGTTCTCATAACCAACATTGTAAAGAAATCTAGGTAGGTGCGTTTCTGTACAATGCAGCATTTTATATCAAATCACCCTAAACAGCTTTATTTTATTAAGCGACAGCAATGGTTTCAGTAGTTCAGAACAATTCAGTAAAAGTTCAGAGCAATTTATTTTAAACCCAATTTAACCACAAAATCTCTCCTTTATCGTCATTAAAATGAAGGCCTATAAAAATCTACTGAAGAAATACTTTGAAACTGCTCCTCTGCATGCAGACCAATTTTACTGCTCTTGCCATTGCCGTTAAGGGATCTGTTGTGACAAATGACTGTTGTGACGAACTTTTTATAAAACTAATTCCAAAAAAATAAGACACTACCTAAACTGCACATACAAACAGAAAGTGGAACAGTGGAAAGACAAGACATTTACTCTTTTGTCTTATCAGCTTTACTGTTTCTTAGTAAATATTCACTCATTCTGAAACTGATGTCTGCAGCACATTTAAAAAAAGTTGGGACAGAAGTCATTTTTGAAATGTCACAAAATCATCTTAAACAGGTGATACAGTCATGATTGGATGTAAAAAGACTATCCAGGAAAGACAGAATCTTTTATGAGCAAGGATGAGTCCAGGCTCACCAGTTTGCAAAAAATGCAAAAATTCAACAGCTTTAAAACGACGTTCCTCAGCCAGTATTTTAGGTATTTCACATTCTACAGTGCATGATATAATTAACAGAATGCAGAGAAATCCCTATGTGTAAAGAACAAGGACAAAAACCACGTCATTGACCATAAACCTCAACCCATACGATGGCACCAAAGGTGATGAATATCCCCACATGGAGTCAGGAACACTTTGACAAACTGTTGTCAATAAACACAATTTTACACTGTGTCCATAAACACAGTTATAACTGGTCAACAGTGGTCACCTCAAATGGGCTGATTCACAGTTGAAACATGTATTGTGGTCTGACAAGTTAACCCACCAGACTGTTGAACAGCATGTTCTTAATGAACAACATGTTCTTAATGAACAATGTGTTCTCTGAGCCACAGAAAAAAAGAACCATTGAGAATGCTACTAGCGTAAAGTTTAAAAGCCAAAAACATTTTGAAGTAAAATATGCAGCCTTTTTCAGGGAAATGTATGCTTATTTCAACATAACAACACTAATGCTGCGTTCCCATGTTTACATTAAAAAAAAAACATCGTTCCACACTTCACACTGTTACATGGCCGATCATGAGAGCACTAGTGGCAAAAATGGATTATTTGCTTTGGCAGCTTCGATTATTTATGAAAGGTGGAGAAAAATAAGAGGATGCTCTGTACCCTTTTATTTTTGTTGTATAAGACTGGGTTAATACATTTAACAATGTTAAACAACATGGCTCCCAAAATAACTGAATGTTCATTTAGTGTATTCCACCGCTGTGATTGATGGCAAAAATGTTTTGCTTAACAATGTGGTCTGTAGAATGCTGCCTGCTTATGGGGGCAGAATTTTCTGTTGCAGCTTTATTGGAAGCCACCGTCGTCTGTCCACCGCAAACATGTGAATGCAGCATAAACGACATTCTGCATGTATTACCTCAGATATTGTTTTCAGTTTAATACAACTTAAACAGAATATACTAATTAATGCTTTCTGTTTTATTAGCATTTCACATACAGTTTTTAAGGAGGCATAATAAAACATAATTCATGGTCTTTTTTAGAATGTTTTAGATTAACTTTTTTTGGTGTTGTAAAACGCATCTTTTTTATTTCCACTACTTGTTGAATTAGGGAAAAATGAGAAAGTTGAATGATGTTAAAAGATTATGAAAATATAGGATAGTAAGTACATGTTCCCAGCATCTTCACTGTCAATCAGACATGAATATTATACATGTACGTTTGCTATAGTTTCTTAATTACTAGCTAAAAGCTTGTAGATCCACATAGGAGCATATGTATAAGATGACCAAGGAATATGTCATCAGGTTGATGTAACCCAGTTTTTTCTAACTTACTAAAATTCATTCAAATTAAACAGAATCACTATTTTGTTTAGCTCCAGTGATGATGTGCATATAGGCATAATCATACTGGATTAAAAAAAACAGGAGTAGTGTTGTGATGGTATGATCATATAAAGTTATAATTTCAGTATTTTATTATGTAATATCTCTATGGCCTAGGAAAATAGGAACTAGTCTTTTCAGACATAGTTATTTCTATGTATGTGGCAGTTGCTACATTTGGAAATTGGACAATCTTTTTTTACATCAAACCCAGAGATTCACAGGAACCTTTTCCTGTAACAGTCTTAATCCTTTGCTTATTAATGAAGAGCAGTTTGCAGATCCTTTAAAGGACAATATGGGTCAGGAGATGGCCTGTGGCTGTATAGGCTCTATGGCTTCTTGTCATTATGTTTCTGTCATTTTGGATTAAAAAAGTATGTGAGCAGTACATACTAACTTTAAAGATATTTAATGATGACATTTCTCTGATAGAATTAGTTTTGTGATTTTGGCAGTTAAGGCTTAACAGAATCATCAGACAGCGGAGAACTGTACTTTTATAAATTAGCAGTTACACAAAAAAATCTGTTATGTTATGTTATGATTGTAGTGATTTGGTCAAAAGTCCAATTAAAATTATTTTACCACTATTCTTGCTTTATTACCTAATATTCCAGGCAGTAAAAATTATAATGCAATCTATCTGTTCTGTGGGCAGCGTCCTGCAGCCACTGTTGATGGACTAGAGAATGACCGACAGAAACTGTGCAGCAGATTAACTATTCCCTCTGATTTTACATCTACATGGTGGACTGTGAGTGGACACAGTGTTTATAAACTCCCTCAGCACTGCTGTGTCGGATCAACACATACAAGTGTAACACACACTAAAACACAACCATCACGTCAGTGTCAGTGCTGAGAATAATCCACAACCTAAATAGTACCTGATCTATGGGGGTTCTGACCATTAAAGAATCAAATAAAAGGGGGGATTACACGATATGCAGAGAAACAGGTGGTCTTATAACATGAAAAATGAGTGTAGAAATTGCAATTTGTAATTTTTTTTTTGTAAAATTTGAAATTTGTCTGTGGTTTCTGTAAACATATCAACTTTCCACAAATTATGTTTGCGTTTTTAAGGGAGCAACATGAATATGACAACAGAGGCACATTAGTTAAGCACCCATAATAAAATTTCTAAGGTAAATTGAGCATGCCAGCCGAAGCAGAACGTTGGGATGCCATTAGCGAGAGCGGGGTGCTCAGGCTAAAAAAAAAATAACATTTCCAACTCGCTACCATTTCCACTTGAGAGCACTCCCTTTTTTATTGCAAACAAATTTAATAATGCTGCATTTCCATTCGCGTTATTTGATTTCAGATCTCAGACACCCACATTAAGCATCAACATGGATTTGTACTCTTTGCACTGAGCATACATCACTAACTCTCAGCAATATTGCCACTCACACTATATATGATTAGCTAACTTCCTTTTATGTCACGATAAAGACCTTTTATTCGCTGTGGAAGAGTTCAAAAGTGACACAGAACATTCTCCGATATGAGAACTCTTTAGCATGAACAGCATGCAATGTGTACTGCTATTACCTTGCACTCCCCACAAGTCTGCATAAAAGGATGTATTCTAATGCAGCTTAAATATATGATTATTCGTTTTCTGATTATTTTATGAATATATGTTCTCTGTTTATTTTAACTACTAAGTTTATCATTTCCAGGACTTTTAATTGAGGAGTTTTATGTACCAAAACATAATATTATTATAATACATTTTTTCATGTCCATTTTCCAAAACCCTCTTTATTCCTTACACTAAAGTAGGCTGTTTTTTGTTGCTGTGGCTTTAAGACTGATATAGACTGGCTTATTGAATAGAACAGTGCTCACATAATGCATCAAACCCTTTTATTTTAACAAAAAGTTAAATGTTAAAGAAACGTTTCAGTACTGGTTTCATCAAGCCCTAGTCTACTTGCTTTGCCATTTCCTCAGGGGAGTCCCTGATGCCATCTAAGGTCTTGTTCCATTACATTATTAGCCCAAGAAAGGGGTGCATCATCAGAGGGACGAGTAAACAAAGTGTTGACTTTGGCATCAGTTCCCTTTTCAAACCTGAAAATAATGACAGACAAAGCTGTTTAGATGTTGTAGCAGTATTTCAAAATGTGTAACATTTTAAAATCATAATAATTTATTTGATGGGCTTTAGGCTACAAATGATCTCCTCTACAAGACTGGCTGGTTAGCATGTTAAAGGCAACACGACAAGCAACAACAATAAGGAAGACAATAAACCATGGTTGTATGCCACTCCAAATATTATGTATGTTATATTCAGAAGTTTTATATTGAGAAGTTTGCATATATAGCTCAATAACTCACCTGCCGAGGGCAAGGGAGGTCCATGTGATGAGTTGGCGTGGGCATGTTAAATAAAGAACATGGCTTTGGTTTTCTAAGAGGGGCACTTAGAAAGCTACTCTATCTTGTGACAAAACAAGTAGAGTAACATTATGCATGGTTTGTTATTATTCAGTTACGTTAATCTTTATCCAATAAATTGTCTAAATAATCGTTAGATATTATTTTCAGAGACAGATCGAAAGCACGGTGAAAAGGGGCTGCTGGATGCTTCTCTGCTGATTGTTAGCCTCAGGCCAATGTTTCTTAACGCTGGTGCTGGAGTCCCCTCTTAATGTACTCATTTAAACTCATGTTCACTGGCCTACGTGTGAATCAAGTGTGTCAGCAGCAGTGCAGACACTAAAAACGCTGCTGCAGGTGTGACAATGGAAACACTGACTGTGAAACGCTGCCTTAAATTAAATCCATTTCATGCTGTTCTCAAATTATTACTTTCTCTTGAGAATGCTCCCCTTTCATGCTGTACCCTTCATTACACTCTCAGTATCACATGCAGTTGTTGGAACATAAAATCCTTATGACCGCCATGAAGTCAGAGATGTCAGTGAGCTGAGAAATAGTTCAAAATATTATATATATAAGATGTATATCAGCATTATTACCCACCCAATCCTCCGAATGAGATTCAGCCATGCGGTGGGTGTTTCAGGGAATGGCCCGTGGCTGTATCTGCCTGGCAAGTCCTGTAGCACAACAGAAGCCAGTCGGGACTGTGGTTTCCATGGTAACAGAGGGTTTCCACTTTTCTCCTGGAACCTCAGAAACATTAGTTACGTAACTTGTCTCAGACACAAATTTAATGCTATTAGGTGCGACGCATCCCACAAGCATGCAGCCCACTGCTCCTTGTGTGTTCCCACGTATGAAAAGAACATATACAGTGACAAGAAGATTTATGCAAGCAAAACAACTCTCTCCATCAGGCACGATCTGTGACATTTTGCGGCTAATGATGTAATGCAGTTGTGGGTTTAGGCTACTTAAAGTGCTCAGCAAGTTAACCAAAAATTTCTGTATAACCATCATATTGCCAACATGATCTCATCCATTTTCTCTTCAACGCTATGCCAACATTAGCTGTATCTGAATATTACATCTCAGTTTAGTCTTTCGCAGAATGTGCCGTTAGATATTTTTTACATGGGCCTTCAAGTGAGCATGCCACAAATAGACCGAGTAGTTTCATAGCTTCTGGTTTTCCAGTAAACTATAGAAGTGAAGGCTTTTAGAGTGACTTGCTTATAAAAGATGTCAAAACTAAGTCTTACGCATTGTGTACCATAGCCAGAGATTTTACGCAGGGTGACATCATCCCAACAGAGAGTGGTTGGAAGACACAAAATGACATCCTGCTTATCCTTAGCTCTTCTAATCCACTGGTTTAAAGATCGTTCCTACATTGCTGTAATAAGGTTTAAACAATCCTGCTTTATGTTTATTATGTTCACTGACACCCTTAAAGGGTTCTTTATTAAAGGCAATGAATATTTAGAGAACCATTACAAAGCACGGTTCTTCTCTATAATGGAGAAACTTCAAAGAGCGTTTTGTTACTGTCCAAAGAATACAAGTTTCCAAAATGGTTACTTTACGGGTGAAGGTAAATTTACTTTTAGTGAAAGTTAATCTGAAAGAAACTTTAGAACATTTTGGACCATTTCTATAGTCATTATACAGAAAACTGCAAAAATATTAAATATAGATTTTTTTTTGACAGCAACATAAACAAAGATCCATTTTGCATAGGAGTGTATCTTTATCCCTTATCCACCACCATGTGTTTTAGTTTTGTTGATTATTTCATTCTATTGTGCCTTTGTCTATGTGTAATCAATTGCAACGTTTGGGCAAAACTGGTCAAATTATGTTTTGTTGATTTTCTCTCCAAAAAAAATGTAGACACAACCTCTACAACACACTTCTGTGTTTACTGTTTATTTGCTAAATGTAACATATTGGAAAAATATATAACCAAGAATTGGACCTGTGCAAAAGTCATACATTCTATATTTCATGATTTGTTCCCCAATATGTTACACTCAAAGTTTTGCACTAAATTGTCATAAAGAAGACATTTGTCCCCATGAGTTTACTTTCACTTAGAAAGTCAATAAAACATGTAATCTGAGCAGGACTGCCTAAATCGTAAGATTGTAGTTTTTAAATTAGTATGGCTTTGTAAAGAATACTAAATTAGCACAGAATCTTTTTTTATGTATGAGGTGCTTTTAAACTTTTATACTCTCACATCCCATTTACAAAAAAAGGTCTTAGTGTGTAATTACTGGTGTAAAGGTATAAGATGTTTTTGCCTGTTTTGTCTTAATCCTTTTGGATACTCTTTAGCACTGTTTGGTATTAATTATTTCCTAAGCCAGGAAAGGCCTCTAAGGCACAATTTTTTTAGTTTGGTGCATTTTGGCAGGTGTAAATATTCCATAGCAATAAAATATTTAATTTTAGCACTTGCAGCACAAAATGTATTTAGGCCATAATCTGTGACCTGATTGGTTAAACCTAAACTGCAATCAAGTAAGCAGGTATCAAGTAAGGTTTATTTTTATTGCTTTTAAACATACAGACCTTAGGTGTCTCTATTGTCCATTTTTATTCCCATGGTGTGAAGGTAACAGAGCATTTGTATCCCTGCAAAACATCTGACCAAATAAACACCCTAGTGTGTAATTTGGAGTATTTTAGCCATTGCAATGTTAAACCAACTGAATCAAATGAAACAGATACAGCCAAACTTTTGTGATTTTTAGCAAGTAAACTAGGTGTGAAAACAGTCTAAGTCATATTCGTTGTTAACCCTGTACGTGTCACTGTCAGCATTAAGAATTAAATAGCTAAGAAAGGTACTAGATAAAACGGTATATACTGGGCTTCCTCTAGCAGAGATTTGAAAAAAAGATTAAGCCAAAAAACCATACACATCAAATTACAATGATTTATTATCTGTATGTATTGTAATGTTTGATATTTTTGCTAATAAATGAATGAATGCCTACTGTCCTGGTTTACAAACAATTTCAAAATATAATAGGATATAGAATATAATACATTTTGGAAAGAAAAGCTCCTACTTACCCCAGAAGTAGCTGATCGACCAAGTGTATTATGAGTTCTTTTCTAAATGCAGGAAAATGCACAGAAGCAATATAGTTGCGGCAGGTGGAGATTAGGTTAAAAGGCTTTAAAGGGTTAATCAGGCTTGTGGTTTCTCTGTGCCTCTTTATCAGCTCTGTTGAGTACTAATCATACTGGTCTTCCTAGATACCAGATTAGGTGCTTATTGAAGGCTCAGAGTTGTTTCTCTTTCATCAGGGAAGACCTTATCACATTGTTGAGCCCTATCTCTCTCAGAGCGATCTCTCTCGGTTTCCTCAAAATATCTCTGAGGTCTCCTGCGGCATTCTGGTTTGCCTTCTGCTCTCCATCTGTCTTCTCAACTTCCAATCACTCTCTCAATTCAGCAGACTCTCAGAGCAGGGTGGAGCTCTTCCAACAAAGATTGTCATCATGCTGGTCTTTTTCAATTTACTTTTCAACCTACTAAAGATTGACACTTTTTATCTCTGCTGCTATTCTTCAACTTTCAGCTGGTCCAGATGCAGTAGTTTTCCCTGTTCTTCTCTACGCAAGGTGCCATTAAGGTGCGTCTTTCTAGAACGTACACTTCCTTCTATTTCTGTTTGTCCACCACCAATGCAGCTGCAAGTTGCTATTTTCTCAACTATATGCTCTAATACTCTCCGCTTTAGACCTAGTGTGCATTTTTAAGATCTCCTCCACTTTTTTCTGTCAGTATTGTTCTATGATAATATTCTAACAATATCATGTATTTTAATAGTATATCCAGTTATTTAATTTTAAATAACAGAAGGGTACACAGTAATCTGCAGAATTACAGTGTAACTTCATATTAGTCTCATATTATTCTTCATGAATGAAAACACATTTAGTTAAACTGGCCCACATCAGAAGACATAATCCTCTCCTAAAGCCTGGACATTCTTTCAGTCAGTTACTACCGGTTTATGTGTCAGTTTTACAGTATGAGCCAATGTGCAGCAATACAAAACATTAGGATTGAAAAGATAAGGTAAAAGGTCTTTAATATCTCCCGACCAAACTGTGAAAACTCAAACCACCAAAGAGACATAGTTTTATTTAAAGCATAATTGTACTACATTCAAGTTCAGTTGTACAGTTCAGTTTAGGCTACTGATGTGCATTCTGTTGGCTCAGCTCCCAAACAGCCCTTCATTTAGTTTGTTTACAAAAAATATTTGCCAGAAAAGCTGTAATAATGATTCACATGACATAGCATTTGTAGTGCAGTTTCACTGGCGGTGACTCAGCCTATGGACATTTTTTCTTTCAGAAAACAACATTACTTTCAGTGTACACATGTTGTTTGCATCCAAAACCATGTGAAGATTTTACACTTACAACATCCATAAATAGAAACTTCTGAGAGGGACTTAAAGACACAGTAATATTCCAAAGTTCCTGAAGGGCTTGATTAACTAAATTAGATGTACTAAATTGAAAATGTAATAATCAAGCTTTTTTAAAATATGGAAAATAATGTTGTGCTCCGAGTCTAATGTAGTTTAACTAGGAAAACATTTAACCAGTTAAAGATTAGCTTTCAGCTCATACATATGTCTCTGTGAGGCTTTAAATTTATTTAAAAACCTGTGTCAGTATTACGGTATTAACAGGTCTCAAAAGACATTACTAAATAAATCATATTTTGAATAAACAACAACATATTTTTTATCATTGTTGTGATAAATTATACTTTTCAGTCAAAATGTATAATACAATGACATTTAAACTGAATTTTATTTACTAAGTAATACAGAAAACAAGACTCACATACATCCATGTCCAAGACAGAGACATACATTGGGAAGGATCAAAAACTAAAGGAAACAAAAAGGTTGAGTGTACACATCTTGTTCCCAACCAAAACCACTTGAACACATGTTGTACAAAACATCTCCGAATTTGTGTTTATTGCTGGAACTCCAGGATAGAAGATCACCATGACTGGTCTTGTGCTACCCTGTTTGCTACAATGGTCTTGCAGCTCCAGTGCAGATCTAAAACATTTTGTTTCATAACCGGAATTACTACATTTGGCGTTAGAAAAAAGTTCTGTAAAATGTTTTTTCACCACACTATTTCTATTCCTTTGGCACTGTGACATAGCCCTCCATTCTCTTAGAATATGCCCCAAAAATGCTGCAAACTCCATTAACCTGGTACAAATGACCCTGAATGTCATGAGCTTGCAACTTGTTCTGGCATTCCCCCCGTATTAAATGCTTTATCCATATTGGCTAGCATCAGTGTAAAGAGCGTTTCCTGTTGCATTTAGTGTCATCCACAGAACTGTCACTGTGCCTCATCAGAGACAGCTGATTGGTCTGACTGCAAAATGTCTACAGAAACAGTTCCCAACTGGGCTGAAGCCAGAGTGAATCTGAGGATTCGAACAAAGTGTCAGTGTGACTCAAGATGGTGTCATTCTGGTGGCATGCTTCACAATGAGAGTAATTTAGACTTAAAAACAGCAATCATCAAAAATGATGCTTTAATTTTAGGGCCAACAGGTTTTATTGAAGACTCACTTCATTCTCATTTTGATGGTCTAATTTGTTTTTAACAACCTGTAGCCTCTCCGTCTAGCAAAGCTTGGCAAAGCTGTGGTGCGCAGATATGTATTCATGAAAGAAATAAAACAATATGGCTGAGGTTTATCTCCTGGCGTGCTATTTAATGTGCCGCACATTAGGTGCATACACTCACTAAAAGAAAAAATAATCATCCTTTGGGTGCTTTTTTGCTTCACACCTTGCCACTGCACCATCATAAAACAGTGCCTCAGGCATTAAGCTGCATGTTCATAGCTAGTTAATTGGCCTTCTATAATGTAGCTCTAAAGGAATCAACACTTCAGACATCAGGTTCAGGTGTTGTAAGTTGAAATAAACCCCCCAAAATATTTGTTGTTATTTCTTTTACCAATACTTTACCTTTAGCAACACTACTGATATTCAGGTTTTCTGGTGGTTTTTGTTAGCCAAAAAGTATATATATATATATATATATACACAGTGAAGAAATCATGGAGGGGTCTGAAATTTTTATCTTAGGTGCATGTCCACTGTGAGAGACATAATCTATAATCTAAAAAAAAAAAATATCCAGAAATCACAATGTATAATTTTTTTATGATTTATTTGTGTTACTGCTACAGATACGTATTTGAACACCTGCTAATCTGCCCCTTAAAGAACCGCCTCTAAAAAGTCCACCTCCACTCCACTTATTATTCTAAATTAAAGGCACATGTTTGAGGTCGTTAGCTCACCTGTCCACCACACACAATCAGTAAGACTCCAACTACTAACATGGCTAAGACCAAAGAGCTGTCCAAGGACACCAAAAACAAAATTGTAGACCTCCATAAGGCTGGAAAGGGCTATGGGGCAATTGCCAAGCAGCTTGGTGAAAAAAGATCAACTGTTAGAGCAATTATTAGAAAATGGAAGAAGCTAAACATGACTGTCAATCTCCCTCAAACTGGGGCTCCATGCAAGATCTCACCTCGTGGCGTATCAATGATCCTAAGAAAGGTGAAGAATCAGCCCAGAACTACACGGGAGGAGCTGGTCAATGACCTGAAGAGAGCTGGCACCACTGTTTCCAAGGTTACTGTGGGTAATACACTAAGACGTCACAGTTTAAAGTTATGCATGGCGCGGAAGGTTCCCCTGCTTAAATCAGTACACCTCCAGGCCCGTCTTAGGTTTGCCCATGACCATTTGGATGATCTAGAGGAGTCATCTGAGAAAGTTCTATGGTCAGATGAGACCAAAATAGAACTTTTTGGTCTTAATCCCACTCGCCGTGTTTGGAGGACAAAGAATGATGAGTACCACCCCAAAAACACCATCCCTACTGTGAAGCATGGGGGTGGAAGCATCATGCTTTGGGGTGTTTTTCTGCACATGGGACAGGACAACTGCACTGTATTATGGAAAGGATGACCGGGGCCATGTATTGCAAGATTTTGGGAAACAACCTCCTTCCCTCAGCTACAGCACTGAAGATGGGTCGAGCTGGGTCTTTTAACATGACAATGACCCAAAGCACACAGCCAGGATAACCAAGGAGTGGCTCCGTAAGAAGCATATAAAGGTTCTGAAGTGGTCTAGCCAGTCTCCAGACCTAAACCCTATAGAAAATCTTTAGAGGGAGCTAAAACTCTCAGCGACCTGGAAACCTGGCTGATCTGGAGAAGATCTGTGTGGAGGAATGGGTCAAAATCCCTGCTGCAGTGTGTGCAAACCTGGTGAAAAACTACTGGAAACGTTTGACCTCTGTAATTGCAAACAAAGTCTACTGTACCAACTGTACCTGTACCAATGTAAAAATCATACATTGTGATTTTTTTAGATTATGTCTCCCACAGTGGACATGCACCTAAGATGAAAATTTCAGACCCCTCCATAATTTCTAAGTGGAAGAACTTGCAAAGTCGCAGGGTGTTCAAATACTTATCTTCCTCACTGTATATATATATATATATATATATATATATATATATATATATATATATATATATATATATATATATATATATATATATATATATATATTTCCAGAAAAATATTTGCATACTGTCTTAAAGCAAAAATATAAATTTGCATACTGTCTTAAAGCAAATATATATATATATATATTTATTAAATGCCTTGGTAAAATCTTAATGTTTTGGTAAATTAAGAGTGTGCAATAATACCACAATACATAAACATTTTCAAAACACATAATATACATCACATTATGTTTAGTTTACTTAATACTGAAAGTATTCAATATGTTTATATTTTAATGGATAATGTGGTGAAATATACACTGATAATGCTAAACATTATCTAATTCCCTTACCATTTGTAGTTTGTAGTTAAAATGTGCAATAAAATGTGATTTTAAAAAATCTGTTACTAGCCCGTGGCAGCGTTTGTGGTCCCCTATAAAACACTAAAGTAAGTGACTAAAGTATAGCATCTCTCAAACCTTATTTAATTCTTAAAGCTATAAACAATTAAATTACAGGAAACAACAACATACAATATAGTCCATGGCCAAGAAAGGGACATGACGTAAGGAAAATATTAAATGGAAAAGGCCAGGATTTACAAAATATGTATTTAAATATGACTTAAACAATGAAAATAGGCTTTAAAGGCTAAAAGAGGAACGCTTAAACCTGCTTAAACAGGGGCAGTTTTGACTCAGTGCAGACACCAAAAAGCAGCAGGGTTTAAGTAGCACAAATATTTCAAACGTAACTGCAATACAGTAAAAAAATTCAGATTGAAAGTGCAACCTACTACCTAGCCAGAAAGACTGTTAAGCCTTAAAGCCGGTAATGAACATGGTGGTTCACGCAAACCCATAAGAACTCTGATGACACTTTTTTCCATGTGCACCCGCCATAATAATGCTGTTATGAACATATTCAACTGGCTTAAATCTCCTCTGCAATCTTTTCAATTCACACCCAGCTAACCTGAGAACATCATGTTTTTCAGTACTTTCCCACACAAACTTACACAACCCACACATACAGCATGCAGTCATTTCACTGCAGGAGGACTCAAAACCTAGTAAGCAGTCTTTAGCCTACTTTTAAACATTGGCCTAAATTTAACCGCACACACAAGCATGCAGTACTATATTAGAACATCATATATAACTGTTAGTTTTAAGTGCGTTAGTGCTTAAATATGGCGTGGCTTTTAAAAGTGGACCAGGCCATGACTGTTTGGGTCGCACAATGTGTTATGTACACCACATACTGTATGAAAGTACACTGTACAGTTCTCCTGATCACACAAGGTTGTGTCGTCCAGTTACTGTAACAAAGTCTCAAACCATCATTAGTTTAATGGTGTGTAAATATGTTGGGGTAGTGGTGCTGTGTTGGTGCTGTGTGTGACAGTAGCGCTGAGCCGTCGGAAGGCTCTGCTGCCACGTTCAGTATACTGCAAACACAGTTACGTTGTGACAACGCTGTGGACAATAAAACAATACGTTGTCACAACGTAACTGTAAGTTGTGACAAGGTTATCTGAAAACGTCGTGATAACGTTTGTCACAGCCTCTTAGAATCCTTCATACGTTCCAGTATCTGCACAGAACCATGGAATTCTGCTAAATTGCCAACAGACAGTCATCATATCATAATCAGCGTTATTTGATAGTTACGTTGTGACAATCTTATTTAAACAACGTAGAAAGCATCACCATTTGACAATGTTGTAGCAACGTTTTAAGACAGTAAACAACGTTGAGACAACATTATGTGTTTGCTGGATGAAGAGAGCCGACTGAAAGCGCAATGTTTCCCAAATCTCCTTCTTTGCTGGGGCGTCACACTAATAATATACTATGCGATGATTTTATATACTCTGTACTGTGAAACAGAGTCATACCAGGCGGGTGTAACTATCCTCCTGAAATTAGGACTTAGTATGTCCCGAACATCTCTGCATACACACTGGAATAGCTGGCTAGCATGTCGTTCTTGTATCTGTAGAAGACAGATATATATATATATATATATATATATATATATATATATATATTTTGAACAGAGTAATTTATTCATATGCATTTGGTATAAATATAAATATAATGTCTTAAATCCTGGAAAACTGAATATCTGGTCTGAGATATTGGACAGAGCCTGTTAACTCGCACCATCTTGTGCCATGACCGGGTAACGCAAGCCACCTCGCATTACAGGAAGTCCCGCCTCGTATGTTCACTCGTTTAATTCAGTTTACAGAGTCGACTCTTTCGGACCGCCCGTTTCAATGAGCGTCTAAATGATTTTTTTTGTTATAAAATCGCAAGTTTATTCAGCTTTACCCCCCTCCCCCCTCCCCAGTTCTTATATAGTAAGGTTCAGTTAAGGTTAGTCTGATGTCCAATACTTTTACAATCGCAAAGACTTGGACTCGTCTTTTGTGCACGGCTAATGTGCAGCAGAGAGAATATATTTGTACATTTAAAGACATTGTTCGTAAAATGCGCTTTTGCAGTGATCTTTCGCGGTTAATTTGTGAAAGAATGTTATGCAGCCTAAAACTATACGTAAACATTATGATTTAAATGAAAAAAAGTTCGACTTGCGAATCGGTTGGACTGGTGTGTTGAAAAAGAACCAGTTCACAAAAATGATTCGTTTAGTCGGACGAGTCGTTACTGTTCAGTAGTTACCAGTACGTCACCGCTGGACTCACGAGCTAACACGTGAAAAACATGGGGATAACGGGTGTTTTTTGACAAAACTATTACATTTTAGTTTTACCTGCGATCGTATTAAACTGAGATTACTCGTGGTCGAGGTAAAGGGTACATATTTCGGCGACACAATTCCGAGGAGAAGCATTTACGAATCTACTTGGAAAGTTCACAAGCTAGCTAGCTAACTAGCCTAGCACGGTAGAAGCGACAGGAGCACGCTGAGTTCAGTCACAGGCCATGGACAGCGCCGAAGAAGACACTGTACAGCTTCACGGGGACGAAGAGATAATCGAGGTTATTGATCTGAACGATACAGAACAGACACCCGGTTGGTGGTTTGTCCTAATTTTCTGTCCATCTGTCCGCTAACGCTACTTTTCTGTGTGACTAGATAGCAGTGATTCAGTGAGCCTGTTGTCTGTGAACTTGGGAAAAGTTAAGGTTTTCATCAGTGTAGTTGGTACTGTGTGCTCGGTGTGCGCTTTACAGTGGCTAATATATCTGTGGTTTTAGATGACCTGGCTGAGGACTTTGAAGATGCAGATTTTGCTGAGGCTGGGGATCAATACCAAGACGACGAAGGCTGGGAGACTGAAGATGAGATGGAAGCAGAGCAAGATGACAGCGAGCTCACTTTCTCTAAACACACAGGTGATGTGCTTTTCTCTAATCTGGTAGTCCATTCTCGGTTTAGTAGTTCATCTAGTAAAAGTAGCTGCTACTGTTTTATATTCACTATGCACAATCTGCTATCACAGGTTCTCTCTTCTGTGTCAGTCTGGACCCAGTGACAAATAATCTTGCCATCACTGGCGCAGAGGATGACAAGGCTTATGTATGGAGTGTCGCAGATGGGGAGGTGCTGTTTGAATGCACAGGTGGGTTGTAATGCTCCTTGCCAATTAGGAGCCAGAGCTGGCCTAGCCTATCCTGTTATACTGTCCTGTATCATAATACTACTTTGTGTATTCTAAACTTATGTCAGTCATGTTGAAGGTCCTGTTTCTGGATAGATAATTTAAGGACAGGCAGACAATGAAATGTATTTTTCAAACTGTATTTTATTAGTCTCATACAAGCATGACACAACTTCAGAGGTCAGTTGTGTTATCACATAGTCTCTGACTGTACATTGATCTATACTTTTTTTTCCAGGCCATAAAGACTCTGTTACATGTGCAGGGTTCAGCCATGACTCAAAATTAGCAGTGTCCGGGGATATGAGTGGTCTAATCAAAGTGTGGAAGGTTGAGTCCAAAGAAGAGATCTGGTCATTTGAAGTAGGAGATCTGGAGGTAAACGGAAGCCATTTAGGTCTTCAATTTTAATGAGTGTTTTTAATTAGTGTTTTATAAGGATACACACATTCTCTTAAACATTATGCAATGTCAACAACTATTCAGTTTCAGAATCATTCACAAAATGCAGTCCTATAGTTTTCACACTTAGCTATAAAGCCGTATCAGCCATGTACACTCATATGAGCAGGTTTCTCTTAAAGACTCAAAACTAAGGTAAAAACTTCCACAAGAAAAACAACAAAGTAGTCCGCAAGAAAACAGCAAAATGCAAAGCAATTAAAGTCACATTGACCCAACACTTTCATAGTGTATTGCAATTGTCCAGCATGTTTGTTTACAAGTGAACAGCATGGCTTTTGTTGTTGACAACTAATTATTGCTAGGCAGTTAAACAAGTAAATCCTTTTATGTGAGCTTTCTTGTTTTCGTCATGTTAGTGGCTGCAGTGGCACCCCTGTGCGCCGGTCTTGCTGGCAGGTACGGCCGATGGCAATGTGTGGATGTGGAAGATACCAAGTGGAGAATGTAAGACATTTCAGGGACCTAACTGCCAAGCAACCAGTGGAAAAATCCTCCCTGACGGTAAGACAACCACGTAATGTGGACTAAGGTAACATTTTTAAACAGCAAAACTACACTAGGCATTGCCTTTTTATGCTTTCAGTTTCTATAGGCTTAATGGTCTAGAAGAAACAAGCAATGGAATTTAACTTGGTGGCTTGAATTAGCAGATCTTCACTGTCTGTCTAAAAGCAGTATTAGTTATGTTAGAACACAATATATTTATGTTTGTTTTATACATACGCATACATAAGTGCTTATTACCAACAAACAGGAAAGAGAGCAATGGTGGGATATGAGGATGGAACCCTGCGTCTGTGGGACCTTAAACAAGGCAATGCAATCTATGTAATTAAAGGTAACTCAGAATTAAACATCTGTATAACACTATTCAAGTAAATAAAGTGATAGTTTTAATTGCCTGCTTGATAAACCCTTTGCAAATGCATTGTCAATGTTGTTTTTTGTTCAGGCCATGATGGCCACCAGGGGGCACTTACTTCCATGGAGTGCAACAAAGATGGAACCCTAGTTCTAACAGGATCAGTGGATGGAAACGCTAAACTCATCAACACATCAACAGGCAAAGTGAGTTCAGATTTGCAAACCATCTTATTTGTACATGACCATGTCAGAGCAGTGCAGAGTATTACCACGTGAAGCAAATGTGTACTTAAATTGTATTGTACCCCAGAATGTAAAACAAAATTCTGAAAGTGGTTCTCTTGGTCCAGGTACTGGGCTCGTTTTCACTTGAGAACAGTGGGGCGAAAAACACAATGGAAGAGCAAGATTCCAACTCGGTAGAGTCTGTAGGATTTAGTAATGTGTAAGTGTGTTTATCTTTGGGATTCCCAGACTTAAACGTTTATAGTAAGCTGTTTTACTTCTGTATTTGAGAAGTAAATCAGTCATTTCTCAGTCACTTTTTATTGTGATGGTCTTTTATAGCTTATGTTGGTGCATGGTAATGTGGTAAATGGATCACTTTTAATGCTTTGTTTGTCACTCTGTGCCAGGCTACCCCTGATAGCTGTGGCATATCTTGATGGCACTCTGGCCATATACGACTTGTCTACACAAAGTCTTAGGCACAGATGTAACCATGAGGTACCAGTTGATTTGTGGGTTTTATCATTCTGATATATATATATATATATATATATATATATATATATATATATATATATATATATATATATATATATATATATATATATATATATATAATAACAATACTAATAGTAACACTTTATGTTTAATCTATTTCAGGTTGGCATTGTCCATCTACAATGGGAGGAGTCATCAGCGGTGGTGGCCACCTGTAATCTAGGCGGAACAGTAACACTCTGGGATGCTCGCTCTGGAAATATGGTGTCTGAGTACCGTGGTCACTCTGCAGAGATTTTGGACTTTACACTCAACAGGTGAGCATGGCTGCCTCTGATTCAGATCACCCTAATCAGATACAGGGTTTCTGATGGGAGTGTGGTTTCCAGTGCTTTGAAGCATGTGCCTAAGAGATGCAATCTTAAGTACTCAGGATATTTGCTAAAGGAGAGCACCACCACACCACTTTCAGCAAGTAGAAACAACAATATATTTGTAACTAAAGTAAAATAGTCACAAAGTTAAGGTTTTGTTGGATAGTCCTCATATATGTTCTATGTTTTCTATGTTGCAAACCCTAGGGAGAACATAATAAGCATGGAACATATACCAGGGGAAGTTCCAGTTTCTCCAAGGGTGTTTAGCTGTCCAATGATGTATTGTCAGCAGTTGTATAGATGCTCTTTATGTGACGCGGTAGATCCATAACCTGGCCCTTCCAGCTTGGTAGTGCTGTACAATGGGGAGCCCTAGCAAGCGTAAGGAACTGAGGGTGACACTTTTTGAAATGAGTTGTTTAGGTTCATACAAGCTAAATATGAGTTAAATAGTTACATTTCATGGAGTGTTTACAATTATTGTATTATTTTAAAATGAACACATTTGGATAAATTGCCAATTTGCAGAGACCAGCTCCACATTTATAGAGGTAAAGAAACGTTTTGAAAATGAGTACTATCACAACAAACTCAATGCAGAGCCAAATATCTGTTAAAGGTGGCAGAGCTTGTTGCAGTGTCTAACCTCTTTGCTTGTACATTCATCACTCTGCAGAGAGGCCTCCATGGCTGTGACCGCAGGTGGGGACCACAAAGCCAAAGTCTTTTGTCTACAAAGACCTGACCGGTAGGAACTTTTCCTTCCGTATCTGTCCGACGGATGCCGCCGTATCACCTCTTCAGAGATGGATCTTGCCCTTTAACTCAGTTTCTACTGATCGAGTCCAGTTGCTTCTCACACTGGTGTTTTTACGTATGATCAGCTACAGTGTGGTTTTTTTGGGAACTTTTTTGTGAACTGAACCTTCTCACTGGGACTTGACAGGCTTCGGGCTGAACATGGACTGGTCACTGTGACTTTGATAAGAACCACAGATTCATTTAGAAAGTGCATCATTTATATGTCATGTTATGTAAATTAATTTCAATTGAAGTCATGTGTAAAGACAAATACGTTCCACGTAGCAAGAATCATGACACTGATCTTAGTCTTCTGCTCACAAATATGAGCAGATCCCTTCGTATTTCTGTATTTGATTTTCTTGGATGTCCTGAAGAAAAGCTGTAAACCAATCTAGAGCTTTAGTCTTTTAATACCTTTTATTATCAGTACAATATTATGATACTAACTATTGTCTAATCACTCATTTAATGGCCCGTGTCATGATACAGAACCTTCATTGATGTCTTGTCTTGGCTATTTCAGCGAACTGCGTAGTTACATAGACAAAACAGTCTATATGTCTCTGTTTCCAATACATAGAATGTAATTTCGGGTGGCTGGAGGATACCAGTTTAAACAGAACCTGTTGTAACACCACATAAAACACATTGGCTGCTTCTGCCCCTTGGGACTGATTAGACATTAAAGGCTGTTTCAGTTTCTTTTGTGGATTTGTTGTAAAAAAAAAAAAAAAGCAGCTTTTAGCAAAACAAATAGACCAGCCTTTTGCATGCATCCTATGGTTAAATCTGTCAAGCTACCAGTAGGTTGTTTGAAGATTATTTACACTCATCGTACAAAATAAATACTGTTTGGTGTGAACTTAAAATCTGACTTAATTTCTTTCTAAACTGTGTAGTGCCTCAACAGGGACTCAGCTTCTCCAACCCAAAACAAATATAAAAATTAAGGGAAACTCCATTTAAACACTCCACTTTACTATCTCCCTCACATAAAGTTATTACAAGAAACCTATCATGAATGCCTGATGTCTGAGACATTGTTTATGGTGATTAGATAAAGTGTATTTTAATCTGTTTATTTAGGGTGGAGGGGTACATAAAGGGTACTGTACCCATTAGTCCCATTGTCCCATTGTGTGTTGTAGACATGGGGACCCCTGATTTCCCATCACCACAACTGCAAGGAAGTCTGAGTTTGTTAGGTTATTTGCAATGAACTATTTTACATCAGACCGCTTTGAATGGTTCTGTTTACAGTTTTTTTTTTGGAAATTTTGAACAACTGGTGGAATTCCTCTTTAACTAATTTCATAAAAATGGTTAAAGGGACTATAGAATGGAAAACTGTATTTATATCATCATAGTTTAATAATGAGAGTACATGTATCATGCAAACACTGCTGTTCCTTTTTCAATCCTGTGTAAAAGTGGGCAGTAAAAATGAGTCGTTTCTAGACTGTTAAGTCCTGTTACAGTCCTGACTGTTTTTCCTGACAGCCCAAAAAAATGATGTCAAATCAACAACAGGTGGATTATACGTGCAGAAATCTACCTGTCCAGGCTTTGGTTAAAGCTGTTTCCAGTCATCTTGTCAGCGGGCATGGATGATGTTCATCTTCAAACAAGGCTGAAATTGGCTTCTTTACCAGCTTCTTAATCAAATGTTCTGTTCCACCTTAAATACTACAGCTTTTGCAGACACCAGCAGACTGGGTAAAAACATACTTTTCATGTTGTAAAGTAGTTGTCGACACTTCCTGCTGTTTTTAAGGAGTTCTGAACCAACATGCTGATATTCATCTTCAAACAAGGCTGAAAATGGCGTCCAGTTCACCAGCACCTTAATCAAATGTTCTGTTCCATCCTAAATGCTACAGCTTGACTGCTTGAATGTAGCTGTAGCACTTTTTAAGGTGGGCTGGCCAACAGGAAGCAAACTTCAGCTCCCAAATCTTTATGGACTCCAGGCCGTTTTCCAAATCTTGGACATTTTCATTCGCACAGTGCGGTTTGAAAAAAGATTCAATCTTAACTACAAATCAGTCTCAACTACTGTCACAATCCTATCAGCAAACTGTAAGTAGCAGCTGTTCTGTGTGACTTTGTCCACGTTTTGACAGTTGAAGCTGATCATTTTGAATTGAAGACTTTATGGTGAGCTACATATGTAATCAACTTTATTTATGGTCTGAAGAATCCTATTAATGAGCTCAAATCCAGCTGTCGTTCAAGTCTGATTTTCAATGAAAGGTTATGATTAAAAACTGCAAAAAAAGGACGAAAAGGCTTTTGTCTTCTAAATGGTATGACAATTAAACTATATTCATGTTTATTATGGTGAGAGACACAACAGCAAACCATCCATAGACTTAAAACTAGAAGAATATAAAAAACAAAAATTTTTTAAGAATTTTTAAATGTACATTCTAATCTTTCAAACTGCCTCAACTAATTTGTGATGCTTAATTACGGCAAATTTAATCAGTTCCAGACAAATAGTCGATTAATCAGTTGATATACATCATTATAAGACCTCCCTAGTGACTCCTTTCAATGTTGGAACAGCAGGAGTCCCTGTCTGATCTCCAGTAGATACTATCTGCTTTATTTACTATCTAATGACAGCGACAGTGCAGATGGTGGTGATCATCCTGGAAATGTTTTGCACATACATTGGCAGTGTTTTCATTGGGCTGTTGGTTTATATGGGAGCTGTTTAGGGAATGGATGATTTGGTGAAGTGCTCATTGAAGGTATGTTGTTTTGTAAGTTATAGTAAATCGTCATCGACAATGGACTGTGTGAACATCTCCAACGTGGACTGTGGCTACTTGACCAGAAATGTTCTACGTTGCTCATAAAGAGGAAAATATTCTTTTGAATTCTATTTAAAACCTGTAAGTTTTTCTCCTTTGCAGCATCTGGTTCACGGTAGTTCAAAGGTCTCGGAAGAGTTCTCTGCAAAAAGCGTCAGAGAGCAAACGCGTTTAGGGTGTCATATACAGACACACGCCAGCGGTTTCGCTTTAATTCATGTGTCTGCTGATCCTCTGTAGGTCCGCTCACACGCATCCACTTCACAGTCTGCTCTGCCTGCTGAGTGCTTCCTCTGCGACACACTTCTCTACACTCACTGCAGCTTTTGTCCTCAACATCAGGGGAAAATAAACTCCAACATGGAGAAGGAGGACTTTACAAATGTAGGCTAATGGTTGGTGTTTAAACTTCTCAGCTGACCTCTTTCACACTTGTCTCCATGGTAATGAAGAGCTGATGGATTTCTTGTGTGTTTTTTCTGGTCCACTGCCGTTTGCTTTGAATGAAAAAGGTATGTTTTTATCTTTACTACTTTTATTCTTTGGTTTTTGGAATATGTTTCAAGAGCGTGACATTTGGTTTAGTGTTTGTAAATACACAGGAGGATTTATGCTTTTTATGAGTTCCTTTTTCATGGCTGCTATAAACCTGGCAAATGGGCTGTTTACGAGGATTAAGGTTTTACATGGTTTTAATGTCCACTCTTCCATGAAAGACGCACTAGCCATTTCTCAGAAATGGTAATTAGATGTTTACATGGTTCCCTATGCTTTGCATTTCAGTGTCAAATGGAAATAGATGCAATACTAGTCAAATGAAATGTACACAGCAGAATACAAAGGTTTGGTTGAATGACATGTTTTGTTTATTTTCCAAGTGAAAATAAGTGCATGTTTTCTCTACAGAGAACACACGTCTGCACGTTTAACACACAGTTATTGATTTGCTAAATTTCACATAATTGGAGGTAAATATGACATGAATAGAAATCACGAAATAAAATTAGCTGGAAATTGCTGTTGTTAAGGATATGTGAACTTTTTTCGACTTAAACTAAACATGTCATTTGACCAAATGTAAATGATTGTAAGTAAATATTCGTAACAATAAAGTTAGATGACCATCTAATATACTGCCTACAAATCATATCACTGGTCACTTTCTTAAAATATCTCACTAAGTGAACGAAGTTAAATAATTTGGGGAAAAATGTTGAAATCACTTGTTTGGCTTTTACAGTACTTAAGCACTTCAGTTTGTAAGCATTGACTGTGAACCTTTCATAAAATTACATTAACAGCTTCAAATGTACGTATAATGAAATTCTGAGATTTGTTTTTTAAAAACATTGTGATAATAGATGAAGACATAGTACTAAAAAGTTCAGTCTTTGTAACAAGTGAAACCACTAAGCAGTTTTTCATCATTTTTGTGTTCAGGACTTTTTGGCGTATCAGGGGGTCAGTAGTGATACTAAGCTGAGTCTGTACTGAATTGTTGATAGTTTGCAATTAATAATAAAGGAAAATGGTCTAGTAATCAGAATAAAAGAATCTCAAGAATAAAAATCAGTTGATTGTAAGACTACTTAGGTAACTTAGTTACTTTTTTGTGGATTCACAATAACAACCTGAACAAGCAGTTAGAAAATGAGAGAAAACTGAAGACAAACCTAAAGGATGTGTGATATTACACGAAAAGATGGTTTTGAGTGCTGAGACTGACCACAGTATACTCTTCTAGTGCATGTTTACACATCTTTCTGTGAACTTTGTACAGAACTTTAAGTTTGCTTTAAACTACATGGATTTTATGGTCAGAAAATTACATGAGGCTTCCTAGTTTTCCAGTTTCCTATAAAGTACTTTAGAATATCTAACAGGCTGTAGAGTTTATTTCTAGCCTTAAAGATAATAAATATATAAAGATAATAAATATAATAAATAAAGGTCAATTTAGGGTTTAATTAATAATGTAATTTGACCATTAAAAACAGCTAAATATCCTGTCACACAGTTGATGAACAAAGAGACAGAGACTGTTCTCTCTCTGATTATGTATGCCCCTCAGGTGTCATTTTGCATGGTTATGTGTTTTGGGAATTGTGTATTCTGGTCCTAACTGTGAAATGTTTAAGTTTAAGGAAGATTTTGCTGAGCAGGTTTGTATATGTCTACATTACTGAACACTAGTGTAGAAAACAGACTGTGCACTAACAAACCACTTAATTCTCCAGCATCTGCAGTCTGATCACACTAATGTTACTATTCAGACCAGCAAAGTCTAATAGCACAAAGTAAAGAACAAACCTGAGTGCTACTCAGTTGCTGTGCAGAGAAAAGGCTGTATTAGATCTGTACTTGATTCAGGTCACAGCAATGTAACAGTTTAGCTCGGACTGGCTAGCGGTCAGCTAACGGCTCATAATAACTTATTTTTTCTTAAGTTTTCTTCTTAGGTTTTCTTAAGTTTGAAAGTGAATGAAGATGACCGTTTGGAGGAAGTCTGTTCTTTGGGTGTGCTTTTTTCTACACTAAATTTCGTCACCTCTGAACTTAGCGTTGTGTGTGCGCGCGCGCGGTTGGAGCTGCTCTGATTTGATTGGCTGAATCAGAAGTGAATCTTTAAGGGCCAGCGCTCACCGACTAAGAACATTTCACCGTCTCTGTTTTTCAGTTTCGTGAGAAGTGAGGGATTTTCTTTTTGGATGTTCTGCTTGTTTTCTTCGAGGTGTGAACTATTTGGTCCTGTGTGTAACAGACTTGTTTGAGACTTGTACCGTTAGAACTTTAAGTTCACCGTAACGGCTTCGCCTGTGAGGAGAGGGAGAGTGTCTCTGATTAGTACAAACGAGCTACGACGGAATCAGTGAACCGGTCGCGCTGATAACAAGCAGAACTTCCCTGCAAACACACGACGGTGTGTTGTCAAAAGTGCATGCTTCTTACGTTGTCTGAATAAGGTTATCACAACGTCACTACTGAATAATGTTGTCATGCGGTGTTATGACTGCTTGTTGGCAACTTAGCACAATTCCATGAAGTTCCATGCAAATGTAATGGGACGTAAGATTTTATGAGGTTGTGACCACGTACTAACAACGTTTTCAGATAAAGTCACAGCTAAATTACATCTCAATGTTGTGGGAACCAAAACTATAGTTTGTCACAACATTGTCACAGCGTGTTTGCAGGGGTGTCCTCCGCCTCCAGACTGAATTCTGGCTCAAACATGTAAGACTGTACAAGTCCAATAAAGCTGATAGATGGAGCATCCAGTTTTTCATGGCTTAGTGGTATTTGAGAGCGGTTGCACGTTTCCCGTGATTGAACTTAGAATTTATAACTATTTGCCACTCGTGCAGAATTTGACCTCCGCATTTAACCAACCGTGCTGTGATAGTGACCCCCCCCACACACACCAGTGCGCAGACACGCTAGGGGCAGTGAGCACACTTGGCGGGAGCGGTGGGCAGTCCTATCCACAGCGCCCGGGGAGCAGTCAGGGGTCTCTTGCTCAAAGACACTTTAGTCGTGTCCTGTCGGTTCATGGCAGTAGACACGCCCCCCAAGAGTTTTAGAGCAGAGGACACAGCTTAATATGGCATTTACTGCACATTTTAATAGACAACATGTTTTTTATTTGCCTTGTTTAACAGATTAAAAACACATGCAATGTAAAATATACACAAACTCTTACACAGACCAAATTTAATGTTCTATCCAGTAGGTTAAATTCAGTAAACAAACCGTAATTGTGTATTAAACCATGCAGAGTAAAAAAAAAAATACTATACAGTGATAATATTATAAACTGTTGCCGTAATAAATTTTTTATATCTGCTTGTTCCCTCTTTCATACATGTATGATTTCATTGTGCTCCTCTGTTTATACAGCACAAATTACTGGAGCTGCACAATAAGAGAAAGATGTCAGAAAGAAAAACAAAGAGACATATGCAACATCAGAGCTTCCCTGTGTAAATAAATGAAAGATCTGCACACAGTGTGTGGTCTACAATCTGACAAAGCAGACTCTTTCCCCGCTGACCAAAAACAGACGGATGTTTTTTTTTTTACTGTATCACATTTTCTGCACTTATTTGGTTACTTGCTCCCTTTATTTTTTTATGTTGGGAACCACACTGCAGTTTCAGTATGACAGCGAATCAAAACAAGTCAGCAATGTTCTACCACATCTTAGTTTCAAACCCGAGAAAGCTTGTCAAAATACACTAAATGTGTCCAAGGTTGTTAAATTTTCTTTTCCAGCCAGACACAATAGTTGTGGTTATGTTTCTAAATGTTTACAGCCTCTGACACAAAGTTATGCCACAGAGAGCAATCATGCAGCATTAATTAAGTAAACTGTCTCAAAGTCATTTCTTGTCATTTATCTTATTTGTGTCATAGGCTGTCAACCAACATTAGTTTGGTGGTATATCATGTCTCTTGTAATGTTTTGATTTTTCTCATTGTTAGAATTGCTCCCTCTGTCACTCTGTCAGGTAATTGTTAGTGACCCATGACCTGCTGCCTTGTACAGTAAACTCGCCAGCGTTATCACCTACAGTGGTAAAGGAATAGTTTGGAGAAAAAAATAAGATTTGTGCAGTGTACTCTGTGCCCCCAAATTCTGCCCCCAAAAACTGTTATGCAGAAACTATACAGTGAAGGAAATAAATATTTGATCCCTGATTTTTAAGTATGCCTACAGTATACCTACAGTATAATTTTAAGGGTAGGTTTGTTTTAAACATAATTTCAAAAAGAACATCCAGAAAATGACATTGTATAAAATACATAAATTTAAGAGAAATAAGTATTTTATCCCTCTAGCAAACAAGTCTTATACCTGGTGGCAAAACCCTTGTTGGCAAGGACAGCAGTCAGATGTTTTTTGACCACAGCACCTTCTCCCAATCACTCTCAGAATCATTCAGGTGTTCATTGGCAAGCTTCAGATGGGCCTGCACATGTGCCTTCTGGAGCAGGGGGACCATGCAGGCACTACAGGATTTTAACCCATTATGGCTTACCAGTGTGTTACCAATGGTTTTCTTGGTGACTGTGGTCTAAGCTGCCTTAAGATCATTAACAAGTTCCCCCCGTGTAGTTTTGGGCTGATGTCTCACCTTCCACATGATCAAGGATACCCCACAAGGTGAGATTTTGCATGGAGTCACAGATCGAGGCCGATAGGCAGTCATTTTGTTTTCTTCCATTTTCTTACAATGGCACCAACAGTTATCTCCTCCTCAAGTTGTCTTATTTATGGTTTTGTTGCCCATTCCAGCCTTGTGGAGGTCTGTGATCATGTCCCTGACCTCCTTAGAAAGCTCTTTAGCCTTGCACATGTTGGAGAGGTTAGAGCCTAACTGATCTAACTGATCCCTCCCCACTCTAACAAACACCCCCACTCACCCACGCTTCAAACTTTTACCATTGAGTCTGTGGACAGGTGTCTTGTATACAGGTTACAATTTAAGAAAGCTGTCTTTCGTGCAGGTAATGAGTTGATTAGGAGTGTCTAACTGTTCTGTAGAAGCCAGCACTCCTAATGTTTACTAGAGGGATGAAATACTTATTTGTCTCTGCAAAATGCAATTTAATGTTAACATCGTTGTCAGTGAGTAAACTCACAAAATCAGCAAGGGATCAAATATTTATTTCCTCATTGCATAATGCAAATTTACTGGAAATGACTGAAAAACTGTTTAAGGTGAGAGTGTTGCATGCAGTTTGAATAATATTAGCTAGTGAGGACTTGTAGTTCCAAAGCAAAACCAACAAAAGAAACTACTAATACCAGATTTGTGTTGAACTGATTGACTAAATCAGATTTTTTAAAATTGGCCTTCAGTATGCAGCTTGTTGTGATAATGGTCATAAATAAACACTGTAGATATAAACATTTGAGAGTGTGCTGAAACTGTTTTTGAGGATGTAAGTGAATAATCAAATATCATCAACATATCTTTGTTTAGACCTAAGCATGGAGCCAGGCTTTTCATTTGAGGCTATATGTGTGACACTCGTTTTTTTAAAGACGTATGGGATTGTCTAAAAACATTATAAAATCTGACGCAACGCCTCTGACTGCACATACACCACAGTTTCTCTCTTTACTTTGTAATGCTACTTTGCTATTTCAGTTTTAACAAAAAAAATCATAACATGTTATTTTACTAGTGGTGCCCACTATAGCACAGCACAATATCTCACAGCCTTAATGTTTTAATGGAATTTATGATTTTGTTTGCATTTTCAGCAGTGTTTTTCACTAGAAGGCCGGGTATACAGTGTACATTTGCGTAAAGTCTGTCTTTATAGAAACACAAAACGGATACTAGAGAAAAGTTCGATTGGTTCCTATTTCTATGTAGAAATAATGAGTTGAATTCTAAAAAAAAAAATTCTTACAAGATACTAAGTTGTTTTGTTTGACATAGTAATCATTGTACTAAAATCATAAGTCAATATTTTGAGATAATAATTAAATATTTTTAGTCAATATTGTCATTTTGGCATAGTTTCCCCTCTACCTGCTCTACCTAGTGAAACTGGGTTTCCAAAGTTGCCCAGGTAATCCATGTTCTATTGTAATGATGACTTGAAGAAAGCAGTGTGTGCAATATCTAGCTTCTTTGTAAAGCTACCAATAAAACTTTAAGTCATCAGGAGAGGGTTTTCCTGTGTTTAAAATGGGCAGCATCATTTTAGGCAACATTTAGGGGTAGAGAAATGAGGGCCTGTGTTTCCCACCCCTGAATCAGAATGCTTAAGAGACTGCATCCGTGCTGTAAGAGGTGAGTGTGCATGTTTAGAACTGATGTATCGATGGTTAAATTTGAGTCTTTGACTCAGTATGAACATAGCAGGAGTATTGTAATGATATTAAAAAAAAAATTTCCTTCTGCATCTGTACAGGGTGGACCTCACATTGCAGGATGATGTAGAAGTAATAGGAAGCATGTATGATAATCACCATGATTTGCAACGACACAGGGAACAGCGAACTGGAAGCACAGCTGATCTATGCTGTCACTCTGCCTTTGTCCATCACCATCATTTTGGCCAATCTAATAATTATTTTGGGCATTTCCTGTACCCGCCAGCTCCACAATCCCCCAAACTACTTGTACCTGAGCCTGCTGGTGGCCGACCTGTGCATGGGCGTTGCCTTGCCCTTCATTCCTTTGATGAGCCTGAGACGGCCTCTCAGCTTCTCCTCCTGCCTGATGGTGCACATCTTCCCCAACTTCCTATTCCTGGCCTTTATCTTCAACCTGGTGCTGGTGCACTACGAGCGCTACCTGAGTATTGTCAGCCCGCTGCTCCCAGGCCACTTCTGGCCACGCAGCCGCTTTGTTTCAGCCGTGCTGGCTGTGTGGCTGCTGCCTCTGCTCTTCGCCCTACTGCCTGCTTTTGGCTGGAACAACCGGGATGGATCCAACAAAGTCGGCGGTGGTTGCTGTCCTGTGGGCAACAACTCTGCCAACTCTGGCTGTGCCAAAGCCATGCCAAAAGACGACTGTTGCATATATCGTAACGTCTTTCCGGAGGCCTTCATCTACTTGGAGGTTTATGGCCTGCTGGTGCCCGCCATCGTCTCCATTGCTGCCATGACTAGCCGGGTGCTGTGGATCACACGGGGTCAGATGAGGGACATCCAGCGACAGCAGCGGGCTGTGAGTAGCGCAGAGCAGAGGCGCAAGCTGGAGCTGCGCTACATTCGTTGTGTGGCTACTGTTTCCTTGGCCTTCCTGGCCTGCTGGTTGCCCTACATTGTCTATACACATTTTTGCATGGTCTTCCTGCAGAACCATGAAGCACAGGTCAACCGCACAACCCAACTTGTGCTCTCTTGCACTGGTGTAGGTGGTATGGCTGCAGTGCCACTCCTCCTGGGTCTTGCTAACAGGGAGTACACTGACCCTGCCAGGCAACTGTTGCGCAAGGTGTGGCACCGCTGGCACAGGACGCAACATCAAAGAGATGTTAACCTTCAGGTATTCCACAGTTAATACTGGAGATTGGCTGTGGATTGGTAATACTGGATTACTGGATATGAACATAGTGATGCAAAGTCATCTATGGAGATTATATGTGAATCATTTTTTGACTTACGCTCAGGTCTTCTGTATTAAACGGAAAAGATTTGAGGCATAATGTTTAGTGCACTGGAGAACATTTACTGCTGCATGAATCCCACTCAAATGTCCAAATGTCAGAAAAGGGTGCTGACAGACCATCCCCGATTTGCTTTATACTTTCAAGAAATGAATAGTCTCATTACTTCCTGACAGATATCAGAGAGAGCATTTTAAAACGTGGCTGTGCCCTGCATTTTTTTTCTTTGCCAGTTCATCTACAGATTGTTTCCACCATCAGAGAAACTGATTATTGTGAAGTCTTTGTCTTTTGGTGTGTTTCCCTTTTTAAGCACATGATTCGACAAGCTTTTAGGATTTATTCTTAATGCTGCATCAAGACAACATCCCTCTCCACTCTAACAAACACCCCCACTCACCCACGCTTCAAACTTTTACCATTGCAGCTACCTTTTCACATACGGATCTTTCTGACAACAGTTGCACACATTACATATGTGTTAGAGGCAGAACTGGTTTTTGTTGTTGTTAGCAGGCTGCTAACATTTCCTGCCCACAGTAGAATAAATTGGGTATATAGGTAATCGAATAGTGGCACCAGGACTGGCACTTTGTTTGGACATGAAATATTTGCATTTCATGTGAAAGAGGTGATATAGGCTATAACTTGGTTTTACTTCAAAGTATAAGCCATAGTTATTACACAGATAGATAGATAGACAGATAGATAGATAGATTGATCCCAAATGATCAATACAATTAATTCATACACTACACTAGGACAAAAACACAGAGCTCGCTAGTCAACTTAAGCTCATAAAACAAAAATATTTAAGCTAATGTCTCTTGCTTTGCACTCAGGTGCAATAATGATCAGCATAGCTTTTATATGCTGGCAATTTTGGACACTTATGCTTTCTGTGTTAATGAAATTCTTGCTCATTGATCTATGTGTGGAATTAAATCCTTAGTTTCTATGTGTACCAAATGCTGGTCTACTTTTGTGCCCACTTCCAAACCTTACACTGATTCCAAAACTGCTGACAGATCACTGCTATTGCAGGAGTTCATAAACTCAAAAATTGCCTTGATTCAGCACTGAAAACTGTAGCTCTGTAGTTCAGAGTGTTTAAGGAGGGAACAACACTTAGCAAACACTTCAAAGTGGTATTAGATTTTAATATTAAAATAAAAATAAAATAAAAGTAGTGATTTTAGAAAAGAACATTTTCAACCTTATAAACCATTTTATAGATGCTACAGTTATGCTAGATACCCCAGAGCTCCCACTACAATCCTCCCTCTATTAAAACAGATTGCATACAGAATACAGAACAGTATGAGGTATAAAAAAAATAGTGAATATTAACATTAAAAATGATATAAAATATAAAATATAAAAATACTAAAATGTGTTAATACTGGCTGAGGCTGGATGTGGATCAGCTAAGTCTTGGCAGTATGTTTTGTGTGCAGCGTTATATTTATGTAACTGACATTATGAGCAATGTTTGTCATGTTCCTTTTATGTTATTATTATTTCTCTTACCTTGACATTAATTTATTATGTATACAGAGAAATACAGTAGCCTAATGAGCTTTTCCTGATGCCTGAATTTTTTTTGACATTTTCAGGGCTGCTGTTTTTTTCTCATCTAATATAATGCCAGTCTTAAATAGTTTCATTTGTTCATTTACACTGATTTGTGAGTGTTTATGTTTAAAGAGAAATAAAAAAGTCGGCTTGTCCTGTTGAAGAAACTTCAGTTGTTTTGTAGTGGGGGATGCTGTAAAATGATTGTTTAAACTGTTTCATTTGTTTATTAATTTACACAACAAAAGTGTTTTTTACATGTTGAAAGTGCAATAAGAAAGAAATGACCCTTTACCAGTTTATTTTAAACTGAAATACATGTGCACAAAACCGACTGCAATTAGCATCTTCCATCATGCTCAGCGTCTTTTATCTATTTTTGAATGTGCAGAAGTTTTGCATTTGGCTTTATTAATGTGGCCTAAATCGTCACTGAAACATAGATATTATAAATATGAAAAAAATGTGAATATTGAGCGGCTAAATTCGATCTGACTGACAAAATTTGTGTGGCAGCATCAACACTTATGCTGCGTCACAAACTAAACAACAGTCACTACAGCACTTAATAGAATATGAGAATGAATGAAGCATAGTTAGAATAACAGTCATTGCAGCACTAAATAGAATATAAGAATGAATGTTGCACTGTTACAATAACAGTCACTGCAGCACTAAATAGAATATAAGAATGAATACAGTACCGTTACAATAACAGTCACTGCAGCACTAAATAGAATATAAGAATGAATACAGCACTTTTACAATAACAGTCACTGCAGCACTAAATAGAATATAAGAATGAATGTAGCACCGTTACAATAACAGTCACTGCAGCACTAAATAGAATATAAGAATGAATACAGCACCGTTACAATAACAGTCACTGCAGCACTAAACAGAATATAAGAATGAAAATAGCACCGTTACAATAACAGTCACTGCAGCACTAAATAGAATATAAGAATGAATACAGCACTGTTACAATAACAGTCACTGCAGCACTAAATAGAATATAAGAATGAATACAGCACTGTTACAATAACAGTCACTGCAGCACTAAATAGAATATAAGAATGAATACAGCACTGTTACAATAACATTCACTGCAGCACTAAATAGAATATAAGAATGAATACAGCACTGTTACAATAACAGTCACTGCAGCACTAAATAGACTATAAGAATGAATGTAGCACCGTTACAATAACAGAAACTGCAGCACTAAATAGAATATAAGAATGAATGTAGCATCGTTACAATAACAGAAACTGCAGCACTAAATAGAATATAAAAATGAAACCAGCACCGTTACAATAACAGTCACTGCAGCACTAAATAGAATATAAGAATGAATACAGTACTGTTACAATAACAGTCATTGCAGCACTAAATAGAATATAAGAATGAATACAGCACCGAAACAATAACAGTCACTGCAGCACTAAATAGAATATAAGAATGAATACAGCACCGTTACCATAACAGTCACTACAGCACTAAATAGAATATAAGAATGAATACAGCACTGTTACAATAACAGTCACTGCAGCACAAAGTAGAATATAAGAATGAATACAGCACTGTTACAATAACAGTCACTGCAGCACTAAATAGAATATAAGAATGAATACAGCACCGTTACCATAACAGTCACTACAGCACTAAATAGAATATAAGAATGAATACAGCACTGTTACAATAACAGTCACTGCAGCACAAAGTAGAATATAAGAATGAAAACAGCACTGTTACAATAACAGAAACTGCAGCACTAAATAGAATATAAAATGAAACCAGCACCATTACAATAACAGTCACTGCAGCACTAAATAGAATATAAGAATGAATACAGTACCGTTACAATAACAGTCACTGCAGCACTAAATAGAATATAAGAATGAATACAGCACTTTTACAATAACAGTCACTGCAGCACTAAATAGAATATAAGAATGAATACAGCACCGTTACAATAACAGTCACTGCAGCACTAAATAGAATATAAAAATGAATACAGCACCGTTACAATAACAGTCACTGCAGCACTAAATAGAATATAAGAATGAAAACAGCACCGTTACAATAAGTCACTACAGCACTAAATAGAATATAAGAATGAATACAGCACTGTTACAATAACAGAAACTGCAGCACTAAATAGAATAAAAGAATGAATACAGCACTGTTACAATAACAGAAACTGCAGCATTAAATAGAATATAAGAATGATTACAGCACCGTTACAATAACAGAAACTGCAGCACTATATAGAATATAAGAATGGATACAGCACCGTTACAATAAAAGTCACTACAGCACTAAATAGAATATAAGAATGAATACAGTACTGTTACAATAACAGAAACTGCAGAAATGAATAGAATATAAGAATGAAAACAGCACTGTTACAATAACAGAAACTGCAGAACTAAATAGAATATAAGAATGAAAACAGCACTGTTACAATAACAGAAACTGCAGCACTAAATAGAATATAAGAATGAAAACAGCACTGTTACAATAACAGAAACTGCAGCACTAAATAGAATATAAAAATGAAACCAGCACCGTTACAATAACAGTCACTGCAGCACTAAATAGAATATAAGAATGAATACAGTACCGTTGTAATAACAGTCACTGCAGCACTAAATAGAATATAAGAATGAAAATAGCACCGTTACAATAACAGTCACTGCAGCACTAAACAGAATATAAGAATGAAAATAGCACCGTTACAATAACAGTCACTGCAGCACTAAATAGAATATAAGAATGAATACAGCACCGTTACAATAAGTCACTGCAGCACTAAATAGAATATAAGAATGAATACAGCACTGTTACAATAACAGTCACTGCAGCACTAAATAGAATATAAGAATGAATACAGCACTGTTACAATAACAGTCACTGCAGCACTAAATAGAATATAAGAATGAATACAGCACCGTTACAATAAGAGTCACTGCAGCACTAAACAGAATATAAGAATGAAAATAACACCGTTACAATAACAGTCACTGCAGCACTAAACAGAATATAAGAATGAATACAGCACTGTTACAATAACAGTCACTGCAGCACTAAATAGAATATAAGAATGAATACAGCACTGTTACAATAACCGTCACTGCAGCACTAAATAGAATATAAGAATGAATACAGCACTGTTACAATAACAGTCACTGCAGCACTAAATAGAATATAAGAATGAATGTAGCACCGTTACAATAACAGAAACTGCAGCACTAAATAGAATATAAAAATGAAACCAGCACCGTTACAATAACAGTCACTGCAGCACTAAATAGAATATAAGAATGAATACAGTACCGTTACAATAACAGTCATTGCAGCACTAAATAGAATATAAGAATGAATACAGCACCGAAACAATAACAGTCACTGCAGCACTAAATAGAATATAAGAATGAATACAGCACCGTTACCATAACAGTCACTACAGCACTAAATAGAATATAAGAATGAATACAGCACTGTTACAATAACAGTCACTGCAGCACAAAGTAGAATATAAGAATGAATACAGCACTGTTACAATAACAGTCACTGCAGCACTAAATAGATTATAAGAATGAATGTAGCACGGTTACAATAACAGAAACTGCAGCACTAAATAGAATATAAGAATGAAAACAGCACCGTTACAATAACAGTCACTGCAGCACTAAATAGAATATAAGAATGAATGTAGCACCGTTAGAATAACAGTCACTGCAGCACTAAATAGAATAAAAGAATGAATACAGCACCGTTACAATAACAGTCACTGCAGCACTAAACAGAATATAAGAATGAAAATAGCACCGTTACAGTAACAGTCACTGCAGCACTAAATAGAATATAAGAATGAAAATAGCACCGTTACAATAACAGTCACTGCAGCACTAAATAGAATATAAGAATGAATACAGCACCGTTACAATAACAGTCACTGCAGCACTAAATAGAATATAAGAATGAATACAGCACCGTTACAATAACAGTCACTGCAGCACTAAATAGAATATAAGAATGAATACAGCACTGTTACAATAACAGTCACTGCAGCACTAAATAGAATATAAGAATGAATACAGCACCGTTACAATAAGAGTCACTGCAGCACTAAACAGAATATAAGAATGAAAATAACACCGTTACAATAACAGTCACTGCAGCACTAAATAGAATATAAGAATGAATACAGCACTGTTACAATAACAGTCACTGCAGCACTAAATAGAATATAAGAATGAATACAGCACTGTTACAATAACCGTCACTGCAGCACTAAATAGAATATAAGAATGAATACAGCACTGTTACAATAACAGTCACTGCAGCACTAAATAGAATATAAGAATGAATGTAGCACCGTTACAATAACAGAAACTGCAGCACTAAATAGAATATAAGAATGAATGTAGCATAGTTACAATAACAGAAACTGCAGCAGTAAATAGAATATAAAAATGAAACCAGCACCGTTACAATAACAGTCACTGCAGCACTTAATAGAATATAAGAATGAATACAGTACCGTTACAATAACAGTCATTGCAGCACTAAATAGAATATAAGAATGAATACAGCACCGAAACAATAACAGTCACTGCAGCACTAAATAGAATATAAGAATGAATACAGCACCGTTACCATAACAGTCACTACAGCACTAAATAGAATATAAGAATGAATACAGCACTGTTACAATAACAGTCACTGCAGCACAAAGTAGAATATAAGAATGAATACAGCACTGTTACAATAACAGTCACTGCAGCACTAAATAGATTATAAGAATGAATTTAGCACGGTTACAATAACAGAAACTGCAGCACTAAATAGAATATAAGAATGAAAACAGCACCGTTACAATAACAGTCACTGCAGCACTAAATAGAATATAAGAATGAATGTAGCACCGTTAGAATAACAGTCACTGCAGCACTAAATAGAATATAAGAATGAATACAGCACCGTTACAATAACAGTCACTGCAGCACTAAACAGAATATAAGAATGAAAATAGCACCGTTACAGTAACAGTCACTGCAGCACTAAATAGAATATAAGAATGAATACAGCACCGTTACAATAACAGTCACTGCAGCACTAAATAGAATATAAGAATGAATACAGCACTGTTACAATAACAGTCACTGCAGCACTAAATAGAATATAAGAATGAATGTAGCACCGTTACAATAACAGTCACTGCAGCACTAAATAGAATATAAGAATGAATACAGCACCGTTACAATAACAGTCACTGCAGCACTAAACAGAATATAAGAATGAAAATAGCACCGTTACAATAACAGTCACTGCAGCTCTAAATAGAATATAAGAATGAATACAGCACCGTTACAATAACAGTCACTGCAGCACTAAATAGAATATAAGAATGAATACAGCACTGTTACAATAACAGTCACTGCAGCACTAAATAGAATATAAGAATGAATACAGCACTGTTACAATAACAGTCACTGCAGCACTAAATAGAATATAAGAATGAATGTAGCACCGTTACAATAATAGAAACTGCAGCACTAAATAGAATATAAGAATGAATGTAGCATCGTTACAATAACAGAAACTGCAGCACTAAATAGAATATAAGAATGAAAACAGCACCGTTACAATAAGTCACTACAGCACTAAATAGAATATAAGAATGAATACAGCACTGTTACAATAACAAAAACTGCAGAACTAAATAGAATATAAGAATGAAAACAGCACTGTTACAATAACAGAAACTGCAGCACTAAATAGAATATAAGAATGAAAACAGCACTGTTACAATAACAGAAACTGCAGAACTAAATAGAATATAAGAATGAAAACAGCACCGTTACAATAAGTCACTACAGCACTAAATAGAATATAAGAATGAATACAGCACTGTTACAATAACAGTCACTGCAGCACTAAATAGAATATAAGAATGAATGTAGCACCGTTACAATAACAGTCACTGCAGCACTAAATAGAATATAAGAATGAATACAGCACAGTTACAATAACAGTCACTGCAGCACTAAACAGAATATAAGAATGAAAATAGCACCGTTACAATAACAGAAACTGCAGCACTAAATAGAATATAAGAATGAATACAGGACTGTTACAATAACAGAAACTGCAGCACTAAATAGAATATAAGAATGAATATAGCACCGTTACAATAACAGAAACTGCAGCACTATATAGAATATAAGAATGAATACAGCACTGTTACAATAAAAGTCACTACAGCACTAAATAGAATATAAGAATGAATACAGTACTGTTACAATAACAGAAACTGCAGAAAAAAATAGAATATAAGAATGAAAACAGCACTGTTACACTAACAGAAACTGCAGAACTAAATAGAATATAAGAATGAAAACAGCACTGTTACAATAACAGAAACTGCAGCACTAAATAGAATATAAAATGAAACCAGCACCATTACAATAACAGTCACTGCAGCACTAAATAGAATATAAGAATGAATACAGTACCGTTACAATAACAGTCACTGCAGCACTAAATAGAATATAAGAATGAATACAGCACCGATACAATAACAGAAACTGCAGCACTAAATAGAATATAAGAATGAAAACAGCAACATTACTATAAGTCACTACAGCACTAAATAGAATATAAGAATGAATACAGCACTGTTACAATAACAGAAACTGCAGCACTAAATAGAATAAAAGAATGAATACAGCACCGTTACAATAACAGAAACTGCAGCACTATATAGAATATAAGAATGGATACAGCACCGTTACAATAAAAGTCACTACAGCACTAAATAGAATATAAGAATGAATACAGTACTGTTACAATAACAGAAACTGCAGAAATGAATAGAATATAAGAATGAAAACAGCACTGTTACAATAACAGAAACTGCAGAACTAAATAGAATATAAGAATGAAAACAGCACTGTTACAATAACAGAAACTGCAGCACTAAATAGAATATAAGAATGAAAACAGCACTGTTACAATAACAGAAACTGCAGCACTAAATAGAATATAAAAATGAAACCAGCACCGTTACAATAACAGTCACTGCAGCACTAAATAGAATATAAGAATGAATACAGTACCGTTGTAATAACAGTCACTGCAGCACTAAATAGAATATAAGAATGAAAATAGCACCGTTACAATAACAGTCACTGCAGCACTAAATAGAATATAAGAATGAATACAGCACCGTTACCATAACAGTCACTACAGCACTAAATAGAATATAAGAATGAATACAGCACTGTTACAATAACAGTCACTGCAGCACAAAGTAGAATATAAGAATGAATACAGCACAGTTACAATAACAGTCACTGCAGCACTAAATAGAATATAAGAATGAATGTAGCACCGTTACAATAACAGAAACTGCAGCACTAAATAGAATATAAGAATGAAAACAGCACCGTTACAATAACAGAAACTGCAGCACTATATAGAATATAAGAATGAATACAGCACCGTTACAATAACAGTCACTACAGCACTAAATAGAATATAAGAATGAATACAGCACTGTTACAATAACAGTCACTGCAGCACTAAATAGAATATAAGAATGAAAACA